>OZ030393.1:58035557-58669109 GCA_964023965.1 Melinopterus prodromus
AATTTGGAAATTAACTGACAAATGTTTATAAATATTGCTCTAGTAGTTGTGATTTCTATGAGAAAAAGAGAAGGCAAGATTAAAAGGGTGAAAAATGTGTATTTTTTATTTAAGGGTAGTTTTTAGGGTACGGTGGCGGTGGGTTGGAGGCGTCAAATCCATATGTATAGTAGGTCAAAGTCTTCCTTGGAAAGTCCTAGCTACCTGCCTGTACGTCAACAGCCTAGCTTGTTATGTAAATGCTACTTTACATTCCATAAAGTTGTAACGGTTACAAATGATTGTAGTCGATGTAGGCAATGATATAAAATGTAAAGATTTAAAGTTTGACAGTTAATTGTGTAAGGGACAAAAATGGCCTACTACGACTACAATCATTATAATGACCTTCTAATTTGTTTCGAGGTTTCAGTGTCATTGTGAACGTTGTGAAATTACAATGTTTGAGTGTTGCCAACTCGTGCGTTTGTTTAGTTCAATTTCTAGTACCTGAAATGGCACAGTATTTCATATAACTATTAACTAAACCATACATTCATCGTAATTGGTTCTTTATTTATTATACTATATTTCATTGTTGATTACAGTTCTGTGTTCTGTGTCTGTAATTCGAAACTTCTTAATTACGTGACGACATAACCAGTGTTCAAGAAGATGGTAAACCTCACTACCATTATCGTTCTAATTCCAAACTTCGCACACCTTTTAATTATCCGACAAACCAAGCCGGTATTTAGTAGAAACACCCCATTAGATTGGCAAATCCGTAGCGGTTCGTTATCTCAATTAAATCACAATAACCTGTCACCGCAGGCAGGCATCTTTGTTCGTACGTAGCCGTCTGTTATGAACCGTTCGTGAGCAATTATCCATGGCGCACGAATAGTCGGAGCAGTTTCGCGCTTCGAGATCTATTCTGGTAACTATGGCCGTCTCGGTTCTCCACTCAGTGCCGAGACGCGACAGACAGGTCTCAAAGAGATATGAATTTCAACGTGTAGGGCAATAAAATTAGGGAACTACCGACGCGCTAGCTGGGGTATATGGAGCGGATCCGGAGCGAAACGGAGTTCCGTATAACAAGTAGTTGTGGGGATTGAAAAGACAAGAGGGTTCCATAAATAACTCCATATTCATCATTGGAATCACTATTGTATAAAAGAAAAAGAACAGACAACAGACAAAGTAACTAGTGACAGTGTATAATATAGTGCCCATGTATTTTTCAATTGACGTTTGCAACTGACGACGGAGTGACCCGAAACCGGTCTTGTGTTATTTCTATTTAATAAATTTCATCATTCCTGAAGAAGAATTTTCCTTTTTCTTTTATACAAAGAGGGTTCCAGTTTTGCGGATAGCTCCACCTGGTTGCTGTTGCCACCGCATTTTGATGCCACGTGCATTAGGTACAATGCGGAGTAGAAGTTCTGGCGTCTTTTATGTTTGATGCCTGTTGTGGTTCGGTATACAGGGTGTGCCTATTTTTTGAGAGATTGCGTTGAAGAGATGAAGCTGTTAAATTCGGATAAGGTTGCTAATTTTCGTGTTGATTAGTACTTAGAAGAAATTGATCTTTTCCTTTGTCTTAAAGAGATACGAAAATTTTACATGTTTTTACAGGCTTTTAATGTTGTATTCCAGATGACGGCATTTTATTTGTTTGCTAATGAGTATTTTGGCACTGGATGAACATTTTTCTTTCTCGCAACACTATGCAGATTTACTTTAAAGTGCTTTTAAGTGCAGACCGCACTGCAATAACCCATGAAGTTCATTCTATACGAATTTGAGTTATTTTTTATGGAATGGCCAATAAATAATTGTCAAATCCTGGCTAACTGCATAGGTTCAATGCAGACACGATCTCGATCAAATAGAATTTGCTCATGCAGCTAAACTATTAACTTTACCAAAAAATGTCGTAGACAAAAATTATTCAGATTATCCTCTACTTTAATTTATTATTTAACTATTTTGGCGAAATTACAGTAATGGCACCTCATTTGTAAAATCGTTAAAAAATGCTAAGAGTAAACATCCAGTTCCTTTGGAACCTCTTGAACCAAAAGCTTTTCAGCTCTAAGTTTGGTCATGAAACTTCTAAATATGAAGTTTCGTCCCGATACCTTTAGTTGTTACTGCGTACGATAAAGAAAAAATGCATTTTTACGTCGATTGTATTCAAACGTACGCTGGTACCGGTGCAAATACTACGCGAAAAAATGTTTTATATGGAAGTATCCTTAGTTTTTATGTAGAACCATAATAATCATTAGAAAATGTATTTTCCATGTAACCAAATAAAACAAGTTTCATGCACTCAACGTAAAGTACAGACTTTTTTTAGTAAAAAATACATATTCCAATAAAAACATCAATTTCTTGTAATGGAAATAGTTTGATAGATTTAATCCAATACCATATATTCTACTTAGAATTTAATCATAAACACTCTTATAAGATAAGCATTTATACGCATTTGGCTACAATTAAATCGTTTTTTTTTTCGATAAAATTTATAGATAAATTAATAGAACATTTTTAAATTGAAAATAATTTTTTATTTTCAATGTAAAATTCCCAGTATTTTATTTCATTTGTCAGAATTTAACCGAACATAAACAAATAAATTAATATAAACAATTATATAACAAATAAATTATAAAACAGATAACGAAAGTAAATTTTTCTTATCCAGGTCGCACAGGGGTTGATATACTCGATCTAGAGTCTAGATGTTCAAAACTATGCATTTTGATATCGCATTATTATTTACTGTTCTGACTAGAATAAAGGCCTGAATACCATTCAAATCACAATCCGAATAATGAATGAGTATTAAGGATCTATTACGATCTGGTATATTATGAAGAAAACTAACATGTCAAAGTTTTATCAAAGCAAGGCAGAACATGCAATTATTTGTCTTTCTTAATGTCTATTTTATCACGTTCTGTCAGAAGTGGTTGAGGTTATGTGAACTAGATAAAATTCAGTAAGATACGTACTTTATTAAGGATGATTAAAATTGTCTATAAGTAATCGTGTTTATGAATTATTAATATTTATTTTATGGTGAATCAATTTCGTAGGTTATACAGCATTACCTAATGTTTTGGACACAAACTCAAAAACGTATCAATGTTTACACAACTGTTTACTATAATTTTGTAGCCCATAGTATATTTTATCAAGCACAGAATGAATTAGCCTCCCGAATGTGCTCTATCTTAAAAAAAAAGTTTCAGTATTGTCTTGAACCTAAAATAGAAATATTAGAATGTACTTATCTACTTGCATGTACCGGGTATTACCAAAATTATGAAATATAGCATTAAATACGAAATTATAATCGCATTCATCGTTGTCTAAAAATATGGAAATGATTTTAGAGTAAACTAGGTACCATGATTTTGAAAAACAAAGCATCATGTGAAAAAGCTATTTAGAGACTTAAGAATGAACTAATACGAAACTAGCTTTGAAACTGGCTTCATATTTAAATACCTTTATTTTGAAAAATAGGCAGTGTTTGTCTCAGCTTGAGGTGGAATGTATTAAATACGAAAATAGAGAAGACGTGAAACATAATTCCTCGACCGTTTATGGTGATTGTTCAATTAATATGCCACTAATAAACATAATGATTTTGCAAAACCCTTGACCGTTCAATATTTCGTGAAAACAATACGGGAATGTGGTCATCTCACATTCCGCAACAAATATTAATTGTAGAAGAATACTGGTCTCGACTTTGAATTTTAAACATTGTGTGTTTTTGCGCCCACCATCTGTTGTTTGGTGTGTTGAAGTTTGGTGATATTGATACCAATTTTTAAATAGCAGAAGCTCATTAATTCTCGTTACGTCAATTATCCAAGCTTATGAAAACGTACCTAGTAATTCGGTGGTTGTGAATAACAATTTGTATTAACGAGGTCATCAGCATTTTCCAACATCCAATACCATTTCATTTTTGTACCTGCGAGTCTAACAAAAACTTCTGGACCGGTTATCGAGGCTGTTAGCATTTTCGAGTTTTGGCGCAAATAACCAAACGTCGCGATACATTTATTACTGTAATTTCTTTACCTCAATACGTTTCAATTCAATATGATGCTAAATCAAGCATAGTTATTATAATTGTGTTACAATTTCAAATATTAATATCCCAAACAACGCTCCGCTTTATCAGCTGTATAGGACCGACCAAACATTAGCTGGAAACACAGCTGGAAAACAGTTGCGGGTGGAGGGGGAAGACACGACGCTTAGCTCAGTTCTCTGGACATTGCAATTCGGTGCGCGTGGGTTGTCAATGTTCAATCGTTTTACACTAATATTTCGCGAAATATCATCGGCCGGCTGCGTAGAATGCGTTTATGTTGCGAAATGAAGTGCGTAGAATCATTTTATCGCAATTTTAGAACCGGATCGGGCAGCGGTGATTCGGTAAGATAAATTTGACATTTCTGAGTACCTTCGCTTGGTGTTTCAGGCGGTCGGTAATACAGATCCTCTCGCGGGTACCTGTATGGTTTGACAGACTATCAGATTATTGCTAAAGAGATTGGTTGTCTTGAATTTTTCGAGTGCGTTTGATGTTTAGACTTTTGACTGTGTTGTCAACGAAAGTATGCAGAATGATTCGAAGCTTATTTTGGGTCCGGCTGAACAGCGGTGAGTAGAATTTTGCTTATTTTTTACATTGAAACCATTGCGTAAATCTTTGGGAAAGCAGGTTTTTGCGGCCCAACAATATTTTATATCACTCAAATTCGTCTATTGTCTCTGGTAAAATCTATTACGTTTCCTAATATGTTACAATAAAACGACATACACTTACTAGACAATTAAGTATACCGATGTAACTGATGGTGCCACTTATCTCAATACTTATTATCGGATATTTTCATTATATTGCTGATATCGTAAAAACTAATGTTCTATTTGTTCCAAAGAGGCATTCGCATAAAAACGGACACCTTGTATTAGCAGAAATATGTGCTGATATTGTTCTTATGTCAAGGTTTTCCTTATTGGTATGTCTATAAAAATACAATTTGACGTACCTCAGTGAATTGCTACTTTCCTTTTCAATTTTGCTTTTTACATGCATAGGTATGTTTTTTCAACATCAAGTTCCAGCAGAGTATTATACATCAATGCAGAAATGTAATCATAATAAATAACTATGGTGCCTAGTTTAATGGCTACTTTATTCGTACTTTGTATTTCCCTTTTTCAATTATGTGTGCGTTACATGTAGGTAAGCAAATTCTTTAATTTCAAAATTCTTTGTGAACATTTATTTTAATAACTTTTCATTAACAAATTCTTCTCCGGATAACATTGTATATTAACTTTGACCCTTAAGGACGCGTGGCAGATATAAGCCTTGATTACACGTAACGAGTACAGTGGCGAGACAGTAAAATATCGCTAATAGTTTACTGTCTCGACAGTAAAATATTAGCGATATTTTACTGTCTCGCCACTGTACTCGTTACGTGTAATCAAGGCTTTAGATGTAGTAGTAGTACTAGTAGGTCCATGGGCGTATCCAGCTTAAATCGGAAGGGGGGGGGGGGCGGTAGTTATCTAAATTTCTTTTGGTATATGGGGGAAATGTTTTTAATGGTGCCTGTCGAGGCCTTAAATTTCCATGGAAAAATGCATGGGAAGAAGGCATTTTTTTCTCTCTTTTATCATAGAAATCATTACCATAAGGGTAGTAAAATGTTTATAAACATTTGTCAGTTAATTTCTATTTGTTTAAACAAATTATTTTTATTTAAATAATTCCTTTTTCTCAAAAATCCGTCTGAATTGTGTTTTCTGAGTTCGAAATGGCATTATTATCATAGAGTGACATTATTCATTACAAAATTTTTCCTATTGTTTAAACAATCAATTATTATTCATTTACAACTTTTTTCCTAATTATGGTAGTAAATTGGGCTATTTTTGTAAAATTAACTTGTAAATTTCATGTTCGAGATATCTTGCCTATATTATCTGCTACACCCACATTTTCTAAAACAAATCGTATTTGTTTAATCAATTGCAATTCTCCTAAAGTCCATTTATTTTCTAGGTCGGTCTGGCCAACTGTTATTCTCAAGCGACATCATTTATATTTCGGATGATTTCCATTGTTTAAAATTTAAATAATAAAATATTTATCGCAAAATTGGGGAGTTACATTCCTTTTAAAAATATTAAATATATTGGTATTCTTCTTTTTCGCTCCACAGATAATCAGTTCTGGATCAATCAGTTAAATGGCTTTTGGGAGCAGTCGAATTCAATAAAAACAATTTTATCCTTGCTGACGTTTCGGTTTATTTCAAACCTTAATCATAGCTCAGACGGAGGGTATAAATCTAAAACAACACAAATAATACTACACATTCACACGGTCGACAGACTTTCTGTAATTTCTTTCTGAATTTCTGTAATGTCTGTCGACCGTGTGAATGTGTAGTATTATTTGTGTTGTTTAAGATTTATACCCTCCGTCTGAGCTATGATTAAGGTTTTAAATGAACCGAAACGTCAGCAAGGATAAAATTGTTTTTATTGAATTCGACTGCTCCCAAAAGCCATTTAACTGATTGATCCAGAATTAAATATATTAATTAAATATTTCATCACATTCCTTTCTCAATTTCTTATTCTGATGTCCTGCCACTGTCTTGCAAGATAATTGCTGATTTGTTGCTGTCTGGAAACTGTTCCCTGTACTGTAATTTGATGAACTATTGAACACGAATAATATTTTATTATTTAAACAACGAAAATCATCCCAAAATATAAATGATATCAGTTGAGAATAACAGTTAGCCAGACCGACGAAAAGAAATCATTTTAGTTAAATTGCAAAAAAAAATTTAAACACACGGCATTTGTTTAAACAAAAGTCAATTTTACAAAAAAGCTGACCGTTACCATAATTAGAAAGAAAGTTAAAAATGAGCTATAATTATATTGTTTAAACAATATGAAGAAATTTTGAATATAAGCTGCCATTTCGAACTCCACAGTTTTTCGAGAAAAACGAATAAATTTAACAAATATAATTTGTTTAAACAAATGGAAATTAACTGACAAATGTTTATAAATATTCCACTAGGCTTTTAGTAATGATGTCAATGAGAAAAAGAGAATGCAATGACTAGAACAGTCATTTTTCTGAAGAATATACGTTTTCTCATTTAAGGGTAGTTTTCAGGGCACTGTGGGGGTGGGTTGGGGGCGTCAAATCCATATATATAATAGATCAAATTCTTCTTTGGAAAGTCCTCTACAAGCCCTATAAGTTAAATGTTAAGTTTTCCTAAACCCCGAACAATTATTAGAAAAATAACAACAAATAATTTTACATGCATTTTCCCATGTTAATTTTAAAATCAAAATTTCGAAAGAAAAATACGTGTCCACATTTTTTTGGATTTGGAAGTGAATTGGGGGATCGTTGCTATCTAAATAAAAAAAAACACCATAGTGTCCATAAGGGAAAAAGTGCTATTTAATAAACATAATAACAAAACGCAAACGGGGCAGCTCCTTTTTGTTAATATGTTATGATGCGGGGGAATTTTAACTTCGGTCTTGCTTACAAGTTTTTATTTATGTATGTACTTCTCGAAATTTTCTGTTTGTTTCACATTATCATAATTTACTGTGGAGTAACCTACGGAAAATATGAAGTGAATCAGAAGTAGCAGAATTCATAAAAAGCCAATTTGCCAAATTGGCGGAGTCGCTGGATATTGTCTGTATAGTTGTCTTTGAAGTTATGTAAAATATGATCCCGATGGATTCCGTTTGGACATAACAAAGAGTAGGTTGTAAGTTTCGATTTTCAAAACCAAAATTGTCGTTGGAAGAAGTAATTATATACAGCAAGTTATACTCCAAGTCATTGAGAAGTTTGTAAAACTTGTAGACCTTCAAAGCCTTTGACTGTAACATCGTGACATTATCAACTTGTAATGTGATTTCCTCAACTTGTCAATATTTGGCTTGCGCACTACTCATACTCAAGTCACGGTATAACGCTTGCAATAAAGTTCTTGGTCATATTTACAACTCAGATCTAGTTCAGTTCCTCGTGAATAAGTTTTAGGTACCAGAAAACTAAATTTCCCACCAACGCGCATTGACTTTTTGAAGTTTTAATTATCGTGCAGCGACTAATGGCCACTTCCATTAAAAAATCTCAGTTCATTAGATTCCGGAAAAGGGGAGTTCTTCTGCTGCAATGGGCTTATTACTTCAGCATGCCACCCACTGCTAATTTATCAGTTCCACACAAAAGTACAAAAGTTATTCAATAAGTAACGAAGAATGGTGCCTTCATTTCGAACTGAAAAAAGGTCAATGGGAATACCAGCATCAGCAGCGGACATTGAATGAATTGTTCGCGTTCACAAAGGACCCATGGACGAGAAAAGTGATATTAAAATTTATTTTTACCATTTCCGACGAAGTAAAACCCACGCTTCCAAGAACTTCGTCAACTATGTCCCAGTCATGTTCGTACCTATATTTAAATTGCAAAAAGCGCTTATTCAGAGAGTCATATCTGAGTAAATCAATATTTGATTTGCTTTTCCGATACAACTTCTCAGTGATACATTCCAGTTGTTAATATTTAATCTAATATTGGTACCATTTTTGGTAGAATTGTTGTACTTACATATTTTTTGTTGCATATTCTTATATCATTATTATCATTAATCATTTTCTCTATAACTTCTAACATGGTCGTTTAGTACACCTGAGTATGTATTTTTTTACGTGTTTTTCATCATTTAGTTTTACGGAACTAAAAATACGAATAAAAGAATGTGTGATAATTATATTTGTAACAATAATTGTCAATAAACAATCTAATGTGTATTGCATGTTCTCTTAACGGTTTTTCTCTCGTTAATTCTGATATTAAAAAGTATATATTTCGGAAATTATTAATATCTTTAAATCTGACACAATTTGTAGACAAATAAAGATAACATATTTATTTCGTGCGCCGTCTAAATTGCTATTTTTACTGCAAACATCTTAAATAATATTTTACACACTATGCAAGTTAATATTTAAAATTGCAACATTCAAACGCCTCAAGAACACAATAAGATCGCGGGCGTTTCATACAATGTTGTTTCATATGCACTAAACTGACTTCAATTCCGTCTTTCATTATGGGTTTCTAGACATTGTCCAATGAGGAGTGTTGCGTTATTGGTCGTTACTGTGCAACAATTTTAACCCCGATTACACTGTTGGTCCTTTATTGTAGCTGAAATTGCTGAATAAAAGAACGAAACATCGTTCAACTACCGATTACAAAATAACAACGACACCCTTGTAGCAAATAAACCGAAACTTTTTTCCCCTTGTTAATGTAACTTTTGGGAACGACGTCATAACTCCCCGCAATACATGTGGATAACACCCCCTAAAACTGTAGCTGGAAAGTTAATAAAGTTTTGTCTTCCCTGGCACCCTCGGTTCGTTTAGTCGGACAGTGGAACAAATTGGAAATTTATCACAAAAATAGAGTATTGATAGATGAACAAAATATTTAAAACAACAGTATATTTGTAGGTTAGAAAAGATTACGGTTACTTATGAATGTAGTACCAATCAATATTTAAAATAAAAACTAAATTGTAAAAAAATCTGATGTGGCCAGGCACATGACTTTATCATACTATGTATAGATATTAATAGTTTAGCTGCATGAGATTCTATTAGTACGAGATCGGTCGTGTCTGCATTAAAATAAAATTAGCAAGAAAATTGTCTTCAGCCGTGCTGAAGTTAAAATACCCCCCACCGTAAAATATTTAAAAAAATTAACCGATTTTTTAGAGATAAGCTTGTATACCAAATTCCAGATCAACTACTTCAAAATTACGCCAGCTATCTTGTACACAGACGGACATTGTGGCAAACTTAATATACCCTCACCACAGTAAATGTGGGGGGTATAAATAGCCAGGATTTGACAGATATTTTGATACTATTGACACTTGACAGTAGGTATTGTCAAAACATCAACGTTTGACGACACTACCTACTGTCATTAGAATGAAAATATCTATCAAATCCTGGCTAACTAGTTTTATATTAATGCAGACACGACCCATCTCGATCAAATAGAATTTTTACTTTGTCATACATAGTAATATGCCTTTTTGGGTCTGAACATTTTTGACCAAGGTAAAAGAAATGTCTGTGTGTGTATTGTGTATCCGTTTTTGTGGCGACGATTCCGGAGAAACTACGGGATGAAACGTATCGGGATGAAACTTAATATTTAGAAGTTTCATGACTAAACTAAGAGCTGAAAAGGTTTTTGCAAATGAACCGCCATTTCTGAAATTTCGTCAAAATAGTTAAATAATAAATTAAGTACTAGTTCGCCAGGATTTGACGGATATTTTTATTCTAATTACAATAGGTAGTGTCAAACGCTGATGTCTTGATAGTCTGATAACTGTCAATAGTTTCAGAATATCAGTCAAATCCTGGCTAACTAGTTTTATTTTAATGCAGACACGATCGCTCTCGATCAAATAGAATCTCACGAAGCTAAACTATTAACTTTATATATTGTATGATAAAGTCATGTGCCTGGCCACATCAGGTTGTTTTTTAAATAGAATAGTTGAATTTTACATTTTTAAATCGTTGTTTTTTTATTAAGAATTGATATAAAAATTATTGAAGACATTTGAAGAGATTTTGTTTTTATTCTTTAATAGTTAATGAGCGTCATTTCAAAAGTGTGAGTACTCAGTACACTATTGAAACGCAGATATTTAAAGTTGTCAAAATCCCACATGTTCACTTCAAGTAATTGTGCTTCTATACACAGTTTGTAAGTCCTAGCTTCTCACTCCACACTAAAACGTCAAAATGATCGAAAAATTGTCACATTCAAAAGGAGATATGTCCACAGATATTTTTTTGTAAAGTTAGGTGTTTTAGTAATGACGGCTAACATTGAAGTAGCATA
This sequence comes from Melinopterus prodromus, assembly GCA_964023965.1. NCBI lineage: Eukaryota > Metazoa > Arthropoda > Insecta > Coleoptera > Scarabaeidae > Melinopterus > Melinopterus prodromus. The sequence continues at coordinate 58,046,593 of OZ030393.1, forward strand.
TGCCTAAGGTCGTAATAAATATGTTTTGTTAAGAAACGTATGCTAACTTAATGCATTCTTGCATGAAACTGGTGACAAAACAACACCGCCGGCGTCATATCGGTCTCCCGCCACTCTGGCGTCTCTCGCTCGACATTGGCATTGACATACGTTAGCTTGTTTATATTATCGTAGTCAGCTGTTCGTTCGCTTATCATAAGAATCTTTTGGATTGTGAAGAACAATGTAGAAGAAATCTTACACATTGTTTCTAAACAGTGTTCAGATTTTTTGTATTTTATGATAGGTTTATAACTGTTCTACGAATCACAACAGTTCTTAAAGACATACGTCCAATCTGTACCACTGTAATCGAGATAAGTCTTGCTTAGATTGGTCACAAGAGAAAAACAAAAGTAGTACATAGAATACAAAACGTATGCAATGTCAGACTGTGTGTATTAATACCATTGCTCCAGCAAGTCTTATAAAACGAGTCTAAAAGTTCTAGAACGGTATTTTTAATAATGAAATCTGAAAAAAAGAAGCACAACGGTTATGATATCCACCCACCACCACGTTTATCGACGTTTTTAATGATAAAACTAAAAACAGTGTCATAATGTGTTCATTATGTAACCAAAGTTGAAAAGATGTGAATTTGGTCCCACTGTGTGTTGTTCGTTAAAAATAAAAGTGACGCGTTTGCGAGCGTTCCCATTTGACCGGATCATCGGAAGTACTGGGGGTGGCTTGGTTCCTAACCAGGGCGCTCACCCCCTTCAGGAAAATCAATGTTATACGCGACGTTGTTCAGATGATCCCGTAAGCCGTAAGCTGTAGACCGTCTGTGTGCCAGCTAGGTAACTCTTCTACCGAGGTTTACGAGGCGACGGGACTCTCAGTTCAAATTACGATTTAATACGGACGGGATCGCGCTTTTGCCAAGACTTAAAGATAAGATTAATTGTTAAAATTGATGGCTTAACGTTCGATTTCGCGCAATTCTAGATTGGACCCATTGTACCGGAAGAATGGCTTTTAATTAATCCTGATTTATTGTTCGCAGGTTTTGTAAATTGCTTAAATATTCGAACAAACTGAGATTATGGGTAATGCAAATTGGTGGACTGAAAGTGGGAATAATTGATCATTAAATTGAAGTATGGAAACATGAGAAAATTTCTGAAGCTCTATTTTTAATTATTACAAGTACATGTATGTAAAAAGTTTAATTTTAGACTATAAATTCTTAATGAGTTCTGACATCATCGACACTTTTTTTAATGGCAACTCCATTTTTCTTATTGATGATTTAATTGTATAAATGTTATCGGAATTATTTTATATCTTTACACGAAAAAAATTTGAAGACAAAAATATATAAAGGCAGCTATTGAGTTGCATAACTATATCAATAAATATCAAAGTTATATGCAGACATATTAGTACATCCTCAGATTAGGCAAGAGACAAAACATTCGAAGAAAAACTAAATCACCTTGAAAGAAATTCCTGGTAATGTTTTTAAAAATGTTTATATGTCTATATCACTTGGTTTTTTCTATTACTGCTGTGCACGTAAGAAATAATAGCAATAAAATGTTGTGTCCAATCGTTGTCAGATAACATTCTCAGGCTTAAAGTGGTTGCTCTCCATAGTGGAACCACCATGTTGATGTTGCCATTTTCGTATGCGAAATCAGCAAGCCTAAAACCCTAATTCCATGAGTGGCTGTTTTATTTAACATTTTGGTTGAGATTTGAATTTTTATACTAAATTCTATCTAAAATGCTCAACTCCAGAGTAGTATTTTTTTAACCTTTTTATTTCAAAAACGTGATGCTGGAAACTTTTGGTTATGGACAAATTCCTATCAAAATTATCTATCACGCCTTTTGGGACATAAAAAAGGAACTTTGAACGCTTACTGGTGTATAGATACTAGGGCTTCAAATCCTGGACAAACCCCGGTATTCATGAAAAAATACGGGATCAAAACGCATGGGATGCTAAAAGATACCAATAGTCAATACCATAGTCAATAAGAAACGCAAAAAATATACTTGATTGGACAATATCTTTTACCTTAAAACGTGATCAAAGTTTTCAAATTTTACCTCCTTACAAGTAGAAAACCAACATAGTCGGTTTAAATGGTGTCAAAGTGTGCGTATCAATAATAAACAAAATTTAAACTCTATTAGAAGACTTGCTCTTCCATCTTAAATTTGCTCAAAAATTTACCGTTTTTGTGAAATGTTTCAAGAATAGTCACGGCAAAAGAAATTGTTGAATGATTGATGGAGAGATTGTTTGATGAGCCAAATTTTCAATTTTCCATAGTAATGCTAATAAATATTTTGATGACTTTTTGTTTTCTTCTTTAAGATAAAATTGGATAACTTTAGAATTCATACGTCTTGTTGGGATGTTTATTATGCAAATAAACTAACTGTTTGCATTTTAAATAAAACGATTATTGTTTTTAAAAAAAGATAGGTATAATGACTTTTATACCCAGTTCTAAATGCGTCTTCAGGTAAACCGTTGTTTATGGTTCAAAATTGATGAAATATTCAGTGAAACTTCTTAGAATATTAAATATTGAATTTCTTGCATGAACTAAATGAATATTACTTGTACGTCTTGCGGTTTTGTCAAATATAGGCCAAATCAACCAACCCACATTCTAAAATAAATTTTTTATAGCACACTTTTTGACAAATCTTTTCCACTAAAAAAATCGAAAAAAGCGATAGTTGTGTGACGAAAAAAATGACCATAATACCGCTGTCACAGCTCAACACAAACCGGAGCTGTTTTAACCTAGACGCAATCTACGGGGTACACGCACCCCAGGACGGAAAAACATCGTACCTATTTTGTTAGTTTCAGGTAAAATCCTTAAGCGAGAAGAAACTTGAAAATCGGAACAAGAAATGACATCGTTCGTTTGATTGGAGTGAACCATCGAAAAATTACGATTAATAACAAATCATTTTTGGTACAATTTGGGTTTCATTTTACAGTTAAATATATCGGGATTAATTTGTATCTTTATTTTATACATATTTTCAATATTTTATTTGCTGTATTTTATTCCTATTTACTAATTTTATATTCTGTAGTACCATTGGAGTATCATTGAATACAGGTAAATAAATCCGACACTAATTTTTACCTTTATATTTTTGTTGGTTTTAGATACAGCCTGTTTTTTTGTTGAGGTAACCAAAAAGACTTAAACAAGCTGAAGAGGTTTATGTTTGCCTCCATATTGAATAATATCTACTTCTTGCAAAATCTGTTCCTCCTATTATAGCAACATGTTGGTATAAACGAATATTTTATGCTTGATACTTAATTTAATCGGAATGGGTGCTGTAATATATTGAGGTTTATACTAAAATAGCAGCTCAATTGATTTTTTTGTAGATCAGTGCCCATAAGAAAATAATTTAGATTTAACTTTTTTGAGATCCCGGGATTTAGATTTATAATCCCGGGTTCCCGAAAAAGCTCATTATTTGTCGGGATCCCGTGATCCCGGGAATTGGAAACCCTATTAGATACACAACTAATATGTATATTCTACTGTTAATTATCTGTATCATATTGAATATGTATTATTTTAAATTATCTCTTTATAACGACCTGCTACTTCAATACACCAAAAATTGACGTATATCACAAAACGCCCATAAAAAATGTTTTTCCAATATTTCATGTATACATATCGGCGAGGACGTAACAGCGAGAGTTCAAACGGATTAAAAATGTGTCAACGTTGACCGTAAATCCAGACACATGCGTGAAGCATTGGCGTTTATTTAGGCCATTCAACAAAAATATAGGATTATTGAGGCAATCAATTGATATAAACCGTGCACTGGAATTTTCCAACAGCACAATATTTTGCGGAATATTAATTTCAAGCGCAGTTATTTTTGTCAATACATACTATGGTTGATGTTGGACATCAACGCTATAGAATACAAACACCTGTGTACATATACTGTGTCTGTTTATGCTTATTTTTGCATAAATTAACTTTTAACAAACAAAAAACGTGGTGGATTGCACGTAGATACACCGAGTTTTTGAACAATATAATTTATGCGTATCTGTTACCAGAAAAAGCTCGGTTATCATTTTAGGGATAAAAAGTATATTTGACTGGACAATCTCATTTGAATAGAACTGTGTACAAAAATTGCGATGCACTACCGTTTGCCATTGTATCGAATGTTCAAAACAACGGTCGGAACGATCAATAATAACACACATACCACGGGAACTGGAACTTCACGTAAAACTTGAAGTTCTACCGGTTAGAAAGTTAGTTTTGTACGTGAGCTGCCTGAGAAGCTGCACTTTGTTCAAATTTGAAATTGAATGGAGATCCTCGCTTGGCAATCTCAAGTTATATTGCACGAATGAACTCCGCAATGAGATGACATCGTAATGAATAATAACGAGTTTTACTAATTAGGTATTTACGTGAGCAAAGAATATGTACTTCATAATTCATTTCGTAGCTGTATTCTTGGTTTAGCTGCAATAGTCAGGTTTTCTCTGGAGTTCAAGTTCGCAATAATAAAAATTTACAGACCGTGTGGCATTTTAATAAATATGTGTCATAAATCTAAACTAATGTTTCTATTACACGCACTATGAAACTTTTAACATTTAACTCTTTAACTATTAACATTTTCCCTCACAGTGATAAATATGTAACGTATTTTTTTTAAAGCTGGATTTATTTAATAATATAATATAGTTGTTTGGAAACACACATTCTCTTACATGAAATATCATTCTGTAATCGCAGTTATTTGTCGTTGTAAGGATTGACGGTTTTGTAAAATTCGAAAAACGGTTTTTACATCAAAAAGGAAAACCGTTTTAAATGCTGGAATTAATGAACTATTTTGTTAAAATCATTACTGTGTTGATCGACATCGATATTAGATCCAAGAATATTAGAACAGTATGTCTAGAAATTATAACATTATAGTGTCCATACCAAAAATTAAATAATATGTATAAATAATATACTATACATATATTATCCAATGAAATATTATGTCATATACCGGGAGACCCACGCCATATGTACGACCGGTTAATTTTTTAATTATGATGCTGGACGAATAAAATGTTGGGAAGTGCTAATAGACAAATTAGTATATTATTCTATGAGCAAATTGTCAAATGAACACGAACTAAATCGATTTTGGCCGATATTGTATTACTGGCGCCCTCTAGCGTGATTTAATTACTTTTTGGCCAATGACCCATTTTTCATGTGTATATTATGGGTACACCCCGATCAACTGATAAAAGCATTTTGTCGGTTACAATGACACCAAATATTTGATATTTTGATGAAAATCGTAACGTGGAAATGTTAAAAGCAGGGAAATAGACAAAAATATATTTGGTTCATGAATGCTAACATCCGAATGTAACAGTTCTCTGTACAGCGTCACTGTCTTGATAAAAAATATTGTTGTATTTAGGAAAGGGATTTTTAAAATTGCAATTTATACAACAATAAACGCGACGAATTAAGAAATTAAGAATCTACAATAACCATCTACAATAAGTTTATATTTAAATTCAACTTAAACAAAAATAAAAATAAAAACCTATCCCTCTTTGCTGTTTTTTTATTGTATTCGAGATGTTTCGATCCTAACAGATCATCATCAGTCGGGAATCTACAAAAGAATTGAAAAACTTAATCAAGTTATAGGATTTATTTATTTATTATTATTTATTTATTATTTTTTAGGATCTAAATTGGGTTACACAATATCGTATTATACTATAGTTTGTATTTTAGAATATAATCTACTTACAGTCAGTGTGCAGAATCTAAGTGGTCATAATTTAACATTGGTCCACCTACTTGTTCGCTAAGAACCCTAAAAATTGAAACAATGTTAAATTATGACCACCTAGACTCTGCAAACAAAAATTCAAAAGTTTTTGAATTCTTTTGTAGATTCCCGACTGATGATGATCTGTTAGGATCGAAACATGTCTCGAGTACAATAAGAAACAGCAAAAAGGGAGAGGTTTTTATTTCTATTTTTATGTAAGTTGAATTTGAACAATAATTAGATTAATAATCTAAAATACTTCAAACAATAAGCAATACAGACAACTGTCAAATTTGGATGTTAGCATTCATCCATAGTTTGCTACGATGCTTTTGGTCGTGTTATCACAATATATATTTTTTTATTTTCCGGCTTTACACGACATTTAGAAGCAACAATTTTCAGAAAAATATCAAGTATTCAGCGTTATAGTAATCGGAAAACTAATTTTCTGTCTATTAATCAGGATGTAGCTATGAAGTATATGGGAAAAAGTGACGCCTAAACCCAATTAAATCACGCTATATGGCGCAAACCCGGCCGCGTCGGCGCCGTGGAACTGTGGAAACCCGTTTTGGATGTCAGTGAATCCATTTCAGTAGATCTGACTACCAAAAATTACAAAGACTTAAGAAAGTTATTAGTTTATAACGACGTATTTTTCTAAGCCTTATTTCAAATTATAACTTGTTTCTTTCTTCTTTCAGGTTTGCCTAACCCAAAGACTTCACTTTACACCTGAAGAACGAAACCGTATACAAGATATGCTAGTGTGGGACGTGCTATGCGGGACAGACAAGACAAAGAAGCATCGAATGTCGCGTCAAAGAACGCAATTGAGACACCCGGCTATGCAAGGTAGGTTTTCTACATTCAGTTATCTCTAAATAAGCAAACAACATGGTAAACATGGCAAACAATGTATTTTGAAAATATAAAACGTAAATTGAAAACAACCATGTTACAGTAAAGCAATAACAGCACTTCAAGGTAGCTTGCACGTATAAATATCTGTCACGACTGGTATATGTATTTGCAGTGACACTTGTGCTTTGTAGAGTAGGCAATATTTGCTTGATCGCAGCATAGCTGCCAACCGGAAGTAATGGATAAGACCGTACGACGATGCAACGGATGGAAAATATCCAATTTCTTTGTAAACGTCAGCGTGGCGCCGCAATATTGCAACTTTACGCAGCTCTTTGCATGATCGCTTGTGACATAAAGAGATTATATTTTCTATAGCAACGACGTTGATGAAATATTGGTCGCAGGGTAATCTTTTTGAGTCAATATTAAATTAAACGGTAGAACTTTATCTATCCATTAGATGTTTAATATACGATATTTTAAGTATGGCGATTTTAAAGTTTTAAATTTATTTGTAAGATTTGAAAACAAAACGTATGGAGATTTGGAATCATAAAAACTGACTTTAAATAAAAAAGGTTTCTTTGTTTTATATTTAATGTTTTTTTTTTGGAAATGTATAACGGATGAGCCTACAAATGGATCTCAAAACAAAAGTTTAAATATTTTATAGCACTTCCTTTGCAGTGAGTGGCTAAAACAAACAGTTTTTACTTTGTATACATAATTTTTTGTTGCGAATGAGAAATTTCCCATTAGCTTATGGACAAGATTTTCCAACAGATTTAATTGTATTCTTTTGGTCTTGACAACTCTCATCGTCAAACAATTTGTTTTACTTTCGTGGGTTACTTGTCAAATTGCCTAATAAACTTTAAAACGGGTTTCTCGATTTTTTCTAATGCAAGCTATTGAAAATTGTATACATATTAATATAAGTTAAACAATCATATCGAACTGGGAAACAAAAATATTGGTTGCCATTAAAAGACTTGCTAAAATGTTTTTTAAAAATGTATTGCCTCATTTTGCCATTATTTTTTAATGCGGTAATCTGTCGCCGGATATCAAATTTTTTTTGGCGTGGCATAATCGCCGTTTCGTTATATGTATTGTGTCCGTAAACACTGTTCTTTTAGTAACTAATGCACGTGCGAGCCGCAACTACTGGCAGCGTCGCTGTTGATCCCTTCCCCCGCTCGCCCCAAAGACCGAAGAGCGCCGCGTCAATTGCAGCAATCATGCGATGCTACAACTGGATCTTTTGTAGGGAAAATGCAAGATAAACAATGATTATGTAATAAACTTTAAACCTATGAATTATTGGGTAGCCTATAGTCTATATTTCATTATTCTAGCTCTTCTATTAACGAAATTGCTGGCATTGCATAATATAGCTTCTTGTGGGTCAACCACTAAACCAATAATTTTACAAAAATGCACATTGAAAGCTAGCGTTCCGCAGGTGATTTTACTTTTTAATTCGTTGCAATCTATGGATTATTTCCGGAGTAATTAATTGCTAAAGTTAAACGAATGAAATCTACGGGGCAAAAACACCGCCAATTCTTCTTAATTTGGATAAATCGGGAAAACGCCAACATATACAGCTTACTAATTTTTAAGATTTGTAGTATATTAACCAAGGATAGCATCAGAATTTTTTCAAATTATTTGGCCCCTAGATTTGCAAGAGAATGGACGTCAAAAGAGGGGACATAATATATGGCCACGATAGTATACATACAGGTGTCAGCCTACTGTCAATTGCAGATTTGTCAGTCACTGTGTTCATTTTTACATTCGATCTTACTGTCTATTACACAATTTTTGTAATAACCCTGTACTGATCCTTATGGTCATTGAGATGAAAAGCTTTGCAAATACCATGCAAGATGCTGATAATATTTTAGCGTCGCGCATTTTATTATAATAGACCAATAAAGCATTTTACACTGATCGCATCATAAAATTGATATAAATTTTAATACTAGGTTCAAAGGGTTGCAATAAAATTCAATGGGTTGTATTACGATCACTTACATAATTTTCTTTTCCTTAGAAATACCTTAGATACGTATGAAATATAGAAGTTCTATGTGACATCTAGTTACCTGAAACAAACGAAGAAAGGCAAATTAATTCAAAGATCGTTTTGTTAATGAGCAAAAAGTGTAAAGATGACATTGTAATTGTATACATTTGGAGTTTCTGATAGTGCTAAATCTAACATTCGTTTTCTGCTGCTCTTTATAAGAAGACATCAATGTATTTTAATGCCGACTCCACACTTTACGATAAATCGCAACAAAAAAAACTGTAAAACGTACGGTAAATTTGCTAAATCGTACAGATAAATATCTACGTGTGAAAGCGGCGTAAAACAATTTTAGTAAGGGATTTTTCCTGGGGACGTGAAAATGTTTATCGTTGCACAAGCTTGCGTCGAGGTTGGAATGGGAGAAGATTGAACGATGTGTTGTCTGGATGATCTGTAGCAAGGGTTCATCAACGTCGCTTAAAACTGAACGTTGCCGAACAGCAGGAAATCGTGAAGAATGGCACCATATAGCAGTGTCTATTTATCGCACATGCAAGCGAATTTTTCTCTTTTCCGGCCTTACCACTTTTCTGTGGTTGTGGAACGACAGAACAGTACATAAATATCATATCGTTGCACATTGTGGTATTTCTAATATCGAAAATATTTAATCCCAAGTAGTAAACCAGTTCATGGAAACCCCGAACTGTGATGCACAGTCATCAATACAGGAAAACAGGAATTGTTGCTGTAATGAAACATGTAATTTTATATATTCTTTAGAACCAAGCATTTTATTGAAACTTACACTCAATTTAGTCATTGCTGGGCAAAATGTTAGAGTTTATTAGAGATTATAGTTTGAGATTACAACTACTTGAAATTCTGATCCAGGATGCTGTAGTTACATATTGCAAATAGAAATAAAAATATTACTGATTTTTCAAACATAAGAATAACAAATTTATACTATTAACTATAAAAGTTAATTCAAATTCTTGTTTGTATGTAAAAATTGGAAAATTGGGAAACATGATCAATTGGATATACCATAGAAACCATATCTTTTGATATAAATATTTTAAATGTAAATATATATAATAAGTAATAATACACTATGTAAGTAATAAATGATTATTTATTTGTAACTGAACAAATTAGCTATTCAAACAAATCACCTGATAATTCAGCACACATTTGTAGACGATTTCTAAATTCTTTATAAGAATTTCTAATTTCGAATGACCATAAAAGCTTTAAGGGTAATTTAACTAGTTGTTCATTAAAATAATTTTGTAACATATCCAAATATTTCTGTTGATTAACATTTCTATCGAAGAATTATGGCCCATTTCCCTGTGTTATTTTATAGCACATGTAACGACAATGGTGTGGAGAACCAATGCTATTTGTTGAAAAAGTTCTTTCATCCGAAAATAACGGATGATTATAAAGGATTGTTGTCGAAGTAGGCGAGGAAATCATAAGTAAAAATTTGTGTTTGCCGCTCCATAAGAATTAAAACCGCTGTTCTGTACAGAATTTGATAAATTCGTTTCTTAACCTACTGCGAATCGGGGTGCACACGTGTGTATTAGGGTCATACTACTATAAGAAACAACTGTTACTAACTGTTCAAATCAACGTAGAGAATTTAAGGTTTACTCTGAGACTATTTTAAATTAAGACTAATTATAATACTTTGTATGGAAATAAATATTGTAAATAGGTGTTCTTAATGGCCTGTCCTGCGACGTCTTAAAGGTATGTATCTTTCTGAAATTAACCCTCTGTGCATAGCGTATATTGTTTGTTGTTGAACATTTCTTGTGCAGTCAAAATCCGAACCACCACCCAAATTGTCGCTTCTAACAAAATGGAATAAATTGTTAACACATCAGTAATTTTAGACAGTAATTCCACCCGCGTTCAGAACGTACTCTACTTAACAGACAGGATAAGCGTCTCTGCACAAACGAGTACTCCTGAAACCGTCTCTCGTAATCCACATAAAAGTTCCACCGCATTACTCCCAACCGCCCATCTTCAACAGCTTTAGCCATTTGCTTAGAGGTAAGAACGGACAGAGCAAATTTGCTCATGAAAGGGCCTACGGGGGCAAAACGCGTCGGCGTATCCATTGTGCCGGATGGCGAATGCCCTTTGCTATCTGATGCGTAGGTGTAAATGCTTCGCGTGGGCACACCCTCAAATGAATTAATTCAATGTGCACTAGGGTAAAAGCCGGACGGAATTCACAGAATGGTGATTTATCCGACGAAAGTAGTGCAAATTTTCGGTCGATTGGTCTGACAAAGGGCATCAATTAGTGGAAGGTCGGATGCCATGTGGGCGTCGCAGAAGTGTTGAACACATTAACAGGATGGCGTGGTTTGTTATTTAAAATTCGCTAATCGATGTGGATAATGAGGGGTTGTTTGTGGCAATTTAAGGTCGACTGTTGTGTTTTTTTTTGTTTGCTTATAGAGCAACTGAATCGAATGAAATTACTAGCAATGTTCGAACAAAACAGCTGTACGTCCGATAGTTATAGCAGGATATAAAAATGATAAAGATGGTAAACCATGAATGATAATCTAAATACCTACTACTGACGTCATAAGTTGTCATTATTTCTTTTTCTATTGAATTTGCAGAATTTGTAAGAATAAATAATATTGCTAAATAACTTTTAGAATATCTTATATGGAATTTATAGCAAAAGGGATACTACCTGAAAAGTAAATTTCAATATTTTTTACAGTACCTACAAATTTATTCAAAGCAATAACTGTAAATTCACAATATCTCTGTCCTCTGAATATATACTGAATAAGTTTGTGATTCTGTTTTTATAGTCTTTTGGAGATGTTTCATTTAATAAACTGTTAAATAAAAGGGGAAAATAACGACAGAAAAGATGTATGCAACGCCAATAAAATGCATTGAACGGACTAAAAATCTTTTACACGACATAAAAATATTGCCCGACAAAAATACATTGTTCGACAAATAAGGTATGTGCCCGACAATAGATTATATTGAACGATGAGAAAATATTTTTCATGAAAAAAATATGCATTGCACGGTAAAAAAATCTTATGAACAACAGAATTAATAAAAAACGTCCAAATTAACGGCTGTATTAATAACTATAAAAACCAACGATAAAAATATTTAAAATAACAACTATTAAGTTTGAATAACAAACAAGCATGCAGAGCAAAACTATAATAAAAAATAAAAATTCTTACAGTAATCAAGGTGTACAACACCTAAACTAATCAAAATGTTTTTAACCCAAAAAACAATACTATAACCAGCCGGAAGTCTTCGTTGACGCTTTTGGCCAAGTACTCATTAGGCCTCATTAGGTGTTTTAACCAATTTAAGTCTCACCTTTATCCCCAAAAGATGTTTGCACCGTAGATGTTTTAAAAATAAGTATGAGTGCATTTTGGTTTATTTAAATATTGATAAATAACAGTTATAATCCATACACTGTAATTTGATACTTTTAAAAGTCATCGAACGTTTCCCAGTTTCCTTCAATTTCTGTGTTTATAGTGAGGAATTGTCTGGAGATTAGCTCCTTTCTTGATTTCGAGGATGCATAGAGCAGTTTATAATTTTCACTAGCACTCTTGCAAAACTTTTTTGTTTATAATTACCCATCGAAAAGCGACAGTCTATGGTTGTATAGATCTTAGTGCAGGTTCAGAGAATGTTTTTAAGATTTCCTGATTCTGGATCTCTATCCTTAGAACATTTAAGTAACAGTGCCTGAACATTATTAAAAGCTTACCCACTGGAAGGAAGTCTTTCTAAACAGTGTGTGTTCCTTTTTGATAACAGCGTTGGTTGCTTCGAGTCCATCATTGGTAACTGACGTAACCAACCGCAGCTCTTTGTACCAGTATGAATTCTTCTGTATCCATTAAAATTTAAAATAATTAGTAAAATCCACAATCTGTCGTGCTCCAAAAAAATTAGTTGCTCTAAAATATGTGCTTCGGCTTTGCATGTTTTAAAGCCTGTACTCTATCTCTATATCGTGCTGTCACGTATTCTGTCACGCATTATATTATTCTGTCGTGCAATCCCCTTTTCTGGCGTTTTCTAGTCACTTTATTAGTCGTTATTTACACTGTTTTTTTCGTGTGGACGCGGGCGTGAATAAAATTATAGTTGTCGTTTATTTATACTATTTTCAATGTGATTTGTCGTGCAAATGTCCTATTCTGGCAAGCCACTATATATTCCCCATTATAACAATCTGTTGTGGCCAGGCACATGACTTTATCATACAATATATAAAATTTATAGTTTAGCTGCATGAGAATCTATTTGATCGAGATCGATCGTGTTTGCATTAATATAAAACGAATTAGCCAGGATTTGACAGATATTGACAGTAGGTATTGTCAAAAAATCAGCCTTTGACAGCAAATCCTATATTAATGCGGACACAATCTCGACCAAATAGAATTTGCTCCTACAGCTAAACTATTAATTTTACCAAAAGATGGCGCGCGTGTTTCTCCCTCTCATCGCATTTTCCATGCATTTGCGTTTTGAATTGACGTTTCGCAACCGCTGACGTTCTGAATACTGTCAAAAGTTTCAAAATATCCTGGCTACCTACTATTAATGCAGACACGATTTCGATCAAATAGAATTTGCTCCTGCAGCTAAACTATAAATTTTACCAACAAATGTTATAGACATAAATTATACAAAATTTCCTCTACTTGAATTTATTATTTACCTATTTTTACGAAATTACAGAAATGACGGCTCATTTGCAAAATCGCTGAAAAATGCTAAGAGTAATTAGCCAGTTCCTTTGGATCCTTTTGAACCAAAACCTTTTCAGCTCTAAGTTTGGTCATAAAACTTCTAAATACGAACTTTCGTCCCGATACCTTTAGTAGTTTCTCCGGAATCGTCGTCACAAGAATCGGATGCACACATACACACACACATACACACATACAGACACACACACACAGACATTTTTTTTACCTTGGTGAAAAATGATCAGGGGACACAAAAACCCTATTTCCGCTAAAATCTCAATTTTTTTTTTCTGCACGGTTACAATACTTCATTATACTGCGTATGATAAAGTAAACATCCGTGATTATTCCGAATATTTTCTGGTATACATATATAGTGTTAACAAAATAACGTGTCAATATCTGGTCGTCAAAGTTGACAAAAAAATAAGTTTTAGGAAATGCCTAGAATTGCTACAATTGCTTGACACAAGGTGTTGCATTTGTAAGAAGCAGTAGAAATACCTTTTTTAAATATGTATTGCACCCTGTATATTTTTCTCTGTTTTTTATACTCCTTGAAAATACAAATGGAACTGTGACAACCGCATGTCCTTCAGGTCAATCGTCACTCATTAAATGTTACAAGACGATTTAAATGTTAAAAGAAAGCAATTAAAAAATAAAACGATTTCTACAACAAACAGCAAATAAGCAACAAATTCGTTGCTTAAGCAATTTCTTAGAACGTTTATCGGAATCGTTTAAGAACGGACAGAGTAAATTTGCTCCTGAAAGGACCGCTGGGGGCCAAACGCGTCGGCGTATCCTTTGTACCGGGTATCAAATGCCCTTTGCTATCTGATGCGTAGGTGTAAACGATTTGCGTGGGCACACCCTCAAATGAATTAATTCAATGTGCATAAGGGCCTAGGCCGGACGGGATTCACAGAACGGTGGTTTATCCGATGAAAGTAGTGCGAATTTTCGGTCGATTGGTCTCACAAAGGCCATCAATTAGAGGAAGGTCGGATGCAATGTGGGCGTTGCACAAGTGTCAACGCAGTAACAACGTGGCGTGCGTTGTTATTTAAAATTTTCGAATTTTTGTGGATATTGAGGGATTGTTTGTCGCAATTTAAGGTGGACTGGTGTATAAGAAATAAGAATGCTGCCTGAAGGAAAACTGAATCCCAAGAAATGAATTGTTTGAACAATAGCTGTACGTTAGCTGTAGTTATCGCAGCATACTAAAATGATAAATAAAGATCATAAATTTTGGAACCACTAATTGGAATCTAAATACTACAAATCAATGCCGTACAAAGAATGTTTTAATTTAAAAGTGACATCATAGGGTGTCATGATTTTTCTTTAGGAAATTGCAAAATATGTAAGAACAAATAATATTTCTAAATATCTTACAGTTATGTTATTAAGAAGGTAGTACTTTCATTCGGGATTTGAACTTAGATATCTAGCTACCCTCCTGTCAGACAGTATATAGTCCGTACAGCTCTGAAGCTGTTTCACGTTTACTGCCATAACCGCGCATGCTTTATATATTTTAACACTCCAGTTTAACACCTCAGGGTTGTTATTGTCACATATTAATCATCCCTCGCTCTCACATATTCAAGAAAGCCTAGTGATGCTTTTAGCAGCTGCTGTAAATCCCTAGTAAACCTTCAGATATTACACATAAAACACATAAAATGGAAAGTTGGTACCCAAAGGTACTTCTACCACATTTAAGTGGGTTTTCTCTAATACCTACAGGAAAGACGAAATATGCATAGCCTCTCCCAAATCCATTGCTTGTTTTAAAATTATCGAAAATTTTCAAATTCGAAATTCAAGACGTGTCTGTAAAGGAATACTTTAGAATTAGAACAATCTTTGATACCACGTCAGACCCAAAAATGAAAATATGTTCATAATAGTCCAACTGCGCTCATAGTAGCGCCAAGAAAGGGTACTACATACAGCTTCTAATCCCAGACAATATACTGATATACTGATCCCGGGATTTCGAGATTAATGCTTTTGTAATCCCGGGATCCCGGGATTCATGAAAAAATCGAAAATTGCCGGATCAAAACGCATGGGATGACAAAAGTTACCAAATCCAGTCAGTAAGAAACGCCTAAAATATACTTTATTAAAAGGTATTGACAGCTATAATAAACAAAATTTATACTCAATTAGATAATAACTTGGTCTTACATCTTAAATTTACTCAAACATTTTGCATTTTTGTGAAATGTTTCAAGAATAGTCATGGAAAAAGAAATTGTTTGATCGACCCAAATTTTCAAATTGTCATATTGATAACAACAAAATTTTTGCCAATTTGACGAATTTTCGTTTTCTTTTTTAAGATAAAATTGGATAACTGTAGAATTCCTACGTCATGGATGTTCATTCAAGTTAAAACGTTTTTTATTGTTCAAATATGTTGAAATATTCAGTGCACCTTCTTAGAATAATAAATATTCAATTTCTTGTCATAAAAAAATCCTATTGTACCTACGTATTTCGGTTTTCTCAAATACAGTTCAAATAGCCCAACCCACATTATAGATTTTTTTATCTAAGCGCACTTTTTGAGAAAACTTTCCCACTAAAACAGTGAAAAAAGCGATAATTGTGCGATTAAGAAATGTCAAAAATGACCATATTACTGCTGTCACAGCTCATCAAATTTGAGATGCGTCGTGCCAAAATATTAATTTTTTTAGTTTATGGTAAAATCATTAAACTGGAAGAAACTTTTTCCCTGTATTTTATTAACTATTTACTAATTTAATATTCTGTAGTAGATCACTGATCACTGATCACAGTAGATCACATTATTATTTAAATTTTATTCAGTCATAAGTAAATTATTTTTTTGAACTTTTATTTTTTATTGTACTTGAAACATTATGTGGGTTTCAAGCATGTTGGTTTTCTTGATAATCTTGTGCTGAAATTGCGGTAAATAAATGAAATCGTATTTATTGTTAAGTTAGTAGTACGAATAATAACTAAATTGGAGAATTTAAGCATTTGCAATGGAGAAATATACTAAAGAGAAAAATCTATCCGGCGCATCCACCATTTCTGACAAAACTTCGTACCGCAATAACTTTAGTTAGAATCACGCTAGACTTTTCAAATTAGTTTTAATGGGTAGCCCAATCTTCATTTCAGTGTACTACAGAATTTGATAACGTAACATTTGTTCTAGAGTGTACTAGAAGCAACTAATAAATGTAATTAATCTTGGGTGGTTTTAAACTTTCCCCGAAAAAAACAATCTTGACGTGTTGTACCACAATAAATGCGCATTATTTGCCCCAGGTTTTTTTTTTGTGAACACAATATTTTTTTCCAAATATCGGACTTAGTTATATCATATTAGTAATTGAGGGGCCTAGACGTAAAAGCGTTTAAGTGCACATTTTGTAGTTTGCCGTCGTATTTCAAAATTTCAGAAATTAGCTTGGAAAATTATATTATTATTTAAATTGTTTTCATAGTCTTAAAAAGATTGGAACGAATCAAGGAGTCTCTAAATTTTATTGCTTAACTTATTTTTTTTGAACAATTGTAGTTGAAACATTGTGTAGGTTTCAAACATGTTGGTGGTAAAATGGTTCAAGTGCATTTACTGTATTAATATGAACTATATTAAAAAGAATTACAAATGAGAAGGTACCTAAAATAAATATATCGCCATTTTTGTATTTGTAATCGAAATATAATATATCACCGTCATCTTTATGAGTATTCCAATAAATCATATTTTTCTTATGTCCTTATCTTCCAGCTAGTGTTACATCATGTTTTCTATCTATATTTGTATAAAAGGCGTGATGGAGTGGTGGAATATATTCCAACAATGTGATTACGTTTCTGTAGTTTTATTTTGATTGATGTTTTATTCAAACCCTGAGTATAGAAAACCGGAAACAGGAACATCCAACTTTTGAGGTTTAATAATACTGTTTAGACTATTCTTGTATCCAAACACGTCTTTCGCTTTTATAATAAACAAAATGCCGAATTGGTCTCCGCATTATGTGTCATCTGTATCCTTTATTATTTCATAAAATGGTAAAAAAGAGTAAACATCGTCTAAGGTATCTTTAATTGTAGTATAGTACTTAACTCATTTTCTTTAAAGAAAGTGCACTTAAACCATTTTACATCCAAGCCTGATTGGAAGCACTACTACAACACACGGTGTAAAAGCCTCTGTTGCTCTGTTATACATTCCCAAATCGTTTCCAGGTTGAGTGCCGTGGGTCCCACACGTACTACCTATAAAAATCAATATTCGCCCCAATTCTGTGCAGGAAGTGTGTTCGGTATCTCTCTGTCTGTGACAGAACGGCGGCCGTGTTTCTCGTTCAATGTTATCACCTTGCTTGGCGTTACAACGTAACCAGATATACCTAGCGAATAAACAAACGCCTCTGCAGGCGCGACAGACACAAATGTTCAGTTTCTCGATGTCCTGATTGGATCTCCGCTTTCCTGCACTGGATATGGTTTGAATGGGGCTGATTGAATGCCGGCTATAGAAATTTATGCGACATCATTCGATATATGCATTGCATTATTGATGTGTTGCTGCATCTCATACGTTTGTATTTTGCTGAGGTACGATAAAAGTACAAGTTGTGAAATTGGATAAGAAATTACCATAAGATGCTGGCAATTGTAGAGTCAACTAAATAAACTAAGGAAAACTGTAAAAGATGAAATTTATGTCAACATTTGTGATAAATATTTTGAACAACTAGTAAATTAGTAAATATTTTTTAATTAAATTTTTTGTTGGCGCTGTGGTTACTATGTTTCAAGTATGTTCCCTGAAAATTTCATAATGAAATTGTAAAACTGCAGGAGGTATGAGCGTGAGATTGCAAAGAAGGACTAATGACGTTTTGAAAACGTGCGTCGTTGCTTGTATCTCCGCGATTTTTTAACATTTTTAATGTCGTCATAAAAAATGCATATTTGGTGTATGTTGTGGTGTATGTTCTTACATGGAGTGCAAGGCAGTCTGTATATTTTGATGGTTCAATCAGTTTTTAATTTTTTTTAACTACAAATCTAAATAACCTACAACATATCTTTTATCACTATTATTTTTACATGTAGTAGGTTTTTTTTTGTACATTTTATAATCATATTTTGTCATTGATGCTATCAGTGTTAGTAATGAAGCTTTGTGTTCTTTATTATACATAGCTAAGTTCACAGAAGAATATCTTTAAAACCAAAAATAAGTAGTCTAAAGTCTACTGAAAAATAACAGTTATTTATTTTATAATTACCTAAACAGCATTTGGTGATTTTGCAGGCATAAGTTGTCTTGTGAATGTTATATTTTTCATATTCCACATCAAAAATTGAACACTCGCACATTGACTCGCACATAACGGACATAAATCGGCATAATAATAATAATAAATAACGGACATAAATAAATGTTCATGCTCACGATTTATATTCTTAATTATGTGCTCGTCAAATAATATACTATTATCTATCATATGCCGTGTAAATATTTGAAAAATATCTTCTTTCTGGCATAAATCTAATAAAAGTATTAATCTATGTTATATATCAAGAGAGAAAAGTCAAAATTTGGCTATATGAAAAAGTTTTTTTTTTCGCGAAAGCTTTTTCCGATGTCTGATACTGGACTGTTTCGTATGGATTGTTTTTTCAATTCCTTGGAAACAGCGACTCTAACTTCTTAAGGAATTGGAAAAGCCAATTCAAGTCGATATAAAGCTTTGTACTTTGTATTCCTTTATTGTATTTTGTATTGTAGTTATCGTATAAAACGAGTAAACTAGTTTCGTCGTAATGCTTTACATTTATTTATTTTTATTGTTGTAATGGTAAACGTTTCTGATTTGTTTCACATGAAGTTTATTTTCGATGCGGTCTATAATAAAGTGTTTCCATACAAGAAATGAATATTCGACATTATTATAGTTACTCAAAGACAAAATGGTAATTTTTAATCAAATGTCTTATTTGCTTACATATTATTTGTAATTGGAAACTGGTACCTAAAACCGGGGTTCTCAAGTATAAAAACCGCTTTTGGAAAGCCTCAAAAAAAGTACAAACCCTACTAATACACAAAATTATTGTAATTTTCGATTTAGGGCATCCGTCTTAATTCAAACAGCGAACTGTAGCAAACTTCTCTTCAAAGCTCAAAGGTTCGAAATTTAAAAATCACCAAATTTAGATGGCACTACAATAAACATGTCTGTTTTTATTCTGAATTTATTACATTTGGCGTATGGTATAACCTAAAGAAATTAATGTATTGCTTCCTATGTGTACGTATTTTCAAACTGAGCTGTGTTTGAGTTTTCTAGTCGATGTTATTGGCCCCGTACACAGTACGGAGTGGGAGAGTGAGAAACGATGTAGCTGCCCGTGGCGGAATATTTATTAACTGCAGCAACACAAACATATTTACTATCAACAGTTATTTATCGAAGGCGTTCGCTTAGTCTCCCCGGTAATACATTGGTAACACCCAATCTTTGTCAAGTTTTCTCTTTAATAAAGTAAATATTTGTAACTTTGTTGCGGGATGCTGTCTACGCAAGGCAATTCGCTATTGAGCCCTAAAGACCTGCATCAATTGTCACCGCTTGTGTGCTCAATTCCATCAAATTCTTCTACTGTATTTTACTTGAACCTGGACAAACCATTTGAAAGCACCACATGCAAGCCTTGTTGTTTATTCAGAGTAACTGATCACGCTTTGAAGCAAAATTTTTGTGAGGGCCATATTGCGAATCCTTGGAGCCACTTTTTCGCATTTATCAATTAAACACTTTATTATAACTTGTCTTTCGTCGTTTATTCTCACAGTATGTTCCCACAATCTTAACACTTTATTAAACTCCAGGTTTTCTACTACTCCTTGCGGCTAAATTTTGTATTGTCTTCAATTGTAATATAGGCTGTATATGTTGTGACGTTTTGCGACCGCTGGAACTGTCGTTTCTAAGCAACGCATTGTGTTGAATTGAGGCGCTTTCACATCATACTCTAGTTTGGTGATAAAATCTGGAAAATTTTTAAATACAAAAACACCTAAAAGCTTTTTGGCTCGATTTCAATAACTCACACGACGTGCAATCCTTTAATAATAATTCGCTTTATCGCGTTTTGCCTTTAAAAATTCTTAAGCAAATATCTATAAGCTATTTCTATCTAACCTATATGGTGCTTTCAAGTCAACTACCCTTAATATACTAAAAGCTCTTTCGTTTAAGAAACCGAATGGTAACCAAGAGAGTCAATAAATCTGCCTTTAATCTTATTTCGCCCGAGGAGTTGATGAAATTACATGAGCCTACGTGGTGTGCCGGGCGAGTGCGTACGATCTTTGAAACAAAAGAAGCAAACAAAGGAGACCCGAACACACGAAAAAAACAATAGCCGGCGTCTGTTTTCGACGATAACGCAAATTAAATGTTTTTCTTGTATTTGAACGAGAGAGCACGCGAAAATCTATTTTCCCGACCTGCCCACTTTTGACAAATTGCGGCTTAGATGCCTCTCGACAGCCGTCATAAGATTTTCGCGAAAACTTTTTGCTCCTTCGATCTTTCGTTACGCCGACTGAAGATATTTCTTAAATTGCATTTACGATACGGATGCTGTTTAGAATTCCAAAGTCGCTGACAAAGGCACAAAGGAAAGAAGTCCTCGACGGATAACATCAAAATGTCTCTCGCCCGATAAAAAGAAAATATAAAGGGATTTTCAGCCCGTGGCACGGCCACTAAAATTGTCTGATACGATAATCCGGAGTCCTTCGGATTTAATCTCTTTTAACCTTTTGTTGGCGGTATTGGCCTGGGGGCAGTTTTTCGCAGAATGTACTAAGGATAAAACAGGCTTAAATTAGCCTGGCTTGGGGATTAATAATGGAAAAATATTTTCATTAAAACAGGGCGTGTAGCGGGTAGAGGAATGCGGACAATTAAATCAGACAAATGTACAATCATTAGTTTGAATGCAGGAAATGTATATTTGCTGTTTCGGGTGTTTCTAGAACGTGCTCTATTGCGCTACCATGAAAAAGCAGTTTCGTATTTCTTGTCGTTGTACAATTAGGCTAGAGGGTATTTATTTAAATGACAAACAGTATACAATATATTATATAATTAGTATACATCTGATATTAGTATAGGTATTAGTTTTCGACATTGAATTCTGAACTGACATTAACGTCAAATTGCTATAAAGAAAATAAGTTATATTTGAATGGGTTAAAAGCGAAAACTATGATATTGGGAAATAGAAATCCGGTACACTCTACCACATAAATAGTCATCGATAACAAAATTTTTGAGAAGAAATGTTTATATTTAGATGTCATATTAATTAGACAATAATAAGTTTACTAGTAATTCAGATTATATAGCTAAAAAGTACGCCACAAGATTAGATACTTAGGAAAAATATCTAAAAACCTAACATTAAAACTAGAATACCTTTATAAAATTCGATAATATAACTATATTTGAATTAGACTATTTCAGACTATTAAAATGTACAAAAAAGAGTACGAAAAACTTATTTTATCACAATACATTGAACTGTTTCTTTATGATGGCCATTACATATCTAAAGAAAAAGAAACGCTGAAGCAATTGTTTGCTTTTTTTACTGAAATAGTACATCCTGTATATTTTTTTTGGTTTTTTATTTTTTAATTCTCTTAAAATTAATTGCAAAGATTGTTTATAAGAATACCTTTTTATATAAAATGGATTATTTTTAAGTTATTAAATTATATCAGAATTACCGAAACACCTAAATAATTCTCCAATCGTAAAAATTTTAAAAACAACTTTCAAATACTTAGGTTTTTTTCGGTTTAAACAAGTTCTCGTTTGGATATAAATTTAATATATAATTGCATATTGATTATATACGATTATATAAATTGGACAGTGATTCTATTATTGAAATTCACAAACCTTTTGATTTTCTAATAAAACACTCTGTATACTTTAAATTTCTTAACTTTAAAATTAATTCTAAGAACTTTTTGTAGAAATAATTTTTGTAGAAAATTAAGAATATTTTCCCACATACTCGCATACCTCACAATTACCATAGTGTGGCAGTTTGAATTTTTAATTTAATTCTATTTACTTGTATTAATTTCTCTGGTTAAAGTAAAAGTTCATGAGTTTTGATTAACTGCTTATAACTCAAAAATAAGGCGTTTTATAAAAAAATACATAAAAATCTTAGAATTAGCCTACAATTAAAAAATGTTTTGTTAAAACACAAGGACAGGTTTGCAAATTTACATAATAAAATGAACAGCCTGTATATTACAAACATATTTGAACGAGATGCCGTTGAAAATAAAAAAAAACTTTTATCTAAAATAATTATGTTGTGGTTGGAGGATTATTTAGGCGTTCCGAGAATTTTCACTATTTTTGGTTAATAGCTTACAATTAAAAAATAATTCATTTTATAAACAAATTATTCCCATAAAAAAATTCATAGAATTAATCTACACAATGTGAAAAAAGGAGAGTTATATAAATTTTCATAATCAAATGAACAACCTGATTATAAAAAATATATTTAAACGATAGATTGTAAAAAAATAAAAAAAAAACTTTTGGATAACTCTGTACCTATACCGGGTGATTCAATTTCGAGCCTCACCATGGGGATCTCGCTTATTAGTGGAGATAAAGCCTATGTTTAAATTTGGCAAAGTTTCGTATTTTTGTGCTAATCAATTATCTCAAAAGAAATTTAAGCTTGAAGGTCAGATAAATTAAAATAAATAAAAATAAATTAGAAAATATAAATACCCTTGAAGCACAAAGTTACGCTTCTGGCTATTGTGTGATTATTGATTATTGTGTTATTGTGTGAAAAAAACATTAATAATGGCGCACATTCTAACTCTGGTTGAATATACAGTATATTATATTATTTATCATATTCGGCATTGTGTTTTTTAAAGGTTTTAGAAAACAATTGTTTCGCAAAAATTAACATAAATACTCGTGGGATACAATGTAATATTCATATTTATGCGGGTACTGCGAACTTTGTACGCTGCGAAAATTTATTATTTTGCGAGATTGGGTAGTACGCCATGTTAAAATATTCACAATTGAAAACGCCCCCTGGTGCAGTACGCGAAACCGATAATAATACTCTTCTGCATATTAATTATACAAGAATAACAACAGCCCGTGCTATCGCTACAAGCAAGCCATACCGCCAAAAAAGCTATTAAACGCGAACCCGGTGTTTTAAATATTAACACCCACTTCCCCCCTATTCAATATTTTTACAGTGGAAATTGCCGCTTTACACAGCGAAAAAAGCAGAACCACAGCGTACAAAGGGGCTGAATTTAGCGAATTTTTAGTTAGCAGGTTACCCCTTGACATTTATGCGGGAGACCTAAAGAATAATATGATTAAACATTCTTTGTGTTGAGTATAGTCAAATAGCGTTAAGGTGAGTTTAGACATGCATGGTTTTACTGGCGCCAATACAAAATTGGCGCACCAGTAAAATTAAATTGCATGTGTAAACATCAACTGGCATGCAAGTTGATGTTTAACTTACATGCCAGTTGATGTTTACACATGCAATTTAATTTTACTGGTGCGCCAGTTTTTATTGGCGCCAGTAAAACCATGCATGTCTAAACTCACCTTTAAACTTGCGAGTGCGACAGATGAGAGCTCTTATTTCCAGTGGCGGACTGGCCAGGTAGTGCCAGGTTGCCCGATGGCAAGTGGGCCCCCCCTTAAGTGGGCCCCCTTTAAGACAATATGTTGAAAATATTAATATTATATTTATTTATACTGCAACTTGCACGGGACCGCCGCACGAAAAAATAGCAGGCAATAAGAGGGCCCCACCTATTTGCAATAAATTCATGTCTGCATATCAACAGATATACACAGAGTAAAAACAAACCCTTAGCACGCTATTGCAATCGGTGCCGGTGCGGCGGCTCCTCGCGCGTCGCGCCGTTCCTGCCAGGAAAGAATTGTTTTACTATTTCACTTTGGTTGACGAGGTTCTGGCAAAAATATTATTCGTCCGTAATTGAAACACCAATACATCACAATGTACAGAATTGTTATGGCATGACGTGGTAGTTTTTACCAAGAAAAATTAAAAATAAAGAAGTTAATGTATGATGAACAATTAAATTTAAAGCTTAATAAATCGGATAATTGATATACAGGAAAACATTGTGTAAAATAAATCAAATTTTACTCGGGTACAAACATGAATCACTTATATAGAATGTTCTCTTATACATGATGCAATAAAAATAAAATAAAATTTATTAATAAAATAAAATATGTAATTTAAAACAAAATAAATTTAAAAAATAATGAAAATACAAAAAAATATTAGAAACAAAGTTGCGATGTTTTGTGTTGATCAATGGTATAAAAAGTGATAGTGATAGTTGATTTCACTTGCGAAGATATCATAAAATGTACAGGCTGCTATAAAAGTTATAGATAATCATTCGCCCTACAGCCAGAAAATATTTTCATTCTTACTTACAGGCTGTCCCACAACAACGTACCAACAAACATATGTTTGTTTAAATGGAACACTAGGTATATTATTGCAATTTTTGATGAAGATTTTGGCCTAATTGTTTTGACATCAACTTGTATTAGACTATTATGAACTGTTTCTGAGATATTGTGAAATTACTGGCATTTTAAAAAATCTTTCTAAGATAAATAACTACCAAGAATATTTTCATTTTTCATTTCTAAAATGATTTATCCGGAATAATTGGAGATTTGCTAAATGTCAAATAAATTTAAATGGAACAGGTTGTGTATTTTGACATACTTCGAAAGATCGATCAATCAACTTTCCTAAAATGTCTAACTCTATTTCGCACGGGGACAACAAAATTACCCGTCATAAAGTTGAACTGAGGGAAAAGTTGCCACGACGAAATTCAGCAATCGCACAAATGACTAATGATTCTCCTGCAGCAACATTTAGTCATTGCAAACTGGTACTATGAGTTACACAAACAAACAATTTATGATCATCCAACACTTTTATTAGTACCAGACAAAACTTATTTAAAATTTTTATTATTTATATACGTACTGTACTAAATTATTTCAAGAATTTTAATGGACCCTTGGGTTGGTTGTTGTGGTCTAACGCCTTAGGTAAATTGCC
The DNA here is from genome assembly GCA_964023965.1 of Melinopterus prodromus. Lineage (NCBI taxonomy): Eukaryota > Metazoa > Arthropoda > Insecta > Coleoptera > Scarabaeidae > Melinopterus > Melinopterus prodromus. The sequence continues at coordinate 58,072,417 of OZ030393.1, forward strand.
AGTTCAATTTATTTATTTCGGGACATGTTAAGGAATAAGTTTATGGGGATGTTCCAGTTACTACTGATAACAAAAACAAAGGGTGTTTTGGTAGCAATGTGGTGTTCTTCAGAAATCCTAGCATTGCTGTACTCTCATAAGAATAATTAATTAATAAAATGGATAATTGTAAAGTGAATAAGCAATTATTATTCAGCCTTGCTTCGAATTCTCGGTGGAAATATTACATTTTCCATGGTTTCCACAAAAATATTTTGATGCCTCCTTATTTCTATTCTTCATGTTCGCTATCGTAGTTGTAATATTCCCATAAATTTCTTCCTCAATATGTCTCCAGAGTAATAAATCAAACTCGATTAAATCAGGCGATCTAGTTTCTCAAAGCATTGGACCACCATGAACAATTTAATGCCTTTGATACATATTATTTAAATATTTATACATAAATTACTAATTTTTTACCTTTGAAGAAAGTAAATATCACAAATTATACGTTTGTATAAATCAAAATTGCAGAATGCTATTACTGGTGCTGTATGAAAAGAAGAATTATTATAATTGAGAGATTGTTGAATTTCGTCGAACAATCTGGATTTTTAATATTAATTTATGAATATTGTGCATAAGATACAAATGTCACATTAGATGCTTAATAACTTTTTAGCTGTTGACGATAGACCACCGAGAAATTTTAGGAAAGCTGATTTATCAATCTAATATACCGGGTGATTCAATTTCGAGGCTCACCATGGAGATCTCGCTTATTAGTGGAGATAGAGCTTATGTTTAAATTTGGCAAAGATTCGTATTTTTGTGCTGATCAATTATCTGTAAAGAAATTTATGCTGTAATTTTTCATTTTGAAGTTATCCACAAAAAAACTGAAATGTTAAGATATCGTTTTTAATTTTTTATTCAAAACCAAATATAGCTAGATATTTCACACAAACATTGTTTTTACTGCGACTTTTTAACTAACAATGTAGTGTTATTTTTTACTTTGAAATAACATCAAAAATGGTGGCGTAACCATGGCGAACTTCCGGTTTTCTTATGTACGCCATGTTGAGTTTTGGCATTTTCCGATAAGCGTGTTTTTTTCTCATTTCTGCAATGTAGTTGGCTTTATTTTTTAGAACAATGGTATAATCATAAAAAACTTTCTTCTTTTTCTCGTTGTTTGTCGTGGTTATCAGGTATCCAACCTGGAACTTGGTTACAGGCCGCCGCACAGTGGTTCATTTTCAACTTTTAGGGGGACATGGACAATATTGATGCTATTTCGGTTAAAACTCTCCGATTTTTGTTTGTTTTTTTTTTATTTGATTCTTTAACATCTACAGATTCTATTGGTAAGTAAAAAAAAAAGAATTCAAGAATGCGCAAAAAAAATTCTGGCTTGGCGTTAAAGATAAAAACAAGTTGACGAATGTGTAAAAGAGTTTTCAACTCTGTTTTATGTATGTTTTCAACATGTCGAAATGATTAATGAACATGGATCGGAAAATGTACCGTCTATACAGGGTGTTTGTTTTTCGTGCAAATGCATTGGTATCTCGTTTATGTGCAGATAGAAAAATGGTTAAATGTTGAACATTTTTTATGATAGTTATCGAATATGAAATGTCTCCTGTGCTTTATATATAGATGTAATATTATAATTAAGGAAATTGATCTGTAATTAATAACAAAAATCTTAGTATTCTGTTAATATCTTCTCCAGCATAATTGGTTCAATTACTTAGATAGTTGATCCGCATAATAAAGTTATTTCACTTTACCCGTATTTATATCTGTTAAAATAAACGAGATGATTTCTCCTGAAATACCTGAATAAACAGTTTATTGTTGAGTCCATGTTGATTAAAAATTAAAATTAAAAATTAATGATTAAAAAATTATGTAGTTATTTATTATTAATGACTTCGGCAGGCAATGGGTTCGATTTTCTCCTTGGTAATGGTCTTAAGCTTGACAATAAAGGGTCAGAAGAGATGAGGAGCGCGTGTAGCAAATCTTCAATAGTATTTTTTCTGCTCATTTTGCGAGTGTTGTGCTCGCGAAAGAATCGGCATTCTTTGTGCCTGGCTTCCAGTGATTCTTCGCTTAACTGTCCAATTGGGAGCAGAAGAGTATTCATGACATCAGCCCCATGAATTAATATTTTATGTACACTAGCTGGCATGTAGTACCAACCATAAAGTTTTACGAAAAGTTCTGCTGTTTCAAGCGCATATTTTCTAAATACCTCGGTTTGAAGCTCGTAACCACAAGATATGGCTTGTAGAATTACAGAAAATCTGCATATTAAAGATTCATCAATGCCAGTGATTTCTGCTGCCTTTTTAGGATCATTAAAAAAACGCCGAGCAGTATTGCCATCATTTGTTGTTCCAGCACCCTGTTTGACTACATCTACAAGTAAACCGGTTTCTTGCCGAAATTTGGAAATTACTTCACGTTTTTTAGTCTCAAATAAAGCCTTATTATCAGGCCCGCGAACCTGCCATGCTTGCATACTCAATCGGTATGAAATATGCAATAAACATTCAAAAAATCGAATATGAGCATGCAGGGTAGATAAACCGTAAATGTAGGTGCTTGTGTTACAAGGTCTTTCTATAACTGCCTTCAAGTCGTTCATTTGTTTAGGTGTTGCATTACAAATGTAGCAGTTTTGAGAGGATCTATTCTCTGCTAGGGCATTCGCTACTTTTCCATCCAGCATGGTCTTTAATAAAATATGATGTACATTGATATCCTTGCCATCAGTTTTTATGCATGTTGGTATCAACGTTGAAATCTGACTTTCAATGTACTCACTTTCTCTGCGTATAACATCTTGTCCCTCCTTTATAAATTGAATTTTTATGGGGATGCAAAATCGCGTAGATGCCGGTCGAGGATTCATCCAAACTATTTCATCAGACATACCAAAACTTGTTCTTGCAATCATACGTAATGGTACAATTGACGTAAGTAATAAATCGGAATCTGTGGAATCTGCACTTTCAATAAAACCTTGCTTGTAAAGCGAATGACCAGAACTTCCGTCAAATCCCCATTTATAAATCATTTCTAATGACGAAACATGATGTTCTTTAACTACGCGACTAACAACCTCATGTTGAACCCCAAATAAACGTTGAACAGTGTGATTGAGGAGACTTTGTAGTTTTACTTCCCCTGAAGTTTCATTGATTATTATACCCTCGGGATAAGACTCTTTTCTTGCCTTTAATATTTTATGATAGGCAGGATAGATGGCACAATTTCTATCCTTTGCACCTTTTCTATACTTTAAGTAATGTGCCTTTGTTATCTTGGTATCAATAATCAGTGAAAGGGCATCATCCTGGGTATATGGCTGTATTTCATTTTTACTTAATTTTTTTGTTTTGAGGCTTTTCAATGAACTTGTAGTTGTAGCTACCTTGATAAAATTGGCAACATTTCTCTTGCCAATTTTAACGAATGCAGTTTGTGCAGCAAATGCAAGTTCGTCAGCACTATATGACGCAACAAGCTTTTGTATACGTCTCCTCTTCATCCTTGTACTCAATGAACTAAACTCTTTTACGGCTGGACCACCAGTAAGAGTTGAACGTGGGACCTGGGGTTGTTGCACATTTGGAGTAATTAGTTCCTCTAGAAGCCAGTCGTTATTTCGTTTGAAAAAGCTGTTCTTATTCCTTCCACTTATTTTCCACCTTTTAAGCAGTTTCATTGAAAATATTTTAATTGTACTGTGAATCTCCTCTATTGAGCTATCTGTCAATCTCGACCTGACCCAATCGACCAACCGATTCTGTACGTGTGCCGTATTTATTTGAGAGAACAGCTTTTCATTCAAAATGAACTCAAATAACTGCACTCTAGTGACGCCAATACTAACACCTGGCAACAAAAGAGAGAAAAAAAGTAACTTCCGCAGACCCACGCACCTACAGATAGGCATCATTAGAGAGCTGATAATCTTGACATAATATTGAGCAATTTATAGCGAAAACAAAAGGGGGGTTTTTTAGTTCTATTCGCATGAACATCGTGCAACTTTTAGATTTCTGTATTTTTCCTTTAATATATAAACCGACTGTATTATATGGTAGAAAAACTAAATATGGATAAAAATTAGATCATAACTAACCTGAGGGACCAGCAGCCATGGTGAAACAATAATGTTTACCAATAGTCACAATTAACACAGTAAAAAAAATTATCAAAGGTAGCCAACTTTAACAGAGATCTGATATGCACAGAGCGCGTTGTAAAATTGCTATTTCTAAGGAATACTACGACCACCATCTGTTTTCAAAAAAGAAAAACCGGTACTATTTGGAATGTTTGGACATCTGCCTATAATGCTACATGAAATTCTTCGACATTTTTGTAAACTTAACTTTGATGCATATGTCCCCGTAAATCTGCAAAATGAACCACTGTGCGCCGGACTGAACAAGAGTGCTTTGGATTAAGAACATTCAGATTGTAAAATAAGCTAGTTTATACAACAAAAACTTTATTTTTTAAGTAAATGTTCAAATGGTCACCATTTTCTTGAACTGTATTGAACTGCACTGCATTCCTAATTAAAAAGGAGCTATAGAGTGTTTTTGTTTCAAATGTCAAGCTACATTTTTGGTTTTCAATAAAAAATTAAAAACGATATCTTAACATTTCAGTTTTTTGCAGATATCTTCAATATGAAAAATTATAGCTCAAATATCTTTTCAGATAATTGATTAACACAAAAATACGAATTTTTGCCAAATTCAAACATATAGGCCCTATCTCCACTAATAAGCGTTCCCCATGGTGAACCTCAAAACGGAATTACCCGGTATATTTAATACTTTAATGTTTATTTATTTGTTAGAATACTATTTATTTTTGTTTGAATATTATTTATTTTTTTACTATTAAAATTTTTGTTCACCAAAAACAGTTTTATTTTTAATATTTATTCGAACATTCTATTTCATAATATGTTTTAACTTTTTCTTTGTAAGTCTTTCATTTTTCCCTTCTATCCCCGTAATTTTTATCCAGTATAGTAAGTGACATACTGAGTATAACGTTTCATATGGACCAATTATGTTTTCAATTTAGAATAAAGTTACAACCGTTTGAATTATTAACAAAACCGCATTTTAACCGGCTCGAACTTCTTAACCAATTGAGAAAACTAAAAAGTCCATATGATAGTCTTTCCACAAAATGACATTTGACAAAATGACAAAAATAATAAAAAGCTTCATATGAATTATTTTTTCATTTACTTATTCAATTTGTTGATTTGGTTTTAAATACTTTTAATTAAATTTATTTTCTTTCTATCGTTGTAACGTGTAGTGCAGTGGCGGCTCGTCACGGGTGGCAGGGTAGGCACTGCCCACCCAAAAAAAACACGAACAAAACACGAACAAAAAATATAAGAAATACCTATTTATTTACACACATTTTTCAATAACCAAAATATTTATAATTATCCAGTACAAATACATTCCAATAAATCTCTTTTATCCAAACCCATGATGTAATTATTTTTGAAATACGTCGGGTGTTCACGGAGACTGCTACTGCTCTCTCTGCTACGCACCCAGATCCTAGATGGATCGCGCTCTCTCTAGCGTGCGAGAATGCATCGGAACTCGGAGCAAACCGCGTTTAGGCCTCCGTCGTGCACACCGAGTCTTGCACCGAGTCCGCATATCAACCGAGCTCAATTCGGCCCATAAGCGAGCATAGCACACAACGCGCATGCGCAACTGAGTATTGTATCTGTATTGTGTATGGTATCTGTGTATTACATTGTGATGTCCAGGCTGTGACGTCAGCGAGCTAGCGATGCGGACTCTCGAATCTCGAGATGTGATTGGTCCGTCTGTCGACGTGATGTGGTCATGTGTTTTCAAATACAAGTGCAAGGCTTCGCGCTATTTTGTTTCCAGCAATTTTGGAGTATAACGCCGTGTTGGGGTTATGTTTACTGTTTTGTTTGGTGGTTAGTCGCTAGTGGTTACAGTTGCGAGTGGAGTGATTATGGTAATTTGTTAAAATCTTGGCAGGAACACGGAAATACATTACGCAAGTGGTAGATATAATAGATTTTTTTTATTAAAGAATAGTTTCGCCATATTGTCTTACGGCGACAAGATACATGTCAAAGAATTAGGCATATAATTTGGTATTGGTATTGGTTTTTATTTGGTAGTGACTACCATAGAGTTTTTACCAAGACCAATAAAATCCATTAATTCTTTTGCCCACCCAAAGCAAATTTGCACGAGCCGCCACTGGTGTAGTGGGTGTGTTCAAACGGCTGAAGCTTTTCAACGAATTGACAAAACACATAAGTCCTTATACAAAAATTCAGAATAACATTTGTTTTCTAAAAATAATTGTGGGGAAAAAAGTGGGACATCTGTATATGTATATACCGTCAGCATGAACAAAAGAAGTGGGCCCCCTAGGTTCCTGGCATGGCAACCAATATTTTTGGACCCAGTCCGCCACTGCAGTTATTTCAATAACGTCAATTTGGGTTGTCACTCTGTATAAGTAATCAAATGCTGCAATGATTTCACTTACACTTGGTTTTACATTTGAAATTTTGTTGTCGATATTAAATTACTAGCGTAGGTACTTATAAACTTGTTATATCATTAAGCTAATGATTTTGTGACAGATCATTGCTCAAAGGTAATCAATCAATTTCGAAGAAAGGCTATCGATCCACTATGACGTAACCCCTTACATTTCCCAAAGGGTTTAAAAAATCCAGGACAGGAAAAGCTGTGCTTAACTATTCCTTAGTTGCGCGTTCTTGACTCAGATTGCCTAACAAGGTTCATGTTGTCCTGCTATTACCTTCCTGTATATTTAAAGACAAAATTAAAGTGGTTCAAAATTGAGTGAAACGTATATATATATTAGGGTGGACCTTATTTTTTTACGATCGAATTTTTTTCACGTCACCCTCTAGATTTGTTCTACTATGAATAAAAATAAGTCCTGCAAAAGAAAAACTTAATTCGACTACGGGAAGGGGTGCCTCAATCGAGTTGAAGTTTGAAAATGTCAATAATTTTTCTCATATTTGACGTATGACTTTAGTTTAACAATTTAAATAAGACAGTTATTGTTATTATATAAGGGTACCTCACTTTGGTTGTCCAGTAACCATATTTGCTTATATAATTATTTTAATTAAGTGACTTATTCGATCCTTTAAGACTTTGACAACGCCGCGTGTTCGCACTGTCTACGCGCGACGCTCTTACACTACTTTGGATTAATTTCTAGTTTAGCCCTGTCCGAAACATTGTTCTGCCTCTTTCACATATACATATTTCACATTTAGAAAATAAACTGTTTCCGGGTTATGCCGTGTGTCAAGATTTGTTAATGCTGACGTTTCGCGAACCATGTTGTTCGCTTCTTCAAAGCTAATTGAATAGTCGCGAAACGCGAAACGTCAGAATTAACAAATCTTGACACACGGCATAACCAGGAAGCAGTTTATTTTCTAAATGATTCTGGCCGTGAAAGCCTACGTACTTATATTTCATATTTCTTGTCCTTTATCAAGTAGACGCACACTCACTTTAGCATAGAGTTTGAGGTGTTCTCAGTATAAGGGTTTGAAGTGTATCAGTTACATACTGACCAAAAAATGGAGACACGAAGTCGAGATAAATTGCTTTTATTGGTTTATTTCGAACAATAAATTGTTGGTGCTAAATTGCCGAGTATGGGTCAGGTTTTAAGAGTGCTTTCTTATAACTTGCGAAAAGTTAACTTGAATCTTCGCACTAATGCGGCTCTTGTTATAAAAGAAGTGGAAACATGTTGACAACAGGCACGAATCCCTGTGAAGCTAACTGCACATAGTATTGCCAAATGAGAACCACTTGCCCAGAAGTGGAGAACACTAAATTGGAATGCAAAACACCGAACTGCGTCTCAAATACAACGAGAAAACGAATTTACTGATTCGTTGGACGATTTATTCGATATCGGCCATGCAAATGCTTTGCAAATGATGACAATCAAAGAAGACAAAATATGTCTATTGAAGCAAAAAAGGGCGAGTCGAGTGATGGGTGCTGGTGATCGCATTTTAGCGGAAAAGGAGCAGCGAAAAACTCTTTGGCAGAACGGAAAGAGATGCTGGAAGAAAAGGCTCAACAATCAATAATTTCTCAAGGTACATTTTAGTAATTTAATTAATTTATTTTGTTGTGTTTAATTTTATTTAAACCCTTTCGCTGGTGGTGTACAATGTATTGAAGATCACTTTTAATTTATCTAAAATCGACTATAAATTTATAGTACACATTTTATTGTGAAATGAAACTTCTATAGGCGCGTTGGGTGTGAATCGGTTTGCCCGCATTTAAGTATTTAACGAGTAGTAGATAAGAAAACACTAAACGCCGAATTTTAAACAACTCCATAATTTGTTGCTGTGTATTACTATTATTTGCTATTATTATAATTAATACTATTGTTATACATTTCTTGCATTGTTCATATATGCGTTTGTAAATAACAGAAATAATTATTAAATAGTTTATAAACAAAACAATGATTCCTTTTATTTCTTTCCTTTTATCAATTACCTTAAATTGTTTATCAAAAACATAAATATAATAAATTTTGTTTAAACAATTTTCTGTTTATTGATAAATATAATATATATATATATATAACGTTTTTTTAGTCATATAGTAATTAGAATACAGCATTAGAATAATAATTAATGAGTAACGGATTGAAATCTGTGTATATTTTAATTTTAATAATGTCCCATTTTTTTGCATAAACAAAGCCCTTGAGGCACGTCTTCCCATTATCCGATCGACTTCAAACTTGGAGGGAATTAGTTTTTTAGTATGTAGAACAAATTGCAGGGGTGACGTGGACTTAATTTTGAAAATAATTTTTCGTTAAGAGTAACTAAGGTCCACCCTAATATATATATGTAGTATTTTGACCTCAGTTTTACCAATGCCTACAAAAATTTCATATTTTTTTTCATATTCTGCATTTTTAATAATTAATTAGTTAAAACTGGTGTCAGATAGAGAACAAAGCATTTGAATTTTTTACTCCAATTATGAAGATCTATAACCCCTAGTAATTAAAAAAACTCATTTAATATACAGCAGTATAATCGTTAAGCTTAATGTCAGTTGCCATCCCTCAGTTTAAGAAAACAGTTTGTATGAAACTATTCACTTCACAGTAGTTCTTCAAATTGGAGATGGCCTACCAAAACGTATTTTAGAACAATTAGATATACAGACAGTCTCAAAAGTTTTCATACACACGAAAATGAGAAATTCAAGAAACTCTCCATCGGTTTACATCGGTTTACAAATCATATCAACGAAGGAAATTCGTCTTTCACGAAAGTTTACGAAAATATCAAATTCTCCAAATAGCTCCCATGAATAATTTCAAGAAAGCGTTCGTATTAGTAAAGAAAATATGTCATTACAAAAGTATGTGTGATATAAGGAACAGATATTGTGATCGATATTTTACCCACTTCTAAATCTCCAATCGAGTTTTAATGCAATTTTTTATATGGCATAGTTTGATCTAATAATTTGATCTATTTATTGTAGATTTAGCTGGAACTGTACCAGTAAAATATTAAAATTAGTAAATTCTTTTTACACAATTTTAAAACAAAGGCTACACATTTTCTATGGCAGCACCCCAAACAAGTTTACCTGTTCGGCAGAAAGTTCAAAACATTATTATGCAGTTTTCATCTTTTTGGCAACACCCGGTATATGCAATGATGTCTTCTTTATGTCAATATGACAGGGTAAAAAGAGAACCAAGTACTACTGTATAGATTTTATTTATTCCAATCCATAATCAAATAGTAATAATTATTAATTATTAATTACGACAATGTCCTCTCTGATAACTTGAAAAAGACTCCGTTTGCACTTTTTTTATAGGTTCAAGCACCACGTGCATATCCTGCTCAACCTGCTCAAATTTTTACTTAAGAAGCTTGAAACTAATATCGAAATTGTTCCAAAACATTGACATATATGAACTGCGTCTTAGTGCAAAAGTTTACCTACTTTTTGAATCCGACATATTAATTGGTTTTTTTACCTTAATTCATTAATTTATTCTATATAAAAACACTGATAACATAATTTCGATCACAAATATTAGTGTTTATTTCGCAATTATTTAATTATTGACATCACTTATTTAACAATTTAATGTTTTATTTATTATATGTAAATAGTATGTCGTACGCAAATAATGGAGTAATATACATTATCATGGATTTTTTATGTTCAATCACATATTTCTTCTATTTATTTTAAATTTTCCCTTTCCCTAAAAATAACAGGAAAACCGTTGGTGCTATTAGCTACAAAGTCCAGTGCCATATCGAGTTTATGATCCTTGACTGGCAAAATTTCAAAATTACGTATTATTTTCGCTAGGGTGCATGTCATCTCCAATATCGCAAAATGCTTCCCTAAAAATGAATAATCTTAAGTTTGAGGTCCCAACGGCATAGCAGAATATTAACCGAAACAATCTCTAGTACCAGCGGAAAATGGAGTAAATCCTCCATACGGGATTTTGTCCTTATTCTCCGGTAAGAATCGGTCCGGATCATATTGCAAAGGATTCTCGAAATACTTTTCATCTCTATGCATACCGAATATAGAAATTGTCACGTTTGTCTCTTTTGGAATCACATTTCCATCTGAAAACATGGAAAATACGTTAATTATTGTTCGGGATTTATTCTACTACCAGACAAGATGTCCACTTACTAAAGTCGATATCTTTGCCCAAAATTCTTTGAATAAATGGAATAGTGGGGTTTAATCTCAAACTTTCATTTATAGCACACTTCATATAATTCATTCTACTAGCCACGTCGTAGGTTATGGGTGCAGATTTGTCAGTTCCAAGCAAATCAATTGTTTCTTGAATAAGTTTCTTCTGTACTTCAGGGTGTCTTGAAAGCTCGTAGATGGCGAAGCTTAAAGATGATTTCATTGTATCATGAGCCTAAAGTTATCATTATTATTAAATCTTTCACTTAAAATGTCTAAACTTAATCTCCTTACTCCCATAATAAGAGCTACGAGTTGGTGGTGTTTTCGGTCGTCCGGTACGTTATTATTTATCATCACATCTAAAATATCGCCTGAACCATCGCTTTGCGATTTGTCTAAATCTACTAACTCAGCTAAGCTTTTTGCTGCTTCCAAACCTTCTTTGTACAGCTTGGTGAATTTGAAGAAGAAGTCGACTTGTAATATGAAAGATTTGGTTCTCGCTGAGATAGCTTGGAAGGCCTCAGTCAGTAAGCGAATATATTTATAGTCCTGCCTTTGCTGGATATTGCTATATTTTCGTGTGTTTAATTCTACAAGTTGGTAATTTGTGTTTAATTCGGCAATTTGGTACTTTTCCTCTTACCTAAAGAACATTCCAGTGTGTACAAACTGATTAGTTTTCCAAAATCGACTAGTTCGTTTAGTTTCTTTCTTATGTTTGTAAACAAATCTTCCAAGTTTCTTTCGAAGATATCGATGCTACTTCTGAGATTCTTTGTTGCTATACACGGGCTCATTGCCTTTCTATCATGTTTCCATTCAGTAACTAAAACAATTTGTGATTAATTTAGGAAAACGATGAACCAGATGGGGTATTTAGCCTTACGTGATTTTTGTGTTGTCAAATCTTCACCAAAAAAGACAGCCAGCAAATTATAAAACTTTGTTTTTCGTAAATTATCTGGCGATTTTAAAATTTTCATTGTGAGATCTGGGTCGGCAATCAACAGCATTGGTGCAAAAGGTTTTATCCATAATTTCACTACAGCACCGTATTTCTTTGGCGCATTTGCCATGAAATTAACCGTTTCTAATATAAAAAATATTTGTGATATTTTAGAGTAATTTAATGCATAATTAATTAGAGATATTACCTGATTTTGACTTTTGCATAATTTTAAATAACTGAAGACTTGTTGGCCCTGGTAGTTTGTCGATGTCTCCATATTTTGAAGAGTACGACTTCCATAAAAGTATTGCAAGAATAATTGTAAGGAAGATGATGATGATGTCGATCATTCTTTTCTGTTGGAGTTACTGTATAATTTGTTGAGTATGTGATTCTTATATACCATGCAGATGTTATGTTATCACAATTTTAATACACAAAATATATAAACATTGGTTAGCAGTCTGGAAAGTGTTACATAATACATAAATTGTGATTAGGGCACTAAGATAAGATAAATATAAATGCCGTTGATGTCGTATTACTTCTAAACAACATTTCCAACTAAAGTTTATCGATAATAATTAAAATAAAGGTACTTTACTCTTATTACAATATCCTATATTCTGACTCGCTAGGTATATGGCACCGAAATTTACATATTTGCTTATTGCAGTTTTGGTTTCATACGAGCCGCCAACTTTTATAACGAATAAAATTTTCTGATAAATTCACAATAAAAAAGTTTTCCATATGGTGCGGACTTTCGTGGACACACTGTATGGTAGCGAAAGTTCAGATAAACTATTTTTAAACAAATTAAGCCATTTTCGTTTGGCTACAGTGTGTAATGTTGTAGTGAACAAAATCGCCTTTGTGTGTTAAAATTCTGTAACTTACTTTTTTTGGGAAACATTTTTGGGGCATAGTTCCTCAAACTTTCAGCCGCATTACGGGTACCAACTCTATATCAACGCACTTCTTCGCAACTACCTGAGACAAACAACTATTGAGGATTATTTCTAATTTTGGTTATGGACATACATACCTGAAGTGAAGCATCAATATTTTTTTCATTTTATAAATAATATATATGTAATATTAACTTTCTGTACCAAGATTTTGTTTTCGAATTTTTGTTTTTCTTCGGGAAAAAGTAACAAGATATTGCGATGCAAAACTAGACTACGACATGGAGTATATTGTGAGCACCAATTCATGCAATCATTGTTTTGATAACATTTTAATTGAATTTTGGTTAAATTTAAACTGTAGTTCAAAATACTTTTTTTTTCTTCTAAGATTTAATTTTTAATAGAATAGTGCTTGTATATATTTTTTTAGTTCGACATAGTTGTAGTACAATATCAGACTATCACATAATACAATATCTTGAACAGTTGTCACTATCGGCACTTACATACTTCTGGATGAATTGACTGTTGCGTGAAGGACAGTTACCTGAAACAAAAGATAAAAATTAATTATTTTAATTAATTAATGAACAATTTATTAGTTTTTTATTTGTAGTGTTTTTCTAAAATCAATATTCAACAATATTCTGTTGATATTGTATAGACATAATTGAACTTTTGAGTTTAGTATTATTTCGTCCTTGTTATTAATATTATAGATCAGCATAAAGACACCAGCAGTTAGCCTATTTGTATTTTAAAATCATTAAAACGTTAAAGCATTTCAAAAGATTAAGAAAAACGTAAACAATTAAGAAAATAAACATAACGAAAACAAAGAAAACACATTTTAAAACGCACGCTGTAGCTGGTTAAGCAATTGAAAAATCCATATGAATCTTTACTCAGTATGACATTTTCTACCTGCAACAGTTTTGCTTCTAAAAGAAAGCGTGACACCCTGTATAAAAACACAAGCACCGAAAACATACGAATGATTCAACAATATCAACTGTCACTTGTTACACTGATCTGGAACGGTTTCGAAAATCATTTATTATTTTAAAATGTGTGTTTTTTCTGTTATCACTCTGCAATTTGCGCAAAAAATAAAAGATAACCTCATGTAGTAAAGATAGCGGCACTTTCATCGGTAATGATTTTTTCTCAGTATTCTATTGCAAAGTACTGAATTTATGTTAGCAATTTATTTCATTCGTTACAGAAATTGCAAGAATGTTAAACAAATACACGACTTATATTTCGTAAATTGTTTTTTGTTTGTTTATTTGTTCCCTCTATATCTCGGTAAAGCGGATAATAATATGATATAACCTGCCTCAAACACTTTCTTCTTTATGTCAATATGACAGGGCAAAAAGAGAACCAAGTACTACCTACTGTATAGATTTTATTTATTCCAATCCATAATCAAATAGTAATAACTAAATATTAATTACGACAATGTCCTCTCTGATAACTTTACAAAAACTCCGTTTGCACTTTTCCTTGTAGGTTCTAGCACAACGTGCATATCCTGCTCAACTGGCGCAATCTCAAATGATCGAACAAGTTTTGCAATAGCACACGATACCTGATTTAAAGCTAATGTCTTTCCTGAAACAATATTTTGTTTGAATTGCTTCATCAGTAAACAAAATAAATACCTATGCAATCTCTAGGACCCACTAAAAATGGAAGATAAGCGAATTCGTTCAGCTTACTTTCGTTTTCTGGTGGAAAACGATCAGGATTGAAAACATTAGGATTATCGTAATATTTTGGAGACATATGCATCGCGTGGGCACAAAATATCACAGTTGTCCCAGCTGGTAGTTCAACTCCGTCTGAAAATAATAGTTGTTAGTTGGAATTAACTATAACATAATTAAATATTGGTATCCAATATTCGTATTTTCTACTATTTAGCTGTAATATTTGATAATACGAACAATTTGATAATCCGTTAACGCTAAACGATAAACGATAAACGACAAACGATAAACGATAAACGATAAACGATGAACTATAAACGATAAACGATTAACGATATTTGATAAACGATAAACGATAAACGTTAAACGATAAACGATAAATCTTAAACGATAAACGATAAACGCTAAACGATAAACGATAAACGGTAAACGATAAGCGATTCGCTCTGCTATATTTGTAAAACCTAGAACCATAACACGAATTTTAAAAAAAACTTGGAGAATAATTTTACTATGCTTTATGATATTTGCAAATTAACCAAAATATTAAGTAAGTACTAACGTTAATATTGCTCTGTATATACAACGGTTTTCTATGTCTTGATAAATGCAATAAAAAAATATGACATTTTATCTCTACAATACCTCCAAGATTAACTAAAATTCATTTTACACATATCGATCAGTGTGATAACTTAGCATTCTGTATCCAATATATGAGTTTGTAAATAGCCGAAGGATTTGAATAATTTAGCACAAAGAAAATTTACGAATTTGTGTTGGTGCTCCCAATATCCTCTGCGTTAAATCGAAAATCGTGTAACACCGCAATACTTCTTTGACGAAAGATTTTAAGTACTTCATCTGAGTTATTTCGTTAACTGTAATCGCCGTATCAGGATTTTTCCCTAAAATATCGATAGAGTCTTGGAGTACTTTATTCTGCATGTCCTTTTGTCTTGATAGTTCATAAACTGCAAATGATATAGTCGACGTGGTTGTGTCATGTCCCTACAAATAAAAAATTTAACAATTAAGTACTAAAGTGTCTCAAAATGTTACATACTGCTTCTATTAAGGTATTTATTAGATCTCTAACGGTATGCTCGGGCATACCTTGTGCCAGCAAGTCTGCAATTAAGCTGTCACGGTCTTCAAGTATTTCGCTTTTATGCTGTTCAACTAAATATGAAGGCATAGCTCTTAATTTTCGACTCTCTTCTTGAGTATCTCTAAAATTTTGCGTATGCTTGTAGATAAATTCATAACTCATGTGTACAGACTTCAATCTTTCCATGGCTAAAGGCATGAATTTTTCTCTAGCTTCTGAGAAATTTGAAAGTAGATTTTGATCTATATCGACGGAGGAATGCTTCACCGACTCTGAAAAAATATGAAGATTTATGGGTTTTTAAGGACACTAGTGACACTACATTGTACGTACCGATGAACACATTGAATAAGAGATTACGAATATGAAGTTGGATGTCAATTGGTGCTTCAAGATTTTTCTTGATTTCACGAATTACCGTGTTCAAGTTAGCTTCTGTTAGGTCTAATAGTCGTTCGAGAAACTTCTGATTTAATGCATGGGCTGTCATTTTCCTAACAGGTTTCCAAACGGCAGCTGAAATAATTGTATCCAATATGTATGTTTTAATATTGTATATGGTGTCTCTGAAAGAACTGTTAATAAACACATCCAATAATGACTGCAATCATGACCCAATAATCCATTAATTATTGCATTTTGCAAAGCATTTTGTCGGTAGGACTTCGAAGAAATACCTACGTAGACTTTTTAATTATATTATCGAATTTAAAAGTACTTTTTTACAAAATAAACTATAAATACTATTCAAAATGAATCTGGAATTATAGATTTAGTTTTTCTTGGGATTTGACATAATAGAGTTCTCCGCAAAAAATCAAAAATATAAATACTATGGGCTTCTTTAATTTGATTTCTTAATAATGGGCTTTATCTCTTAAGTTCATTCGGAAAGTATGCACTGTTGGTTTTTTAAGAATTTTACATTACCAAAATATGATACGATATTGTTAACAATATGGTTGAACTGAAAAAATAGAAGATTTTTTGAATTTAGAACTGTGTTTTTCTTAGAGTCAAATACATTTTCATTATTTCAGAGACACCTATTATAATTATTATTATTACTAAACCTGATGTAAGTAGTCCTAATCCTCCACCTAAGTACGGTTCATAATAGTGCAGATAACTCGGCTTTTGCAGATGAGTTTTGGCCATAAGTACTTCCTTGACATAGTCCGGATCTGATGTTATAATAACTGGTTTAAAAGGCTTAATCCAGATTTTTACAACTTCCCCATACAAGGTGTTGTATTCCATCGCTTTGCTTATCACATCTAATTAAAATATTAGTTAGTAGCTTTTAAATAATAAATTTAGCAAGTTAATGAATATTATTTATCTATGACTCACTAATAATACATTAGTTGTACTGTCTGTCATCTATCTAAATTCATTCATAAATTATGAACACAATTTATAACAAATGTAATATATGAGTTGTAGATAAAACTGCGTTTTTAACTCGCGCATACTTGCTACAATTCAGTCGTGAATTATAACTGATATTATGTGCTCGTTGAATAATGTACTATTATAGAATTACCTTCGTGTGTTGGTCGTGATAACATGAACTTAATTAATTGAAATATTGACGGTCCAGGTAACTTGTCGACGTCTGAGCTTTTCCCGATATTTAGAAAATATATTGCACATAAAATTATCAGTATCAAGCATGTTATCCAAATCCACATCGCAGTATAATAATCTATAACTGTCGGTGACAAACTGATGCAAGATTAATTTGGTAATTTGACATCAAGAGCTGGAGTATATAACCTCATATATAATCATGTTGATTTCAAGGACTTTATAAATATTTTAAATATTATCTTATTTTATTTTATTTCATAAACATGGATAATGCGTAATTATAATATGTAACATACGTGGTT
The DNA here is from genome assembly GCA_964023965.1 of Melinopterus prodromus. NCBI lineage: Eukaryota > Metazoa > Arthropoda > Insecta > Coleoptera > Scarabaeidae > Melinopterus > Melinopterus prodromus. Next base: position 58,089,839 of record OZ030393.1, read on the forward strand.
TGAAAAAATTGAAAAATTAAACTTGTTTTACTGAAGTACTTTGCTATCCAATACTACTAAGCATTTTTCATTATTTTTTTTTGCAATTTCATCAATATGTTTTTCTAAAAATTTTCTATACATTTCGAATTTTATATAATTTTATAATTATAGCTTTGTCAATAAAGATTAAAATGGCGCATCCTCAATGTTATGAGCAACAAGTAATTAGTTTTAAGTTGATACATTTGTACATTTGTGCGCTTTGAACACAAAAAGTTTCAAAAATATCGTTCTTAAAATTCAAGCAGGAGCTATTTTGTCAATTTTTCCTCTTTTATATAAATATTGGTCTAGCGTCAAATTAATTTCATCCAGTTTCACAGGGCTTTTGAAATTTTGATTTCTGGGTATTTTTATAAGAGCTACCGTGCACTTCGTTCAGACAAGCACTCCGCGCAGGACCTGATACTTCCTACAGTATCCACTTTATGCATTCTACAACACAACCTCGAGCTAAAATCTAATACTTTCTTCCCTTGTATATAATAAGTAACTATTTTTCACCATAGCTGTATTCTATATAAAAACACTTACTATAACACAATTTCTGTCACAAATATTAGTGTTTGTTTCTCAATTATTTAATTATTTATTGTCATTGTACACATTATCACATATTCAACAATTTATTAGTTTTATTTATTATATGTAAATCGTACCTATGTCGTTCGCAAATAATGGAGTAATATTAATATACATTATTATGGATTTTTCGTGTCAAGCACATATTTCTTCTATTAAAAGAAACACAGGAAAGATCTAGACCAAATAATATTTAATGCAAACAAAGCAAACGATACAATAGCAAACAAGATTGAGGCTGGTTGTATTTTTTAATATACTTACGTTAATTATTACTAATTAAATTAAAATGAGAAAACTATGTTTTCGGTCGGAAACGCAAAATCAATTACGTATCATTCAGCGATTTAGTTACTTTAAATTTTCCCTTTCCCTAAAAATAACAGGAAAACCGTTGGTGCTATTAGCAACAAAGTCCAGTGCTATATCGAGTTTATGATCCTTGACTGGCAAAATTTCAAAATTCCGTATTATTTTCGCTAGGGTGCATGTAATCTCCAACATCGCAAAATGCTTTCCTAAAAATTAATAATCGTAAGTTTGAGGTCCCAACGGCATAGCAGAATATTAACCGAAACAATCCCTAGTACCGGCTGAAAATGGAGTAAATGCTCCATTTGGGATTTTGTCCTTATTCTCCGGTAAAAATCGGTCCGGATCATATTGCAAAGCGTTCTCGAAATACTTCTCATCTCTATGCATACCATATATAGAAATTGTCACGTTTGTCTCTTTTGGAATCACATTACCATCTGAAAAGATGGAATGGACGTTAATTATTATTATTCGGGATTTATTCTACTACTAGAAATGATGTACACTTACTAAAGTCGATATCTTTACCCAAAATTCTTTGGATAAATGGAATAGTGGGGTATAATCTCAGCGTTTCATTTATAACACACTTCACATAATTCATTCTACTAGCCACGTCGTAGGTTATGGGTGCAGATTTGTCAGTTCCAAGCAAATCAATTGTTTCTTGAAGAAGTTTCTTCTGTACTTCAGGGTGTCTTGAAAGTTCGAAAATGGCGAAGCTTAGTAATGATTTCGTTGTATCATGAGCCTAAAGTTATCATTATTATTAAATATTTCACTTAGTAATGTCTAAACTTAATCTCCTTACTCCAACAATAAGAGCTACGAGTTGGTGGTGTTTTCGGTCATACGGTACGTTATTATTTATCATCACATCTAAAATATCGCCTGAACCATCGCTTTGCGATTTATCTAAATCTACTAACGCAGTTAAGCTTTTTGCTGCTTCCAAACCTTCTTTGTACAGCTTGGTGAATTTGAAGAAGAAGTCGAGTTGTAACATGAAAGATTTGGTTCTCTCTGCGATAGCATGGAAGGTCTCAGTCAGTAAGCTAATATATTTATAGTCCTGCCTTTGCTGGATATTGCTATTTTTTCGTGTGTTTAATTCTACAAGTTGGTAATTTGTATTTAATTCAGCAATTTGGTACTTTTTCTCTTACCTAGAGAACATTCCAGTGTGTACAAACTGATTATCTTTCCAAAATCGACTGGTTCGTTTAGTTTCTTTCTTATGTTTGTAAACAAAGCTTCCAAGTTTCTTTCGAACATATCGATGCTACTTCTGAGATTCTTTGTTGCTATACACGGGCTCATTGCCTTTCTATCATGTTTCCAATCAGCAACTAAAACAATTTGTTATTAATTTCGGATATCGGTTAACCAGACGGGGTATTTAGCCTTACGTGATTTTTGTGTTGTCAAATCTTCACCAAAAAAGACAGCCAGCATACTATAAAACTTTGTTTTTCGTAAATTATCTGGCGATTTTAAAATTTTCATTGTGAGATCTGGGTCAGCAACCAACAGCATTGGTGCAAAAGGTTTTATCCATAATTTCACTACAGCACCGTATTTCTTTGGCGCATTTGCCATGAAATTAATCGTTTCTAATATAAAAATAATTTGTGGTATTTTAGAGTAATTTAATGCATAATTAATTAGAGATATTACCTGATTTTGACTGTTGCATAATTTTAAATAACTGAAGACTTGTTGGCCCTGGTAGTTTGTCGATGTCTCCATATTTTGAAGAGTATGACTTCCATAAAAGTATTGCAAGAATAATTGTAAGGATGATGATGATGATGTCGATCATTTTTTTTCTGTTGGAGTTACTGTATAATTTGTTGAGTATGCGATTCTTTTATACCATGCAGAGGTTATGTTATCACAATTTTAATACGCAAAATATATAAACATTGGTTAGCAGTCTGGAAAGTGTTACATAATACATAAATTGTGATAGGGCAGTGAGATAAGATAAATATAAATTCCCTTGATGTTAAGCCGTATTTACGGCTTACATTAGTTTAAACATAATGATTAATTATTATAATAATGAAATATAATACATACACTCAGTATCAAAAGTTATCGTACATCCAATAGGAAATTAGTAAAAACTCAACTCTAATGAGCAAAACAGTTTTGCACTTTTTATTTTTTCGCGAATCGAAATATATGGTAGCGAGACTGGGTTCAGATAAACTATTTTTAAAAAAATTAAGCCATTTTCGTTTGCAATGTGTAATGTTGTAGTGAACAAAATAGCCTTTGTCTGTTAAAAATCTGTAACTTACTTTTTTGGGAAACATTTTTGGGGGTTTTGCACCACTAAGAAGTCAATCTGTAACTAATTGTAGTAAAACCCACTAAGAAAATTATCTTCAGCCGTGCTGAAGTTAAAATATTCCCCATTGTAAAATATTAAAAGAATAAAAGTGATCAATAACTTCAAAATTACGGCAGTTATCGTGTACCCATCACCACAGTAAATGTGGGAGTATAAAAATACACATAACAAAAAAATCTGATGTGGCCAGGCACATGACTTTATCATACAATATATAAAATTAATAGTTTAGCTGCGTGAGAATCCATTTTATTGAGATAAATCGCAGGTATTGTCAAAGCATCAGCATTTGACACTACGTCATTAGAATAATAATGTATGTCACAAGTGCCGAAAGTACGGAATAGCGCGACGAGCGGTGATGCGGCGCGTCACCGAAGGCTGAGTGTCGCCGTCGCATGTGAGCGAGTCGCGCTATCTAGTTTTTGGCAGGAGTGACATCAACGTTTATTGTGGTGCTTTTTTAGAAATGTGTATTAAAAAAATAAATAAAAAGTGGTAATATTTGTGTATAGGAAATGTTAGGTTGGTACCACTTTGACGAAACGTCAAGTTTAAAAAGCTAAGTCAAATTCTAGCAGATTTATATTTGTTCATGACACTGTAGATGTCACATCCGTACTAATATACTACAATAAAACTACAGTCATCGCTATACCTTATTTACAATTTTCTCAATTTATCGTTTTTAGAATTAGGTATAAAGACGGGTTGATATTTCTTATCAACAAGCAATTAAATTGGTGATCTTATTTTATTTGAAATTTGTATTTTGTAATTTGCCGCACTAGAGCGGCAACGTTCCATAGCGGTTCTCCAACCTCTGACGTGTGCTCTGACGAAATCAGCTGTATTCGAGTGTGACACCACAAAAAAATATTTGTCAACATCCTGGCTACTATGTAGTTTCATATCAATGCAGATGCGACCGATCTCGATCAAATAGAATTTGCTCCTGCAGCTAAACTATTAATTTTACCAAAAAATGTTATAGACATAAATTATACAAAATTTCATCTACTTTAATTTATTATTTATTTATTTTGATGAAATTACAGAAATGGCGGCTCATTTGCAAAATCGTTGAAAAATGCTAAGAGTAAATAGCCAGTTCCTTTGGACTATTTTGAACCAAAAGCTTTTCAGCTCTAAGTTTGGTCATAAAACTTCTAAATATGAACTTTCGTCCCGATACCTTTAGTAGCTTTTCCGGAATCGTCGCCACAAAAATCGTTTACACACACACAGACATACATACACACACACACACACACAGACATTTTTTTGGACCTTGGTCAAAAATGTTCAGGGGACCCAAAAAGACCTATTTCCGCTAAAATCTTAATTTTTTTTTTCGGCATGATTACAATACTTTACCATACTGCGTATGATAAAGTAAAAAGTTTACCAAACTATGTAATTAGTTATGTGTTCCACAAAAATTAAGCATTCCAAAGAGTATCTACTGCAAATCAAACATAGTAGGATGTATACTCATTTTAATAGTCTGGTAACGATAAAACTCCTTCATGGAAGTCTATGTGAGACACTTTATTTGAATAAGATGCAATCCTAGAACATGACAAATGCAAATGTAAAAATGGGCAATTTAAATTTCCGTTTGTCTTTTTTTGTTGTTGTAGGACAAACTAAACTAATAAACTATAAACTACTATACTTGGCGAACTAATTTTAAGATTGATGAGTTTTACATCTTGTTAAAAAGTTATCAACCTCGGATCCACCCTGTTTAATTTGTCGGCCAGCTTTGCTGGTTGGACAACTGGTCAACCTATATGAAGAGAATAAAAGGATCTAACAGAATGTTACAACTGAAAATGTTTAACGACACATTGTCAAAGTAATATTATAGTACGTAGGCTTTCACGGCCAGAATCATTTAGAAAATAAACTACTTTCGGGTTATGCCATTTGTCAAGATTTGTAAATGCATTTACAAATCTTATAGATAAGGAACGCAAAGGTCTCTGGTTCAAAGCCAGGAAAAGGATGTAATTTTTGATTTATTTAAAATTTACATCCCGCCTGTATGTCACCATGTTATTAACCTAGAATGTTACAAAATTACAAAATTTTGTATTATCTTTATAAAATGTTCCTATAATGGTAATATAAAGATCTTATATGAGAGTATGATCGAGGAAGGGACAATTTAAAATTAAGATAACATTAAGCAAGAAAAGATGATGTAAAATTACAAAAATCCAAAAGTTTATTGAGCTAAAATTTTAATCTAAATAACCCTTTCTTTCAAAATAACTGGAAACCCATTTCGGCTGGTGCTGACAAAATCTAATACAACGTCCAATCTATGATTCTGCACTGGATGAATTTCAAAGTTCCTGACAATATTCGCAATTACTCCTAGCAATGCAAGCCATGCCAATCTTTTCCCTAGAAATATCTCATCGATTTATTACATAAAGTACCAATTACATTGTCATGTATCATTTTACCTATGCAATCCCTTTTCCCTGAAGCAAATGGTGCAAAAGCATCAGAAGGAATACTCTTATTATTCTTAGGCAGAAACCGTTCAGGCTTGAACTGATCAGAATCTGGAAACAGTTGCTTGTCCATATGCATACCAACCAAAGAAATTATAACATTTGTCCCAGCTGGTATAACTTTTCCATCTAAAAATCAGTTTGTCTATAGCCATGGTTTTGCCTGTTATTATAGATATTACGCATATCTAAATCTTCCCCTAAACGCCTTTGTATGAAAGGTATAGGCGTATTTAGTCGCATGGACTCCTTGAGAACGCATTTCAAATATTGTAGTCTGCTTGCATCTTCAAACGATATTATTTTATTTTGATCTGATCCAGCGATATCAACAATTTCCTCTAAAATTGTCTTTTGGACATCCGGACGCCTTGATAACTCATATAAACAAAAAGATACAGTCGATTTGATTGTGTCGTGGGCCTAAATTATATTAATCCAATAATTCGATTAGCCATACTCTTTTTCATCTGACTTACCCCGATAATAAACATTAGCAAGGCGTCATATTTCCTGTCTTCTTGTATTTTGCTGTTTAGTACGACGTTTACAATGTCCATTTTATCGTTGGCAGTGGATTTGTCCACGCAAGTGACTACTTTGTTTAAAATTTCGGAGGCATGTAGGCCTTTTTTGTAAACACTTGTTAATTTAAATATAAAATCACTTTGCAAAAGTAATGAATTCATTCTGGTTGTTGCGATACTGAATACTTCGTGCATGCATTCAGTGAACGTGTAGTCTTTGGTTCGTTGTAGGTTATGATGTTTCCTTGTGGACGCCTCTATAAAATTCAAACGGGATCAATAAAAAAAGGATGGAAAATTTTCCAAAGTTAGCCAGAATTTGACAGATATTTTCATTCTAATGACAGTAGCTAGTGTCAAGCGCTGATATTTTAACAGTACCTACTGTCAATAGAATACAAATATCTGTCAAATCCTGGCTAACTAGTTTTATTTTAATGCAGACACGACGGATCTGGACCAAGTAGAATCTGATGCAGCTAAACTGTTAATTTTATATATAGTATGATAAAGTCATGGGCCTGGCCACATCAGATTTCCACATCACAATATTACTAGCCAATGGCTAGTCACATCCGAGATGTAATTTCTAATTAATTATGCGCAACAATCTTCGTACCAATTGCTGCTTCCATTGTATACAAGTTAATAAACTTTTCAATGTTGATAGGTACATTGAGGGAATTCCTTAAATGTTTTAGTAGGTCGTCTAAACGTTTCTCATAGATTTCAACACTGTGTTGAATGTATTTGGTCGAAAAGCAAGGATTCAATTCCTTGCGGTCATGTTTCCACGTATCAACTGAAAAAAAGATTTCCCGTTATCCTAATACAGTGTGATACTTTTAAATATAATACCTGACATAATAGTTCCAAGATTTTCACCGAAGAACACCAAGAGTGCTTTGTAGAAGCGAGACTTTTGTAGATGTTTGTCAGACTTTAAAATTTTATCTATGAGTTTGTAATCGGAAACCAACACCATGGGAGGGAAAGGTTTGACCCTTAGTTTCACAACTGTTCCGTATGTTCTAGTGGCATCCAACATAAAATTAAGAACCTCTGTAACAAATATTTTGCTATGGAATAACTGAAATAAATACTACATAATTATATACGTACCGGCATTAGATTTTTGCATTGTTTTGAATAACTGAAATGTTGTTGGGCCAGGTAACTGATCAAGATCGCCATGATTCAAATTATAATATAAGTATACACCTAGAGCAATGAGTATAAATCCAAGAGCGTACAGTATCATCTTGATGTGGCCACGGTTGATGTTAGATTAAAATAATAACACTTCTAATATATATATTAATAAAAATTTACTAACTATCAAGGTAACACCAGTGTTTCTCAAACAATTTCACAAATAAATGCATCTGTCTCACAATATCTCTTCTGTATAACTTTTCTATATAAGCGAAATATTGTGTTTGAATAAAGTAACTTGTGCTGATTTTGAGCGTTATTTATCGTTTACAAAAACAAATAAAAAAAAATATTTTCTAAAAACATATATTATATAAGATATTTTTCAAAAATATGGATCCTTTTTATCCTAAACAATGCAAAAAGGGCACGAAAGTACGTGCCTAGTCACGAAAGTAGTTTAACAATACAACCACCAGGTGGCTTCCTAACGTCTGTTTAATAAAAATAAAACTTTCGCTTTGGTTTGAAGATTGCTATTGAAACGTCAACGTTGATTACTTAAAAACCAAACAGTTAGTGTCGGTAGCAACGGGTAATTTTTTACAATAATTTGGATAAAAAAATCTCTTCTCTCGGCCTAAAAAAGAATTACTCTTTTTCTCTTGGTACACATTATTTATTATTACCTCTTTGCGTTCACAATTTACACATTGTCACACTGTTTTTGGAGTTATAATGCACCAAATTGTAACACTACTTTTGGTAACTTGTGCGCGTTAACAGGTTCACCTATTTATTTTCATTTATAAAAAATTAATGACGCTTTGCTTATTTATTAAAATAGAAATCCAATCATTTAAGGGTATTTTATTTATTTTGATAGTATATTCTTGAGGTTAATTTCAGTAAACTTTTGATTTACCGTTGAAAACTAAACTAGGATTAGTACCTACCTACTTTAAAGTCAATTTAAAATTTTTAATATATATATATTTGCTATCAATGTAAAGAAAATTTAAAGCACTTGCAAAATAATCTAAGTAATGTAAGTAATCAAAAGAAAACAATTGAACAATTAGCAGATTAAATCCGTTCTTATGCAATAGTGCCACCCTCGCTACCTTGCAGTAATATCATTAAAATTTATTTATACACCTTCACGATTCACCTTGGGTATCTATTAAAATTGGGGATTACTTCACACCACAATCTTTTATGGTTTCCTCGAGAACTGCGCGTCACATTTTGAGAAGCACTGCTTTAGGTCAACTGAGTATCGGCATCGTGACCTTTTCGAAAAAATCGATAGCATTAATTAACCTAACTTATATGAAGATAAAACAGTGTATTTATAAAAAAATTGTCGCGTAATCAGCAAATATTATTTATGCAATTGAGTTATTTGAAAGGTGTCTGATATATATATATATATATATATATATATATATATAAAGAAAACATCTCGCATCAGACACCTTTCAAATAACTCAATTGCATAAATAATATTTGCTGATTACGCGACAATTTTTTTATAAATACACTGTTTTATCTTATATATATATATATATACAGAACAGTTGTAGTCAGTGATAGTTTCTACTTAGTTTGAGGAAAGACAAAAATGAAAACGAGAAAATGGACTAGTGAAACACTAAAACTCTCTTTTATTTCGCATGTTATTGTGAATTCATGACAATACAGGAAGGTATTCACAATGGTGGATACTCTAACAAACCGCTATATTTCGGATGAAAATTTGCGTAGTATAAGGTAGAATTAAAATTAATGTGGGTTCTGCGGGTTTGGTCGGCCATTTAAGATGAATAATCGCCTAGCCCTTCAAAATGAAATTTTAACAATTAACACGGAATGATGATGAAGGAGAGCCGGTTTTTATGTAGAATACTAAACCCTCAATATTAGGATAAATTAGTGTAGGATCTTCTAGATTCCTTTATAAAATGAAAACTTTCACCAAACATGAATAATGATGAGGAAAACTTTGATCTGAACTATGATTATTCCGCTATACTAATAACTAAGCGATCTACGGATCGGCGGTCAACTATGAATGAAAATAATCTTAATTTTTGCTGTATTTTGGCTTGTTGTTTTTCTGATTTTTCGTATAATTAGCGCACTCGCTTACTGCTCGTGCGTTAAAAAGTCTCCATCATTAATCGCTCTTTTTCAATATACTTGTTGATTAAATAACTATTAAGTGTAAATGTATGTAATACAAAACTATATAACTACAGATAAACTGTAAATTCTTTATGAGAATTTCGCATTCATTATTCTTAGTTTTAATAGTTCTGAATCGTTTTAAAATGATATACGGAAACATTCTGTTTCGATCGTCCCCAAAAATTAAAATCCATAATTGTCAGTTCAGGACAACGTGCGCAGTCAAAAGAAGGTTAAATTTCACAATGTTTTACAATGTTGCACAATGTTTCGCATTGGTCACAATGCTTGAATGGTGGGCTTGACTTGCGGCAAGCACATTGACCCTATAAAATTTAAGGGTAATTCCGCAAGTTGTTCATTAAAATAATTTCGTAACATACCCAAATATTTCTATTGATTAACATTTGATCAATTAATCGAAGAAATATGGCCCAATTACACCTTGATATGTTATAAAGGCCGATTATAAATGATTGTAGTCGAAGTAGGTCATGCTAATGTTACTACATTTTTGCCGCTGAACAGAAACAAGTATCAAACTTATATTAGGTTATGCAACTAATTTAACATTTGCATATATAATAGTAGTATCATAGTAGTTAGTATTTCGTTCGTGTGAATACGCAAATACAAATTTTTACATTGGATCTCAGCGCCTACTTCTACTACAATCATTTATAATAATTCTGTATAAAGCACACCACAGACGTTTACTTTTTTGAAATATATTCTTTGTCTAGAGACTGTCAAATGTGGATTGACACCACCCCAGTGACGACAATGGTATGAAGCAGGGTTGTATCGGAATTTCGCATCCGCTTCCGCAACTGCGGAACTTCCGCAACTGCGGAAATCCGCATATTTTTCCACTTCCGTATTATTAGAATTTTCTTAATTACTGTAGTGATGTAAAAAGAAGTCGAATTTTTAGCATAATAGTTCATTACCAAGATCAGTCATACTTTTAGGTTATATTCTGACCGTTAGAATATTGGTAGAATAAGAAACGATACTTGGTGAATAAGTGTAATGCCAAATTAACAAACCGGATGTCCCAAAATAAGGCTCAATGTCGTAGATTTCTTATTTTATTCAACTAAGCAGTAATATGTAAAATAGTTGATTAAGGGCTCAATTACAGAGAACTGTACTGGCTTTTGGGAAGAAATTCTCAATTGTTATTACAAACGGTTTACAACCAAATACTAAAACGAATCATACAGCGTCAACTTTCGGGTTTTGTCAAACAGGCACATTTATTTGGAGCCTTAACAAGAAATCTATTTGTATTACTATCTATTTTCGGAAAATTAATAATAATATTCGGTAAGTAATAATGAATTTATTTCAATAATACCGGGAATTAAAACTAAATATAAAAAATGTCAATGTTTGTTGAAAGACGGTAATCAATATCTATAAAAGATAGGAATTAATACAACATAATGTAATAATTCTTAATTAATCTAAAGAAAATTCTGGCCCATGTTTCATATAATCAACAGACTAATTAAATTATGGAGCGGATTTCCTGCTTCAGACCTCGCCCTCTCGGCGTCCGATGAACGTAAATTATTACAGGAAATTTTCAGGTCGGGTAAACGTCAACATCCATTCACTAAAAATTTCAATAAGCCCCCTGGTATTCAATACCGAAGAATCGATATTCAAATAATTTTTCTTGCTAGAGTCCGCAGTGAAATTTACGGGCGTTCGTGTTGCCGGCGCACCTGCTTAAAAAACAGACGCGGCTGCTTTTCATAAAATTCCACCGGCGTTGGTAACGCTTGCCGGGGCAACGGAGAGGGCAGATGCCGTTAATCAAGCCTCTGACAAGTGAGGGAAACGCGAAAAGCGACCACCCACTAGACCTTGCTGACTCCGGAAGCCCTTTAGACTCACCCCTCGAGAAGTGGTTGTTTTTGGTAGCATGGGTTATCAACAGTCTCTGGGGAGGTTGGCTGAAAAAAAGAGTAGAGAGGTGCTCTCATCGAAGTATCTACTCAACGCACTAATTAATTGTGTCGTTAGTGGTGGAAAGGGGTAATTAGGAATTCTAACTACCAATCGTGGAGTCATGGCGATGGTATAAAGCTGGGAGACGACGTCATACACTTCAAAAATTGCGCAACATCCCTTATATTCGTAGTCGCTTAGAGTATTAATATAGATGCGATGAGCTAATTTTTTTACTGATTAAGAGTTTAATTTTTTTTACTACATTAAAACTGTCGGACTTTAATATTGTTTTAACATTACACTTATTATAATGGACCAAAATTTATATTTCTCGAGAAAAAGTAATTGTTTATAAAGAGTTTTTGCTCTACTAAAAACGCCACACCCATAGTCAGAATATTGATTTAACATACATGGTGGTTGCAACATACAGGCTGGTTGCAAAGCAAGAATTTGTTAAATTGGCACAAGAGAAAAAATTATTGTTTTTACAATTAAATGTAAAACGTGTCTTATATTTAACTTAATGCTGAGATATTAAATTTGAATTTTTTATATCTCGTATTATATAAACTTAATACACTAGTACAGTCATGATAATAACAATAACGTGTGCCTTAAGTAAAAATAAATTTAAAATTAGCAATTTTTTTGTCATATTTTATTTTTCTTTAAAACGGAAAATAATATCAAAAATCCAGTACAAGATGTAAAATAGTACGTAAGCTAATTAAAAATAGTATAATTTATTCAAAAGTTATACCTGTAGTCATAATTATGATTATTTTCAGCTTTGAAAATAATTAAAAATGATTTAAGAGCACGTTTGCAGGAGAATTAATTGGAGCTATTCTGTCCCTCACAAAAATTTTATAAACACACTTAATTGTGTTTTTATTAGAATAAATTTTATTTTGTGTTATACACTGTGTCATGGGTGATTTTGTTATTATTGGAGATAGAGAGGTTAAATGACAAAGTCTTGCCTATTTGTATGTTCTCTAATGAGAAAACAGTTTAATGATTTCAGAAATATTTTCAATAAACAAAGAAATTTCATTTTATAAATACCTTTTTATTTGTGGTCCGATCAATAGGGTCCTTTTTAATATCTTATAGGCCGTTTTTATTTACATTTAAGTTGCCACTATAATTTTTTTTTCAATAAATTTGCTGGACACAAATATACTTCTGTTTTTCCTATGGGTTCAGCATTTGTTTGTGAGTAATTTGATATGCACCAGCCATATGTTTAACACAGTCAGAATACTCAAATAGAAATTTAATTTAGCAGCCCTGAATTATGAGTCCACAGGGACAACTTCTTATCAACTTGAAATTTTGAATGTCGAAAAAAACGATATCTAAATACCACCCTATTGGACATACGTATAATATGATGAATTTCTTTTATGATTATGCAAATAATAATCTGAGCACAATACTTTTTATTAAATAAAGACTTATTAAATTATATGTTAATTATTTAATAAGATTTTCCATATTTTCGAATCCTTTGAACTCCGTTTTGGCAAATTAAGTTGATAGCTTGTGACGGCACGTGGAAATTGTCAATTAATAAAATATGCACAGATTTGGCCTGAACTGACCGATCGATATCAGTGATTGACATTGATTTAAACTAACTATTCCCTAAGACATTTTTTATTTAAATATAAAAAAGTCGTTTACTATTGAGCAAATTTAAAATTTTTTTTTATTTTTCAACCCCCTGTACGTTACTAAAAATTTTGTCTTTAACTCCAGAATTTTTAGAGCAACTCTTTATAAGTAATAACTTTCTTTCAGCAAATTAAATTTGAAGCCATTACACAAATAGTTAGATCCATCTGGGGGCTCACTGTAAATAAATAAATACATTTTATTGCCTCTTCAGAAAACAATATCAAAAAGCCAAAAATCAATGAAAAATACAAAATTATAGAAACCAAACATATATACTGTAAGAGAGAACATATTCTATACTGATACTCCTCGATGGAATAAAAGGCACCTTTGACCAATAAATTTCTGATAGCTCCTTTAAAAAGTTTAATTGGTAGCTTTATATCGTCTGCAAGTATACTAAAAATTTGTGTGCCCTGGTAACCTATAAATAGTTGAGATGTTACTAATCTGATTTTATTGTCAGATGATCCCTTAACCACCAGACTCTAAAAATAGTGTTTGCGGAGGAAATCAATAAAATTAAATAGAAAAAAATTTTACTTAATGGTTATGGAATCACAAATATATAACAAAATACGATTATACCTACTCCATTCAAAACAAAATACTAAAATAAAGAGTACAAAAATTCAGAAATCAATTAATTAGAATAATTGAAAAGAAATATAAAGTACCTTATAGACGATTACCTTGCCATTGTTGTTATTCTCCATAAAAATTAAGAATAAAAAATCTCCGACGAGTCAAAGCACCTAATAACATATTCATAAAAGTTCATTCTTATTCATCTTGATCTATTAGTTCTTCAGAGTAGTTATTTCTTCTGATATATTGTAGGACTCTAAGAGAATATTAGTTTGCAGATTAGTATTAGATTACTGGTTAATATGTTATATCGATTTGAAATAAAGTTAGTAAATCAAAAATAAATTTAATCAAATGGCACATTTTTTACTTATTAATATTCTTGTAAACCATCGTTTTAACAAAGCGACGTCACGCCTATTTGAAGAGATTCAAACGCGGTTAAATTAGTAAATCCAATTACCTGTACTTGTTTTTCTGGTCATAGAATTTTTTAAAGCAAATGTCCTTGAAAAACGGAATTCATTAAAATCAAGAGCACCACAATGTACATATTTATAAATATCTGTCTCTCTTTTTTAAATTATCGTGTATATTCCCAACTTTAGGTTTTAATTTTCCAACTCAGTGAACCTTTCGCGATCCGTTAGGGTTGCAACCTGAAAATATTCTGATATCTAAAAATTACTTATTCAAATTTGTAACAAGCCAATACTTCAACTATACTGTATTTGGGGCGAATATACACATTTTTATGACAGTTAATTTAATTAACTAAAACGCAACGTTTTTTACATGAATTTTAGAACTTTCAAACACCAACAGAATTTGATACACAATCCAGGCACATTTCAATACAATAATTTTGTCGCATTTCTATTGCTTATTAATTTGCTAGAAGAATGTTTGGCTTATGTCCATCGACTCTCTAATATCTTCGCTTTTCTTGTTCGAGAAACAAAAACTATTGTTAACATTGAAGCATATTATAACATTATATTGGGAGACTGTCTTGACCTTAAGACAACCACTGATGGTATCAAGAACCCGACACCGACCGTCGCTCTCTCTTATCCCTTATTAAGAATTTAGACTGCTTCGTCCAGCCAAAGTGATAAAATGAATCAGGGGACCACACAAAGGATCCATTACAGTTTGTGCAGTCCTCCCATTCTGTCCTATTACGACGTACATGTACACTAGAACAAAACAAGACCGTTGACCGTCGATATTACTAAATAAACTACCTACTGAGCAATGTTAGAACAAATCTATACGTATAAAATTCGCTTTTGTCTGATAATTTATTAATTACTTAAGAATCAAGTCCATAAAAAGTACTGCATAGACGACAAATACATAAAACATGTTGATACGGAAGATCAATCTTGCTCAATCGTTCAATTCCTCAAGGACCCCAGCTTTGAGTTCGCGTCTGCTTTTCACCCACTCGAGAGATTACATACTTTGTTTTATTTCTTAATTATTTTAAAGTGCCATTGTCTTCGTGAAAGATGAATTGATTACAGAATTTAGAAATTGAGGTTTTCTCTAAATATCACTGTGGTACAGTGACAATATAGATACTTTTCAGGAGACATAGTGTAAGTTGTTGAGCTGGTAGAACTGAACATAATGGCATATAAAAAAAATTCCAAACACCTCTAAAATATCAACTGTTTTCAAAAAAACTATTTTTGGTACTTGCATGTGTATAAAAATGTAGAACTACGTTATTTTCAAGTCGATTCCCAAAATAAAAAATGCGAGGGAATACAGACCATTATAAGGATATACTGTTCGGTTAGCTCCAATAAAAAGTATAAACAGTTTGATGACCTGTTTCAATTCATAATATTTTATTTCTATTTTTTTACTGAAAGCCCATTTCATTTTTCGTTTAATACGAGTTTGTTTATTAGAATTAGTTGAAATTTGACTGAGTTATCGAAGTTTAATCACCGTCTTGACATTCAATCTTAACCTATTACAATAATGTATACTATTAGGACGATGTAGGTCTTTAGTATCACCAAATTTCATTCACTTTTTGCATTCTGATTTGAATTTCTTACCGGACAGTCTGTTCCAATAAACGAGTGAACATTTTACTGTCTGTGCAATTTATTTTGAAACCAATTATACCTGTAATGAACGTATAAACGTATAAACGTATAAATGTAATGAACGTAAACACTAATATACTTAATAACATATTGTGATAGTCTGGCAGGTAACAACAAAACGAAAAAAAAAACAGTGTAATAATTTTAGAATAACATTGTAAACATAAGTGCTAGTATTGTCTTACTATTGTGTATAAAGACTACGGATTTATGACAGTCGACCTGTATATTTCTTCTCCGTAGTGTGATGTGTCTAGCCGGTCAATAAAATTTTGTAATTCTGTTCAATTTCAACCGATTTTAATAAACAAACGCGTATTAGACGCAAATTTAAATTGGGTTTTAACTAAAACATGGTACGGGTTCAAACAGCCATCAAATTGTTGCTAAAGTTGAAAAATTTCGATAATTATTGGAAACTTCTGAACTTGAACGTCTATAAGTTTTGATTTGTTATTAGCTCTGACCGAACTGTACATCTTTATATTGGTCTATGCTTCCTCTTTCGTTTGCATTTTTTTATTTTGGAATCGAATAAAAAATGACGGAGTTATCAATTTTCATACACGTGCATGTACCCAAAAAAAGTTTTTTTTTAAAGAAATGGACCTTTGGGAGTATTTGGAACATTTCAGGTATGCCATTATGTTCAGTATATTTCGTTTTTTTTTTGTAACAGTGACACAGATATCAATATATTTTTAGTGAACATAAAATTCATAATCATAAATTATATCACCAGGTTTTAGTACGGAAACTCACCGCGACAACATGCCTTTTGCGTGCAGGGGCACAACATGACAATACACGAAGTTCTCGGCTTTATTTATTTGTATCCAGAAAGGCTTTTGTTCCCTGTCGAAAAATAAGACAAATCGGTTGCGGGCTGCGCTAAAATCCATCATCTTTGTCAAACGAACATGTAACAGGCAAGATCGATAACTCAAGCCTTTAGTGCTGCCACAAAACACCGAAAGTGATGAAATTTTATATCTTCCAATGTCATTTCCATCCATACTCTCTTTTAATCTGCAAATTTGTACATTATCAAGCACATAATTCCAAGATAAATTCTGCAATAATGCGGCCTATAAACTACTGAAACGGCTGGTAGTGAATACGAACGTAAGTGAGTATTGTGTTCGCTGTAACATTAACAATGGGTCAAGTTTATGGGTCCCTGTCAAGTGTTAATCAATGTAATTTGGTGATTGATTATTTATGGTCTGGATGATGTCAATCAATTCTGGGGAACATTGACTGCGGTCGCTTACGCTGTTGTTTTGGATAATATACGGTATTACGGAAGGTATTTTGGTATATATTCACGTACTTGAAGAAACGATGGTGATATAAATCACCATAAATAAAGAGGAGGAGAATTAAACGCTTTTTTTCAGTCTTGGGATTGTAACCACCCGGGTTACGGAACATTTAGTTTTTAATTCTCCGGAGACAAGTTCGAGTAGTGTCTTTGTCAGTGGGGGCCGCATTATTTGATCTTTTTGTGTGTACTGAAAATTGTCAAGTTGCCACATTGCCATAATTATTGTTCTTGTAAGCGCTTTAGCTTAAATCTTTGTCGAAATTTGTGATTCTTTTTAAGTGTTTGAGTAACAGAATTGTAATGTTTTAATTTTCTTAAATTAGCCGACGCTTCGCTTGGTGTTCTTCAGCTTCATTAGGGCTACCTGCGATAATAAAACTAGTCAGAGGGGTTACAAGTGTGGTGGCAGTGCCTGTAATGGTATTTGGTATCAAAAACAAATAATTACCAACAACGTGTGCCATCTATGAAAGACAAATTGTCACCTTCGAATATTATGCCAATCATTTCTCAAAAATTTTGATATTCCAAAGGAACGACATATTTTATTAATCGAATATGATAGCACATCACTACATTATCTGACTGATTCACATTTTTAGCTCAATAACTTCATTGAACAGCATTCTTAGCTAACAAAAGCGTCCTTTGCGCTCTTAAAGTCAGAGCCTTATCTCTGGCTTCAGGAGCTAAAGAACGAACCTAATCGATACGTTCGGAATACCTGGGATGCAGGAATATAGGTTGACTTGACAATCTGTTGGGTACGTGCGATCCTATGTTACGACCGCGTTCGGCCTGCAGTCAGGACGCTATCGTTGGAATTTATTGAAGCGAGCATTCTCGCTATGCAATATGTGATCGCCGACATCTACTACATGCATCCAGAATTGAGATTACGAAATTCATTGTCTAACCGTCTGTTTATACTAGTCAGTTGCAAGGTTTAGTACTATTTGCACGAGGTTGTTCGATATGTCTGTCTAAACGCAACAGATGGCGGTATTGGCGTATTTCTTCGGCATTTTCAACATGATGCAACTGTAAAATGTTAGTTGGTTTTGAATTGTTGCAAACTGTCATGACAAATCAATTAAAACCTTTTTCTTTTTTTTATCATAAAATACCGAACTTCACATCCACGAAAATTTATGACTATAATTGACTGATGCCGTAGCATAAATGGTAAAGGCTGCAGACAAAGATAATTTATACTAATTTTCTCCATGTTACAAGTGTGGCTCAAAGAAAAATAAATTGCCTTCCGGCTCAACCCATTATTGCAAGGTATAGCTGTTTCAATTTAAGAAGAGGGTGTCACGCAGGCCAATGTATTCTAGAACAGAGGTAGTGGTGGAGCTATCCTCTTCTTATTTTTAAACATCTGTAAGGTACTTGTGTTAATAAAGTTGGTTTTATACATATCACTGAGCAAATGGTTCTACATCATGTAATAACAGTAGGTAGTGTTAAATGCTGATGTTTTGACAATACCTACAACTGTCAATAGAATCAAAATATTTGTCAAATCCTGGCTTACTAGTTTTATTTTAATGCAGACACGATCGATCTCGATCAAATAGAATCTGCAGCTAAACTATTAATTTTATATATGGTATGATAAAGTAAAATGCCTGGCAACATCAGATATTTTACAATAGGACAATATGATTTTATGTAAGATGTCATCGCGGCTGTCAGCCGGAGCTACCAACGCAATAACGGACCATAACTACGTTTATTTAGAAGCAATTCTCATTCAAATTTCAAAATTCATTATAATGAATAATGTTTCGACTGCTCCTCAAGATTTAGCATTTGTTAAAGCCAATAATGCCAATTATCGTTTGTAAATAGCTGACCGGTAACTCAAGATTTACAACTACCCATATCTGTAAAAATATGGCAATCTTTGAAGACAAAAATCGACAATATTAAAGGTCCAACAGCAGAGAATATAAAAACCAAATTACGGTAGGTTTTAAAAAAAATGACGGATTCCTTCTAAATGTATTGCAAGAACACCATGAAGAAAATGTTCAGATGGATCCCCCAATTATCGCTAAATTAAATTAAAATTCGTGCCAATCACGTTGTTGATGTAGAAAGAAGTTTTTCATGCAAACAATTATTGTCAGATATCAGACAATCAGTTACGGTGGAAAATTTGGATAAACATTTAAGAATTAATAATAAGTAAGTCGTTTCAATTATTTTTTTTGTTCCGGTGCTTTGTATTTATTTTTGTCAAATATATTATGTTTTGTATCAGTATTTTGTTCCACACAACAGAATATACGTTAGATTAGGTACTTCTATGGTCGTAGTATTTTGATACATCTTTCGATATTAGAACAACAAATTTTTTGAATGTTGACAATGTGATAATCTTGCCGAATTGTTTCAAAACTTTTCGGGTATTTAGCAAGTTTTTTCTTATATTTTTTCAGTTGATTTTAAATTATTGCATAACTTAATAAGCAATAAAGAGGAAAACTGGTTTATCGACGATGAGATATTCAAGGAGAAATGCAATTTCGTCATACGAAGACATGTGTTTCGGATTATTAGTCCTCATCAGTATTGGTCACCCACTTTATGGTCTCCATTTGTGCGTTTTTCCATTAAGCGTCCATCTTGCTCCTTGGCTATACCGCACTGATGACGACTAATAGTCCGAAACACGTGTCTACTGTTGCTTCTTCGTATGACGGAATTGCCCGACAAATAGCCTGTCTCCTTTAATAAGCAATGTTAAACTTACATTCTTAAGAACCCAAGAGGATTAGGGCCATACCACACAACTATAAAATATCAAATAAATCATTCCGTAAAAATATCTTCTGATATAAGAGAACGATTGGAAATACGCAGTCGAAGAACAATCGGTTACCATTACTTCTAGCACTATTGGCATTTTAACAGGAAAGACTTTAGAGATTTTCTCTGCGAGATCCATTAAAGTGCAAGCATTGATGCACTTTAGGAACCGCATCAAGGATATTTTCTTCGTTACTACGGATACTATTCGTTTTCCCTCGCAGTTATTTCTTTCGGAGTCTCTTAAGATCTCAATTCCGCAGCTTTACGCGATTTTTTCTTGTAATTGGATATCGACCAGACGGTAGGATAAAATAATTCAATATGGTAACTAGATTTCTGCCAATAAATGGCAAATCGGGTAACACAAAATAATTCAGAAAAATACTAAGCCGGTGCTACACATTACGACGACAAGCGTCTCGGCAAACGTTGCACAAAAGTTAAAGAAGAAGAAGTTCAAGTGAGTTCGACAGTTGACAGTCGACAGTTGAAAATATAAAATAATTGTCAGAAACATCTATAACTACATTTACGTAAAATACATTGTTTTAAAAACTATGCTTTATAAACAAAAATACTGAAAATTAAAAAAAAAATCTCCAAAAACTTTTTAAATTTTGGAGAATTTTCCAAAAAATATCTATTTTTTTAATGAAGTGGCTAACATATTGATTACAAGATCCGTTCAAATCTTCTCAAATAAACAAACCAACAAACAATAAGTGAAGTTAATATAAAGGTTCACTGTGCAGTTGGTAGTATTTTTTGTTTGCCACGGATCTTTAATAACACTAGTCAGGAGATTGGGTGATATGAATAAAACTGAGTCTATGCTCCGAGTATTTACTCACGAGCATGATCATAAAGTGCGAGGTAATGGTCCATTTTGTATGAGTAAAAGAAAAAATTTGGCAATTCTTTTTAGACAAGGTTCGTATTCAGCACAATCTATCGAAAACGCATAGTTAGTTACCTTCCATTCCAATAATATTTTCAAGTTTCAAAGCTTAATATCTGTTTACATATTTTGAAAACACAATTTTGTCAAAGCCCTCTACATTGTCCTTGAAATAACCATATAAAATTGTATAGTCTCGGACACAGGTGGTCGTTCTTTGATTATAATATTTTTCCTATTTTGCATTTACAATACACACATTGTAACACAGTTTTCTGTGTTACAATTAACAAATTGTACCACCGTTTTTAGTAATTTTTTTCTAAGATTGGTCACATTGATATCAAATGCCATGTGTCAAACGGAACCACAATTAATATTAATATTGATATTAATATTGTTTTAATATGTTTTTAGTATGTTTTTAATTGACGTTATTGTACGTGATGGATTTTTTAGGTATGTGTTTTAATTACCGCCATTTGTAGAATAAGTGCAGATTTATGCTGATGATGTTTTAAATAACGAAATCGGTACCGAAGAAATAGTACCCAAAAGTAAACAAAGGAAAAGAGGTTGTTTATTCACTTTCACTTCAGAACCTTTATATTACCACAACATTCAATAACCTAATATATCATTTCACCTTTAGTACAAATATTTCACAAGTCTATAATGCTATTACATTGTTCACTGAAAACAATTTACTCACACATGATTTTGCAGATTATTAAAAAAAAGGATTTTGACTGTTTAGTTTGCACTTAAATTATGAATTAAAATAATTGCGTATTTTCTACTTCTGGAAAAAGCTTAACAAGGAAGGAATCCCTTAAAACAAACGACACGTCGTTTGTGATCACGTCTTTCTGCTAGAAGCCATCATTCCCCCGAAACAAAGTCAACCAGCAAAATATATCGGATAGATTCTTCTTGTGGACTCCAATACACTCAAGTAAAAGAGGCAGTCCAAGTATTGATTCCTCAACCCAGTACGTAACATCTCATTTCGCGTTATATCTTTCGTTTTAAAAATGCAAACCTCACAACGATATGTCAAAGCAACAATACACGAATGATACAGACAAAATGGAATAATACGCGTATCGTCGGTCCGGATTATTGGCAAGCGGATACGAATGAATTATTTATGGAGTGTAACAAAAAACACCCCAAATTCGGGGTCAGTAAATGTATCCTCGTTGAAATATTGAGGACTATGAAAAACAAGGCCGAATTATTATGTTTTCGATCGATAAGACGACCCAGATAGCTTTTAGTTACGAGTGCACAAAATTACTGTTTAGTTAGGTGCATTTTGGAGAAAGTTTGTTGCTAAATTTTCGTTTTTGTTTTGTGTAGAATTAAAGGCGGATTTTCCTAGGAGCAGGTTTTTTACGCAGCGTACAATGCATTTCAAGTTGACAGCTAAATACGCCGCGCGTTTGTATTTTCCAAACGTGAACCATCAGCTATTCAGGTGGTCTACTTATAGTTTGGTCGAGGGATCTTTGCGTGTTGTCAAAAGTGACAGTAGTCTGAGAAGACGTACGTTACGTTGTACGCCGCGTAAAAAACCTGCTCCTAGGAAAACCTGCCTCAAGTTGTTAGATAAAGGGGTCATTATAAGCTAGAATACTCATTGTGAATTCTGATATCATAGATTCAAAATAAAGTATAACATTCGCAGCTGCGAGCAAGTACATTTAAATTTCTGTTCTTTGTTTTAATTGAGCTGAAGAAGGACGTATTAATATTAATATTAATTAATTATAAGTGTGTGTAAATGTATAAGCCGGCTAACTAGCGGAATTAGATAGACACCGCTATTCAACGTTAAGCGTATAACAATTCTTTAGTAAGTTCTTGTTCTTTGAAGTAATTAATCAGTCACCGCCAAACACTTCTATTCCGACTATTATAATTATTGTTCTTGGTAAATAAAGAATGCTCTATAAATTTGCAAAGTAGATTTAATTTAATGCAACGTTGTCTAGATATGCTTCGCCAGTATACATCCATATGTGTTTACAAAATTAGATTTATTTGAACTACTCGACATAGACAAGCATAAAAGAAACCACACTATAACTTTATTAAATTATCAATTTGAATTCCTGTGTTGTGGCCACATATTATTGTGATACGTTACTCAAGTAGGCCACAACCACCATAGTAATAAAATGTACATATTGTGAGACGATACTGTAATTACATAAATAAAATGATTATCGATTCTTGTCAATCTCAAAAGGTTGTAGTATTTCTATTATAGTTTTTATAAATGAGTTTAGTTGTGATTAGAATACTTATACACTAACCACAACACCTCTACAACATTTTTAAAAATTTTGAATTTTAGGAACCTATCTTTAACCATTTTTTCTCTATCCCTCTTACTAACTTGATTATTATTAATTATTTCATTACCATTTTCCATTTGTAGCTTTGGCTGATAAAGTTTTAAATAACGTATTCGGTATCTAAGAAATTACGTAAACAAAGGAAAAGAGCTTCTTTACTCATTTATTGAACTTATCAAATACAATATTATTAGTAGTGCCAGCTGTAGGAAAGTAAGATATGCAATGATAAGGCTGCTTTTCTGCTTGTTATTTATTTCTTATTTCTGTTTGATTGTTTTCACCGGAACTAACATGAATTCGGAATTCAAAAGTGTTGTTAATGCTGTTAGCCTCGCATTATCTTGACGTAAAATGGGGGAAATTGAACAGCTTTGCTCTCAATTTATTTCTCTTAGAATCTCTCACTTACATTTCCAACTAAATTATTTTTCTGGCATTCAGAATAACACCGATTATACTGACCCCATAGCAATATCATGCAAATTCAGCGAAGAATTTGATGGTTATTACGTGCAAAACTTTCATTTAACACTCAACGACTGTAAGATAAGAGAAGGAATTTAATAGTCAGCTTTAATAGTATAATAAGTACTTATTGCGTTTCAACGTAAGCCTTACTGTTAGTTATCGCCACCTTTTATTATTTCAATATTATCTTCGATCTTAGTTTGTATACAAATGAAAGGCCATATAGGAACAATACTTAATTTACTATTGCGACAAAGCAATATCCCTTTGTCCGCTTGTATGTGCCGTTGTGGCTGTAATTGAGCCCATGGAGATGCGATAAAACCTCAGAAAGGGAATAGAAGGAAACGGGAACGCTTGGTCACATGGTTTATGACAAGAGAGCCCTTTGTTTCAGCCACAGACGCATATATAGTCGGGAAGGTCTCACAGAAGCAACAAATGAGTCTGTCTAGGCTCGCTTATTCAGGTCAATGTAGCCTAAGTAACCCAAGAGACCACCATTCCATTAGGGAACGTTTATTAGGCTTTTTAAAGTTTCTAATCAAAATATTTTTCTGTAGGAAGATGAATTATTATCTAAACATACCTTATAATCTTCCTCTAAAAACCACCGAAAGAAGAAACTCTGATTTTGGATTTTCTGGTTATCGAAAACAAGTTAAACTCACATATTTGTCTAAAGTCCGAACTCGGATATTATTAATTGGCACATTCTCACATAAAGTGCGCGAAACGAAATTATGTCTACTGTAGATCGCGTATACGCAGGGAGCTTTCGACCGTGTGCTGCCGAGCTTTCGCTCACTGCTTACTGACTATCGACCAAGTGGCGGTCTTCGCGCCGTTGGATGACGGTGGAGCCCCCTATCGGGAAAAGCAACGCTTTCAGCGACCCCTACAATCCTCCACAGTGTATATATATATATACAACCACCGTGCCCTTATAATTACATAATGCACCGCAATGTAATAACTAACGATGATCGCAATTGATTTTTGGTGCATCTGTCTGTCGGTGTTAGCGTTGTTGTTTGGGATATTAGATTAATTCGGGTGTATATTTGGGGTTGGTATGACTGTAATTGGTTGTAACGCGAGGAGGATGTTTTGTGCTAATGTATAGGGTGGGTGTGGATGCTTGAATACAATGGGGTAAAGGAGTTGTTGGGTGTTGACCGTTTTGGTGGAGGCGCTTACATTTGTTTAGAGTACGTTTGTAGAGTTAGTGGGAAAACGATTTTCGAAGTTAAAAGTAAGAAAGGCCTTGGCTGAAAGTTGTTTTCATAGAATTGGAGAATAAAGATCACGGTTTAAGCGTTGTAACTTAGCTACGGTCGTCGAAGTTTTGGTAGTTCCGTGTTTTAAGTTTTGAACTTTTAATTTGCTGGCGCATAATTTTCTGCAACATTGTAAGTAAGTAATAAAGGGAGCGGAAAATAAATTACGCTTCCAAACAGTGTGTATCAAAAGTTGCTACTTCATGATCCCTTTGTATACTCTTTAAATATTTCTGGCGCAGCATCCCTAGTGGAATTAGCTCGCAATTGGTGTGTCTTTAGCATCGAAATAAAATCATAATTACTGCATTAAGGTCAGTACTGCCTTCGTCTGTATTGCAATAAAACATTTCTTTTTGCACTTAGCTCATTATTTACTTGATTTATTCAATTATGTTATCAATGACTATTTCTATGGTAAACTTGACCGAATTCCTATTTCTCCGTATCATAGGTTTCGTTTTCAGCACTTTCAAACATACTGTATTTTCTTTATACCAATTTTATCTATACGAGTTCAGAGTTTAATGTCGCGATGTCAGTGATCTTGCACATTCAAGGATTCACCTACTGAAGCATGAAAATTAAAGAAAACAGGTCCCAAAACAGAGCCTTGTGGTACCCCCAAACTGCACACTAAAAAAAATACTTGGCATGACTATAAATGCTTCAGGTTGAGTAAATGGTAAGATCCTATATAAGAAATTAAAAATCGTAATCAACCAAGACATAAATATATTGAAAGTTGATGACTATATTGCACTGCACGTAAAGAATACCATTTAATTACATTTAATGAAACCGTTGAAACAGTTTGATTGTAAGAATTAGTTCAAATGACGAGATCATATTCAAAATGAAGCTGTGATTTTTTCTCAACAACTTAACTCCCACCTTGATTCTAGTAAATTATTTCTTTCTTTCAAAAAAATTTTTACTCAATGTGACCATTTGATGATATTCGTATTAATTAAATTGAAGATGTGAGTGGATGAAGGTGTCATGTTACAACATCAAATTTTGAAGTAAAATAAAAAGTTGAATTTAAGAAGTTTGATACTTACCAGATGCAACAATAGGTTAATTTATACAATACATTGTTTGAAAACAAATAATTTATTTAGGCAATTACGTACATATAAATATATCTTACAATAGTACAGTCTCTTTGTAGACAAACACCACAATATACTAAATAATAATAATGCTAACTATGTAAATAAAATATGCAAATGATATTGTAAATAACATTTTTTATTTCTCAGTTTCCTGTTCGATATCCCTAGGAGTCTGAAATAAATTCCATTAGTCATGTTATCAATATAGTGTGAAGTATTACTACCTTAACAAAACTGATTATAGATTCTTCCGTTCCGATAGTAGAGTACTTCCAATGTTTGTTTCTAATCGTGCTTCTACATTTAGGGGAATTAGGTGAGGCACGTATAGCTGAGTTGCAAACTTAGCATCTATAACAGTAATTAACGATAATATTTGTTATTTATTATTTTTATGGACTTACTCTCATCTGTGTAGCACATCCCAACTAGAACCACTACAATATGAAGTTATTTTATACTATTTTCTTCAATTGTAAGATAGCATCAAAAAAAGGCTCCCATTTCAACTATGGAGGATTAGTTGAATTGGGATAAAGTGACTTGAAATCCAAATTAGTCTATAAAATAAATAATGTACAATGTTCAATAATGTATCAAAATATAGTAATATAACAGCCTAAACAATCATATTTAATACAGTGGTTACAGTAGTATTATCGTCTTATTTATTAACAAAAGGCACACTTGCATGCAAATACCGGTATGAGGCTCGAACCCCCATTCCCGCAACATAGATTTCAATAAATCCTTTTATTTCAAAATTTCAATTGTTAATGTAGATGTTGTATGTAACTTCGATAACACAATGTCACAATCCAACCGGAACACTGTACAGACGACCACACACTGCACAAACAACCATTACAAGATAAGCGCTGGTTCACATAGGTTTGTAACGGTGGTGTAGTATCTTTAGATTCATTTGAATATACCGGATTCTTACCTCAACATTGAATATATATAACCCTTCAATTAATTAATTAATTAATTCCTCTAATACTTTCAACGACTTGAGTTGGTGGTTTGTCCTGGGTGCCTGGAAATATATAGTAGCGAATTATATACTCATGTTTGTTTGTTCGTAACCAATGTATGCGTGTTCTCAATATTTGACGATATCGCCTGATGAAGTGTCTAGTATGACACGAAACATGTAGCGACAATTAAAAATATACAAATAATAAGGAAAAACATCGAATTTTATTATTAATTAATTCCTATTGAACTCTTAAATTGGGGCTGTAGGCACAAAGATCATATACATTTGAATTGGGCATTTGTTTTTTAGTGTGTTCTATTAATTCATTTGACTTATTTTCGCCAATCATAAGCTTTTGTCTACTCAAAGCTTATTTCAAGGCTACAAATACTGCAAACTTGACGCCAAAACTGTGTACGTACTATTTATTGCTATTTCTTTTGTTCCAGTATCGACCCACCAATGGTTTCCCCCCAAGCATAAACACGGTATTTTTGGATCAATGTGGTACATCATCATTTTTAAGGTATGTGTCATTTTATTCCTTTCTCTGTTTCTTATCTTAGATTGTGAGGAGTATTAAAACAACTTAAGGATTATGTTCACAAAATCCAGTTAAGAGAACTGTAATGAGAACTACCTTAAATTTAGTTGAAACTTTAAAAAATGGTAAAAAATATAAGATAACATTGCGTGAAAAAAAAAAATAAGAACATTTAAGTACATTGTAGTAGACAGTAATATTCACTAAACTATGAACAACTAATACTATAAACAATTATATTTAGCCAGCTATAGATGTTAAATAGAAAAACGTTGCTATTTTTTTGTTATGCATACATACTTTTTTATGCAAATATTAGGTAATATTCTGGTGTTATCTACTATCTAGGTCTTCTAACAACCAAGAAATAAAAAAACAAAATTATAATTTGTGGAAGGTGTAGAAAGTGCTATATTATTTACATCTACAAACTATAGTCAAAAGGTGATACTTTTGTTAGCTGAATGTCAGATTGCATAAAATAAGGCATTAGGCAAGGTTTACTTTATACAGGGCTGTCCGTTTTAC
This sequence comes from Melinopterus prodromus, assembly GCA_964023965.1. NCBI lineage: Eukaryota > Metazoa > Arthropoda > Insecta > Coleoptera > Scarabaeidae > Melinopterus > Melinopterus prodromus. Next base: position 58,118,233 of record OZ030393.1, read on the forward strand.
GTAACTATACATGGGGTCTCGTCTAATTAATCATATACAATATCGGTTAAACGGGGGAAAGAATGTGTCTTCTTACGATGACAAATTTACAACAAAAATTAAATTTTCTTGGTTTACTTTGAGCTAGTAGTGGCATTTCTTTTCACACGTGGTATTTTAACTAGAAACTCATTTTCTATAGAAATACACCAATCGTTTGAAACATACTTTCCAGATACTAGATTAATTCGGCTTGTCGGTTTCGCGCGTAGTGCTCGATGGAGTATTTTAAGGATTATAGTCCCATGGGCGGTGTATAGAGGAGAAAAGGGAAAAATCTCCGGAGACGGTACTTTTCCCAGCTATCCAATGTTTGCGACCAGTCGGGGAATCCTTCCGATTGATTGCTTCGGCACGTCCCACCAGGAGATTAATTTCTTGCCTTCTACGATAGACGCCATGATGATTAAAGTCGTCGAACTGAAATTCAATTAGTTTTCAGCGTAAATTATGAATTATACAACTCTATAAATGCACGATTTCTATTAATGAACGATTTGTTATCAAACGAGTGATCTCGACAATTAACGCACTCGCTAAGCGCTCGTGCGTTAAACAGTCTCGATCATTAATCGCTCTTTTTAATAAACTTGTTGGTTAAATAGCTATTTTTATAAAGGAAATACATAAAAGCATCTTTATACTTTGTATGCATAATTCCATATTTACAATTTCTACATGTAAATCACTGTCTGTTTGGTAGATTTGCCTAAAGTTTTCTTTTTTTTCGAGTTCTTGGCAATCTTATTGCTGGAAATCGATTTTTCCCTAAGAAAACCCAAGTGATGTAATATTTTAGAGATTCCGAAGGGGTGAAAGGCCGAGGGTTTGCAGCCGTAAATTTTAGGCCACATGTTCGATGTCTTTGTCTGTCAGTTCGGCTTGAACAAAGGATTTGATTCGGAAGCATTCTACCCTTTCGTATTTGATGTATTGTATTTGGTGTATCGTGGAATATGCATATATTTTATAATAGTTTTTCTATAGTTTTTTTTTTAATTTTCAATATCTTGACTTAATCAAAGGCTTCCTCAGCAATTATACAATAAATGTATTTTTTCTATATAAATATTATATAGGTATACCAAATTTACAAATTCTAAATTAAGTAAACACACATGACCTTCTTCAAACTTTTGACAAATGTCACGTTTAAATCGTCTTAACAACGGAAAATTATATAAAATCACAATATTCAAGGAAAAATAAATCAATCAAAATGATGTCAGATCCTTACAAGATTTCAATTAATTTAGAATGTTAATTAATACGTCTTTATAAATAATACTTTTATACGTCAGTTTTAAAATTACTAGTATTTAATTCATTAATAAAAAGCATTTCTAAACAATTTATATTCCGCTGTTTTTTACCAACACCTGTTTTTTTATTTACTGGTTTTTATATCGGATTACAAGTCTGACCAACATATAATAAATGACAACAAAAACACGTAATAGAATAACATGAATTTGAACCAGAATTTAAAACCAATGAAATTAATATATTTACTAGAATTTGTAACATGTCTAAACCAATCTAAAAGTAAAATATTTTTGCTGTCAATAATATCTAAAAAAATAAACACTAGAATTTGAAACTGACGATTTTGATTAAAACTATTAAAACAATCCAATGTATTTACAATTTGGTATTTTGGGATTTTGGCTCAGGCAATACACAAAAAATAATCATCCACGTACTTATAAATTAATCAATCATCAATTAGTAAGTCATCCACGTATTTATGAACTAATGAAAATTTAAACGGAAATTTTGGAATAATGCCATCTAAAAGTTTGTCCATAATAATTTTGACCAAAATGGCAGAAATCAGAGAATTTCATAGTTAATTTTTTGGTAAAATTAATAGTTTAGCTGCATAAGCAATTTCTATTTGCTCGAGATCGGTCGTGTCTGCTTTAATATAAACCTAGTTCGCCAGGATTTGACAGATATTTTCATTCCAGAGGCAGTAGGTAGGTAGTGTCAAACGCTGATGTTTTGACAATATCTAATGTCAATAGAATCAAAATATCTGTCAAAATCTGGCTAACTAGTTTTATTTTAATGCAGACACGACCGATCTCGATCAAATAGAATCTCATGCAGCTAATCAATTAATTTTATATATACTATGATAAAGCCATGTGCCACACCACATCAGATATTTTCGTAAAAAAATGGTAATAACATTAGTTACTCTACAAATATCCACAGTATCAGATGGCAAGCAAAAAAATTAAAACGCATTCTATGTCACAAGGTAATCTAGTAAAATCACAATTATTTACAGTTATCGGTTACGAAAATTGTGGACCCAATGACAGAAACCTGAGAATTTGTTTGGAAATAAGAAGTTAAAATGTGTCCCACGGTGATTTTTGGTAAAGACTCATGTGTCGGGGAATTTTTACCGCAATAATCAGCGCTCAGTATTCAGAGGCACCTCTTGTATCGATCTGGACAAGTCTCGAATGTAGACGGTGTCCTCAGGGCTTTCTGGGTCGTGTTCTAAATTCCTTTGCTCGGAGGTATTTGTAGCCCATTACTCACCGAAGCTCATACCTAGAATTGCCCGACTCTGTTTGATACGAGTTTCTAAATTTGGCAACTTTAAGAGTATAACTTCAGGGTGTTTTCCACCTATTTTGTTCTTGGATATTCCACACTATGCAGGATTCATTTAGAGAGCGTGATGCGTTAGATCAACAATATTGTTCAATAAAATATTAGTGCAGAGACCAAGAATCACGGTTACAGCGACAAAACCGAGCAAATAATTTGGATAATTTGTATAAACACAGCGGTTGCAAGTATTTTGCACGCTCCGCCTTCGGTACTTGTAACATAAATAACTATTAATATGACAAGATAATATGCGCTCATAGATCCGCTGAAATATAGCGAAATTTTTCTAGAATTCTAGACTATGGATCATGTATTCTGTCAAGTAGTAATACACCGACCAGCATCATTCGTCCAAATTGTTTTACAACTCCTGTGAGACTGTATAATATATACAATATAAATATTCCCCATTTCTACAAACGCAATATCCTCATCACGAGTTCTGTCACAATTTTGCTTAATAAACGCTTGTACCTCTCTCAACACAGCAATTCTCATTACATTTCCAGTCATACCCTACAAAGCGAATACGATTTATAAGTAAAAAAACACTCCAGTTGTAAGAGAGAGAGAGAGAGAGAGAACAAACATACGATACAGGTGCGGATGGGAATAACAAACAAGCAGGCGACATGGGGCACAAAGGGAGATAACCTTAAAATACAAAAGGGATGCGAGATGGCGAGATCAAACGCAGGAAGCAGGCTATGGATTCCATTTGAATCGCAAGCTGTGATCAATTCATATGCAACGCACAGTACGTAGGGGTTCGCTAAGCAGGGTTATTAAAGATTCAGGTCGTGGTTCGTTTGTTATGTATACCCGGAGGGTAGTAATTTAACGCCGTGTTTGGTTTTTGCTACCACCCAAAGGCCAGCAAGTGAACTCAAACAAAAACTATGTATGGATTATTATTTATTTAGTTTACGTAAGTAATGCGGTACGGAGAACGTTACTGACGGTAAAGGAAAGATTTACCTATATGTAATTCTCCTTGTGAAGCAGAATTTTGTATAGGTAGTATTGTTTTATTCCGATTTGCAGGGCAGAAATAACAAAATTTTTAGCAATTCTTGGGATTTTTGCCTGAGTTGGAACAATATACTAATCACAAAAACAAAAATGTAACATTTTCTCAACTAGTAATAAACCTAACCTAAATCTTACATTCTTTGAGTTATTGTTTTATTTGTCAAAAATGTGCCGCTTTAAGAAGCATAAAAAAACTCTAGACAAAAAAAATTTGGAGCACATAGATAGGTACCATTTGTAGAACAATTTCGCTGTATCAAGTAACCAGCAACATATTTGTAAAGAAAGGCCGTTCAATTGTAGAAAAAACCCTTGTACTACTGTTAAATTACTTACCGTTAAATTGCAAAAGTGTGCTGTAAAATTACTATGACGACGCTGTAATTTTACAGGAATATATTAATATCAAAGGAATTATATCGCATGTTGTAAAAAAATAAAGCAAGCAATGATGGAGTAGAAAAAACGCAATTAACTGCAAATACTTTTACAGCACTTTTCCTGTAATTTATTACTTAATTTATTTTAACTTTACAGTAATATCGTTGCTTTCATAGCATTTTTGTAGTAGCTTCTTTGTTTTCCAATTCCAGTAAAAGGTATAGTCGTTTAAAATATTTACAGAAGGAAGAAGAAGCTAATAGATATCAAACAATGTGAAAATGAAGAAAGGAAGGAACACAAAATAAAATCTAAGTAAAAAAAGTTAAAAATTTACTAATAATAAAAATAAACATGAATAAATAAATTAAGAAACATTCATATTCAGTAAAAAAATTCAAATAGATTTATTGGATTTTCTATTCCTTAAGAAGGTAGAGCAGTTTACTGTAGGGTTTTGTTAATATTTCAAACGGCTGTAACTTTTTTTAAGAGAAGTAAATGAGTCTATATGAATCATTTCACTCAGAATGTCATTTAAGTTATAAAAAAATGTGCAGGGAAGTAACATGATTATAAACATCTTCCTTAGTTATTTATATACCCTCTTTGTAACATATAGATGATTTTCGGTTTTTTTTCTTAAAATTTGTCAAATAAAAAAAAGCTTTTACACACAAAAAGTTGAAAATCTGCAATACTTCAGAAATTATCAAATTTTACTGCCAGCACAGATAGAACACTCTTTACTTGTAAGGATTCTCATCGTGAAAGCCTTTTGACTTAAGTTCATTGATTTTTTTGTTTATTTTTACCTTTTTTGTTATTACTGTCTGAAAATGGTGAATTTTAATTTTTCTTTTAACTTTTTCAGTCCTCTTTTTCGGACAATAGTATGCTATTATGTGCGTAGATTCGTAGATTCCAAAAATGGAACCATGTACAGGTGTTTCAAAAAGAAAATCGATATTCTTGGAGTGGAAATTGTTTGATAGATGTAGTCCAATCTTATGAGCATGCTGTATACGAACTAGTTGTCATTTGTGTTCAAATTGGTAGACCATTCTAAATAGAATTTAATCATAAATGACTTCAAACAAATTTCTAGTAGTTTAGAAATATTTAGGTTCTTAAGACAAATTTTAACAGTAGATTAGGACTATGTCTTCATGCACTAAAATCTTGCAAAGAGTTCAAAAATATACAGAAATTCCATTAAGTCCGTTTTTACAATTGCCCTTAAATCGCTGATTTAATTCACTAAGACAATGTTATTAAATTAATCTACCAAAGAAATAAGAACAATTTAGGGGTAGTAGTTTAAAAATATGTTGGTGCAAACATTTGAAATAGGAAATTGAATTTGGGGTAAAACTATATATTTTGATGCAATATACATGGAATTTCATGTTAATTAATTAGAATTATTAACTATTAACCCATAAACTATGAAAAACCTAATAAAAACCTATCATTATAGAAGTTTACAGGCTAAAAACTTATCCAGTTCATATATTTATTGTCACATCTCCGCACATATATTGAAACATTTTACCAACAGTAAACAATTTCATAATATAGGGAAATTTACTTTATTTTGTTTTTCAGTACATCTCCTGACAAAAGTCATCCCCAGAAAAGCTTATTATTTAATATTGTCTCGCTAAACGATACTTATGTCAACAGCGGCACACTCATTACACCCTGAGGGATCAACGTGAATGACAGGCGTAGCTCGGATCCGCAGCGCTATCTACTGGCACAAATATTAAATTGTCGACATTAACAGACCGCCACGTGGTGACATCCTTTCCTTTATCCCAACAGTGCTCACGTTATAGTCAATAAAAGAGAAACAGTCGAGAAAAAACTGGTGACCCTTTTTAGAAGTCACCAGATGTCGCTCTGAATGACAATAATATAGTACAAAAAATATACGAAATTGACACAAAAGTCAAGAAATTGGTGAGGAACCTTATGGATGATTTTATAGTCATAAAAGTCATATTAAACTTATATAATGTACATTCGTCATTGTGGTGATATTGTTTTAATTTTTACAGAAGAATTACATTTGCGTCATTATAAAATTCGACATTCGCAACCAATTCTGCGTAATACAAGACCATTAATCCTAAATCGAATCCAGTACGCCAAAACGTAGTGGATTTTATCCCGTTCTAATTAATTACCCCAGTGGCGTCCAAAATCCGTAATCTCGTTTCAAGGTTGTAAGCACGTAAACAACATACTAGGTGTTCGCTTTTTAACGCCCCATGAGACCATTAAATTTGGCTTCAGGGAAGGCCTCAACCTATGTTGCTCATCAAAATATGAAAACTTGTTTACTTTATTTATATTTAATCTAAATAATTTGTTTGTTTTGCGCTGTATTTTATTACTTATTTACTAATTTTATGTTGTACAAACATCACAGAATTCAGGTAAAGTCCGCCTCTAATTGTTCTGGAGCACTTTTTGGTGAACTATAATCGGATGAGCAATTATCGAACTAATTATTATGAAACTATAAATTCAGTCATTATCTAATTCTTTTCACATGTATTATATTTTGCAAGACATACTACACACCATTTTTTTATTGATTTTAGTAGATTCTGTATTTGTCTACATGGCATTGGAAATATTTTATGGTCTTACATTAGAAATTTTTTAACAAATTTATACCAGCTGAACCCCCATTGACCTGGAAACTCAAAATGGTCTCATAGTAAACATCAATCTTTGCAATTTTACCTGAAATTATAAAAGTTTGTTCCAAAATGTTATTAAAATATTTACAGCGATTCAGTGGGTGCAACTTTTGATGTCAGCTTCGCATTCAGAGTAATAAATCAATTGAAAACGTTATTCACTTTCCATAAACAAACAGAAGTTATCAATATTACCTTATTTTTCAACTTTTCTCGAAAATATTAACGTAAGGCGATAAATTTTGAGAATTACCCTTAACACAATTAACAGATCTTACAATATTACTGCCGGTACCATAATAAAAGCTCTCTCTCTCTCTCTCTATCTCTTTAAAAGCTAAAGTCGACTTTTGAACGTCACTTTCAATTTATAAGAAAACCGGCCGTCATATTGATAGATCTGTTAATTGTATTAAGTCTGAGTTTTTCCCAGTGGACAACAATCCCTAAATGGCAATAATGTTCGTTAGAATAGCAAACGTAGTTCAATCAGTTTATATAGTGAAATGGTTATAACTTTTGCAAAAAATAGTGCATACATGCATACATTATACCTCTAACTATTGGTAATTACCAGATCTGGTAGCCGTTAGACGGAGTTTTGCTCCATGAAAACAACCCCTAAATTCCGAACATCTCGAACAGCTACAAGTTTCATTCTTCAAGCTTAAAAAAAGTTAGTGGGTCACACTATGTTCCGAAAATCCGATTATGTTTCTGACAGAATTAAATAAAATTAATATTTTTTTACGGTTAACAAAGCCAAACGCGTCTTATACAATAATATTTGAAAAGTATCGATTATTGATCAATGTAAAATTCAGCGACTCCACCAAAACATAGCCTCTCTATCTCCACTACAAACCAAAATCCAAAACACCCATTATGTAATGTAAATCGAATGACGACCACCCTGTATAGGTATCTTATTCCATCCACAGCATACTCTCCTCAACGTATACGCATCAGCATACACAGTACCGGTATAAATCTATACAGCAACGTACCCTATATTCGGCATTATCCGATGTCGGACAGTCTGCAGTGGTGACGTCACCATGAGTGGTATCGACGCCTTTCCAGAGCCTGGCGCCACACGTACAGCGTCGGCGCCGAATCCCATTAACCACTTCCTCCCACCACTCACTCGTCCAGCCTCATTTCAAACCGTTGTCATGGACAGGCCAGACCTCAGACTTTTGCCTATGGACCTAAAAGTATGTTATGTACTTACTGTATTCATGACAGCAACAGCAGTAGCATGGGCGCTCGTAGAAATATTTCCAGGGGGGTGCAAAACGAAAAGAAAATCGGCCATGGGTTCGGTTTAGTGTTGCCAAGTTCAAAAAGCAGGGTAACCGGAAACTGGAGCTACCGTTCTGCTTTTGGGATAAAAAGCCAACCATACAAACCGTATATGTGACCGTATATCTGGTCTACGAAAAAGGGCTTTATGTGTCAAGAGGTCGATTTTGAGGTTTTTGTTATTCGAATACAGAAAAGTCCCCTCGTTCTAACGAACCCAAGCCCAGCTTGGTAGCTTTCTTAACGACCGAGTTATTCGTATTTGAAGTTAGAGTACACACAATAAAAACACAAAATGTAAACAAATTATTTTAGCTATTTTTTCTTGTACGTAGTAAAATAAATTAGAGAAATGAAATTTCTTATAAAATACAAACCAAATGATAATTTACAAAATAATAAATAATCTATTCTTATAGGAAATAATATTTATATTAAATTCAACCTCTCTAATTTTTCGTCTTCTCAGTGTCTTTAGCGTCTACCTTTTCACTCCACTTCTTTTTATGATTTGTTTGGTCAGTTTTAGTGATGTACCTACATGAGGACTTGTTTCGCAATTACCTTTACTTTTCTTTTTCTTCAACTTTTCCAGCAGTTCTGGCGCTACTTAGCCCTTTTTTTCTGGCATCAGTTGCTAAGTTACGAACGGTGTTGAATGTGTACCACTGCCTTTCAAGTTACAATCCAACTAGTTAGAAAATCGCAATTTTTTTCATCTTCACAACTTTTTTTTTTCATTTAATTTTCACAAATTATAAAATAGTTGTATTGCTTTATACCATTCAAGGGCCGCTGAGCCGCTTAGCCAGAACTGGTTTGTTATGGCCGTGGAAGATAGGTACATTGCGATACATGTACAATATTATATTTTTCAAAACGTCACAATCCTTCCAACTTCCATACTTCTTTCGTCCAGATAATTGAGAATACCCTGTTCTAACTCATTGTTAGAGTTTGCTGCTTCTTCTAAGCTAAGAGTGACCAAGCTTTCTCTACTTTCAATAGTTCTAAAAAATCCATTCTGGATCCCACGAAGAATTTTGGAAATACGTTCCCGGGTGCAACAGAGTTTTCATCAAAGAATTGGGACACAATTTTCAAATCATTATCATCCGTATAACTTAATCCGAAACCCACTTCTGTATCTCCAGTGGATGATTCTGGTTCGTCTATTTCGATGTCGCTGTTCATTACTTTTGCCGAAATACATATCGTTGACAAATTATAACGCGTCTTCTAAACACATCACTACACTTGTACTTTACTATGAAAAAAAAAAACTTAGAACGTGCCTATTCAAAATCTTTAACATATTAGACACATTGGCGGCGGGGGGGTGGTCAATATTCGTCACCCAAAGTGACAACAACACAGCTGATCACCAAGTGTGTAGATTTGTGGAAGAAAATGAGCGCACCGTTGTTCAAAACTTTACCAACGCTAATTCGGTAACCGGTTTTCGCACATAAACTCCCTTTCCGTAGACCAGGTCACATATTTTAAGATCTTGGCAAACATTTAGCGGGAGGGAGGTCAAATTCTTAGTTTTTCACTATTATGTTTTCAGCGGCAACATTGTGAAATGTTATATAAAGAGAAACAGAAAAGTATTTAGATTTTAGGGGTTGCTGATGATCAAAGTTAGGAAAAACAAACTAACATCAATAAGCAAGCTTTTGGTTGTACATATCACACCAGACATCTTACAGAATTCGCATCACTCAATTTATTAAAATATATATTATGCCATATTAAGCTTGTACCCGTAGAATCTGAATCTGAAGGTAAATTGTTCTTAGAAAACCACTGCCAGAACGTAAAAATTGTGAATTGAGTCGAGTTTTTGAGATTGTACAGAAGAAAACCAAATTGCGATAATATCCGTTTAAATAGCAATGGTATTTCAATCAGTTGGGACAGCTTGAAACACCTTGCCCCTCTCTGCGGGTGCCCATGGCTCTAGGTAGAGGGTGATACAGATTCAGGAAGAATATGAAATATTCAAGATGTAATCATTTGTGTATAAATTAACATCGCTTGGTTTAAAAGAAGTTATGGAACAAAGAAGTAAATGCGTGCAATGTGTCACACTTAAGCATGTAACACCATCATATATTTGTTTATATTTTTTTTTATGAAACGTACAATTGTGTAGTCATTAAGCCATTTTTGGGTTAACCGGTTTTGCTAGTTTTAACTTAACTTAATCCCACCCGATGAGGGAGGCTATTAGGGTGAGAAACACTACTTTAAACTTTTAGACTTCTATAGAAATCTTTGATGATAATTTCAATAATATCTCCTTCATTAGTCTCCTGTACTTTACCTGTACTTTAACAGCTATCATTTCGGCGAGTTTGGCGGTTTTTTGAGTTTATTCTTTATGATTATCAATATGATTCTTGTGCCTTATTACGGTACTGAGTATGGACACATCGGCAGTTTCAAAATTCAGTCAAGCCTTCTTAAAGACGGGCTAGTAACGCAACTATGAATGACTTGTCACTCAAAGGCTAAAAGGGCCGTTCACATTAGAGGTAGTGGTATTGACACATATCAGTTTGCATGTACATCAACATAATGGCGTCTGTTACCACTACCACTAATGAGAATCCTCCTAAATGCTCCGTGAGGTTTGCTAACGATTCCAGAGCGCCATTGAATTGCTTTGGATGCATTTCATTTTCAGGTACCTACTCTTCAAGGTAACTCGTCTTCGCTTATTTTGCTCTCACACCAAAATGGTGATGTCAGATGTTGTAAGAAATGGAAATGTTGTAAGATAAATTGTTGGAGTGAAATGAAATGATGTTACCGATGTTACAGGTTTTGAAACTGGGTACATTGTAGGATAGTAGGCAAGCAAAATAACAGGGTTGTGCGGTTGGTTGCATACAATGCGTGACTATCGACACGTGGAAAACCGAAGTTGAAATAATGAGTATGTATTTTATTCAGTAAAAAGAAATCAAAACTTCACAAAAAAATAAAAATCAGGAATTCTCAAGGCGAAGATTTTTCGATATCGTCATCCGATCTTGAATTCCGGCGGGTCTGGATGGGAAATTTGGCAGAGGAACAAATTTCTGAAGACTGTGTTGCTTTGGAATAGGCGGGACGCGAGAAAACGCGAAAAATCGTTGAAATCTTATTTTACATTTACTGGATAAACTTGACGCATTACGCGATACAGAGTCCATAGACCACCAAATAATAGTTCTCAACGAGTACATACATCCAAAATATGTAGACTTTCATTTGCCTAAGGCATAGCATTCAAGTGTTAGTGGGCTAATTTTGAATATTTAAGGTTTATTTAAAAAAATGTCCCTTTAGTATTATAGCGAAGGTTTCATGTCGATCCAGGTCCTAATTTTCGAGATATTTGAAAATTATAGTTATAAAAATCCGTTTTTTCGAATTCTTAAGCAAATAATAACTTTCTTTTTAGTTTGTTAGGTAGTAATTCGGTCTACAATTACTCATTTAGGACCCAGTACGTCACTGGCTTTCCAAAATGTATCATTTGTTAAAATCTGCTGAAAAAAATATATTTTTAATATTTGGTTAACTGATTTTAATAAATCGTTTGTTTTGGAAAAGCCCACGATATAACCTGGAAACAACTTATTTTCTAACTGATTCTGGCCATGAAAGTCTATGTACTTAATTTTTCTTAACATTTTGTGTTGGCTTTGTATATATGTACTATCGTGGCCATATATTGTGTCCCTTATTTTGACGTCGCTTTTCTCGCAAAACTAGGGAAGAAAAAATATAATCGCCGTGTCGTTATCTTGTGTCCATAAAGACTGTTGTTCTAGTAACTAATGCACGTGCGGTCCCCCACTACTGGCAGCGTCGCTGTCGATCCCATCCCCCCGCTCGCCCCAAAGACCGAAGAGCACCGCGTCAATTGCAGCAATCATGAGATGCTTCAACTCGATCTTTTGTAGGGAAAATGATAGACAATTATTATGTAATAAACTTTAAACATATGAATTAGTGGGTAGCCTACAGTCAACATTTCATTATTCTAGCTCTTCCAATAAAGGAATTTCTGGCATCGCATAATATTGCTTTTTGTGGGTCAAGCACTAATGCAATGATTTTTACAAAAATGCACATTGAAAGCGAGCTTTCCGCAGGTGATTTTACTTTTTAATTCGTTGAAATCAATGCATTATTTCCGGAGTAATTAATTGCTAAAGTTAATGGAATGAAGTTTACGAGGCAAAAGCAGCACCAATTCTTCTTAATTTGGAAAAATCGAGAATACGCCAACGTATACCGCTTTCTAGTTTTTATGAGTTGTAGCATATTAATCAAGGACAGCAACAGAATTTTTTCAAATTTTTTAAAAAGTCAAAAGTCAAAAGAGGGGACTTAATATATGGCCACGATAGTACCTATAGACCTATAGTACCTATATTTCGAACTAAAGCATGTGGAGTTCTTGGGTAGATTTCTCATAATTAACTTTGCCCTGAAGAAGCGACTGCTTCGCGAAACGTAAGCTTTTACGAATTTTGTCGCACGGCATAACACGACAACTATTTATTATTTTTTAAAGATAGTTTCTGATATCCACCATAAATATAACGGTTTATCAGATTTACTCGACGTGTAAATGACATCATACATAATTCTTCCACAACCTAACGCAGGAAATTCACCAAACGCCGCAAACTAATCACCCACAGCAAAAAGAAAAAAGCACAAACTAGTCCTCTTAATCATATGTTCCCTCAATCATTCAGTACACGAGAGAAGTTCGATGGCACCATCGAATTCCTTAGTCTGACCGTAGGTGATATAGCGTAGCGGTACCAGACACAAATTTCAGCTTGAGGTGGTGCCGTGTCCTCCACTTCATCACGAGACCAAGGCCTCTTCTCTACCATACATAAAGTTGGTAATCGCTGATCAGCTGCAGCCTTGCGAAATGCCCCGAACACGTCGCACAGTGGTTGATAATCCCAATCTAGCCGTTCAAAATTACTTTAGCGCTATGGTCCAATTTAATCCAAAGTGGCAAAAACATGTTCTTAGATAACCAAATAACTTAAAATCAGTCAGTTTGCCACCGTGGAACATTTAGATAGCGTACAATAACGAGTTAAAGTGCGATGTCGATTTTTGTACTAATTTGGAATTTCCGCATCAATTCTCGATTGTTGTGTTAAACAATTTGCTACCAAGTGATTATGGTCGGATTGAGAATGAGCAGGGCCGGCCCTAGCGTTTTTGCCGCCGTAGGCAAATCTCAATAGTGCCGCCCCCCTGATTGATTGATTAATTACTTTTATAACAAACCAACTGCAAATTATTGAAATAATTATTATCAAATAATAAATTCACGTATCATGAGTCCTTGCGTGTATTATTTTTTATTATAATTTGCAAGACGCGTTAGTAATGTAGCGAAAACAAACATCCCACACACTACGTACCAAGATATTATTTTCTTGTCGAAAGTAAAACGTATTAAGAATTCTATAGCCCGAAAACTATTTCTTGCAGGCATAAGAATGTATTTTTCATCGGTGCATTCATGCGGCATTAATATGTTTACCTCAAATAGTGTGCCCAATATCGGCGTAGATATTTTTACGGCCACAGAACTACAAGTTTTTGTCGAGCAGGCCGATGCGTTCGAGACCTCGCAACGTGTTTGCAAGTCCAGATGTGCGATGTTACGAATCGACATTAAATGTGCATATTTTTGGTTTCGGTACAAATATTTGACAGTGCATATCTCGCAGTGCAATTTACTTAGATTAATAGGATAATATTACTCGAAAACAAAAGACGATAGCAAATTTTGGTTTTCACCGTTGAGTTTCTCTCACAAAAAGACGAGCTTTGTCACTTTTTGATATCTCTTATAGTTACCGAGATCTCCTATCGAATTTGTCCCTCCTATCGAATTTGGCCCACCTGTACATACTTAATTAATTACATACTTACAAAATAGCAGCTCAATTGATTAATTACTTTTATAACAAACCAACTGCAAAACATTGAAATAATACTGGGTTCAATGAGACTTGATTTTTTATTAGATATTCTTTATTGAAAATTTTGAAATATAACTAAGCTTTTTTTGCTATAACTAGAAACAAATTTTGCAACATTTTCCTGTTTGGTTACTTACTTGGTTACATGACCAGTTTAGAACGACGGCATTTATAACCAGAACCTAGGTCGTGTGTGGTATCATTGGGTAGATAATTTAATAACAACCAACATTTGGATGAAAACATTGTTTATAAATCATACGGTTTACGAAAGAATCAGTTATGGCATATGCATTAGCTGTAATTTTGACGACAATTACAGGTATTGTTTGGTTACTGTCCAAAATATAAGTTTTTCCATAATCCGATAACATATGGATGATTTCGTAAACCAAACTACATGACTACATCCGGTACATTCCGGAAATGAAAATTGTTATAATTAAAGTCTTCAGCATGGCTTATTTTATGTTAGTTTCTTCCCGAATTTCTATGACGTCATATAACTAGGTAATAAGCCTTCGATAAAACTGGTTATTTTTACAGATATAATATTATTATACCATCCCATTGATAGTTAGATTTTTTTAAATATTTTCGGTGATTTTGTAGCTATAATATTAAAATCACAACCCCATTGTTATTTTTCGCATATTCACAGGTACAATATTTATTATACTCACTAGGTTTCAGAACTATTAAACTACATTTCTATCTACTCCACCCTCAGCAATAGAGCCATATGTATTACTTCTAACCATGCACCTAATTCCGATAGCCCTAAATTTTTAAATAACAGTGCTTAAAAGCGTAATACATCGTATTATTATGAAGATATATAGCATATTTAGTCAGCCTAAATAGATATTATTAGAATTCTCTCAATTACTGGTATCCTGTAAATCGATGTAAAAAGAAGTTGCAGTTACCTTATAAGGAAAAAATCAACTTTTAGCATAACACTCAATTATCAAGATCAGTCAAACTCTAAATATGTTCCCTCGTATGTTTCAACTCCCTCCTTAAAACATCCCCTATAAGGCTGAGATGATATTTTCCCTTTTTTCCGCCTATCTAACGACTATTTTAAGACCATTTTCAATAAATTTGTGTAAAAATACATTTTTTTAAAAACTACGCTTTATAAACAAAGTTGCACTAAATTTTCTTTATTTTAAATTTTCAAAATATTTAGCTTTTTTAAATTTTCAAAACATTTTTGATTGATTAATTTATTATCAGTGGAAATCTATCTACATGCAAATATTTAATTCGTTTAGACATTTGTTTTGGAAAATTTTCCTATATTTTAAAAAAATTTGAACAGTTAGGTACTACATTTTTAAATATTGCCAATTATTAGAAAAATTTCAGCTTTCTTATTAATTAATTTATTGGCACTGGAAATCTGTCCACATGCAAAATTTAAACTCGGTTATAAGATTTGAACGTAACAAACAAACAACTAGTCAAGTTAATATAAGCGTAGTACGCTGGAGGCCCGGGATCGAATCCCGGCTCGGGCTAAAATCGACTGTCCTGGTATTTTAGCCAGGGAACAAATAGCTTTGCATGCCGCCTTCCATCGGATGAGGAAGTAAAGCCGGTGGCCCCGTGTGCTGTCACGATGCGACGTGCACATTAAAGAACTCTCACTGTAGGTTGGAATTCCTTCAGTAGGACAAAATTCCTGGGTGTGTGTAGCCTGCCCTCAGCGTCGGTGCTTGACCTAAGTTGCGGAAATAAACCCACGTAAAATAAACAAGCCACAAACAAAAGTTAAAATAGTTTTGACCAGCTAAATCGTGCTAAATCGACCACTGTGCGTCGCCGCTGTCTCTTCCTCTTCTGGTACCGTTTAGCAGTACCCCGGTCAACGGGAAACGACCTCCGTTCGCAAGCCAGCCACCAGCTGATTTGGTAAATATTGGATCGAGTGCATTTTGCAGATTCCGTATTTGCGCACGAGTGCGCAAATATTTTTACTTGCTTGAAAACTGTACTGTGTGAGAGCTAGCCCACGCGATGTCACATCGTTATTCTTGCATTGTTATTCTTGCATTTCCCGCATGCGTGTCGCTATTTTGTTTGTGGGGGAAAATGCTGGCGAACTGAAATAACAAGTGAGGAGTAGGAGTCGAATGAAATTTGAAGGGAACCGAATGCTTTTGTCAGTTTTCATATTTTTGCAATTTGAGTGGTTTCTGCGGTGGTTGGCAAAATAAACGACTGCGGATTCCAAGTTTCTTAGTCGAAACGATGATTTGATGATCTTTGTTGTCTTGTTTTTTTTTTTCATATGTAGAGTGATTCCTTGGGAGTGTGGTAGTAGAAACAAACTTTTGTTTTTAGCAAATAGGTAGAGGGTGCAAATCATGATTTCCTTCTTAACACTGGTCAGTGGCCCGAACTTTTCTAAATATTTATTTTTTGGCGTTAAATATCTGTGTTCATCAAAGGATACAGTTATTAATGATTGATGATAAATATACCATAAACACATAAACGATAAAAAAATTATGTCTGCTATGATTGCCACAATAAACCGGAGAATTTTTTTTAGGGTTAGTTCTTAAGCCACGCAGAAGTAATTTCATTTAAAAATGACTATCCAATAATCTATCCACCACACCAGTTCAAGGTTTTCATTTAGAACTCTGAGCCTGAGTGCTCTTATGACAACTTACGGATTATTCCTGAAATCAAAAAGGATATCAGTAAATTTTTCAAATTGCTATTTATGCTAGTTATACTAGTTACGCTGGTTATGCTATTTTTCATCCCAAATCTCTATGGCGTCATATAACTAAGAAAAAGTTTGCCGATGGTTTATGTCTTAAACCAAATGAATTTTTAATTTTTCCAACAAAAATTGTTTCTATTAAAAATGCCTGTGAGTATGTCGATATATGACATACCAGAAATAAATTTGAGATAATTAAAGAGTTATTGACTTTTTAACATTTTAAAATGTTCAAAAATGAATACGTGGTAGGATTACCTTAATACTGTATTTAATATTTTTTAAGATTAGCTTATCTACCTACTACTACTAATTTTGCTGACTGCCTGACAAAGTTGTAAGAGAATATCTGCAAACTGTAGTTTTTACGTAGTTTTTAATGTCGGCCTGCAGTTGCCAATTTTTTGACAACAATTCAATATCTTGAAACTATATACTTCACTCAAGTACAACGTGAACAGTTGGAAAGACAACTTACTACTCCTTACTATTCATAATATGGTATGATAGACGCGATATTCCATTAAAAATAAAATAATATGTTTTCCTGCACGCCTAAATGCACCATCATGTATTATCAAAAGGTTGTGTAGTTAGATCAATCAGCTCATAATGGATTAAGCATTAAGCAATAATATTTTACATGGAATGCAACTAACGCATCCAAAGAAGCATAATGTTAATTTCATATATGGAAGTTTTACTAGAACGTCCTACTAAAAACCAAAACATTTCTTTCCACCAAAACTCGAGCTGTTCTATGCCGCAAGAACGCCACTGGCAAGAATTAAAAAGAAAATATGTTATTCAGCAGAAAATGCCTTTTGATGCATAGAAGATGCGTAGTACGTTTCACAAAAATATGTAGAGTCGTACCAACGTTATCATGAAAAAAATAATTTATTCTTAAAACTTTAGCATGTTCATATGAATTTGTTTCCTCAAAATGGACCCAAGAATAACCGCCTTAAATATTAGCATGTTATTAAGAAACATCCTGTATATCCTCTCTAGGAGATCCCTCTTACGACGAAACAACTAAAACTTCATTTATCGGTACATTTCACATTATTTTCAAAACAACGTTGTTATTGTCTTATATCAAAAAGATCGTTACGTTACAGCAGTTCTAGTAATTTCTTTTAACGAATGTGGTTGGATTCAAACCAGGCAAAGATTAAATCACACGGGTATTTCTATTACAAATATGTGCTGTCTTAAAGGAAACAAATTATGCTAAGAATGTCATTTTCTCAACATTAAGCAACAATTTTTCTGTTTATACCAGTTAAAATGTTGTATTAAGCATTATTATAAATAAGAGTAATCTTCTGGTACTTATAGAAAATGATGGAAAAAACACCGTTTATATAAAATATTTTTATCTATCTAGTAAAATAAAATCCTGTAAAAGTCCGGTAGTTATTTACGGATTTTCTGTAGACTAATTTACCTAAGGGATAGATAGATCTGTCCTGAAAGGCCTGTAAAATGTAAGGTCAAAGTTCAGAGCTACCCTTATAAGTAGTTACATACACAGTAACACTTACGTGAGCATAATAGTTTTCCCGTAGATACAGGGCTTTGTACTTACGAAGGTAACGTCGGTGATTAAGGGAATCAATATACTGGAAAATTTATTACACCACACAATACATGCAAATCCAATTAACCAATGATAATTTATTGAATATTTATTCGTTGAGTTTCTATCAACAATTTATTAATTAATATTTTAGTAGAGGATGTACCTAGCAATTATATCTTCTCTTCTCAAGAATAACAATCGTTTTAAAATGTTGTGTGGTTCTCCTTGTATAAATAAAAAGATATAACCATTAAAATATATCTCCTTGACACAATCTCAATAATTATTTTATTCCAACACGACCCATTCTTGAATAAACCAATAAATTTAATAGAATATTTTCCTATTGTATTCATTTCTTTAGGTATAGAAAAGAGAAATTCCTCCATTGTTCGGATATCATTTATTTATGTATCCCGCATACGTAGAAAGTGCGAAAATTTATTATTATTTATGCATAAAACTCATGAACTGTGATTGATAGGAATCATTTTTACTTAATAACACTCACAACCGACGTAAGGAAATTAGCTGCCTTTGTTGTTTATATCGCGCTTTCACTACAGCGGCACACACACACACTCACACATACTCACATTCGCAAATTTTCATTAATCTTCGTACGGTGAACGGTTTCTGATGTATCATTTTTATTTCCTCCATTAATATTCGGCCGGAATTTAACTGTAAACATAATGCCGGATAGATAAAAGTCTCCGTTGGCCAGCAATCTCTTCAATACCAGCCTATATTTAGACGTGATGAGTATAATTTAACGCCTGATTACAGTCCTCGCCAATATGCCAAGATTTATGGTCTTCCATTACATTCGAAGTGCTATCCAAGATGCTGTATCATAAAAGAAAAAGAAAATAAATCCTGAAAATAAAGAGGAAAAAGCCACATTTATTAAAGTATTAAAAGAAACCCTGTGTATATGTTGCATGACTGCGGTTGGTATCAGTGAGGTACGGGATTAATTAGAAATGTAAGAGGATTTACGGATAGTCTGTGATAACGGACACTTTAGAAATCTGATAAATAAGCAATTTCTTCTGTCTTTAATTAATGATACGTATTCAAATTGCCATTAAGTTGATAATGAGAAACAGATCAACGTGTATAGGATCTAGCATATGTGCGCTCCAAGAAATAGATACAAGAAAGTTCACAAAAAGAGGAAAAGGTTGTAACAGCCACATGCCATGACTACCAGTGCATAAAGTTTCACTATTGGTTGTATATAATATATTAAGGGGGTATTCTACTCTAGGACGGCATACTTAGGTCTATTGATAGGAGTTTTGTAACAAAGAAACTACAGTTGCAGGAGTATGCAATTCGTACTCAAGGGGTGCTTTATCGTGAATGAACTCATCGAGTTTTTCATCAGCTTCTGCTTTACACCACTTACACCAAATTGGTTTGACCAGGATGACAGAATTCATGCTGAGGATTTGCATCAGTTGAACTAAACTGCTTGAATGCTGAATCAGAATGCCTACGAATTGCCAAACTGTAGTAAATCGTCAAATCTCTGATTACTTTATCCATCAGTTTTCCAATACCTTTGCCAAGAATGCCTTTATTTTTCTTTTTGATATTCCGCCGTCTGGTGCCCATTCTCTTCTAACCACGCCAAACGCATTCTTTCTTTTTTACAATAATTTCCTAGCGATATGGTTGAACATCTAAAATGCCCTTGAGGGTCTTGCTCTTGCCGTCACCAATATACGTGGTATATCGACCATTCTGCTTCTCTTCCGACCTGGTAAACATATCTTTTACACCATCGACCTCCACTTTACCAGAAGTACCTACATGGTTTGCATTGCACTCGTCTTATGTTCCTCGAACTCCTTCTTTCAAAGCTCTTGATAAAACTGCATTAATTTAAGCTAATATTTGGAAGGTATATTTTCGAAACTGTAATCTTAGAGAGAAAATGCAACAAAATATATTTTTTTTTATCCTGGACTAGAACGGTAAGCATTATTTACAGTAAGTTAAGATGAAAGGAAAAATATGGGAAGACAGTGTCAATTTGACTTAGAATGCTTTTTCCAGTTTTCTATTTTTTCTGTATTTTTCCGAAGATTTAGTTGTTCTGCAAAACAAACATCGAGTTTAAGTCTCCAGGATCGTTTATATCGAAACTCGGTTTATGGTTTAAACTGGTAATGTAAAACACCACCCTAAACTTTTGATCCTAATGTGTACAAAAACAAAAATTATCAGATTTTCACAATAGTCTGGACATTTGTCTTACATATACAAAAAAAGCTACTGTATAAGGTTACATGTTTCGTTCTAGCCATGTCAAATGAGAATTTCACTTCGGAAAAATTCCAACCCAGCCGGTTTTCTGTATGCACCTTACATTCGCCATACCAAATATGGTATAAAAAGGCCTTTTTATAACAAAAAAACATAATACGTATTTTTGGCAATATCCAAGATATGTCCTTCAGAAGGTTAAGGGGATGCTAAGAAGTGTCTGAAGTGCTTATTGGTTGCTTATTATAAATATGATGCTACTACAAATTTCTCCGTCAATTTCCAACACTCGGTATCTCATACCCTGTTTATAATGTGTGCCGTTCCACCTTTTTGTGTGGATGAGGTTTTTTCACCAGTACCTATTTTGCAATAGCGGACATTAGTACGAAAAAAAAAATAATGACATTTATTGTAGAGACTTAAAAAGTCTTGTCAATTTTATCCAAACTTTCTGTGTCGTAAATCCAAAGAAAGGATGATATTGCAAAAAAGAACGGTTTCGAAAAATTGGCAGTAGCCAATTTTGTCACATACATTAGTATGTGTCATTGTCTTACTTCCTATTGATCTCTATCATATTTTATGAAAACAAACCAATTTACTTGTAGTCAAAAGGTTTCTGGGCGGTTTCAGATATATTCATCAGAAGAAAAATGTCGTATATTGGTGCATTTCCATAAAAGAAATGTGACACAATTAAACGATGTAGTCTACTGGAAGGTTTTCATAGATTCGGAATAATCCCTAGAATTTTTTACAGCGGTTTTCTGTTGTAGGGCTGGAAAGTATAAAAAAGTAATAAAATATTAATTCACGTAATTAACTTCTTTTAGTAAACATTGTATTTCCTGAAAAGGACTTCCCCAAGTAGAACATAAAATAGAAAGGTTTTATTTATGAATTTAATTTGAATTATTTATGGGTTTTACGTGATTTCGAATCCACAATTTAGCGAAACATTTTTTTCTAAGACATCCTTGACTTTACACTTTATTTAATGTGTTTTTTACGTCCAATATCACGTGTGGTTAGTTTCCATTGCAAATAGTTGTTTTTTTTCTAATTACTCAAAACAATTTTCATTAGTTGGGTATACGCTCCTTAACAAGACACAATTTAAGCGTATGAAGGACCTGCAACGGAAATTGTCAAATTTTTAACTACATGTTATTGTTTCCTTTTTTTTATAAAACATGTTGCTGGTTGATGCTTTCAGATATCCGTACGTACTGATGACGCGTTTTCAAATGGGCCGACAATGATTCCATACAAATTTTAAATTGCCTTTAAAAGGTTCTGCATAAATCTAATTCATGAACTTCATGAAATAGTGCAATATTTTCTATACAAAAACCTTGTAATCTCTTTTTGTATACCTAATCGTTTCAGTGATATAAGTGTCCAACTGTAGTGCAGAAATATAATCACCATCATACCTAAATTGTAGACTTCCGCGGTCTGAGTTAAAGAAATATTGATTTCCGGTCGAAATTATCTTCGCAGCACTTGGTCCAATACTTAGTCCTGAAGATACCTCTTGCAATTACGTCATTCTGTATTCGGGATTTCAATTTCTTACATTGCATTCACCCTGTACATTTTTCTTTCTATTTTTAAACAATACTTCAAAACACCAACTTCGTACAACCAATTTCGAGAAAATTTCTTTTTTCTTCGAAAAAGGAAATATACTTTCTATTGCATTTAACTTTCATCATTAAAATACTGAATTTTCTTCAGAATTCCTTATAAAATTCTCAGTTTCTTCCGCAGACATTTTCATAACTTTGAAATAGTAATTTTTACTGCAAATCTGATAGTTTACAGTCATAGAGAAACTCACCTTGTTACTACTTTCTTCAAAGTTTAATCACTTTTCACTTAAATAGCTATTCTATCTTATAATCACTCACAGAACAATACTAAAATATGACTTCTGTTGCCCCACATCACACTATTGAAAAGCCATATAAATAAAACTACTAGTGAAAATACTATCATGTTCTTGTTTTAGAACTTATAAAAGTATCTATGAACATACCTCAACCCATGAATTGTATATAATATGCAATATTATATTGCCAAACTATTTACTGGTTGCGTTATGCAATAAGAATAAAGTGCACTAAGACAGATAATAATTTATGTAATCGTAGTAACATCATTCATTCCCCAGGTTAAATAATTATATCAATAATCTGACTCAAAAGGATACAATAAATATCATACTGGACCAGCACGTTGCGTATTTAAATGCATCACGTACCTGCATTGTACTTAAAATTTGAATACAAAAACGTTACGTTGTCGCCGCGATATCGATGTTGTTTGTTATTTGGGAGAACGCTTATGGATGTATCCAACTTACGTAACAACCATTCGAGACTGGCATAATTAAAAAGTCGACAGGTGTGTGCATGTGATGTGAAAGAGTCGTGTTTTGAGCTTACATAATTCGCGATTTCTACCTTCGAAGTCGCTTAAGGCCTTATTCTTCTTTCTCTCTTACTTTTGTCTAAAAAGAAACGCGAAGAGACGAAAAAAAGCAGCCCCGGTTTTGCTCGATAGATTGAGCGTTGGTACCGTTAAGTCGCTCAATTAGCATCACACGAATACATAGGCTGGTCGAAACATCCTGGTTGTGGTTACTGGTGATAGTGTTTTTGCGCGTGGCATGTACAGCTATAAATGATTGCTGGCGATAGAGATGTATATGTGAATCGGTATTGACAGATTGTCGCATGTCGCGCATATTCTCTCTGCGACATCAATCATCTTTGAAATTATCAATCGTGTTTGAAAATAAAACAACTGATAAATAATTGTATCTAAACTGTAACCTGTAAACTGTAAATAAACTTCTCAAAAGATTCTATAAGATCAAAGCAAAGCAGTGCATATTTTGTTGTTAAATTTATCATTTATCTGCGGGACTTGTTAACATTTTAAAGAACGTTTTAAAGATAAAGTGACAAAAAATGTATTATATTTATTCTGGTGTAAATTGTCTTATTGTCTTATCATAAAAGGACGGATTTTGGTGTTTTCTTATGAAAAACACAGGTCCAAAAATAATATATCTAGAAAGTAGTTTCCTCTATACGTGTACAACGTGTTCCACTAAAAAGTTATCAACATCAGATAATTATTGTTGTATTATTCAGGGCCGGTAAATTCAAACATTTGTTTGTTATTTTCTTGGGCATAATAAAATAATTAAATTTCTTAATATGATTAGTCGTTAATAAAAATTTATTTGTGTATTGCGTACAAAGAATTTATGTTAAAGGAAAGAGCTCAAATTTCAATTCAAAAAGATAACGAAATAAACTTTTCCTTGTATCCAACTTTTTTTACTTAAATAGATATGGCAATATCTCAATAGTCAATAACAAAATTATACAATAAATATTGTTTTTTTTTTCCGATGAATTTGCCGAATTTCGATTTTCACGATAACATTATTTGTTTTTAATTACCTCACTTAAATTATGGTCACCGTGTAAAATAAATAATAATAAAATAAATATCACCTGAGCTGGAGTGAATAAACATTTGCTGGATAACTAATAATGAATATGTAGTAGAGTGTTATTTGTTCAATTGTGAATGTTCATTTACGCTCAAAATATTTTTTTATCACAAAAACAGCAATTTTAGTAAATAAACACTAAATAACATTAAATGTTTGACATTATTTTTTATTGAAAATTCAATAACGCCGGTTTTCCGCCTTTCCGATTTAACCGGAAGCAGGTGATATTGGTACCATATTTGGATATAAACTATGATTGTATGAGGTTTTATAAGAAACCCATTTTAAAATCAAATTAGTTTTTCATTTCAATTCATATTTTTCTTGTATTTAAAGGTGTGATGACTACAAAATTGGTTCTATGTTGTATGCACTTATCATGTTCTTCCGTAAATTACCAATGTGGTACATTCGATCACCTTGGTATGGTATGGTATGGTAGAGTTGGGTCGTTTGGCATCTAAGCCTTTCGATATAGTTTGACCTAAAAGATCTTTTGTATTTCCCTCATATATTACAGTCCTTCGATATTGAGCCTTTTCACGAAGTCAGTTATTGTTCGAGGAGTAAGTTGTCTGAGCTCTGCTGGTTCAATGATAGCGGCTCCGAAGTGGTTATGTCTTGTTTTGATCACCTTAAATTTTTGTATCACAAATCACTCACACGATTCGGTTACACAATAATACGACGTTATAGATTTTTTAAGCAGGCTGAATTGATAGCTTTTAATTTTTTTATAACCGGTTTAATTTTTATCATTACTAGAGACAAAAATTGGCACCTTATTGGCTAAAAAACTGTTCTTTTTGTCAACGGTTTTCCCAATTTTTACTTTGATTTGTATTTCATTAAGTGCAAAGGGAAAATAGTTCAATTCACTATTTCTTTTTCTTAAAATTGTAACTCTAGGATTACTTTTTAGTTGTGCAGTAGGTATTTAATGTTAATCTGTAATAATGTTAATGGATATAGAGTCAAGACCTTAAAATAGGAGATGAGAGATATTTATACACAAAGACATACGTATTTTATTGTATGATTTTGTTATCTGAGAAATGTATCTACAGAAATAAGTACCTTTGCACAAGTATACGATCTTCTTAGTTGCAATCAACGAAGCTACTAATTAGAAATATATATATATATATATTGGCACTGAATAAATATTTTATGGAAAGAAATAAATAATTAGGTATAAGAAAGAATTTGGTTTATTAGCAGTATTGTTTTAGATAAATATTTTCTTTGACATGCTGTATGTGATAATATATTATATTTCTTAATAAGAAATGTTTTTGTTTATTTCAAAATATAATATTGTCAATTCAAAATTAAATAAATCAGTTTTGTGAATCTATTATATTTCTAAATGCAACGATTTTTAGGTAAACTAATTCACTGCACTCAATACTTTAATAAAACGTCGTTCTTTAGATATCTTTGATCTTATTAGTTTATGTATCTTGTTTCATGTCACAAAGCAATTTTTTCTGTGCCGATGGCTTTTACAACTTGTTATTTGAAGTAGGTACACATAATTATCCGTAACCAAAAACCAAAATCAAGAATTTAAGATTAAACACAATTAATTTAACGATATTATAGTTAGTTTTGTACAGTTGAGTAATTAACCCTTAACATTAGCTCTAGTTATGTTCCCGCTATAACAGCACTACTAACATATGGTAGACACTAAATCATCGAAACACTCGAAACTACTTAACGTTTCAAATACTTTTGCGACCTGCACGTTTAGTTACCAACAGCTGCGTGTCGGTTTGCATTCAACAAACAAACAAAAGGAGAAAACTCGTACAATAATATAAAGAAAACAGGTACGCCATATGCAGGTCTTTCCAGTGTCATATCTGCAAATCAGTGCAAAATAAGAATAACCTCTCGAGAAATTACTATAGGTCATATTTCACCATTGTCAGACAGTTGTTGAAGCCTCATGACGAAATGGAACGAAATGAAACAATAACTGCGCCTGTTTTTTCCCAATCGGTGCGACATGTGTTTCATTGTTAGTTTTTATTTAATTCATTCATAGTCCTAAGTGGGTTCCGTGCCTATTAAAGTCGTCGGGCATTGTATTAAAATCTTCTGCCATACCGATTAAGTTACAAGCCCAGCAACGTACCAGCGAACTGAAAAGCGAACTGAAAGTTATGTGTATTATTGTATTAATATTGCAAATATATACATAGGAATGATTGTTTGTTTTTGAATGGTATGGTATGTAGGATAATCACGATAATAGTTGGTGTAATTGAGACAGTAAATGCCACCAAGGCTTTTTTTTTGTCTTGTGAAACCTTAATACTTTCTTGTTGTGCATACTAAATTTTGTAAAAAATAACGTAGTTACAACTTTTTCCGTTACAGCATACAGTATATTGTCGTAATTATTTATATTCGTAGGCATAACAGTACAAACTTACTAAAATTAAATTACAGGCCTGAAAATTTTACTGCGCTATTTTGGGAATTTAAAAATATACGTATTATGAACAGGTAAATACGTTTCGAAATTATATGCGGACAAAAACACGTCCGGTGTTGGACCCGAAAAACCTGATAACCACCTCAACGCATTATTATGTTGTCGAGTTTCAGTTGATTTGGTACTGCAATCCTGAACACATTTTAGATCGGTAATATCAATATGGTATGAAACATGTGGTTAATAATGTTTTTATGAAAGACCCGCCTATGACACTACGATACTCTATTTAAGGCAAATATAATTTATATACCAAATTTTGCTGTGTGGGCACAATTATGACTAATTTTCGAAGAACGGCGAAGAGCGCAGGGAGAACACTAAGATAACTCGTTGATTTATATTTGTATTGTGTTATAAACAGAAGAAAACAGAAAAACACTGTTGTTTGTCTGTGATCAAGACTTGTAATGACATTATTTTTAAACGCAACTAAGGTAGTAATTGGACGTAAAGCAAAATCATAATCTACCATCTACATTTACTTTTCCGGTTAAAAATAAGTCACAAATAATCAACTTTAGCTAATTTCTTAACTGGGAAACTACTTATATGATTCTGATTGCACAGGCACCAAGATATGTTTTAAAATTTTACTTTCACTAAATTTTTAATTTATCTTCAGTGTTTCTTGTCCACTTTTTCAGAAACAAAGAACCTAATTATAATTACCCACATCTATTTTTGTCTGGAATGATTGGAGATTACTTTGAATATTTAGTGATTCCCTATGGATGACCAGCAGATTCAAATAATGGGGATGTTTGTGAGGAAAGGGAAAAATTTTTAAAGAAAAATAACGTTAAGAATTGAACATTTTTTCAATAATCATCAGATGCTTAACATATTAAAACTATTCTAAAAAATTAACCATCAATTTGAATCTGTACTCTTAAAACTTTTTTTATCCTTTTATTCTCTTAGTCACTTCACTCACTGTGCTCTGCTTTTTACACATTTCACTGATTCAGTAGTTCGAAGGGTTTAGTTATTTTTAGTCTTCTCACTAGGTTCTGGTTGTCCAGTAGCTGCAGGGCCTCTACATTGACGTGGTGGCTTAGACAAGATTCATGTTTAGTGGCGAATCTTTTTTATCACTTGCGGTACAGGTCGCTGTTTCCTATGTACCAAGGAGCGTTAACCATATTCCTTAGGACTTTATTTTGGAAAGTCTGGATTCCTTGTAGATTGGAGTTTTTCTTGCAACCCCAAAGCTGGATGCCTTATAACCAAAAATCGTTGATCTTGACATGAGGTATGTCCTCGATTCTTTTGTTTGTAAAGTTAATGTGGACAGATTTCAGTTCGTTGAGCTTGGTCTTCCATTTTTTTGCCTATTCATATATTTCATTACTAGATTGCTGAAAATGTCTAGTAGATTCTCTAACAGTTGATCCCAATGCCATGAGAGCCGTGTCATCTGCGAATGAGGCGAGTGTTACATTTTCCAGCTGTGGTAGGTCCGTTGGTTTTACTTCGTTTATTTCCGAGTATTCATCGATCTGTTTTATTCTGAATAGTTATATTATTATTTCTGAATAGGATTTGACCTACACATTCATTTTTTAACATTTTCACATGTCTAGCTTTAGTTTTTTAAATGGAACACCTTGTATAATATCTGCTGGATGTAAAAACCCTTTACTTCGCTCTAATTTATATCTAGTATGTCATACACCAAATGTTGCAAGTTTTTGTGATACTTGCAATACAGCAAAATTAGAACCTTTTCCTCAGATTTATCACTGCACAAAGTTGCGTTCAACATACTTTCAATTTTATATGTAATTTTATAAGTATATTTTGTCATTTTTTGCAATCGAACACGGGACCAAAAGTCTCCAAAATTACTACTAATGTAAATCCTACACCCTGTACTTTACGGTTAACTATTGATTTAGTTTTTTTACTTCTAAAAGTGTTGAACAGACGACTATTCTTTGATTTGATTTATTCGCTCATACACAAAAACAAAATATACAAAGAGCAGCTTCCATAAGAATTAATTTATTCAGAGCAAAAATAATCTATCAAAAACACCTCTAATTATCCCACTTTTCATTCACTTTCGTTATCAATATTTCTCATATTATCATTCCTATTGTCCCAATGTTTAATTGACTCTCCAGAAGTTGTTTGTGTTATATACAAATCCGTTTCAGTTTGTTTTTGTGTATGAGCGCACATACCACTAGGTATATTAAACGTCTTTTTCGGATTTGTTCGCTGTACGAACGTTTACATACTTATACAATTGTGTAATATATTGATGACTTTGAACCGTTGAACATGATGAACCAAACAAGCTTTGTATAAAATATTTTTTTATATCTCTCCAGATAAATGCGAAAATGTCGATGTATCGACCACCATGTCTCTAGTGACTCCCCTGTATAAATTGTGCTGTATCAATGTCAAGGCAGTGTATCCATTTCTGGACGCGCGTACCGTCTATTTTCAGTGTTAAAAATAGCACATTACCTGGAAACAAACGCTTGCAAAGGCAATACTTTCTTGTTTTCTCTCACACTTAAGGCTAATCGTGTCAATTAAAATACCTACGCGGTACGCACCAAATGGAACAATGGCGATTGCCATTTTCCTCCATCGTACCGCATTTTAATCCATCGCCAATCTTCGCCATTTTCTATCGCGACAATCTATCGCTTGACGAATATTCGATATCGCCGTAATTATCGAGGAAATTAATTATTTCTCGGGCGATTTTTATCGCGGTGTGCGTTCGGAATTCGTTCCTGTAATTATTAATTAGATTTTTATGCGCGCCGCTTGCCGAAGCGGCCGAAGAGAAAACAAGATCTCCAGTCACGACTTACAACTTTATCGCCCCAATACCAGGATGCAGGGACTCGTGTGTTGATTTTTCAAACGGTTAGCTCGGCACCTTTCACCTTGGCCAGTGGCGTACCAAGGATGCCACATTCTAGGGTGCTTTTTGATACGCTTCGTTGAATTTTATGCAATACTAAGTAGTGGTACTTTAGAGAATCATGAGCAGTTGTTTGGAGAATGATTGTGATTTACGTAATGGTAAATTAAATGGTAAGAAAGTACACCTGGTCGTATTACGTAGTCAATAGTTATTGCCCTGAAGATGGCAGTTTGTTGCATCAAATTGCAGTCAAACTGCTACATGCTTAGGAAGCTGAAGATGATACTGTACTTCAGATTTGAGAAAATAACTGACAAACGGAAACCTTCGTTTATTTTGAACAGTATTCTTTTTCAATAGCGTTGTTTGCGGTAACAGTAAAAACAATTCTATGTTTTAGAAGCGTGGATTACCATATTTTTATTGCCTTATTTGTGAATGTTCAGTCGCGTTATGAATTGGGTTTGACGGTTTTTTAAAAACCGTTTTTTTTGTGACACTCGAGAACGGTTTTTCTATTTTAAAAAACCTCGTTTAGTTACCACTTTACAATTCCGATGAGTATGTAAAAATAACAAAATATTTGATAATTACCATTTTGTCTCTAAATACAATATTGTACATATATTATTAATTTTTGCATGAAAACTGATTTTAATTAATTCGTGTCTCACTTTTTCCCGAAAAAAAGGATGCGATAAATTACATTTGAGTGAGACTTTATAGGACATATTCCCCTTTTTTTCAAATTTTTACACAGTTTAACAGCCGTTCGAAATATAAACAAACCTAAAAATACATATTAAATAATAATGTGAAATAATGCGAAAATGCTTACCATTACAACAATAAAAAACAAGTTGGAAATGAAAGTAGAATAACTAAAAATAATGAATTGAAAGGAATACACAAATGCAGTACGAAATAAGTTCATATAACACTTTTTATTGATGTTCTTTAGAATGTATATTTAATTCCATCTGAGAAATTGTTTTTTCAGGAAGTAAACTAGGCAAACTCTGATAATAAATAATAAAAATCATACGATCTCCCGGTAGAGTACGCTTCTCTTTGTTGACGGCCTGCCAGTAAGCAAATAGTTTTTCAAGTGTTTCTTCGGTAAAATTTGCCTACTTTTTAGATTTGCGCCACTGTTATAGCAAACCAGGATATGATAGGTAAAAGCCTGTAATAGTCAGAGAAATTCTCTTGGAAATGTTATGTAAATATTAATTGATAGGGTATTTCAAGAAATACCTTATGTAAAGTAAAGACCAATGATAGAAATGAGAACAATCAACCAGGTTGAGTAACCAGTTAGAGGTTTTTTTATTTACACGAGATTTTATGTTTTGTGTTATGATTCGAAATTTGTTTTCTTAGTAACCTGCTTTTTGAAATTGGATATTAGAAAACTGATTTTTCAAAAGTCGGTTTTTGTATCAACCCCTAGTTGTAATCATTGTTGACCTTCATCGATATTCATCGAACCATTCCGTCATCGAACAAGCTTTCAGCATTTCACAGAAAAACAAAGGGGTAAAAGTTTACTATTAATATACAAAGTAAATACAAAGTAAATACAAATAAAATAAAATAAAAATTGCAGGAAATAAAAAAAATTCAAAAATCAACCATTATATATTTAAACGCAAACACTTATAAAAGCTTAATGACTTTATATGAAGGTCATTTTCGAATGGCATTTTCGATGCAAAGATACATTATTTTCAAAATTTAGCTTGCATTATTTGTTTTCGAAATCATTCTTAGATGTCCAATCAAATAAATAGTTGCTATTATTTTAGATACAATGTCGCATCTGAAGCGCGATTAAAAAACTGCAAAAATTTGGTGATAATTATATTTTGCAATTCAACATTTTACTGGTAGGTCATTAAATCAAAAATCAGGAATGTGTGGCCGAAACAGCACATTTCAACGGTATATTTGTACTTTTTTATATTGAAAACATAAAAAGGGGATATACTATCTAGGAACTGATGAAATTAAACATTGAATAAATAAAATAAAATCAATATTAATTTGTAAGTAAGTAAGTAAGTAAGTAAGCCATGTGTGAGATAGGAAACATATGCCAGGGGAAGGACATTTTCAAGGAAATTTAAGAATAACCAATAAAATATTTTAGTTGGATATAATCAGTTAGCAGGTTCATTATTTCACTTCTTCAAATAGTCAGTAAAAATAAGTCTAAATAGAAATGTAATCTGTCCTTTATAGATTTACAATTATCACCAAGTTGTTAGTTGAAAATTAATTTAAGTAAAATATAGATTTTGGATTTGATAAACTATCCACACACAATATAAATTTTCAACATATTCACTCCTACACTTATACAAACAAAAATGTACGGACGTACGATATTTTTATGTCGACGCCGGGATTAACAGCTTCTTCGTGTTGTTCTTGTTCTTAAGGTAAGAGATCTGCTCGCCGACATTCCTCGCGAGATGAAATGCTATCATTAAATTCACGGCCCTCCTCGGAAAAAAATACGTTTACTACCTAGCATTATAACTGTTACCTGAACGCTGACATTCGGATACGTATCATGGCGCTCGCACACACACACACACAAATACACAACTTGAGAGATACACACGTTGCTTCCCGTATGTTCCATTTCTACGCGAGCGTTGTTCTCGTTGAGAGTCGACCGTCGACGTGTAATTTGACTGGTGTTTGCCCATTAAGGCAATTACAGCGCATAATCTCTCACGATTGCGATTCTAATCTGCCTTTGGAAGAATTTGCGGCATTTAGAGCGATTTGACACCATTCAAGATCTGATTGAACAATTGTAGATATTTAGATCGGCATTATGATTGATGGATACAATTTTTAATCTTCTTAAACAAGTAGAATTATGGAATTATGGAAATTGTTGATTAAATGTTTGAAAAACATCTTCTGCCAAATCTGTTAAAAGGTTTCTTAGTGTTAGTGTTAGTGTCCTGGTTCTCAAGGGATATCTTTAGGTTTTACGTAGACTGAAAAGCAAACAGTCTTACTGTAACAACTATCATCGAGCTTTTTCATATCAATTTATAAATACTGAAAGTGTAACTTGTTGGGGACAACAGATGTAATTACAGATTGTCTGTTGGAAAACAGACAATTAATTAACTAAACAGATGGTGCATTAATCAAATTAATTACGTGTCTTTGCCAAAAACATTATTTCTAACTGTTAGTTACTAACGGTCCCTATATCTATGTGATTTGCATTTATGGCTATTTAATTATGTTAACAATAAACTAGCTTCATTAAAATTCCAAAAAAAAATTATAAAGTGAGATTTTTTAGATTGCTGTTATTCAATTTTATTACATAATTTGCACAACTAGCGGCTTTTTTTAAATTTGCTTTTACATTTTGTTTAGACTATTAATTTAGCCATCGAAAGCAGTGTTGTCCATTACTAATTTTTATACGAAATTAAATCCTCTATTTAGTCTTAGTTGTCTTCATAGTCAAAAATCCATAGGCTTGCAAAGATGATTAACAGAAACTGAGGAAAATATTGCAAACTCTGAAAACATGGATTCGTGAAAATTAAAAATGAATAGACGCTTTTGATTGATTTTTTTGCTGAATGCAAATATATTCATAGTTGCTTACAAATATTCAGAATTCCATGAAAAAGTCCAATAATTTCAATTTAGTCAGAAATTAACAGATTTATGTTTTTTTTGCATGTTCCCTTTTTTTCTTAAAGGCTTTTTTTGTATTTTATTTTAAGGATAAACTTTTACTTATCAACTACACGAATGTTGTTGTTATCAGACCAATCATCAACAAGGATCTTAGATTTGTTTCTTCTTTACTCAGAAAATATTAATGCAGGAATATTTTTCAGTCATATCATACCATACCAATTCTCAAACTGATTACCGAAGGGGTATATTTACCCCTTCTCTCGGAAAGGCCCCAAATAATTTGTTTACAAATTCGCTTATTACCATATAGCAAGAATATAGAATATGTCCCTTGTACTGCTCATAGCCTAAGTTTGGTAAATCAACTACAGAATCTAGCCTAAAACAGTTTTGGTGTATTTTCTGCTCATTTTAACACAGCTGTCACAATAACAAGGCAAATTTGATTTTCCAGTGAATGGAGTGAAACCATGAGTGAAACAGTACTGTCACTTGACATATGAGTAGGTAGCACATTGTTTTACAATTTGCTTTTTCCATGGCCCAAGCAATTTTAACATTAAATTTTTGGAAAAAAATTCAACCTGCTATGATCGAATTGTAAATTAAAGCCTGAAACCATTAGAAATTTAACAGTCACGTGAGACACCTTATACG
This sequence comes from Melinopterus prodromus, assembly GCA_964023965.1. Taxonomy (NCBI): domain Eukaryota; kingdom Metazoa; phylum Arthropoda; class Insecta; order Coleoptera; family Scarabaeidae; genus Melinopterus; species Melinopterus prodromus. The sequence continues at coordinate 58,152,247 of OZ030393.1, forward strand.
TTCTTAATTACTAGATACAGTATGTTATATACTTAAGTTTTGGGAAAAAGGGCAAAATTCTATGAAATATGTATATTAAATCAACATTATAAAACCTATCTCTTTCGCAGTTTTCTAATATCGTAAAACATACAGACATGAATTGGCTACAATTTCGGAGATATTTAGAAAAATTCTTACCATCTTTGCACTATATAATTAATATGTGGTTGTTTTTCAAAACAAAATGTATGTAGGGGTTTGTAATGATTTATTTGTAGTTTACATTACTTATAAGTGCAGCTATAGAAGAAATGGTTACAAATAAATTAATTATCTATACGATTACTGAAAGATCCCATTGCCCTTGTTTCTGTAACAAATAACGAGTTACATTCAAAAAAATATTAATTTGGTAATATTTGAATTGCCAATATCGATGATCCTTTAGTAATATGATAATATTTTAAAGTTAAATTATATTATGTACTTAAACAGGATGTGTCCGGTTGCAATCATAGTATTTTCGCTGTCAAAATAGTCAAGAATCGTGTCAGTTATCAATACTATACATTTTGATAGTAAAGGAAATAATTATTTTATTAAATAATAATTAAGTGGAAACTGTACTTTTAGGTAAAAGAATCTTTACGATTTATGATTTAATTTATTTTTGTTATTTTTTGTCAGTAAACGAGAATGTCTGTGTGTGTGTGTGTGTGTGTATGTGTGTAGCCGATTTTTGTGGCGACGATTCCGGAGAAACTACTAAAGGTATCGGGACAAAAGGTCATATTTAGAATTTTTATGACCAACGTTAGAGTTGAAAAGCTTTTCGTTCAAAAGGGTCCAAAGGAACTGGATGTTTCCTCTAAACATTTTTCAATGATTTTGCAAATGAACTGCCATTTCTGTAATTTCGTCAAAATAGTTAAATAATAAATTAAAGTAGAGGAAATTTTGCGTAATTTATGGCTATGACATTTTTACTTTATCATACGCAGTATGCTAAAGTATTGTAATCATGCCGAAAAAAAAAATTGAGTTTTTAGCGGAAATAGGTCTTTTTGGGTCCCCTGAACATTTTTGACCAAGGTACAAAAAAATGTCTGTATGTGTGTGTGTGTGTGTGTGTGTGTGTGTGTGTGTGTGTGTGTGTGTGTGTGTGTGTGCGTGTGTAAACGATTTTTGTGACGACGATTCTGGAGAAACTACTAAAGGTATCGGGACGAAAGTTTATATTTAGAGGTTTTATGACCAAACTTAGAGCTGAAAAGCTTTTGGTTCAAAAGGGTCGAAAGGAACTGGTAGTTTATTCTAAGCCTTTTTCAATGATTTTGCAAATGAGCCGCCATTTCTGTAATTTCGACAAAATAGTTAAATAATAAATTAAAGTAGAGGAAATTTTGAATAATTTATGCCTATGACTTTTTTTGGTAAAATTAATAGTTTAGCTTCAAGAGCAAATTCTATTTGATCGAGATCGATCGCATCTGCATTGATATGAAATTACATAGTAGTCAGGATTTGACAAATATTTTTTTGTGCGGTCACAGTCGAAAACAGCTGATTTCATCAAAGGTTGGAGAACCGCTATGGAACGTTGCCGCTCTAGTGCGGCAAAGTACAAAATTCAAATTTCAAATAAAATAAAATCACCAATTTGATTGTTTGTTGATAAGAAATATCAACCCGTTGTTATATCTAATTCTAAAAACGATAAATTGAGAAAATTGTAAATAAAGTATAGCGATGAGTGTAGTTTTATTTAAGTATGTTGGTATGGATGTGATATCTACAGTATCATGAACAAATATAAATCTGTCAGAATTTGAATTAGCTTTTTAAACTTGACGTTTCGTCAATGTGGTACCAACCTAAAATTTCCTATACAGAAATATAACAATTTTTTATTTTTTTTATACATAATTCGCAAAAAGCAGCACAAAAAGCAACACTCGTCTCGCTATTCCGTACTTTCGGCACTTCGACATAAATAACTATTATTCTAATGAGGTATAGGTATAGGTCATAGTGTAGGTAGTGTCAAATGCTGATGCTTTGACAATACCTACGATTTATCTCAATAAAATAGATGCTCATGCAGCTAAACAATTAATTTTATATATTGTATGATAAAGTCATGTGCCTGGCCACATCAGATTTTTTGGTAAAATTAATAGTTTAGATGTAGGAGCAAATTCAATTTGATCGAGGTCGTGTCTTTATTAAAACTTAGTTAGGATTTGACAATTATTTTCATTCTGACAGTAGGTAGTGTCAAATCACTGTGTCATGGTTTTGTTATTTTGGACGAATGCTGATTTTTCAGAATCTTGTCAACTAGTCAGGTATTATGACTCCAATGAATTTTTGGATCAGATTAAAAATGCTCATAAACCACAACAGCGACAGAATATTTATGTAGGCCTTCTTCACACCTTTTAAACTGCAAATATAACATCCATTTTCCATATTTTTCGAAACCCAACTGCATCATAATCACCTCATTCGACGACAACCATCCACACGAACACATGTGTGGCACCTATCCACACCGGTTCGCATTACATACAACAACCTGGGGCAGCAGTAACCTCAGTATAGCTTGGACCCCGTTCTTGGAGGCACGAAAGTAAACGGCGATATCAAAACACTCGCCAGCTGTGTCTTGAGGCAGTCTTGCGCGAGTCAGCGCGCCGCGTATAACCACTGTCTCGTCCACACAATTCAAACGTCAAGTTTCCGAATAGAACCGGTGCTCACGACATTTCCCCGACCATGTAAATTTACCGAGGTTAGAAGAAGTTTTAACGATGACAGCGGTGTGATAATTGTGGTTACTACTAAAGTGACAAAGTTTTAAAGTTCCCCTCGTGAAAACTCTCGAAAGCTGCAAGGTAAATCGCAGCTTCAAACGGACGCGTTTCCACCACATCTTTACGTAAGAACATAGTTAATTAGAAAGGATAATAATATCGAGTTTTACGTACCGATCTACGCGAGACAATCACTTATTGTGCATTGTTCGTTAATAAGCTCATTAAGGTAAGTTTTCTATTAAAAAAGAGACACCTGAAGTAAACCAATAAATAAAATATATTGACGACTAGAAATAATGATACTTCCCTATAAGAATTAAATACAATACAATACAAATACTATACTTATTTCTTTAAATACAAATATAATTTCTCATTAACGAATTTTAGTTTACTTTGCTCCAGTTCTCACAGAATTGTATTTAATACGCCATTGACACAGCACGATATGTTGAGGCGGTAGATCATGAAAACATTACTTAATGACGAGAAATTAGAGTAACTTTGACGTAATGACTGTGATATAATTGGGTTCTAATGGGTGGCTGTGAATTTGGACTAGTTTCTCGAGTGTATTATTGTTTCCAAGTCCAAGTTCTTGTTTGTTGTTTGTCGTATTGTATAATGTAAGTTTGAAGGCCTGTCGCCATCTGCTATTGCGGCAGTGTTTTATGAGTGATTGGTAATGACAGAAAGTTGATTGGACCCAGGGCTTGAACTATCCAAAAGTCGATAGATATCTTGTGGCCTCGATCAGCTAAAATGGCAGGTTGGAATTTGGAAGAGACGTTTATATATGGCTGCCTTTTTAAGTAAATCAACATACTTAATCCAGACCAAGCAATCATGACTTAAAATGACGATAATAATTTGGTCAAGTGACTTATTGTTTATTTTTAAAAGTACCTAATACATTTCTGATTCCAATGTGTAGCTCTGAATGATTAAAACATTGTTTAGAAGCAATTATGTACTTTCAATTGCACGTGTTATTGTGATAAATTTAAATACCTACTTTTCAACGGTGTGGTTACTTGTTTTTTAAATTTCAATGTAAGGTTTTTTTCATGGTTAGTGATATAAAACATCAAAAAACTGTCGTTATATATATTATAATCGTAATGTTACGCTCATTTTCTACTATTTCTACGTTTGCGTTAACCATATTGGATTCACCATTTTGAATTCTAATAATAAATTCGTAATGACCAATCTGCAAGTTGATAAAACTTTAGAAACGGGATTTGGAACGGAAAGTAGGTTGTTAGAGGTGTAAAGGATAGCTCTTCAATCACAAAACGTATTTGAAACTTTTTGTTCATTTACACTACAATATCACTATAAACATGGTACTAATTTGAGAAAAAATCAGACAAACCTCTATATACATGCTGTACCATGTCATTCTGAGTGAAAATTTGTATTTGCTCCTTTTTCAAATACAGTCTCATAAAATTACAGTCGGGTGACCCCTCTCGGGCCTATCGGCCTTCAAGCTTTTTAAGTCGCCCGAGAATATAAACATCAAGTAATGCCCGTTGTACATAGAAAATGGTATGTCCTACAATGGTTTTGTTCCTCCAATTTCAATATTAATAAATATTTTGACGTAATCAAGTGACATGCGTATCTACGGTGTTGAATAACAATACACACAATTTGGAGTTGAGTGACAATACAGACAAATTGTCAAACAGAATAACCGTAATCGCCAGTAATTGACATACAATTCGGACTCGAGTGACAATACAGACAATTGTCAAACAGAATAATAATTGACATTGACGATTTAAAATTAACAATTTGATGTAAAATGTCACTTTATGATATAGCAAATAAAAAGTTTCTTACCAACTTAAGTCAACAAAACCGTATTTTAAAATACGGTTTTGTTAATATTTCAAAAGGCTATAACTTTTTAATGAATTAAGAAAACAAATATACCTACACTGCAAAATATTTTGATGTGCATTTACAGTAGGAATAGTAGTTTTTTTTCCTGTGAAAATCAGTGTAATTTTACATCTCAATTGTATTTTTACATTGTATATTTACACAGTGATTTTACAAGAATTTGGCCGAAATATTACACCGATTTTAATTTAATTTTAAGTGATATATGGGACAATGCGTAATAATTGAACATCAATTTACTCGTTAATTTAAATGAAATATGTATGAGGTAATGCGTAATAATTTTACATCTATTTCAGTTTTATATTCAATGAAGTATGCAGTATTTTTGTATATACGCGGAACTGATCCATTAACAGTTTACGATATTCCACTATTTCTATAGATATGAATGTTTGGAAATTCCGAGATTAAATTAATATGTAAGAAAACACTCTCAAGATGTTATTTTAAGTGGAAACATAATTTTTATTTTCTTATATGTTTCTGCCTATGTAAATGCATACGATTTTTATCAGATTTTCCTGTATCTAAATGCCACAATTTTCGAGTTATTTTAATTTGTCTACATTATATTCATTTTATTTCATATCATTTTTGTCTATTTTTATTTTTGTTTATTGAAGCGTAGAGTTTCATGTTTGTCGACAACATACGTTAAATATGGTATAAAAATAATAATAATACAACGTTACATCTTATGCAAGGTGTTCAAAATTATCATGTCAAGTGTTGAATTTTCATTTTTTTTTGTCTTTTGTCCATTTTTTATTAAATCAAACTTTCAAATATATCAAAATATTGGAACTACAAAAACTGTTATTCATACCGAAAGAAAAAGTATCCTCAATTGCAAAATCCGGGTAAAATACATAATTTCTACAATTAATTAAGATTTTATTGAAGATTAAAGTCGTATTTTTCCTTAATTTGTCTAAAAACAAAACGAAAACAGCTTCTCCACATGTTTCACACGTTTTTAGTACCTATAAATTTATTAGGTAGGTAACTAATATCACTTCCATAAATAGATATGCTGATGTGTATACGTACTTAAATGTATACTCATAGATACCAAATCAATTTATCAAAATAACAAATACATGTGTAAATAGGATACATCAGAGCTTAATAATTTCCGTCTGACATAAACAAAAAATTCCTATTAAACGTGTAAGCTGGTATTTAGCATGATTCCTATTTCTAAACGATACGAAATCAAACAGAAATAACAAATATTTAATGCGCTTTAGAATGTTTCATCCGTCCGTGTGTTTGTGTATGTGTTGTGCATGTCTTCGGGCTATTGAAACATGCCTAGCTAAATATCAACTGCGATTCTGTAATTTACGTAACAGTTCCTACTTTCAAACTATGTATATGCATAATATAACGTAAAGGGAATTGAATCAGCCGTAAGTAGTCGTTTCTTAATGAAAATAAAGCGCGCGTTTATTATCGGCCGCCGAGTGTATAAATGTTAATTAGATTTCTGTTGAGAATGATATTTTTTATTGCCCATCAATTTTATGCTAGGCAACTTAAAAATAAACAGTTCAAGTATGTAGAATTGAACATTATTATACGAGTTTTAGAAGACGTGAACGGCGCATGAATTGTATGGGTCACGAGAATCGCAGCGACGAGTGGCTGTAATGAACGAATGCACCTAGATGTCTTATAAAACCATTGTAACATATGTACTATTTTTTCTACTTTTCGTAATTAACATTACATGTTTTATGCAGGTATCGACAGCCAAAGAAACACAAAGTTGATTGCTGAAAATTGTTTATAACGTTTTAAAAATTACAAACGACGATATTCCATACGTCAAAATGTAGACTATCTATCTCAATTAGTTAGTCACTATTTCCCGTTCTGTAGCAAACAACCTTTGAATCACAATAATTTGCATATATTTTCTATGCAAGCTTTCAGATATACTACGAAAAACGCTACAGAATTTTTGTTTAACTTTTACAAAAATTAAATGAATGGGAAATGGAAAAAAATGTTACATATCTTTGCTTCATATGACAAATTCGTAGAAATTTTCTTTGTGGCATACAACCCCTAAATCGCAGTAATTTTGTCTATTTATTTGAGTATTGCGGTACAAATTACATATCTTTACAAAAGAAAAATGTTTATAACTTTTACAAAAACTGTTTAAATCCTTTTCTCTAGGCCAAATTGTAGGTAATTGATTGGGATTATACTTGATTACATTTAAAGCTGAAAAGCCTCCACATTACGATATTATGTATGACACCAAGTGGAGAGAGTTGATATTTTGGTTGGCTGTGATAACATATTTATAACTTTTTTCAAATATTATTAGATAACTTTCCACCATATACTAAATTATAGGTAATTAGATGCGGTAGTCCTATTTATGAATGCAAAATGTTTTGCTCTTAGGTGAAGAACCCCTAAATAACGATATTGTACTTATGTTGTGTGGCTTCAACTGAACATTACTTTGTTCTGCTTTAGCAAAATGTTATAACTTTTCTAAATGTTGTTCTATAATTTTCTGTCACGCGTCAAATTGAAGATCATTAATGGGGGTTAAATCCTTTGGTAGTTTTTAGGTGTAAAGGTTCCAGTGTTTTAAATTTGCAACGTTATCAGAAAATAATTATTAAAATATGAGTATTTCTAACGGCTTCCAAGATGACGCATTATTTCTGTCTTATTTAACACCAATAGTAACAGCAATATTCTTCTGAAAAATAAAATGTGTGGAACGCTTCATTTTTTAAAATTTATTCTAGGAGATATTATAATATTAAATGACATTCAGCAAAAGATACGAGAGTTTCAATGAATAATTACACTTATTCCAGTTTTTCTTTTGTCACAAAATGTTATATGGACGTCTCAAAGCGCTTTTTGTTTGTAGATGACGAACCGGGAACGTCTCCATCACGTCTTAGATTTTGTCTTGTGACAAAATCAGTGTCACGTCTTATCTGTGCACAGTAACTTTTACTGTTTTGTGTTGAAATGTATGCATTACTTGATATTCAAGTTTACTTTTGTGGGAACGTCCCAATTGTTGATAATTTTGGTATATATGATGCTCGCATTATATAAAAGACGAAATTCATAAGTAAACACTTGAGAAGCAGAAAATAAGGGCACAAAAAAATTAAACACTATAAAAAGCCACCACAGCGCGTGGATGGCGTGTTGATATATTTCTAAAAGTAGGTACATAATTCTTGTCCTGGTTTGAAATTACATAATTATTGTAAGCCTATGTATATGTATAATTTATATTTGAAGCTGTAATCCGAATATTAATGCTCTTCCCAAATTGAATTATTAAATTTCAATATTAATACTCTTCACAAACGAAATTAATAAACTTCCAACGTAATATTATAATAACTCAACCATTAAATTAATAGATGTGTCAATACATAATTATCGCTTTAATAATTTTCTGTCACAACAGCATATTTTCCCTCTCAACTAAACGAACATACAGATATGTCATAATTTCACATTTACTTTAATGTATGTTGGTATATGCGCAGTTCCGGCCAGTGTGTTCTTTTTTTAGTGAAAAGCTCGCACAATTTCTAAGTCAATTATAGCCAAAAGTAGTCCGCGTCAGGCAATAAAATGAACCAATTGCCGGCTATAATTATATATGAGTTGTTCGCGCATTTTGTTCACTTTCTTGGTTGATATGCATACTGTGTGGAAGGTAAAATGGAGTGACCGAGATTTGAACATTAAGAAGTGTAATGGTACGTCTCTGCACGCATGGAAATGCATTGTGGCCAATTTACTGATTGTCTGATAGCCTCCTCTTAGAAAAGATGAGAAAAAGTTCTTCAAATATCGTTTATAATCTTTGTTAGAAAGTAAATCAAATCGCCTACAATTATTTGGACTTATTTTCTCGGAAGGTTATTATTTGTTATTATTATTAAATTATAGAGACGCAATTTATTTTGATTGCGGTTAACAGTTCTTTTCTTTGATGTTTAATTACAGGAATGCAATTAACCTTTTTTAATATGGAGAATAATTACAGCATTATTTTCAATTGCTACGCGATGACGCAAAATGTCAATTGTTTATTTTGCGTCCATCACGCCTACAACAGCAATTTGTATAAAGTCATGACTAATGCAGAGAGCGCTAATGGCATCAGAAATAAAAACATGTTGATTCCATATACAGGCTGGTTAATGTATGGATAAATGGTTCAAATGTAGATAAAAACTGCCTAAAGCAAATTGTGTAAATCTAAAACGCCAGGCTTTTGTATTAAACTCATCTAAATAATTTGCTTGGTCAGTTAAGACTCAGTTCTATCTCTCCTAAAACGCGTTTTCAAATAAAAACGTTATTTATTGTTCACAGTTTATGAAATTTTTCGTGTAACTTCTTAGATAAATAACGATTTTGGCTGGATGAAATTAATTTTACTTCTACATCTTTGGCTTTTTTCACATCTAGCCCAAGTCATGATACAAGTTGGTGGAAAACAGGCTGATGACTCCCAGCAAAAAAAAAAACATCACAACAAATATTTCATTTCAGAGTTGCGATATTTTCAGAACGGAGCGTTAATGCGAAAACATGAAAAAAAAATTAAACAAAGTACCTAACCCCAAATCCTTTTGAAAATTATAACAATATTACTGTAATTTTATTGTTTTCTGTTCTCATAACTTTATAGAAAGTCCAGAGTCCAGATCATTGTATTTCACATTTTTCCTGGTACTTAATTTGACAAATATATATAGTAATCTAAAACTAGACACAGTTCCGAAATTCTGTTTTCAGATTCAGGTACTATGAAGCAACGAAATATTCCAGAGATGAACATGTTGTTTGTTGGCCAAGATAATCACTTAGCTTAGATTTTGTAATTTTGACGAATTAAGTGAATTATGTCAAATGCTCTGATATCTAGAAAAGTTAAACGATTTCAGTTTATGTCTGTGGTATGTACATTTATTGTAGTAAAAGAAAATATATATTTTTTAATAGAAAATGGCTGAATATGTATTGATCGATCCAAATTTTACAGGAATCAAATATAGATATAAAGAAATAAATTGAGAGGACAAGAAAAGATGATGTCATAATTGTTTGCATTTTAATTTAATTAGCATGGTCACCTATGCACAAAATGCACCTAAAACGAACATACATTAACCCTCCTGCCGCGGCAACGGCGAAAATGCGGGAAAATGGACGTGGAAATCGCGTCTCCCGCTGCTGGAGGGTTAAAATAGGAAACTATTAGTTTTTCACAATTAAATTTAAAATGTTATAGGGGACAAGTTTTAAATTTAATTGAATAATAATAAAGTAATAATAATTAAATGATTAAACGAACTTACCTTAGTGAAGTTCTATCATAATTATATGATCTTTCCATCCGGAATATGACAATCTGTAGTCTCTTTATTTCCACAATAAGCCACGTGTCTTTAAAGCCATGGTATCGAAGAAATGTCCAGTATGACAGGTATGGGTAAGCCGGCCTTGGTATATATCAGTATATATCTGACATTCTCTTGAAAGCATAGGGTCTCTAAATTGGTCAGGGTTCGGGAAAGTCTAAACAAAGGAAGGGTGGGTTATGTCATATTCCGGATGGAAAGATCATATAATTATGATAGAACTTCACTAAGGTAAGTTCGTTTAATCATTTAATTATATTTCCTTTCCATCCGTTCATATGACAATCTGTAGATGTTTAAAGCACAGAGCAATTTAGAGCCAAAACAGCATTATCGTCTGTTTATGAATAAGAAACAACAAAATGCACTTGAGAGAACATGTTAACATTTTGTTAACATGTTATTGCAACAATATATCGTTATCATGTTATTCAAAGTTAAAGAGTCAAATGTAAAAACTTTCATCAAACTTCTTTTCATGCATGCAGTTGTAAAATTGAAGAACAATTGCAAAATTGTGGGTATTTCAACCAATTTAGGCAAACTGCCAACACAAGACTAGATGCCAATGCTTGCATGACTTGTGACAGGTGCATGAAATACATATGGAGAAAGGTAATTATCGGGTAATTCCGTCATCGAAGAAAGCAACCATAGGCACGTGTTTCGGACTATTAGTCGTCATCAGTACGGAATACATATGAATCAACTTTTAATAATTCCAATGTACTAATTAGTATAAATACTTTAATATACCTGTCTATGTGGCCCTTTTAAGGCTATAAACAATAAGAAGGTATATATCATGATGTAGACCTTTGTAAATAATCGGTAAATGTACTTTGTAAAAAAGATTAATATTATAGATAAACAATCGTACCTACAGCAACAGATAACACACATAGATGTATATAAATAAAGACTGGAATTAATTGCATATGGTTATGAATAAAATTAGACGTTTAATAACCATTGGGAAAATCTTTGAACGCGATGAGCAGCGGACAAGGGCAAAAGTATAATTAATTAGATCTTTTAATTAGGCTTTTCTTTATTTCAATAAGTCTAATGGTGTCCCATATTTGATATGCATATTGTTTCTTACTGCCTCGAAAAGTAATATAATTCAATACAATTGCTGAGTACCAAGTAAAAACTTAAGCTTAGTTGGACGGGACTTGACAACACCGTTTACCGGTAGTTTCAGATAACATGAGCGGTCTAAACTTTATCCACAAATAATAAAGAAAGGGTATCCAATAAATTCCTTAGTGTTTTGATGGCTCAGCATCTAATTTACATATGATTGACTATAAAGACAACTCTAGACTGTTTTGACTGTAGTCATGGTGAACTGTCACTTAAAGAACTAACCCAGCAGCGGCTGCGCGGTTATTATTGTCCAGAAGTAAAAACACAAATTATTGGTAACGGTTCACAGGAACGTATCAACAATGAGCCGACCTCCGTATCCAAATGGTTAATATAAACCAGCGATCGCCAACTTAGGGGTCCGCGTACCCCCAGGACTGGAGCAGACTTATGGGACTGCCCGTGAGCGGGAGAAGGACCGCAGATATAAACGGTCCATTTAGCTGCTCCAAGTTCACGCCCTTGGTCGATCCAACGCAACAAACAAAGTAATTGCCCCGTTATCGTAACTTTTGGGATCCATCTTAGACCCAATTATTAAGTTTGTTATTGTAACAAAACAAGTGTAAAAAAAGATAAATATATCTTTCAAGGCTTATATTAACAGTCAGCTGCCTATACAGGAGTGTCAGGAATCTTTGATTTGCGCACCCAAACCGCTCAAAATATCTGAAAAGTGCAGCAGGCATTTCTTAATGAAAGAGTAAAAACCTATTGGGCAGACTCCAAAAGGTATTAATAGTCATGGTACTAATAGTCATATAATACATATGACACACACGCATGCAACGTTGCGATGCCGTAATGACCGAAGGAAGTAATAACTTCGTTGTGGAGGATACGCAAGTTAATAACGTTGAAAATTTTGGTCAAATAGGCAATTTAAATGAAAATTCCCTTTATCTCAGCCCAAATGTCGCTTTAATTTATGTGAATTTAAAAATTTGCAGCAGAATTATGAGCAACATCTGTTGATTCCATACCTAATCCCTAGCCGGTTTAGAGCTTGGTTGACATCTATCCTGTCAACAGGGAAAGGCTTTGTACAATAGGACAACTGCGGTTGTAACGGCCAAAGCGCACAACTGAAATTTGTTGTAGGATTACTTCTAGGAGAGTATTCTAGAGGTGCAAATATAAGAAAGAATAAAGAATGTTGTTTGCCACAAAAAAAAATGGGGGACTTCAGCCGCTATGAAATTAGGTTCTTTAACCAGGAACAAACAAGCGTGCCCCGATTAAATACTTTTCGGTACAAATAAAAGTATAGAAGGCGTATCCAAACATTGAGTAATCCTTTTGGCAGCAAAATTAATTAGCTGAATTCAGTTATCAGATATTAGTCTATTTTTAATGATCTTGAAGCAAAATCGGCTCTAACTTATTTTTAGAAAACAAACAAATTTTACGTCCTAAACATCCTTGGGATGGTTTGCTTAATCTGTCAAATGCTCGACAGCAATTTTCTTGATACAAAGCAATGCGATAGGGATATCTAAAAGTTTTCATTTGAAAACATTTCAGTCTTTATACGGAGTGAACCACCTTATATAGAGTCATCTAATGACAGCACTCAAGCCAAGAATATGGTAGCTAAGGAATTTTGCTTAAAAGACAAGACACTTTCTTTAAAATAGTCTTGTATAGACCGAAATATATTTCAAATTATAAGGCAACATTAAAAATTTTGCCAATCTCCATTATTTTGAAATATTCTCTCTGAATATTTAGAGTTTGATTTTAATAATTACTAGAGTAACAGAGTAATAGAGCTATAATTCACGAACAGAATTTTGCAATTTTGGAAAGTGATGACAAATCTCAATCTCCACTAAATTTGATTTACTATTAGAGTCACCCGGTTCTTCTTTCTTAAGAAAATTTGGGGGCAGAAACTGATCAGAAGAATTGGTCCACCTTGATACAACATATCTTAGTCGGCCCTGAATAACGACCAAATATGGTCACCCAGATTCTTTGCCCAATGTACGCATTTCAATATGGTCTAAATACTGGCTTCCGATAGGAAACGTTCTTGGTTCTGACGGTTGGGATATTGTATACTGGTACCAAATATAAGGATGTCTGCCTTGAAAGGGTACTTTAGACCAGTCATCAGCGTCCCAGGATATTGCGCCAGAATTCGCAAGATACAAAAAAAGTTGACCTTTGGTCTCTGCATATTGTTGAATAGTTCGATATTCACAATTACAAAACTTCAACAATCAATAACTAATCGATTGGGGAGTTGTTGATGACCTCATTGTGAGGTTTGTCTAACTTAACGGTAAGTCGCCATAATTATTGAACACAAAGTAATAAACTGAGGAACCTCAGTTTGATCCACTAACTTTGCAAAATAGACCATAATATTTTGATGCACATACTCCTCCCCCAAAACTGAGGACTATTATTCTTTTAGTATTCAAATGCGTTGAATCTCAAAAATATCATTGAATTGTGTAATACATTACTGAAATTACAGCTTGGCCAATGTCGGGAGGAGGCGCCGACAGCTGGGTGTCAGCAAAAGGTACACTGGCTGGGACCACTGCCAGATAGATATATCTGGCGGCACTCTAGAAGTTTACTGGGTGCTCTCGGTGTACACCAAGAGTAGCTTTCTGTCACTTGTGGTCTTCTTGAAGTGGTGAATGATAGAATAACGCACCTCTGGTGTCCGTCGTCTTGCCCAACATGGATCAGATGTCAGAATGCAGCTTATTACCCACAACAACACGGCCCTCTTCTACATGCGTGTAACTGAAGCCTAGGCATGCCCGGAGGTGGCACTGACGTCTGTGTGTCAGCAAAAGGGCACTGGTTGTGGTTGTGACCACTGCCTGCCAGATGCATCTGTCGGTACTCTAGAAGAGTACGGGGCGCTCTCGGTGTTCATCAAGAGCAACTTCCTGCCACTTCCATAAGAACACGACCTTCCTCTACATGGGCTAAAGGAAATGTAGGTAAAGGTAAACATTAAAAAAGTGCAGACCTGACAGCTTGTCAATTTTGACAAAAAATCACTGTTAGTGACAGTGACAGTGAGTGCCGGGGCCATGCCATTCTCCTTGGTATCGTTGAGATCTTCAACAATAAGCTAACTGGTTAGGTTAAGATTTTGAAGAAGCCGGACGGTAAGCGATGTTAGGCGAGCCAAAAATGTCACCATCTGGTAACATTAGGGCAACCTCCTCTGCATCGTTGAGATCTTCATCGATGATCAATATTCCGGCAACAGATCCGGGAATAAATCAATCATGAACGCTAAGCCAGCTGGTTAGGTTATGATTTAGAAGAAGATCTCGCTGTTAGATATGCTCCAGATGATGTGGGTCCAGTCCAGACTTGATTACTTCCATCTTCCGTTGGTCCCAGGATGCTCCCATGGCTAAAATTTTAAGCTCTGGTAGAGAGCTGAAAAAAAATGTGACGTGACATATCACGTGAAAAAAAAGAATGTCAGATATATACTGATATATACCAAGGCCGGCTTACCCATACCTGTCATACTGGACATTTCTTCGATACCATGGCTTTAAAGACACGTGGCTTATTGTGGAAATAAAGAGACTACAGATTGTCATATGAACGGATGGAAAGGAAATATAATAATACATTTATTGCAGTAAACAAAAATTATAAAATGTTATATAGAACACATAATATGATTCAAAGTATAACCATTTCTTTGCATATTAGAGTTTGATAGATTAAACAAAAAATAAACAAATGAATGTTAACAACTAGTAGAGATTCTCAAATTGAAGCGCTTCTGATAAGTAACTGAAGCATCTGAAACCATCACTGTTTAGCACTGTATTTAATATAATAATATGATGCTCTACCATTCTCAAAATTTTTATTTAATTCTCAGTTAACAAATTTGGTTATTTTATCTCTCTTTTACTTTATCTTATGTCGACATTTTTATGACGGTTGACTACTTATTTTATAGAGTTATCACTATTTTTACCAAAACATTAGCTACGATATAAGACGGCCAATACTTGATATACAACATTCCAATTTGACATTAAGCATAACACTAAATTTACACATTTTTTTCTTAAGGAATTTTTTAGTTAAATGTATAAATGGATATAGCTTACTCTTCATCTAATTTAACTTTTCATTGAAATTTTTTAATTAAATATATCTTACGACTATAGACTTTTCTAACTTTCAAAAACGTCGACCGCTGAAACAATTCGTATTTTACAATTCTTCTTTGTTTATTTTGTATAGTTTCATTATTACATAGCCATAGTCATAGTATTTATTGATGTTACTGGTATACAAAATACGTTACACAGGTCAAGAAATAATTCAGTATTTATTTTTGTACATAAATTATCAAAATTAATTCATCAAATCACTATTGTTGTCCATGAATTCATCAAAGCTGTACACAGCCTCTTCAACAAGAAACCGTCTGACTGTTTTCCTAAAAGCATCCACTGGTAAGTCTTTAGCGTTGGATGGAATGACAATTTGTTAGTTTATCAGTATTTTCGTGTGCATACGAAGCACATTTTCAAATGAATCATGTTTTATAAAACAATTTTAGTTTTAACAACTAACCGAAATTATTCTTTATTGACACACTGTAGAATAAAATGCATTTCAGTAGGCATTTCTTTATTTAGTACCTACCCATAAAACTGTTTAATTGTTTAGCTCTTAAATTACCATTAAACCCTGTAATTACGGTTATGCTATTTTAAGCAGCGTTTCTTAGAAGCGGAGAGGTCATTTCGATTCATCAATTCGTGAATTCTCTTTTTTAGTATCGTCGGTCGTTGCGAAACATTAAAAGATCAACGACACTGAACCAAACGGTAAAACTGCGCACCGATTTCGCATGAAGCCTTTACCCGTTGGTGGGTTCATCCATCTCCAACCAATAATCGCCATTCCATACAATTCTTACCATATGATGCACCTCTAATTGATTAAAACGATAAATGCTTGACCAGGGAATCACATAATAGATACTTCTCGTAAAGAAAACTGCAAACGGTGAACTTAAACACAAGACTTTGCAAACAAGACACGCGCTCATATGCTATTCATGTGCGATTATAAAACTAAATAGTCTCTTCCTATGTGGCGCCGTCGCAAAAAATGTATTCTAATGATGTACGGGACTTTGTTATCCTTCTGTTCCTGCAATGTCAATGACACAGGATGCAGGCAGGAAGCGGCTGGCCAGGATTTTAACTTATTGGAAGTTAACATTGGCATGATTTTCGCGATACACATTCCGTAATGTTACGTGTAATTGGCTGTATTTACATGAGCGCAAGGCCAGTGTGTGTTTGCATTAATATTTAATAGTGGAAGTGGATTAGATTTGCACATTAATGAGTATGAATCATTGTGCATTGTAATTTTTAATTATTGTTTTATTCTTTTAAGGTTGCCGGCTAAATGCAACTTTGCTTTAACCGAGTGTTTAATAATACCTAATAAACCTAAAGCAAGCTTTTAAGCTTTTAAGTTGTTAAAGAGTAGGTACGGTCTGTCATAAAAGTAAGTGAACCTATACCATTTTTACTTTAGGGTATCATACGCAGTATGATGAAGTATTGTAATCGCGCCGAAAGAAAATGAGATTTTAGCGGAAATAGGTCTTTTTGGGTCCCCTGATCATTTTTGACCAAGGTACAAAAAATGTCTGTGTGTGTGTGTGCGTGCGTATGTGTGTATGTGTGTGTGTGTGTGTGTATGTATGTGTACCCGATATTTGTGACGACGATTCCGGAGAAACTACTAAAGGTATCGGGACGAAAGTCCATATTTAGAAGTTTTATGACCAAACTTAGAGCTGAAAAGCTTTTGGTTCAAAATGGTCCAAAGGAACTGGCTGTTTCCTCTAAGTATTTTTCAAGGATTTTGCAAATGAGCTGCCATTTCTGTAATTTCTAACACGTATAATATACATGAAAACACATCAAACCAACTTAATTCCTCGCATACCTACACATTTGTATTCAAAATATTTTGTTTAAATTGTGTATTATTTGAAAAACGATTAAGTTTGCCGCCGAACAGACAGGTCTTGACAGAAAAAAACTTGATTCAATTTGATGATTTCGAAGATATGGTGCTCTATGCTATGTTTATGTTCTTGTAACATGAATTTGCCATCAGATGGCAGTGTTTAATTCTGAAATCAATTTAGTTTGCCAATTGAAGCATTACATTTAATGCCTAAGCATTCCATAGAATGCGGAATTATACAGATTCCTGCTAACAAATAAAGAAAATGGCTTTTACAAGAAGTGTAATTCATTTATTATATTTATTATTTAGGTCATACTATTGCTTCATCTTTGTTGCTATTTTCATCAGTTGTTTTCGACTGTGTATCAACAATTTTCGTATCATCTCAGATCTCAGCTTTGTCATGGTCCTCCAAAATTTTTTTTTATCAGCACACAGGAATATTAAGTACATGATATAATAATACATTTTCTAGTTTGATAGTATCTTTATATTTTCCCTATCTATGGTAGATTGAAATGAACTTCATTTTGTGCCTGATTTTTTTTAAACGCATTTAAACGCATTTTAATCGCATGGTTTAAGTATCTGAAATTTCATTTATTCTTGTATGTTTTTCACTGCTTTAGTATAAGGGAATTGCCAGTCTGAACCAACTGATTTTACTGGTCCTTTCAATTTGACTATTGCTTAGTTGCGAATTGTTTTGTAATAAAATATGGATATACTTGGTTTTGCATGCGTGTTCTTTTTGATCAAAGTACACATTATTATATACATTTCTATTTGTGACCTGTTTGCCATTTATGACATCAGCGATATTTCTTTCTATTTATTAATTTTGGCAAATATTCGAAGAAAAGACAACTCTGTGAAAAATTAGTCTCATTACTAAAAACTAAAAAGGTGCTTAATGCATTTCTTTGCGCTGAATACGAATCCTAAGTCCGGTTTTTGCGTTTTCGTTACTTATTTTTTTTGAGACTGACAGTTGAATCAATGAATATATAAAATCAATCACCCCGTATTAGAGAGAAATGAGGAATCTGATATATCTCATATACCTATACACCAAGCATTCTATCGGTGTGGTTTTAGCATATTTATTCCAAAAATACTTTCTAGCAATGAAACAACTTCGGAATTAAACCTGTTTCCGTGTTTTCATGTCATTCTCTAACAAACACCGTAATTTGCCGCAAAACCACATTTATATAACTATGATAAATGCCTAACCATCGCATATCTCCTATACTTTTTCCTAGTAAAAGTGAAGTGTTACGATATTAATTAAATGCTTATATTACAACACGTCGTATCAATTGCAGATAATTTCACTTTACTTTCTATGTGGTATCCAAGCCACTTATATAGGTCTACACGCGTCAAATTTGTCCATTTGTAATTGTTTTCTTTTCCTGTGTCTATCAATGTTTATACGACTACCGGAAACCGAAAAGAAATTGCGGAGAAATGCTATATTTCATAAGAATTTTTGTAATTTTGCAATAATATATAAATATACAATTATTCAAACACATACACGAAATAAATATACAAAAACATACACCATAAAATGATTCTATCAAAACTGTAATCAACATGCTTCTCTAAAAGGTGCAATCTACATAAATTCAATTATGGTAATCTACGGCAATTACGAGACGAAATTTTTAATATGTTACGCGCTGCTTATGCTTGAAAGCAGTAACCCAGAAACCCTCTTCATTTGTTTGGCTGTTTCTTCCATAATATAAACTGTACTGGATACTATTTGTTTAGATATAATCATAGTTTTATTGTGCATTCCTCACTGTAATCAATAATGCAAATGTCAAATGAAGATTGGTCGTAATAATATTAATAGCACCGCAACAAAATGATTATGAATTCCAAGTTTGATAGCCGATTCTCGATTATTATGTTTTTTGCAGACAATCAAGCCAAGGTGGACCATTGTTTGTCAATAAGTCACGCCTTGTTTGTAGAGTTTTCTAACCTATATTTCTTTGATCCCAATGACATAATGCAAATAAACACAATATTATTAATATACCGAGTACTCATTTCAACCAAGCTATATATAAATCACCTTATATAGATTAAGTAATTCTATAATTTTGTGTTCAATTATCACCCAATATGGTCTGTATAATAACAATAGCTTCAGTCTTTTGTATTCTGTAATAACTATCTTTTATATATAAAAAAATACTTTTATGGCGTTGTTCGTTGTCCTATTTTCTGTGTTAATAGTCCGTCGTAATGGATCTAAACGAATGTACAATAACCAATTAGCTTATTTGCCACGGTCAAACCATAAAATTTATATTGCAATTCTTTGTAATTAATCATTGCTTTCGAATCGATTTAATTCCTACTTCTGTCATTGCAATAACAACGCGCTCCAATAATGATAGGTGTCTAAAATGGCAATGTCTTGGCCGTTGTGTTACAACATTTGGTTTCCGTTTATGTACCGAGTTGGGTTTGTCTGCAATTATATGGTATTGCCGTCCAAAACATGAAATAAGGTACATATATCTTTGATTGGAATCGGTGAGATTGAAATTGTTAATTTTTAACTGACGCTCTTTCTCTTTCTTCTATCTGGTGAACGAAAGATAACTACTTAAAGAAACAAATTCGAAAATTTTATACAAATATTTGCGCGCAAAATCAGGAAAGGAATCAGTGTTTTGCGATTATCTCAGAAACAATAACTTTCCTGGAAAAATGGTCAGCCATCAACATTATAGCTCATAATATTTTCTATAAAATGTCGTTTATGCGTATACCACAAAACGTGTTTAAAAATATAGAGTAAAGTTGCTGAAAGGTTCATCAATTTTTTAACTTAACTCCTGTATTTTGTAAATTAGATTGGTCCTCGTTTATATAGATAAATAGATCTTTCTTTTCTGCGACTTCCTGTGAAATTTTCGATCGATCAAGACATATTAACCCGTGTTTCCTCAAAATCCAACAATATATCCAACAATATGGAATATATTATAAAAAATAATAGTATATTATTTGACAAGCACATAATTAAGAATATAAATCGCGAGCATAAAGTTGTAATCATGTGTAGTCATGCGAGCGATTCATATCCGTTATGTGCGAGTCAAATACGACGTTTTATCTACGACTCATAAATTCCATTTTATGCAAAATGTTTTCAATGTATTTGTCAATGATAGCGAGGCGAACTGTCAAATAACTATCATCCACGTAGGTTTTGACAGACTTTGACACTGACGTTGTCAAATAATGACCTCATTATTTGAACGTCATTATTATACAACGCTAGTGTCATTATAATCATTGGCGCGTATACTTATGGGGATTATATAGTCATATATACGTACACAATGAACTTATTATATGTGAGTAGTAGATAAAAGAAGTTACTAACCCTGGCCAACAAAGAATCCGTGTCAATCTCAATCTGAAAGCAGAAATTCTAAATTGTGTCTACTTAAAGTTATGTATGAATATTTTACAGATTTTTAGCCATGTTTTTTAAAAAATAGGCTTGAGTTAAAATTTCAGCCTCAGATTCAGGATTCTACAGAAAAAAAAACATCAGAACCAATTATTACTTTAATTAGATTTTGTTAATTATTGGTCATTGTTGGCCATGGTGTTTTTGGCAAATTAACTAGTTAGAAATGATTTTGATACATTATTATTAATACGTTACACGATTTTTAGCCACTTGGGACACGTGTTAATATATGTATTCATCGATCTCAAATTTCGCAGGAATTAAATATGAATATAAAGAAAGACATTGAGGGCAGAAAAAACACTAGTGTGGGTACGTGAAATTTTTGTATTTTGGATATACTTTCGTTTTGATATTCTTCGTATTTTACTCTGGATGTAATTAGATATGTCGCCAGAGGCCAAAATCTGAATACAGATATGGATTCAGTCAGTTTTGAATATCATTGGAAACAAGATTAGCTCCAATGCGACAATATTTTTAATTTATATTGATTTGATTTAATATTATATCCGAAATTATAAATTTAGATTGATCTGTAGATTTGAAATCAAGGAATTTTAAATAACACTATAAATAAGATACATGCAAAGTAGAGTTTTTATATTTTTTGTCGCTATCTTGTTAGCCTTATTGGATCGTCAATTTTGAATGTCTGATCTGGATTCAGTGAGCTGCTAATATTATATATATTCGTTCTGCCATTATATATTTTGACAATTTGACTTAAAATTTGGAACCATTAGATATATTCGAAGGCATATTTAATCGGTTATTTTGAATGTTTACGTTCTAACTACAAATTTAAAATTAGAGAGTAGCAAAAAGATTAAACCGGTATTTCAATTTTGCAACTCTGGCATGATGGTCAAAATATAAATAACTTTTATGAATCTAACATTGTTTACATTTTTGGTCACCATATTGGATCCGACAATTTGCATTCTGAAGATCGTACATCAGATTTGGAAATGTCGAAGCAAATAAATTTAATAAGAACCCAATATTTTGTTACATTTTTATCAGCATATTGAATCGCCATTTAGAAGTTTTTAAATGTAACAACGCATTCAGAATTAGAGACTCCAAAAGTCCTTTATAATCATACTAAAAATTTATTTGTGTGCTAAAATAAATACATATATTGTTTAAAATGTATTCTGTTGTCACATTGAGATTATCATTTCCAAAATAACTCTTCAAAATCCTTGTATTTTTATAAATAGCTTCATAAGCATTTTATGTGTTACAGTTTTCCAAAATAATCTTTGTTTTCTGCGATTCAGGCGAACTATTGAACAAATAAAAATAAGTAGTATAGGTATTGATTACTTTTGTTGCTGATGACCCTGAACTTTCAAAATTGACCACTTTTTCTGTATTTTTAATCATGGTTCTTCGTTAGTTCAGTAAACTTCAGACAAAATCTAAATTTTAGCATAGGAGAATAATTCTAAAATAAATTGTAATAAATTGTGAGAGAAATTCAACAAAATTAACTGAAATTCGCTTAATATGTAGAGAGATTCTTTAAACACAAAAGTTTTTTTAAGTTTTGTCGAGAAAAAAATATCATACCTATAAGGGCGAAGGTGATTTATCAGGGTGATTGCAATTGGAATTTGACAAACCATATGGGGTTTATTATTATTATTATATTAGGAAGAGAATATAATAATTTTCTTTCCACTCAGCATATCTAACTACTTTTGATTACAACCTTTATACCACTACAAACGATAATTTAGTAGCAGTAATTTGATAGGAGGCATTTAACAGCAACAAAGAGTTATTTTCTACCATCCACTTTAATTATACAAACCAAAGAATCACCCATCAAACATCTGCTTCCAAAGCCAAACGAGCATTCATATAATTTAATACCGTGTTGCACGATCCCGTACCAATACCTACCCATATATTATTACACCATAACGTTACATATAAACTCCATTTATTCAGCCTCTTTCATGCGCAATCTGAAGACACATTCAGACACGTACGAGTCCGTTATAGTGTTGCGAGTGCCGACGTATTTATCAAATCAGAATCGAATGTGCTATGCAGAACGTGCGTGTACGTTAATAGGCTGATCTTTTGTCGTCGCCTGTACGTGTGTGTAACAGTGAATGCAGGAGAAGTAACCAGCATCTAATAATCTGCAGATGACCGTTACTGACATTCTTCGTCTTGATTACACCACACTTTCCATTTGGTTCGTACGCCTGTGGCCGGGCCAATTGTAACGCCGGCCATTAAGAATTATTAACGCTAGAAGTTAATGGGAGACATTCGTGATACCGTAAGAGATGTTTAATGCTTGCATATTGTGGATTGGTGAAATAATGCATGAGGATGTAATGGTCGTTTGCAGAACAGCTGTGGAAGTTTTACTTTCTTGCTGTTCTTTTATTGATGGTGCAATGACATCTTCAAGAGGAATAGTTTCAAGTATGCAGTGGTGGAATTTAGATAGAGCTGCAAAAAGAACGGATCTTTTTTTCTTGGCTTATTTATTTGTTATGATTATGATGTGTATAACTAATTTACACATTGTGTTCGAGAGAGACCATTTGTAATTTCCTCTTTATTATTATTGGATATTCTTTGCGTTTAGAGAAGCCTTGCTTGTGTTTCTTGAGCTTCCTGTGGTTGCAGAAGGCGAGTGATCATATTTCAACTATATTAGAGGCATTCGAGGTGAGTCGTGTAAAGTATAAGTGCAGTTATATCCGATTTCGCAACTGCTAA
Source organism: Melinopterus prodromus (assembly GCA_964023965.1). Taxonomy (NCBI): domain Eukaryota; kingdom Metazoa; phylum Arthropoda; class Insecta; order Coleoptera; family Scarabaeidae; genus Melinopterus; species Melinopterus prodromus. Next base: position 58,175,823 of record OZ030393.1, read on the forward strand.
TAATCGTCATAAGCATATGAACACTGTCATTGACCAATGGAATCAACATGGGAAAACTGTTAGTTTGAAGATTATGATTATGATTGACTCTAAGGAAAATTGATTTAAATCCAAATAAAGAAAACATTGAGGTGTTAAAATTTACACAAACTTTAAAAATGTTGTTTTAGATGAAAATATAAATAAAAGGGAAAAGTCATTTGGTCGAAAGACAAGAAATTGTTAAATTTTCAAGACACTTTTTCAGATTAATTTTAAAAAATATTTTTTTTAGTGGAACGAGCAACTTGATAAATAACGTCAGTATGGTCTGTGTTATTTCTGTTTTATTACATTCTATTATTATGGACGCTTTAACTTTAATTTTAACCTGTTTTATCAATAGGGTGTTTCTACGAATTTTTTATATGTTGTCATCAAATACATTGCTGATTTTAGCATACCTATTTCAAAATGTTATTATTTACAGTAATGCAAGAATGCAAGTTTCTTTTTATTATTTTTATCCTACGTTTCCTCACCTTGAAAGCACCTTCCAAATGCATTAGCCAGGGGATAGACATACTTACTGGGTAGGAATTGATGAAGTAAACCATTGAGTTAGTTATTAGTTAATATTTTTTTAAATTAATTTTAATGTTTGTTTTGTTTATATATTATTTTGTATATATGTGATAGATGTATCATGATTATTTTTTCATAAAAATTTTAGGAATAACTAAAGAAATAATGTTTTTATACCTCTAGCCAATTAGCTGGTTCTTTATTTTACTTCTTACAGGAAATTGATAGTAAAAGCACAATGAGTAACTGAAAAATAAAACTGAGAACAATTTTAACAAACTTTATATCTGAGCATTCAGTTAATTATGAAAAACTGTTGGTAGGTAAATTTAACAATTTCTTGTTTTCTTTTTACTTTTTGTTTGTTTGTCTGTTATGTTTTGCAACCACTCAGTACGTTAAATCAAAGTTCTGACTATAGCTATGGCATTTTTATGATATCGGAAAATTTTATTAAGAATAACTTTTTCTCGAGAAATTCGAAACATATTGGTCCTTCTGGGGAAACACTGTATACGTAACTTTTTGAGTTTTTATGCCTTTTATGGTATAGCAACTTTGTTTTCTCAAATGGCACTATACAGGGTGATTCACAACGTACGGAGGAGATTGAGGAGGGAGCTAGAGACGGGAAATATAAAGTATTTTCATTATAACCGTTTTAACCAAAGATCAATAACAAGACAGTTACATCCGTTTAAAATTCATAGAAATTAACGTCCACGTGTTGAGAACCTCTGGGTTTTTCGTAAATAATGCTCTTTGTTTCCATGGAAACCCCTCTTAGCAAACCCTTGTGTCACATTCAAACTGCATAAATTTTCCAAATTGTTTTATGAAAAAGTCAGCGGTTCTCAACAAGTTAACTCCTATTATTTCATCATTTTAAAGATAAACAAATAGTTGTAACTTTTATGTTTATAAATTTTTCTTCATTTTAAATCGAACATGTGTATTAAATAACAATCAGGTATCTTCTTTTAATTTTAAAACGTCTCTTACTAGCATAGTTTGTAAATAATGTTCATTTATAAATTCAACTTTAACTTGTTATAACTTCCTAGTTTATGTGTTTAGGTCAAATATTTACTAAGAAAAGATGCTTATTTTGGTCTTCTCTTGCTACTCCTTCAATTTCCTCCGTACGTTGTGAATCACCCTGTATATTCTTGTATATTCTTTACAATGGAAATTAGTAGACCATTTTATTCGATCTCGGTGAAATTTGTTGACGAAACATTAGAATAATAATGTAGGTACCTATAGAATATTGTGCTCCATTATTACTTTATCATACGCTCCATTCGATTCCGCTCTTCATAAACAATAAGAATGCAAAAAAGTCTAAATCGAAGGGGTATCGAATCGATATCGAAGGGATATAGAAGCGATATCGAAGGGATTTATTTATAATGTAATTATGATTTATTGTGATTTATTATGATTCATGATTTATTTATGATTTATTTATTTAATAGTGGAAAATACGAGTACAAAAGCAACATTTGTTTCTAAATAGGAACCGACAAAAATGGTTTTCCCTAGGTTACTCAGTGATTTATTTTATTATTATTTCTTTTTGGGTGTTCAGATTAGCGAATATTCGGATTAGCGAATATTCGGATTAGCGAATGTTCGGATTACCGACGTTCGGATTATCGGCGCTCTACTGTACCTACTTTGTTTGATGTATGTATATTTCATAGTGCCACTAGTTTCATGAAAAATTCGCAAGAAATAAGGTTTATTTTTAATATCTATCTAGTTTGGGTTCTTAATGGCATTACATCAGTATGTTAATTGTTAAAATATGACACAGGTTTCACTTCAATAGTGTGTTCTATACAATACACGGTATTTTGCCTCTATTAAAGCTATTAAAGCCTTTTTATTTTATCATACGCACTATGATAAAGTATTGTAATCGTGCCGCAAAAAAGATTTGAGATTTTAGCGGAAATAGGTCTTTTTGGGTCCCCTGATCATTTTTGACCAAGGTACAAAAATAGTCTGTGTGTGTATGTGTATGTGTGTGTGTGTACCCGATTTTTGTGGCAACGATTCCGGAGAAACTACGAATGGTATCGGGACGAAAGTTCACATTTAGAAGTTTTATGACCAAACTTAGAGCTGAATAGCTTTTGGGTCAAAAGGGTCCAAAGGAACTGGATGTTTCCTCTAAGCATTTTTCAGGGATTTTGCAAATGAGTAGCCATTTCTGTAATTTTGTCAAAATATTAAATAATAAATTAAAGTAGCGGAAATTCTGTATAATTTATGTCTATGACATTTTTACGTAAAATTAATAGTTTAGCTGTCTGCATTAAAACTTAGTTAGCTAGGATTGAAAAAATATTTTCATTCTGACAGTAGGTAGTGTCAAATGCTGGTTCTTGACAATACCTACTGTCAATATTATCAATCAAAATATCTGTCAAATCCTGGCTACTTTTTTATTTTAATGCAGACACGATCGATCTCGATCAAATCGAATCTCTTGCAGCTAAACTATTATAATTTATATCTTGGTTTCTAACCATTTACCTACTTTAATAGTCAGCAGCGGATTTCTAAGTTATCAATTTAATTTAAAATCAGACCTAATTAGATATTTACAATGCGTGCCCGTTCGCATTCGAAGCGCGAATGGACGAACAATTACCCAACAATGGTCCGGTAACAATGCGAAATCAGACGGTGTAATTCACTTGGTACATTTAAATTGGATTAGACGAGACATGCTTGATGGGCCAGCGACAGCAACTACATTCAGCAGCAACAGTTACGGCCAGACGCAACGCGATCCGCACTGACATTTACAGTGCGAGAAATAACTGGGCCAACCTCTAAACGAATTACGTTACTTCCCGGCAAAATCCGGACTGAAACTCTACAAAGACACAATTCGACGATAACACAATGGTTGGCCCATCCTAATTGTCCGTGTGAACTTCTATGTCTCGTCTATGGTGAGAATGGCAATGACCGTGTCGTCTGATTTCAGATCAGTCAAATCGTAACCTTACATTCAGATTGTTATATGTTTATAGGTATAGTTGTGGAAATTATCAATTACGTTTATCTAAAAAGTGCAAGGAGATCGAAAATTTTATTTGCATATAAATTTTGCCTGTGACTTGTTGAAGAGGCATCTAAATATAGGTATTGGTTGTTTCGAGATTGGAGTTTTTGTAGATCTGCTGAAAAATTGGTATTAAAAAAGAAATGAGGACTGGTTTTTGCGCTTTAATGTAATTGTAATACCCTTGTTTGCCTAAAATTTAACAAACATCGTATCAACTAAATTTATGAATATTTGAAAATCAACTGTTTGTTAATAGCTCGGAAATCCGCCATTTTCATTGCGCATTTTTCTTTCGGATGAACAAAAGAAAGCCAAAAAACCATTAAAAGACCATTAAGGGATGGTATGTTCACGTTTTAGTCCGTTTTATGAGATGATGTGCCAGAGGCAACAATTTGTTCACCTTATATGGGGTAGTTCACAAACTATGAATTTGTGTTAATAAAAATGGTGTATTTTTTCAGAATTACTTAAATTCTTTTTGGAAATGTTCTTTAGATGTAAGAACTACGATCAATTGAAATTTCAGCCATCTTGAAAACATGTTTTCTGCGTCAATTTTTACTCGTAATAATACTCTTAATAAACGACTAAAATTTTGAGTAGTTGTGAAAAATAATATTTTTTGGATATTCTTGAGGTTGCACAGATCAAAAATATGTTCTTCATAAAAAAAATCTTGCTGCATGTCGATCGTAAAATTTGATCAATTAAGGCATTATGTTTGGTAATCAAGTTGTTTGGAAGCTAGGTTGTGATTTCAAATTTGGATATAATTCTTGTTTCTAAACAACTTCTCCAAATATATCATAGTTCTTTCTGTAGATGGTAATTTGATATGGTTGAGTCACTATTAATAGAGCGCTGAAACTTAATAGAGTTCTGAGATATTAGGAAATACATGATGTAGTCTATCTCTGAGCGCCCTACTAATCGGGATTCAACCGTAGTTATATAGTTTTAGAAGATTATAGAGTTATAGACCATAGTTTTAGAGAACCAGCAACCTTTATACAGAAAAAATTCTCGGAATAATTTATAATAAAACAGTTTTAAATTTGTGCAAACTTTCTGAGACATGGTGTATACATATATGTGTAAAGTTAGTTATAATCTGACATCAGCGTTACCGTTAGGGGACTTCACAAGAAGTTTGATACCTATATAATATTATATACTGCACATATGGATTCAGGCAGCTCTAAAGATGATCTAAAAGTTCTTATGTAAATGCGGCAATATTTTTAGAATTTTTACCACCATATTATATCCGCCATTACGAATTATGACGAGGGGCTTTAGATTTTAGATCAGGCACTGAAATATCATAGCAATTAAGATTCATGTGAGTTTTTTATATTTTTGGACGCCATATGACCGCTATTTTGAATTTTTAATATCAAATTTCAGATATTTAGATGTAGGTAGCTTCAAATTTCACAGAAGATAAAGATGATCTATGCGAATTCAACGATCTTTTCACTTTTTTGGACGCCATATTGGTTAAGCTATTAAAAATTTGACGATTAGACTTCTTAGTCTTTCATATTTGAACGCCCTTCTTACTTTATCATACGCAGTTTGATAAAGTATTGTAATCGTGCCGAAAAAAAAATTGAGAGTTTAGCGGAAATAGGTATTTTTGGGTCCCCTGAACATTTTTGACCAAGGTACAAAAAATTTCTGTGTGTGTACCCGATTTTTGTGGCGACGATTCCGCAGAAACTACTAAAGGTACCGGGACGAAAGTTCATATTTAGATGTTTCATGACACATCTTAAAGCTGAAAAGCTTTTGGTTCAAAACGGTCCAAAGGAACTGGATGTTTTCTCAAAGCATTTTCCAGGGATTTTGCAAATGAGTCGCCATTTCTGTAATTTCGTCAAAATAATTAAATAATAAATTAAAGTAGATGAAATTTTGTACAATTTATGTCTATCTATCTATGAATTTTTTTGGTAAAATTAATACTCTATCTGTAGGAGCAAATTCTATTTGATCGATATCGTGTCTGCATTAATATAAAGTTAGCCATGATTTGATAGATATTTTTATTCTAATGACAGTAGGTAGTGGTCAAACGCTGATTTTTTACTTTACCTACTGTCAATAGTATTAAAATATCTGTCTAGTCCTGGCTAAATCGCTTTATTGGAGACACGATCGATCTCGATCAAATAGAATCTGATGCAGTTAAACTATTAATTTTATATATTGTCTAATAAAGTCATGTGCCTGGCCACATCAGATTTTTTTAGAATATCTAATATGATATTTGTAAGCAACAATATTTCAAGATTACTAATATAAATTTCACGCAAACCGAAATATTTTTCACATTTTTGGTGGATATTTTTTTAATGTAAAAATACTCTACTGATTTACAATCATGTGAAATTGACAGCAAAAGATGTTTCGTGCGAATCCTTTTTTCATACGTAACTTTTTGCAATTTTTTTACCACTATATTTAATACGAAATTTTGATTTTTGAAAATTTTACTGCAGATTTAGAATCAGAGAACCCAAAATACAGTACATATTATTGAATACCTTTATTAAACAAATTTTGTTCAAAATGGACGACTCTGTTTTCACATTGAAATACAAAATTCAAGAATATTGTACTTATTACGTGTCTTCTTCCGTTACAAACAACATTCGTTTATAGATGAGCTTGGTACGACTGGATATGATAGCCACTGACATCTTAGAATTTAGCTACTCTTACTTTTACTCCTATGTAAAAGTTATCTTGGCGTTTTCGTTGATTTGTTGACGTAACGTATTCGTGAACTGTCAACAAGAAGAGATTGATCGGCCATCGAAAATATGCCTATAATCACGCATGACGCAGTCGAGTTGCACATGGAGTCTTTCGATTGGTATGCGCAATCGGTCGAAGGCTACTTGTTGCAATAATAAACACCTTTGCCTAAGAGGTGTTTAGCACATGCATTATTTATGCATTGTTTTATTGCTGTTGTATAACGTGCCTACTGGAAAGATTTCCTATTGTTACTTGATTTATGTATTTTACATTATGAGCAAGGGTGCCAATTGTACCATTGAGAAGACATTGCAGTCATATGCGTATATAATACCTACTATTCATACCGATTTGCATATGCGAATGTGAATTATTAGTATTATTAATATAAAAGCAGGTCAAAGTTTCAAGGTCAAGTGGAAAGTTAATAGATTCGGAAATGAAATAAAGTGTCTTATTGGTGTAATATGTCTCAGTCATATATTAAAATAAATAGATTAGTTAGGTCAAGCGCTGGTAAATTACACTAATTGAGTTAAATGCAGTAATAAATAAAATGCAGCCTTGGATGCAAATAAATTGATAATTGAGATAATTGCTGCTTATGCAAAATGGAAGCATTTTACCGACTTTACCTCTTTGGAGTTTAATTACTAACAAACACGAGATGTTTTTTTTTAAGAACGGGCCCTTGCGTTTAATTCTTTTGTCTTATACAGGGTGAGTTATTAGGGTGGTAGTGTTCGAATTTTACGTTTTCCTAAGTGATAGAAAAAAAAATATTCTGTACAAAAGTTGAAAAATAAATACTGTGGACTATCTTACTACTACGTAAAAACTACATATTTCGGTATACGCTATACAGAATGATTCTACCACGTATTAAATTTTTAACAGTTTTAAATGTTTTTTTTTTTTTAGTTTTTAAATGGAAGTAGTGTGGCAAAGGAACACGGTATCTACAAACTTCAAATTACTACTAAAGTAAACCCCTAAATCACGCACGTTTACATTAATTATCGTGAAAATTTGTTGACTTCTGTGTGCAGAACAGACAGCGTTTCTGTGCCAAATATACAAAAATCAAGCTGATATTCCGAACTTTAGAGCACAGCAGAATCCTGAAACAATTTATTTTCTCAACGATTCTGAATATTTTGCATATATTATTGCATATCTTGATTCCGAGCAAAAAAATCTGATGTGGCCAGACACATGACTTTATCATACAAAATATAAAATTAATAGTTTAGCTGCATGAGAATCTATTTGATTCAGATAAATCGTGTCTGCATTAAAATTAAACTAGTTAGCCAGGATTTGGCAGATATTTTGATAGTCAATAGTATCAATAGTAGGTATTGTCAAAGCATCAACATTTGACACTACCTACTGTCATCAGAATAATACTTATTTTTCTCACAAGTGCCGAAAGTACGGAATAGCGCGACGAGCGGTGATGCGGCGCGTCACCGATGGCGGAGCGTCGCCGTCGCATGTGAGCGAGTCGCGCTATGTAGTTGGCGGTAGGACTGACATCGTTTTTGGGTTGCGATTTGAGAAGTACGTATTTAAAAAAAAATTAAAAATGGTCGTATTTCTGTATAGGAAATGTTAGGTTGATACCACTTCTACGAAACGTCAAGTTTAAAAAGCTAATTCAAATTCTGACAGATTTATATTCGTCATCGCTATACTTTATTTACAATTTTCTCAATTTATCGCTTTTACAATTAGATAACAACGGGTTGATATTTCTTATCAACAAATAATCAAATTGGTGATCCTATTTTATTTGAATTTTGTATTTTGTACTTTGCCGTACTAGAGCGGCAACGTTCAATTACGGTTCTCCAACCTCTGATGAAATCAGCTGTTTTCGAGTGTGACAGCCATAGACATTTCTGTGGTGACAGCACAAAAAATATTTGTCAAATCCAGGCTACTATGAAGTTTCATATCAATGCAGATGCGATCTCGATCAAATAGAATTTGCTCTTGAAGCTAAACTATTAATTTTACCAAAAATATCATAGGCATAAATTATTCAAAATTTCCTCTAGTTTAATTTATTATTTAACTATTTTGACGAAGTTACAGAAATAGCAGCACATTTGCAAAATCCTTGAAAATGGTTAGAGGAAACAGCCAGTTCCTTTGGATCCTTTTGAACTAAAAGCTTTTCAGCTCTAAGTTTGGTCATAAAACTGCTAAATATGAACTTTCGTCCCGATACCTTTACTAGTTTCTCCGGAATCGTCTCCAGAAAAATCGGGTACACACATACACTCATACACACATACATACACACACACACAGATTTTTTTTGAACCTTGGTTAAAAATGATCAGGGGACCCAAAAATACCTATTTCCGCTAAAATCTCAATTTTTTTTTTCGGCACGGTTACAATACTTCATCATACTGCGTATGATAAAGTAAAAAATGTATCGAAAATACATCCAAATAACCAACTTTCCATTCACGTTGTCAATAATACTCGTATTATCATTCATATTATCCTAATTTTATATTGTCTCTCCAGAAAAATAAGCAATTTTGAATCAATTAACAATAGGTAAGTAGGTTTTGTTGGTTCTTTTTGTACTGAATACAAATCCGTTCTCAAACATTGCTAATCGTGAAATGAAGTTTTCTCTTTGTTTTTGTTTTTCCTACCTAAAAGAGCTGAAAGACATTAATTTTTCATTTGAGATAAACCTTTACAACTTTAAACGGTAAGTATGTAGTGACAATATACGAAATTATCAATAACCTGCATGTAACGCATCTGCACCGGTAAATATATGGTAATTGCCAACTGTGAATGAACACTAACAACCTATCGTAAAGATATGCTGATAGTATTGCATGTGCAGTACGCTCATAAAATTTTTAGATACCGTATCAGTGGCAGTCTCAAACCTATGTCGATTAAACGTAAGAAAGGATGTTGTTACATGAAATCGAGGCATCTGTTTAATGTTTTTAGAATGTGCGCCAACCTTGAAGGACCGACTCGAATACCATTTACCGTGATGATGGGAAATGACATTAGAAATTCATTTGTTTAATTCCGACTGTGTTTACGGATAATCACGAAACTCTCATTGTCTCTATATACAACAGTAGAATCGATGAGGTATTTCCAAACTACGGAAATATCGTTTTGATGTAGAATTTAAATCTTGATCTTAAAATTTAACAAATGTTTTTCTTGCGTAGTGATGTAATTGCTGAGCGTTCAAATTTTAAAGGCATGAAGTTATGCTTCTATACAAAAAGAAAGTTATTATTCTAGATTAAATTACAAAAAGGGTACCGCGCGATTAGCCATGAAATTATTTAGTAAATTAATCTAAAATTTTATTGTGAAATTTTTATTTACTTTTGTTTGGATATTGGTTTAGAAGTTGTGCCATAACTTCTTTGCTGGTGACCTTGCTAGAGAAAATCTAGATCACTGCAGGCTGCGGTTATTAGATTATTCAAAATAGTACGAATTAAAATATTTAATTTAAATTCCTAGCATTTAATGGCAGCATATCTATGGCGCTAATTAGATATTGTCAAACTAAAACGTTTTTTTTATTATTTGAAGCGACCGGCAATAAGTTGTGTTGAGTATTATTGCTAAGTACTAAGGATTCCACAAGGATCTGTTTTGGTACCTGTTTTATGAAATTTTTTTATAAACGATTTTTATCAAATGTTAAATTTTGTTTACGATAAGTTAACGGATTATATTATAAACGTCGAGATTCGACATTTTTTATTTTTGATAACATACCTCCTAAGTAAGTACTTGGGAATATGTGAAATGCTTTAATTTCTCAAAGATTATGATTTTTTGAATTAAGCTAATAACTATGGTATGTAAATTTATTGTGGTATAGAAAATATTATGACATTTTTTGAGCCCCGTCTTTGAACCTCTTGGGGGGGGGGGGCATGGGTATTTGTATTTTTATCTTTTACTTAATTTTTTACTTACACTTTTATTGTTGTAATGGGCATTTTTTCCTTTGATACATATTTTATTGTAAAATTTGGTTTGATTTGTTAATATTTTAAACGGATGTACCGTTTAAAGGCGTTACAAACGGGAAATATGACCTTTACTTTTTAAAAAAGTGGTACACCCGGTGTATATTAAATATATGCATAATATAAATATACAGTATGTCCCAGATGTATATAACTATAATCTCAAATACCGTTCCAATTCAGAACTAATCTGTAAATCAGATTTGAAATTTTGGAATCAGGCATTAGAATCAAACAACTAGAAGACAATGTTCTAACAACACTATAGTTTTTCTTTTATTTCACATTTTGCATGTGATGTCACAAGATATCATCTTGTGTTTTTTCTGCCATGAATGTGCTATTATGTTAGTTAAAGATCAACACTTTTGGTCTCAAAACACGTGAGAGTTTAGAGACTTATCTTCTTCACAGAATTTGTTAGGAATACTGCAAATTAAATGTAAAGGATGTTTAATTTTCCATCTTAAAACGGATTTTTTATATTTTTATCGGCTTTTGTAAAATTAGTAAAGGAATCTAACTTTAATAGTTTTTTACTGAGTTATTGTTAGTATTGATCACTCATACCACTAGCAATGACATATACATTTAATTATGATATTTCACAACCATCCAGTATATTAAATCAGTATTCTTCTGTGGCTGTGGTATTTTTACTTTATCATACGCAGTATGGTAAAGTATTGTAATCATGCCGAAAAAAAAAATTGAGATTTTAGCGGAAATAGGTCTTTTTGGGTCCCCTGAACATTTTTGACCAAGGTACAAAAAAATGTCTGTGTGTGTGTGTGTATGTATGTCTGTGTGTGTGTAAACGATTTTTGTGGCGACGATTCCGGAAAAACTACTAAAGGTATCGGGACGAAAGTTCATATTTAGAGGTTTTATGACCAAACTTAGAGCTGAAAAGCTTTTGGTTCAAAATGGTCCAAAGGAACTGGCTATTTACTCTTAGCATTTTTCAACGATTTTGCAAAAGAGCCGCCATTTCTGTAATTTCATCAAAATAAATAAATAATAAATTAAAGTAGAGGAAATTTTGTATAATTTATGTCTATAACATTTTTTGGTAAAGTTAATAGTTTAGCTGCAGGAGCAAATTCTATTTGATCGAGATCGGTCGCATCTGCATTGATATGAAACTACATATAGTAGCCAGGATTTTGACAAATATGTTTTTGTGCTGTCACACTCGTAAACAGCTGATTTCATCACAGGTTGGAGACCCGCTATGTCACGTTGCTGTTCTAGTGCAGCAAATTACAAAATACAAATTTCAAATAAAATAAGATCACCAATTTGATTGCTTGTTGATAAGAAATATCAACCCGTCTTTATATCTAATTCTAAAAACGATAAATTGAGAAAATTGTAAATAAAGTATAGCGATGACTGTAGTTTTATTGTAGTATGTTAGTACGGATGTAACATCTACAGTGTCATGAACAAATATAAATCTGCCAGAATTTGACTTAGCTTTTTAAACTTGACATTTCGTCAAAGTGGTACCAACCTAACATTTCCTATACAGAAATATTACCATTTTTTATTTATTTTATTAATACACTTTTCTCAAAAAGCAGCACAATAAACGTTGATGTCACTCCTGCAAAAAACTAGATAGCGCGACTCGCTCACATGCGACGGCGACACTCAGCCTTCGGTGACGCATCACCGCTCGTCGCGCTATTCCGTACTTTCGGCACTTGTGACATAAATTATTATTCTAATGACGTAGTGTAGGTAGTGTCAAATTATGATGCTTTGACAATACCTACGATTTATCTCAATAAAATGGATTCTCACGCAGTTAAACTATTCATTTTATATATTGTATGATAAAGTCATGTGCCTGGCCACATCAGATTTTTTACTTTATCATATACTTTATCATACGCAGTATGGTAAAGTATTGTAATCATGCCGAAAAAGAAATTGAGATTTTAGCGGAAATAGGTCTTTTTGGGTCCCCTGAACATTTTTGACCAAGGTACAAAAAAATGTCTGTGTGTGTGTGTGTGTATGTGTGTGTGTGCGTATGTGTGTACTCGATTTTTGTGACGACGATTCCGGAGAAACTACTAATGGTATCGGAACGAAAGTTCATATTTAGAAGTTTTATGACCAAACTTAGAGCTGAAAAGCTTTTGGTTTAAAAGGATCCAAAGGAACTGGTAGTTTATTGTAAGCCTTTTTCAAGGATTTTGCAGATGAGCCGCCATTTCTGTAATCTCGTCAAAATAGTTAAATTATAAATTAAAGCAGAGGAAATTTTGAATAATTTATGCCTATGACATTTTCTGGTAAAATTAATAGTTTAGCTGCAAGAGCAAATTCTATTTGATCGAGATCGGTCGCATCTGCATTGATATGAAACTACATACTAGGATTTTGACAAATATTTTGTTTGTGCTGTCACCACAGAAATGTCTATGGCTGTCACCACGCTGTCACACTCGGAGAACCGCTATGGAACGTCATCTACGGTGTCATAAACGAATATAAATCTGTCAGAATTTGAATTAGCTTTTTAAACTTGACATTTCGTAGAAGTGGTATCAACCTAACATTTTCTATACCGAAATATAACCATTTTTGAATTTTTTTTTAAATACGTATTTCTCAAAATGCAATACAAAAAAACGTTGATGTAACTCCTGCCGAAAACTACATAGCGTGACTCGCTCACATGCGACGACGACGCTCCGCCATCGGTGACGCGCCGCATCACCGCTCGTTGTGCTATTCAGTACTTTCGGCACTTGTGAGATAAACAACTATTATTCTGATGACAGTAGGTAGTGTCAAATGCTGATGCTTTGACAATACCTTCGATTGATACTATTGACTATCAAAATATCTGTCAAATCCTGGCTAACTAGTTTAATTTTAATGCAGACACGATTTATCTCAGTCAAATAGATTCTCATGCAGCTAAACTATTAATTTTATATATTGTATGATAAAGTCATGTGCCTGGCCACATCAGATTTTTTTATTTAACACCCAGAACTGTTAAAAAAATAAATTTAAAAAATCTATGCTGTCGTGGTAATCATACACGTCGTATCTACGTTTGTGAAAATGTGTAAAATGTTATATTTAAGAATGTGGAGTGATTTTACTCTTCAGATTGAGCGGTTATAATATGTTCTTTTTTCTTTTTTTTCATTCTGTGTAAAGTATACACGAATATGTTCTTGTATTTTCTAGCCTCAACACATCGAGAAAAAATCATTCCTTCATATAATGTTATCATATAATTACAAATTATCACAATTAATATGAAATTCACATGTTACAAAATGCAAGAAATTATAAATTACTTCGTTTTTGTTTTATCTAATTCAATAGGTACGTGTAAAAAATAGTTTTACTAATTTAAGTAATTTAATTTATTAACCATTAAGTAGTCAAGATTTGATTGATCTAGCAAAACTACTGTAGAATTAAGATATATAAGTTTCCAATGATATAATATTTTACAGCTTCATTCATTGCGTTTGAAGTTAGTACACACTGATATTGTCCAAATAACAGTCGATCATCATTTTTCACCACATGCTTTATGGAACACATTAAAATACATTTGTTAACTGAATTTTTACACACTAGATTGCACGGTCACCCACTGTGAATTGTGTTGAAAAATCGATATATAAATTACCAATTGGAAAAGCAGCCCATACACGACAGGTGTTTGAAAACAGTAATGATGCTAATTATTCACAGCAAATGTGAACTAATAACTCGATTCGAATTCCAACCTTGCAATAGAAAAAGCAAAAGAAATATCATACACAGTGTACCCAATAATTTTCCATGCTTCATTCGTTTTTCTTCTTTTCCAGGGGGAAGTACATCGAGGCCACCAAGGCCGGAGAGAAGTTTCACTAAATTGTTCGGCGACCGCGAGTAACAAAACGCTACAAAAGGATGGAATCATCGCACACGAACAAAATGAAATATAATAATAAAGTGGAGCAAGATCTAGGCTAGTCGGCGTACCGGTAACAGGAACTTATTCGGTCGGTTCTCGTCGATTGAGAATTTCTTCGGCAAAAAGGCGAATTGTTGGTGTTTTGTGTGTGTGATTCGTGTTCGCGGCGACAAAAGGAAACATGCTAACGACCAACGTCCTCTGCTTGAAGAAGAAGAAAAAGAAGAGGTACTATGTTGCCAATGTCACGGACTATGGCCACAAATCAACCATCGACAAAAGGTAAGGGAAACTAGTTTATAATAATAAGTATTGTTGGAGGTAATTGACAATTGTTATGAACTTAATATAACAGAAATTGAACTGCGAGCCATTTTCAGATTGTTAAATGACTTTGATGTTTGCTGAAATCTGGTTATTATTACCTACCTTTATGTTTAAAAAATGTGATTTTCATATACTATTATTTTCAATGAGAACTCTTGACGAAATTATTAGACGAAAACTAAACAGCTTCCGATTGGTGCATTTCCGTTTGTTGCTTATTAAAAGTTGATCTGTAATGAACAACTATTATGTATTCTATTCGTTTACAACACTCTGTATAGGTGCAACTTTTACAAGTAGGAAATTATTAAAACATATTGCAGTTTAAACCACATATCACAAACGATATTTTGATGGATATCTCAGTAACCTTTATTACAACCTTTATTACACAAAAACTGAAGAAAACAAAAACGCCAATCTATAGGCGAGGCTCTAAGGGCCTTTTCACACGGGACACGGCGTCCGTGCGTTTTTATACCTGTACGGTTCGAAATGTATGAGATTAAATGATAGCTTTCACACGTACCGTGCCGTCGCCGTCCACCAGGAAGGCACGGATTCCGTGCCGACCTTTTCACACGGGGCACGGCGACCGCGCGTTTTTGTCCATGTACGGTTCGAAATGTATGAAATTAAATCATAGCTTTCACACGTACCGTGCCGTCGCCGTCGACCGTCTGGTCGCCGTGCCTCACCAACGAAGGCACGGATTTGGTACGGCAATCGTCCGCTCGAAAATGCATTGAGTTAAATCGTAGCATTCACACGCACCGTGCGTTTTTCACACGGTTTGTATTCTTGCACTGGTAATAGGTATATATTAATAACAAATACAACGCCAAAAGTATCCTCATAATATCAACGTACGTTGTAAAATCGCTAATTCTACTAGTTTTCGTCATACGTCGATAGCCATTGCATCAATTTTAAATAATGGAGTAGCCGTTGTTTTTTTTAACCAAGTTCTTTTGTTTCTGTTCTAATTACATAAACTGGTGGTAACTTACATATTTATGATTATGATTATGTATCATTTTTGATTATGTTTGTGATAATAGGTTTGTTCGAGCAGCAGTAAAAACAATTGGGTATTCTTCTGCGCATGCGCAATGATGGTTTTAGACTGGCAATACACCCATTCTGCATGCGCAGAAGTAAGAATAAGTGCTTTATGCACCTATGTTGGTGTTGCTCGAACAAACCTACTAATATACATAAATTAATTAACAAAATTCTTTTCGTTTCTTTTGATTCATTTACGTTATGGACCAATTGCTTCACATTACAAAAAATTTCTTAATCCCTTCAATACTACAGCATAATCACGCTAATATTATATAGGTGCTTGGACATAGGTCTAAAAATAAACCTAGGTTCAGATTGCAAGGGAGTGGAGTGTTCGAGGGCGTTTGGTTTCGTACGGATTAGCTAGAATACATTGTATTTCCAATCATGGGCGCCGTTACATATGGGCAGGGGGGGGCGCGTGCCCCCCCCCCTGAATTTTGAACCCAACTATATCCAAACTATTCGGTGATATATGGGCGTTTGCCCCCGTACTGAATTAAAAAAAATCCTACTGACATTTTATATAGGTACTATAGTATATTGTGTAGTAAGACAAGAAACTGATTCCTAATCGAGGCTGGGCACATTTTGAGGCCCCGAAATCATTTTTTGCGCGGCGCACACATCATTTTTATGCTAATGATGACTCTGCCGATTATAATCATCACCAATGTCAGTTTCATTAGATTGTTTACCTCCAGTTTTCGTCGTGAAAGAGTCACGAGTCAGTGCCAAGTTTACGGTTTTGTGCTTTAGTCCAAACAACGCTTTTATTTAATCATACTTATTAGGTTTAATTACAGTAGAACGGCGATAATCTGAACCTCGATAATCCGAACGTTCGCTAATCCACCCAAAAAATCAACACCCAAAAAGAAACAATAATAAAATAAACCACTGAGTAACCTAGAGAACTTTGTTTTCGGTTCCTGTTTACAGAAAAATGTTGTTTTTGTTTTATATCTTCTATTCACTACTCGTGTTTTCTACTATTTAGCTGCAATATTTAATAATCCGAATCACCTTCGGTCCCAAGTAGTTCGGATTATCGCCGCTCTACTGTAATAAATTAATAAGAAATAAATCATAATTAATAATAAAAAAGTTATAAATAGATCCCTTCGATATCGGTAAATTGCTTCAATATCCCTTCGATATGCTTCGATATCCCTTCATATCGCTTTGATATCCCTTCGTTATCCCTTCGATTTTGACTTTTTTACATTCTAATAGATTATGAAGAGCGGAATCGAAATGTGTTGGTTCTTTAAGATTGAACTTCTATCCAATCTTATTTTCTGCTATTTAGTTGCAATATTTGGTAATCCGAACAATTTGATAATCCGAATGACTTTCGGTCCCAATTAGTTCTGATAATTGACGCTCTACTGTACTTCGCATCTTTTTGCACTGTTCAGCTGTTTATCTAAAATATAGTGGGTGTTAAAAATAAGTGTAAAATATAGGTAAAATATACTGAACTTATGATATCGAACTCATGTTCACACGCCTGACACCGTTTAGGTACTGCATAGAGCTTTAATATATTATAGAATATATAAATAATGTGTATGTAAAACTTTATATGTTTAACGTCTCTATAAAGAATTCAAGATAACCCAAATTTGTCAAAATTGGTATCAAAATTACAAAACGGTTTGGAGCGGAGGTGGCCGAGTGGATAAGGCGAATGCCTTCCACTCAGAAGTCCAGGGTTCAAGCCCAGGTTAGGCGGGGGATTTTTCAAATACTCCGTCTCCCCGACTGCCGCACAGACAAGCCACTGGCTTTGGGCACATGACAACATCCCAAAAAAAAAAAAAAAAAAAAAAAAATTAACTCCTTTCACAGACGATAAAAAATAAAAAAAGTCACACAAATGTTATTTGACTTTAAAAGTGCCGGCCTATGATACATGGCACTATTTTTCCTATGCGGTTTGTAAAATTGGTTCAATCTTCCGACTCTCTCCAACGTTCAAACAATACATTTCCGGACATGAGTTCATTAAAAAATTTGTCTACTGTGGTCATACAGACCATTCATAGCTTATATATAACAACAAATATTATTAACTAGTTAACTTAGTATTGTCGCCGTTTAAGTGTTTACGTATAATAGTAATGATAGTACTGTTGAATTTCGTTGTCGATAATAATCGTTATCACAGAATTATCAAATTTGTCAACTTTTCTTTATATTTAGTCATTGTTTTTCGTCCATTTTAAAATAATATTTTCACCTTTTATTGTTTACTAATTTCTTATTACTTACTTTTTGTTGGATGCTCGATTATAGAGTTAATATATCAATTGTGTTCATTTGGTGTCTGTATTTTTTGCTTTGAAAGGTGCCAGTTGCTCATTATACATTAGCCCTTGCTCGATGAACACGAGCTGAAAATGCTTATAAAAAATGAGCAATGTTTCCTCCAAAATATTCCAAAGTAAAAAAAAATCAATATTGGTTGTCAATCAGACCAAATCTAAAATTTTAGGATAAAAGTTCAATGATTCTGAAACAAAAATATAAATACAAATAATATTCTTAATAAAAATTATTAATTACACATTAATAAACGATAAAAAGGCAGCAAATTTTCTTGCAATTCACTTAATATCAATATGCCATACATAAGTTGCCGAGCATACAGGGGTATCAACCGCGGCTAATGACATAAAATAATGTGTAAAAAATGACACAACCATAAAAGCAACAGAGATTTTCAGGGTGCATGCAATTTAAATTTGACGAATAATATGGGCTGTTGGGTATTCTTTTATATTTTTTATATTTTTATGTTTGTTGTGTGTCAATTTTAGAATCCTAACTAATAAATACGAATATGTCTCTATCAGTGCCATTTATAACAAATAAAACAACGAAAACGCTACAAAATAATTAATAGTATAGTCACCTTTTATTACTAAAAAAAATCTTGCCCCCCCCCCCCTGGAACATTTTGTAACGGCGCCCATGTTTCCAATTGACATTAATACTCACTGTTATTCGTATATCATCGTCCACAAAATACTTATCAGAGAAACTTACAATAATTATCATTCTACACTTTTTAAAAAATAAGACTAGGAGAACATGTTTATTTATTTATTTATTGTATATGGAAAAATAATCGAGTATTAACTGTTACCATAGAAACAATTATTTTGATTAGGTACTAATATCATACCATTTGTCTTGATCTGGTATTACTTATTTCGGTTGCAGACAATATTGTGCAGTACCAGTGTTGAAACAATTACTGCCTTAGAAGTTACTAGTTTCATGCGTAAGATCCAATATTGTCTTGTGGCACAAACTCTTGTTTACGTAATAAATGTATTATATATATATATACAGGATGATTATAGTTGATTGTAGTCGAAGTAGGCCGTGTCAATGTTAATAATTTTTGTGCCGCTATACCCAAACAACTGTCAAAAGTGAAATAGGTTATGTAACCAAATTAGCTTTGTGTATAGAACAGTGGTGTTCCATTCAAATAGACCAGCAACCAGCAATATTTACATTTGATTTCATGGCATACTTCGACTACAATCATTCTATCTCTATTAATAACAAAATTTGAGAATAATTGTCAAGTTTTCACGTTTAAGATTTATTGGGTGCACCCAATAAATTCTTTGTCTGCGTTTCTGCCGTTGCCGACGTCGGTAAAAAAAAACCATAACGCAATTATGCGTGCACGCTCCAGAGCGAATGAGATAGTACTGAACCGTGCGTCGCAAACACTGCGCAACTGTCAGCCAACTGCCAGCAGCAAATGCGCCGCCGCGCCGTGCCGTTTGAAATCCGTGCCTGTGTGTAAGCACACAACGACCGTGGACGGTCGAATCCGCATGGACGCCGTGTACGGTTCGAAATGTATGAGTTTAAATGGTAGCTTTCACACGTACCGTGCCGTGCCGTTTTAAATCCGTGCACGGACGCCGTGCCCCATGTGAAAAGGCCCTAAGTGCAATCTGAACAAAAGTTTACATTTTTTTGCCAAGCGGTTTACGAGGAAAAAATTGGAAAGACAATCGTTAATTTATAAGTGCAAAAGTCGGGTACCTTTTCTCATTTCTCTGACGCTCATCTTTACACCGAGGGGCAAAAAATATTGACAGTCATATGACTTATGTAGAAATGATTTAGGAGTATGAAACACTTAATGTAAATTTTTGCTCTTCAGTAGTTTCTACATAAGTCTGAAAATGACACTTAAAAAAACGTAAAAATATAAGCAAGAAAATTAAAAGAAATTTAGTTTTTTTGTTTTTAACGTGACAATGAACAAAGAACTAAAATTTTGAATTCGTTCATAACTGTGAGAATAAAAACAAATGGTAGTTGGATGGTTGGATCAGATTGGTTTTATGACCGATTATAATCAATACCTTCTAGCAACTTGTTATTAATTACCGGTAACCACCAGCAGGGCCGGCCCTAGCGCTTTTGCCGCCGTAGTCAAATCTCAATAGTGCCGCCCCCCTGATTGATTGATTGATTATTTTTATAACTAACCAACTGCAAATGATTGAAATAATTATTATCAAATAATATATTCATGCATCATGAGGTCCTTGCCTGTATTATTTTTTATTATATTTTGCAAGACGCGTTAGTAATGTAGCGAAAACAAACATCCTACACACTACGTACCAAGATATTATTTTCTTGTCGAAAGTAAAACGTATTAAGAATTCTATAGCCCGAAAACTATTTCTTGCAGGCATAAGAATGTATTTTTCACCGGTGCATTCATGCGGCATTAATATGTTTACCTCAAATAGTCTGCCCAATATCGGCGTAGATTGTAGAAGGCCACAGAACTAAAAGTTTTTGTCGACCCACCCGATGCGTTCGAAACCTTGCAACGTGTTTGCAAGTCCAGATGTGCGATGTTACGAATCGGCATTAAATGTTCATATTTTCGGTACTTTCGGTACAAATATGTATTTGCTTAGATTAATAGGATAATAATACTCGAAAACAAAAGACAATAGCTAGTTTTGGTTTTCACCATTGAGTTTCTCTCAAAAGGAAACGATCTTACTCATTTTTCGATATCTCTTATAGTTACCGAGATATCCTATAGTAACATCGAATTTGGTCCACCTGTACATACTTAATTAATTACATAGTTACAAAATAGCAGCTCAATTGATTAATTGCTTTTATAAGGTATAACAAACCAACTGCAAATCATTGAAATAATACTGGGTGCAGTTGTTATTTTGAACTGATTAAATTTTCCAATTTTGTTTCGTGGACTGCTTTTTTTGTCTACTTTTCACTTAGTATTCAATGCTACTGAAAATGAAAAGTATCACTCGGAAATAATACATTCGTGACACACCTTCATTATACAAATTTCTATTCGCTGTTTACAAGATCAGTTTACTGACACAGACATTATTTATTAAATGTACACAGAGAGAAATTTTTGTTTAATTCAAATAAATATGCATCGACTCAAAGAAATTTGTTGTTTCAATAGAGGCAAAGAAATATTTATTTGCGGATAAAAGCGCATTTATTTGAAATATTTGTTTGGTAGAAAGAACGTTGATTTGTGTCAAACAACTTATGTTTCCAATTAAAGTTTGCAATTTGTGTATTATAAGAAATGAGATTTATTTACTTCAAATATTTATGATTGTATTGAGCGAAAGAATTAAATTTTTTTAAATTAACAAAATTGTTGGCCGAGTTAAAATGCTTAATATTATTAATTTGTTGAAGGAATTAATAGACAAGAATTTTTCGGAAGACTTGCCATGTGTCACCTCCTTTTTGGGATGTCGCACATCCTCGACCAGTGCTTGGTCTTCCCAACCCAACATATAGTCAAGGTTAAGCTAGTAAAGTGTACTCTGATTTGGAATCGTAACTTGAACCTGCAGGCACTGTACTCTGTAAGTTCGATACTGTCGATTACGCGGCTTTATACTCTCGATATGTACGAAGTGCGAGGAGCGAGTTTACAGCGCCATCTAACAATACAGTTGGATGACATTAAAATAAATATTTATTTGAATCAAAATATGATTTCTTTGGTGGAAGTAAACCTATTTTAAACCCAAAACAAAAATATTACTTTAAAGGAAATAAATCTCTTCTTGTGTACAAATATATTTATTTTAATCAAAATATGATTTCTTTGGCGGAAGTAAACCTATTTTTAAGCCAATGACAAAATATTACTTTAAACGAAATAAATCTCTCCTTATATACAAATGTATATGTTTGAATCAAAATTATATTTCATTGGTGTAAAGAAAAGTTTTTTTAAATCAAAACAAAAATATTACTTTAAAGGAAAGTAATATTTGTTTGTATCCATATATATTTATTCCAATTAAATAAATATTTCAAATAAATTAATCTCTGCAAGCAAATAAACTAGAGTATTCAATGAAATAAATATTGTTGGCGTCAAAGAAATATGTTTTGACCCAAAACAATAAATTCAAACAAATACATTTCTTTAAAACAAGAAATCTTTTCTATCTGGTATATGCTATATACGTTGAATAAATATATTGTCTAAGAAAGTGTTCTTCAAATAAAAACAAAGTTCTCCGCTGCTTATTATTTATTTTGATTTAATACAGCGGTTGACTAGCGGTTTCGCCAGTTGGGCATTATCAAACCAACCCAACGGTGAAAAAGGCAAAACATAGACAGAAAACTTTTGTTCGTTCCAATGACTGACTTTCTGTTGAGTTAATTCATTGGTTTGGAAGTTTTGTGTCGTTATTTGTAATTGTAGTGTGCGTGTACTTTGCGTTTTTACAGCGTTGAGTTGGTTTGGATAATGCCAAAAACAACAATTTATAAATAATACATAAATAATAAATAAATTGTAAAATAATACATAAATTGTACAAGTACAATGTACAAGTACCAGTACAATCAACCTGTAGTAGGGCACATCATTTTTTCACCAGATGGCAGTATAAACAAAAATTTTGAATGCTTATGAATTACATTAAGATGCAAAACACACATTCTGAAATTTTTCATTTTTACAGAAGGCCAAAAACATGGCGCACAAGATTATGTCATCTACTTGTTAAACAAAAAGAATCAGTCATTTTATATTGTTGGTTGGTTATTTTATAGTGGAAAATATGATTTTACTAATTGTTGATTGTGTCATTAGAATTCACAGAAAATTTAGGATAATTTGTAGGAATAAAAAGTAAAAAATATTTTTCAAATAATACTACTATATACATAACACACTTCTGATGAAGTGTTTCATTTATTTTGAGAGGTGGAGAGGCACAAGTAGAAGTTATTTAGCTGTATTTTTTATGTTTAAGATAATGGCAAGTGTAAACCACGTAAAAATACGTGGGGTTATTCTAAAATAAATAAACTTTAATGTCTCTACAAAGTTTAAAATCTTTACTATTGGTAGCAATAGCAAGGATGATGGTATTATTTCATTTATTTCCCATCTCAGAGCTATGAATAAATTGAAATAACAATAATAATTAACAAGATGTGTCTAATAATAAAATTAATACATTACCTTATATGTATAATGCTTTACTAGATAGCATAATAGACTTGATAGCATAATTACCACGGAGCTTAATTGGTTCTGCGGTAATTATGTGGCATCCATAGCATAAATAATCATAAATTTGATTAGGATTACACTCTAATATACAATTTATCATATAATGTCGATAAATTATGCCTACGATGCGAAACATTACCGCAGAATGCTGCGTTTGCAATACAAAATCAACATAATAACCGGAGCTGACAAAGTTTAATAATTGCTTTGTGCCGATTCTATTTGTTTCGCAATTCCAATGTTGCTCTGTCGTATCCAATTATTGTGTAAGTCGAACGAACGCGCGTAATAATTGCAGATTAAACAGCTTAGGTATTCTATTTCTGCGCGCATGGCAGTCATTCCATCGCCATGTCTGCATTCTGAAATGTTGTATTATTTTTAAACTATTTGAATTCATATGTGGATACTCTTTTTTAGTAAATAAATTATCATGTCAACGTCGAGTTCTAAAACAAACGACTAATAAAACTTGAGAATTACAGACATACTTGCTAAATACTAAATTTTCTGTATTAATGAGTTCTCTATTGATATATTTTCCCAAGAACTACTTTCCTAGATAAGATATATAACGGATTATGGTAAAATTATTTATATACTCTATTATTATATTCTTTGTATTTCTAAACACCTCTTTCAGTTTTATTCTTTTACACTAATAAAAGAATGTATAAAGGCAATTACCTTCAGTACTATTTACAATATTAGAACAACGATAAAGTTGTGCGTATATTTGGTACAATTGAACTGGATCAGTATTACGATTTTTATCTGGTCTATTTGCATAGTTAAGAGAAAAAAAATGGTCAAACTCAAGGTCGGTACATTACCTGGTCAGTTAATTGGATAGGTATCTGGATTTGTTATGGCTAATTATAAGTGAATTGGAATGATCGTATTTGGGTTTAGAAAGTTTGTAGCACAATTTGATTATTGCTGTCAATATAGTTGTTAATATTTGTTACAGAAGTACTAACAGTGTTCCAAATAATACTGTGTATTATTTATTATTTATTTGTAACTATAAATGAAATTGAATTAATTAATTTAACTTAATATTTGACTAGTACAGAGCAAAGAAAGATTATTTTATTTTTATTATTTTATAAAATATTTAAAAAATGTGTTTTCAGGTTATAAGCTTGGATTTCCATTATTTACACGTAAAATTGTAATAATATACTGAAAAGACACTGTTTTTCGTGTAAGGTTTAACAGAAACTATAAAATTGGTGTAAATATAAAATAATAATTTAGTAATAAACAGTTAAAATTGTAGAAGGGACAACCACTAAGCACGTACTAACAGATATCATTCGTAATTGTTTATTTTTTATCAGTACGTGCTTAGTGATATTACGAAGAAAACCTACGGAAAAATTGTTATAACTTGTACAAAAATTGGTGCATATATTTATTTTATTTTTTTTTAATTTTCATATTTACTCAAATAACCCCTAGATCACAATAGTTTACATCTACTATATATTTGAGTATTGCGATACAAATTACATATCTTAGCTAGAGAAAAATGTTTATAAGTTATACAAAACTTTTGAAACCTTTTTCTCTAATGGCTAACAGTAGATAAATAAAACTCCCACATGATATATGATGTAGACTACCAAGTGGAGATAATTGATATTTTGGTTAGTTGCGTTAACAAAATGTTTATAACTTTTTCAAAAATTATGGCATATCTTCTACAATACACCATATTGTAGGTAGTTGGAGTAGTATTATTCTTGAATGCAAAATGTTTTGCTCGAACAACCCCTAAATAACGATCTTGTTCTTATATTGTGTGGCTTCAACTGAACGTGGAATATACACTACTTCGTTCTGCTTTAGCAAAATATTTATAACTTTTCCAAACGTTGTTCTATTGTTGTTCTATTGTCATCCGTCAAACTGAAGGTCATTAATGGGAGTTATATAACCTTTTGGTGATCGATTTCGGAACATTATCTACTTAATCTCAAATTATGATTACTAATATACACAATTTAATAATTTAAATAAAAGGGGAATAAAAAATAGCGTACATTTTTTAGGTGTAAAAGATTCACTGGTTTAAATTTGCAATGTTTTAAAGAAATAGTCATTTCGAGTATTTCCAACAGGTTCCGAGGTAACGCACTATTCGCATTTGACTCCACCAGTAATAAATAGGCAATAGCCGTTTTACACTACGCTATCAACAGCGCAAGAAGGTGAATGAGAAACGGTTTAATATATTAATATATTAATAAGTTATTATTTATATACATAAAGCTATAGGATATTATATTATTAATCAATCTTTATAACAGACATTATTATTGTTCTATTATTTATTGATTTGTCCATGGTTAGGGCATTTCATTTATCGCCGTTGCATCGACACGGCTGTAAAAGATTCGCGCTCTTTAAAATTCAGGTTACTATAGCATTTTTTGCATAATAAATCCTTATTATATAATATTTATAGAACAAAATTGAAAGCAAACCCGTTTTGGTGGAATCTAAGGTCGAAAAGTGGGTCGAAATTTGTCAAATAACGGTGGAAACACAGATGCTTGGAATGTGACAATACTGGGTGGCAACGGTAGCAAGCAAACAGTGTTCACTTCATAGGTTCATTGTCACACCTACGTATTTATAGAGATTAGGGGTTATGTTTAGTCTCCAGAATATTGTGGAGAAATGGAACAGGAGAAACAATTTCTAACACTAGACAGTATTCAACGCAATTTCTGTATGACACTACGCAATTTTCAATTGCTTCAATTTTTGAGCAACTTCTTACGCCGTTAATAGGGTAGTGTAAAACGGCTATAAAAACTATATTATTCTGCAAAATACACTTTGGTACGAAATGCTTAATACGCAAAATTTTGTGATTTGATTAAAGAAGACATTCTTATAATATTGAAAAAATTTCTCTAAAAAATACGAGTGGTTCAATGAGTAATTACACCTTTTTTCAGTTCTTTTTGTCACAAAATGTTCATACTACTTTGTATCCATCACGCCTCACCTTACATTTGGGTGATGTAGACTTCTGGGTGGAAACTAAAGAAACAAAATTGAAATGGTATATCACAGTCACAGTCTTGTGACAAAATCACTGATTTTATTTTTAAGCAATAGTTTCTGTTATTTGATATTCAAAGCTAGTTGTATGAGAACATATCAATTATTGATAATTTTGGTATGTCTGGTGTGCAGATTATATTTCGAGATGAAATCCTAAATAAACACACATGGGAAGTAACCTACCGAAATTTCAAATTTCATAATTATGGTAAGCTTCTTATGGCTTACCTGCAGCACACAAGGCGTCATTGCAAACCCAGTAGGCATATAATTGACAAATCGCCATCCAATACGATTGAATAATAGATTGCGCAAACAAAGGCCCGAATAGTTCTGGCAACACCTATAACGAACCCGATCCGCTAAGTAATTGATATGACAAGGTGTAATGACTGCAACGTAACATGATCTTTGGTGTGCAGAAAACGCTCAACAGCGGAAACATTAGAATGCAAGGTTATCCATGCAATGGATAGCTGGTGTGTTTGGTGGCATGATTTACACACATACAGTACACCATGGGTGCTATTGAATCAACTCTGTACACAATGCGTATGTAGTCTATTTACTTTCGCTGCCCGTATATGCATTATTATATTCAAGCATGCCGCGACCGCAGCCAGATGGACGCGTGGATAACCGGTAATTTGTTAGTTTGAATATTTTAAACCTGATCTCTTGCGTAACATTCGTAATTATCGATTGTAAGTACTGCGTCTGGTATACGTAACGCATGTAAAAAAAGTGGTTGGAAATATTTCCTCTCGACAAGCGGAAGGAATGTCTCCTTCAGTTGGTATTATTGACCAGATCATTATAATCTGATTATCATAGACTAGTGAGTACTTAATTTTGAGGTTCTTTTATAATCTGACATTATTTCGAGGTTCTTATGCAGGTCGTTTTTTCTGATGTAACAAGGTATATTGACAATGCTTCTTGGTACTTTTTAATACTTAGTATTATTTTATTATGTCATTAAGTCATTGATATTAGTTGGTACTAATCTTAACAAAAAGATTTAGACAAATTCACATATCTATCGCCCTATCATCGGTATCAACTTTGTTATTTTAAATATCATGATATAATTTTAATTTTATTGTTGGTTTCTACGTGTCAAAATACACGTAGATTTTTTAGTTTTTCTTTAAATCCTTTTTGAATACTCCCATTTAATAATGAGGAACGAAATTAGATACGAAATTTACAACAAAATTTAAATAGTGATAGATATTTAGAAATTTTGCGTGGATGCGTAAACAATTTTTACGAAACTCTTCCCCTCAATATTTTACGCGACTGCGTTTATCAAATAGCCGGTCCACTGGCACATTCTTCGCATGTGGTATCCATTCAACTTAATCAGATGTTTGACGATAGGTGGTCCGGAAATAGGGGACCCTGGTGGTGGTCACCAAGCTCACCAGATTTAACACTATTAGACTTTTTTCTGGGGTCCTGTGAAAAGTCATGAAAAGTGTTATCTATTCCACACCAGTTAATACTAGAGAAAAATTGATCAAACCATTTCAATATTTTTCTGTTTTCCTGCTATTCCAAAGTTGTTACATTCCTGTAAATGAAGAATAAAATCGTTTTGTATTTAGTGTGCATTCTTTTATACTGACAATATCTCAAAAACTATTAAAGATAGGCATAGGGGACCCTAATATTGATTGATAGGGATACAGATACAGAGTGTTCCATTTGAAAAAAATGAGTTTTTACATTTGAAAATTCAATTATTGTTTTGTGAATTTTGAACACCCTGTATAAGATATCATGATGAGCTAAACATCGCCATGTTTGGTTATGTTTCTAGTTTTGGACCACCAATCATGAAACTTCTAGTTTTAATAATAACCGAGATATTCAATTTTAAACGTAACCGCGAAAATCACCAAAGAACTAATAAAATCAAAAAAACTCAAAAATTGTGATATTTAGGTATAGGGGGGAAACATTATAAATAAATATGTATTTTGATACGTAGAAACCAAAAGTAAAATAAAAATTATATCATTCCATTTATAATAACAAAGTTGATATCGACTTCCGGTGACCGGACGTGACAGTTGACTTGAGAATATTTTAGCTGAAGAGCTCAGATCGAGTAAATTCTACTTTCAAAATTTCAAGTTTCCAGAAATAGTAGAACATGAGAAACTTCTAATGTACCAGTTCCGTGAGACATCCTGTATACTTAAATATAGGATGTACAATTGTGATGCAAAAATATATCTTTTTTAATGGGATGCTTGCTCTGTTATTTTATTATCCCATATTGTGACTAATAACCAGCTCTGCAGGTTGGAAAAGGAACATGAACTTTTATGCTTGGAATAACTGTACCTATAACCTCTTTGCGTTTAGTATAGTGAAGCATCTTGTGCACCACCGTGTTGAGCATAAAGATCATATCTGAAAATTTCTACAATTTTTACTTTTTCCGATAACGAAAAAGTAGATTTTTTTCGTTGATCCATTAAAGCTAAGAGAGACATGACATGACTACGAATAAAATTAAAAAAAAAAAACGTGTTTAACATATCTATCTGCCAACAACGCATTTTTAAACTGAACAGTTTAGCACTTAAAAATATTCAAAGAAAAGGTATTTAAAATTGATAAGAGATTGATGCGTATTTTAGTAACACCCTATACATCGTATCAATTTTTGCATACTAGCATCCACATATTAATTTAAGTTATTATATGACTAAGTGGTAAGATAATAAAATTAGGTTTTTTTTTATTTTTTTTTTGAACTGCGGTTTCAAAAATTTGGCGAAAACAACACTTACATACATACATACAACAACAGTTGTATAATTTTTCTTCGTTCTCTAAATATAACGGAAATATCGACCACGTGGGTATTTTTTTCTTACTTTTTCTTACTATAAGTATTTTCTTCAATTTTTTTCTGCTATTTCTAAACATTATGTGATATTTAAGAAGACTATTGTTTTGAGAATATTTCTGGGCGCAGACCCATGGTAAACTAATAGAGTGCTTCTTATTTAAGCAAATATTCTATTTCACACTCATATTCACCCACTGAGAAACAATTACAGTATCTTTTTATAATTTATTATAACTCTAAGTATTACAAAAATACCAAAAAACATTTTTATTTGAAGAGCTTACCAGGAAAGAACACACATACACTTTTGAGTGTACTTATTAGAACATTTTACAGATTCTCCATTTCTTAATTGTTAAAATTACAATAACTGAAATTAATTGATTAACTAAATGAATCGGGATCTGAAATAAGTAATTGTAAAATGTGTATTAAGTGCAGCTTGTTTTTCTTGAAACTAGACACACTTGAATTTTTTTGGACATATTCAATAATTGGTAATCTCTGGAATGCTCAGGTATTATATAATCTCTAAAGGTTAGCTAGCAATTGCTTATATTCTTGTAGATAATTTTTATTTTGTTCATTTAACATTTTGAAAAATGGAACACGATAAAAGCAATTTTTGAGTAAATAAGAACCCTAGTAAAGAACATATTCACACAAAATAATTCAATCCAGACATTTTTCATAATATAGTGTACGAAAATGTATAACATAACTCAAAACCCAAGCAACTTTGCATATAAATGAAATATATTAGCTTTATTCGTCTTAATATTTATAGTTTAATCAGATCTAATCTTAAAATCGTTGATATATCATAAACCGTTCACGATGTATTAAGGAATAATTATTTTTTAGGAAGCAAATGTTATTTTAAGTAAAACGTGTTATATGGGCCTGTTTGTCTTTTCAGTTCCTTTAGAAGTTCCGAAAAGATAACACAATAATTACCCTTTACAACAACAAAAACTAAATAAATATAAATTAAAACATTAAAAATTACAAAATTAAATTGAATGAAGAAAGAAATGTATGAACGTTATTATGTAAGGCATTTCATTTGGACTTATTGATTTTCTCAATTGCTTAAGATGTTGGCGCCGTTTAAGATGGCTTTGAAATGAGTAGGCAACCAAATGTACTTCATAATTTTGTGATCACTATTTCACCAAAATATTTCCATTCAAATTATGCGTTAACCCGAACTTGAAACCTTTGCCGATAATACAAAAAATATCCGGATCAATTCTGTCGAGTCTAGGTGACGGATTTTGAGATTGTTGGTGGCTATGTCGTAGTCTTCTTGCGTTCACGAAAAAAAAAAACGCCGATATTCACAGAATTCGTTACCTACACTTGACAGAATTGAGCCAGATATTTGTTGTATTATCAGCAAAGGTTTCAAGTTCAGTTTAACGTATAATTTGAATGGAAATACCTAATCATTTCGGTGAAATACTGATCACAAAATTATGAAGTATATTTGGCTGCCTACTCATTTCGAAGCCCACTTTAAAGTACGCGTTTGTTAATTATTCACACGAAATGAATTCAAAAAAACTACATATGATTATCCAAGTCCATATAAAACTTTTTACTCAGTATGATATTTACTATCATATACGACGTCTAAAAATCGTTATTCAAAAAACAATCCTTACTATAATCAATTTCATATACCACCTGCCTGGTATAGATATTCGGTAGGTATATGTCGTTTGATTACATTATCTATGTATGTAACCACATTTCTCATGTAATATATACACATTGTTTGGTATGTGGGTATATGTATGTACATGTAAATCATCGACTTGAATATGGCGCCTGATATTTGGCCGGCATCTTAAATAGGTCTCAATATCTCAGTAATTTAATTCTCGTTCAACTTCGCTATTCCCTGTACTACTAGCAATTTGCAGACATTTGCATAATTTCCTCCACTCTGGACATGAAGAGAATTCCGTAAAATTACCGACAGAAAAAAGAACTTGAGGAAGGAAACTGTAACCTATCGAAAACGCACACTTACCCATATTATAATTATGCGCCATTACAATAACTTACTTGGCAAAATACGATGAGAAATAATTACCGCTCTTGCATACCTATAATAGCATCTCTAACCTCCAATGAGCATATAGCAGTAATGTCAGGTTTATAAGTTTAATGTTTGACATCAATGTAACTATAGTGGGAATAATGTTTTTTGGCTTGTTCATTATAAATATCTATAGAAAAAGTGTGGTTTTACCCCTTTAGTAATTAAATATCAAAAGATTACATATAATTTCTAGTTATCCCACTTATTTTACTGAAGTAAACCTATATTTTATTTGGCAGGAACCCTGAGTTTGCCTCTGCTGTTGTTTACAATGAAACATCTAATAATTTTTTGTCGAATGCCTAGTATTGCGAAGGTTGAAATAATTTTGTCTTTACGGTTTACTGAGTCCCCTTATAGATAATGACAAACTCAGGAAGCACAATCTCATCACTAACCAGTAACCACAGTGAATTACCATGGCTTGACGTTAGATTGGATGTACGTATATTAAGGTTTTTATGATTCAATTTCAAACATCTTGTGGTTTTCATAGACATTTCTGCTTCGCTGGAGGTAGCCGTAAAAAAATAATCTCCTATAAGTAAATTCCCACAGCTTCAAGTTTGCAATATTACACTTTATATCGAATATAATTGCTTTAGGTTATATTTTCCCTAATAACAATTTGAAGCAAGTTATCATTCTATGTGCAGCTTCAAGTACTAAGTAATACACTGTTTGCAATTTGTTGTAATAACCGAGATAGAACAAGTAATGACAAACTAAACGCATGGTAACAAATATACTAGGTAGAGTAGGCTGTGGTAGTCTTCAGGTCTAAGCGCGAGTCATATTCAAAAACGGAGCCCATGTTTTTTGAATATGTCTGCGACCGATATCAAAGGGTTTTATTCAAAGCTTGTTTGGTCGCCAGAAAACTGTTCTAATTGGTCGTAGAGAAAAATCAAAGAATAAAATGTGTAGGAAACATTGGAGTACTGGTTTAATCCACTTGTGCATATTACTGTGCATATTACACACATAGAAATTTTTATTTAACTCAAATAATGAAAATTATTTGTAGCAAATAAATATATTTTTGCCTCTATTCAAACACAGATTTATTTGGGTTGAACAAAATTTTCTATCTGTGTATTAGACGAAGGTACAGTTGCTTCCTTTAGCTTTTTGTTTTGTTGCAAATAATATCGACACCAATAAATACCAACGGCAACAAATTTGAATATTATATTACATACCTACATGTTCATAGCACTGTGTGTGCTATTAGAACTAACGGTTACAACCACTACTTACTCTGCTTTTGTCACACTTGACGATTACATTTAAAATACATATCCGTATTTACATCTTAGAGTACTTTTTAATCTTTAATTACTACATTTAAGAAACTACAATTGGACAAACATTACGTTGTAAAAGGTCTTCTATCAAAATATCTGCGCCTTCTAATAGACAATCATTGAATTTGACAAAAAATCTGATGTGGCCAGGCACATGACTTTATCATACCACATATTAATAGTTTAGCTGCATGAGAATCTATTTGATCGAGATCGGCCATGTCTGCATTAACATAAAACTACTAGAACTAGACAGATTTTTTTTATTAGATTTACAGTATGTAATGTCAAAACATCAGCATTTGACACTACCTACTGTCATTAGAATCACAACATCTGACAAATCCTGGCTAACTAGTTTTAATACTATAGTGTTTTAATGCAGTACGAGCGATCTGGATGAAATAGAATTTGCTCATGCGGTTAATTTTTCCTCTACATTAATTTATTATTTAACTATTTCGACAAAATTCCAGATATAGCGGCTCAATAATGTTTAGAGGGCCCAACAGGACATATTTCCGCTAAAATCTATAAAAAAAATTGTTTCTCCTCCTCATCGCATTCTCCATACATTTGCGTGTTGAATTGACGTTTCGCAACCGCTGACGTTCTGAATACTGTCAAAAGTTTCAAAATATCCTGGCTACCTACTATTAATGCAGACACGATTTCGATCAAATAGAATTTGCTCCTGCAGCTAAACTATGAATTTTACCAAAAAATGTTATAGACATAAATTATACAAAACTTCCTCTACTTTAATTTATTATTTATCTATTTTGAGGAAATTACAGAAATTGCGGCTCCTTTGCAAAATCGTTGCAAAATGCTTTTGCATTTTTGCATTTTTGTACCTTGGTCAAAAAATTTCAGGGGACCCAAAGAGACCTATTTCCGCTAAAATCTCAATTTCTTTTTTCGGCACGATTACAATACTTTATTATACTGCGTATGATAAAGTAAAATATCAATATATCGACCCATACAACGAAGACTATCGTAACTAACTAACAAACTAAATGTAGTTACTATAGTCTTCGTTGCATGGGTCGATATCAAAAACTGCTAAAGGTAATTAATACTTAATTTTAATTCTAAATTACAAATACTTTTTACGTACTTGCGGTTTTTGTTTACCGCTGGCCGAGGCGCTTAAAACACAATACATTTATACTTTTTAGCCTGTTTGATGACCCGTGGCCTTATAATTTATTTTATTTTATTTATTCAAAACTATGCAAAAACTTGGTTTTCCACCTGTTTTTGAATAGTCTGTATAATATATAATGATAAACTAAACATCATATTGTTTGCAACCGAGGTATTCATTTTTAAATAAATCATAAATCAACAAAAATGTAGTAAAATAGAAAATGGGGTGGATTATGGAAAGGTGTAAGGAAAAAAGTCGATGTATTTTGAAATGTGGACAAAAGTAACTAATTATTATATCTTTCTATTTGAAATAACAATGTTTATATAGACTTCCGGTAGAGCAGAAGCGGCAAACAATCAGAGTACTTTTCAAATTAGTTTATTTCATTTCTAATTGTTTTTTATTCTAATGTGACATCAAATCAACGGCGAGCTAGGGTAACTAGACAGTACTCAGTTTTTAGCTTTTAATTTTTTTTGCATTAATAGTACAATGCTTTGCAAATAAAAATTTCGTATGCAGGAACTTATATACGAACTTTTTCATACTAAAAACTGCAAAAAAATGCTTCTTCATAGACGCACTTTGTACAATGTCAAGAAAATAATGAATACAGGATTAATATAATTAATGTTGGCCAGAAATGTCCCGAAATGATGAGAAAAGTATTTTGAGTGCTCTAAAAAGGCTATGCAAAGTCAGAATTTTGATTCAACGTATAGACTGGCCAAAGAAACCAGAAATTATTAAATGCTATCAGTAGAGTAAAATATCATTTTTACATGCAAAGTACTGTAAACTCAAGTTCAAAAAGGTAAAATTAAAGGTAAATAAAGGACAGTCACCAAGAAGCCACTTAGCCACTTAGACTATATTTTCAAAATTTATAATATTATTCTTTGGTTTTGAGTTTTGCTTGTAATGTAAACAACAGTAATTTAATCGCTTAATAGCACACGACCTATAAAAAAATTATAAATCAAATGAAGCTGGCCTAAAATTTATCAAAAAGCAAAAATACCTAGTACTTTTTTATGATAAATCTTCAATAAGAACCCATACATCGCTCACATTCTTCGGTAGATACCACAATAAATTAATGAGTTTCAGCACGTCTTTTCGCATACAACCTCAGAACCACTTCTTCGGTCCACATTTCAACAATGAAAAGAATATTCTTGTTAATGGTTTCGCATTCAGGAGAATTGATGAGGTATTCCATGTGGGCACACATTCCCGATACCAGCAGAAAGAATGCCTACTGGGCAGCAGTGGTCATACGAAACGAGGGGAGTGCGATTATAGCGGCGGATTTTTGTTGCTCTGTACGTTACCTTGCATGGAATGTGCCGGCGTTGCACACACACACACACGCTGTGAGCTGGGGAACGAACGTAATACTTTACCGGTCGCCGCTTATATTCGTTTACCTTGAACCAATTAATGAAAGAAACCGGAGAACCAACAACTTGAGGACCACTTCTGCTCTGTACCTCGATCCACATCTCAACGGTCATGGTGTACCTACTCAGTGAGAAAGGATGTGCGAGCATGATGCATGCTCCTCTATCTCTCAAAAAATAATAATTGTTTTTTCGTTCTAAATTTAGCTGTTTTAGATAGAAAAAAATTGAACATTGCAACCGTTGGTGATAGAATGGTTTACCCACTACCAAATGATAGCTCTCGTTGAGTCTATCAAAAATATATATACTTTTATATGCCTAAGATTTACCATTTTCATGTTATGTGGTCCATTTCGCTTATTTTTGTATTATTTGAAAAACCGTAATTTCAGCACAACTCGGTAACCAGTAGAGACAGAGACTTTTCCTATGTAAATTTGTAATCAGCGCACCTATTTTAGTAAGATAGCAAAGGTTTCATGTTGATCCGGGCCCTTGTTTTTGAGATAGGTGTGCTACTTCAAAATTATAGTTTAAAATATGTGATTTCTTACAAAATTTTAGCCAGTCGGCAAAAACCCAACTACCTTCAATCCAATTAAAGTTGTGGTTCTTGATACAATTTTTGACGCTGATTACGCCGGTATAACTTGATTTTAGTTATTTGGAACGGTTCGGCAGTTATTACGTTCCCAATTATCAAAAATGATGCTAAAAACACTCATTTTACTATATTAGAAACTTTGAACGCAAACTGTGTCCGATCTAATCGACCGATGACGGTTCAAACGGTATCGGATGGGAAATTGGCCGAGGAATTCATTTCTGAAAACCGCGTTGCTCTAAGGTGCCCGGTTCGCGAGAAAAACGCGATAAACCGCGGAAATTATAGTTTCCTACTTTCTAGCCAAACCGTACACGCTAGGGGAAAACGGACCACACCGTTGAATTCAGCACATCCCAATGCATAAGGATGACTACATTAGAACGCTCTATCTCTCAAAAAGTTATAATTATTTTTTCCGTCTAAATTTAGCACTTTTAGATAGAAAAAAATTGACCATTGCAACCGTTGGTGATAGAAAGGTTTACCCTCTGCCAAATGATAGCTCTCGTTGAGTCTATCAAAAATATATATACTTTTATATGCCTAAGATTTACCATTTTCATGTTATGTGGTCCATTTCGCTTATTTTTGTATTATTTGAAAAACCGTAATTTCAGCACAACTCGGTAACCAGTAGAGACAGAGACTTTTCGTATGTAAATTTGTAATCAGCGCACCTATTTTAGTAAGATAGCAAAGGTTTCATGTTGATCCGGGCCCTTGTTTTTGAGATAGGTGTGCTACTTCAAAATTATAGTTTAAAATATGTGATTTCTTCCAAAATTTTAGCGAGTCGGCAAAAACCCAACTACCTTCAATCCAATTAAAGTTGTGGTTCTTGATACAATTTTTGACGCTGATTACGCCGGTATAATTTGATTTTACTTATTTGGAACGGTTCGGCAGTTATTACGTTCCCAATTATCAAAAATGATGCTAAAAACACTCATTTTACTATATTAGAAAGTTTGAACGCAAACTGTGTCCGATCTAATCTACCGATGTTGACGGTTCAAACGGTTTCGGATGGGAAATTGGCCGAGGAATTCATTTCTGGAAACCGCGTTGCTCTAAGGTGCCCGGTTCGCGAGAAAAACGCGATAAACCGCGGAAATTATAGTTTCCTACTTTCTAGCCAAACCGTACACGCTAGGGGAAAACGGACCACACCGTTGAATTCAGCACATCCCAATGCATAAGGATGACTACATTAGAACGCTCTATCTCTCAAAAAGTTATAATTATTTTTTCCGTCTAAATTTAGCACTTTTAGATAGAAAAAAATTGACCATTGCAACCGTTGGTGATAGAAAGGTTTACCCTCTGCCAAATGATAGCTCTCGTTGAGTCTATCAAAAATATATATACTTTTATATGCCTAAGATTTACCATTTTCATGTTATGTGGTCCATTTCGCTTATTTTTGTATTATTTGAAAAACAGTAATTTCAGCACAACTCGGTAACCAGTAGAGACATAGACTTTTCCTATGTAAATTTGTAATCAGCGCACCTATTTTAGTAAGATAGCAAAGGTTTCATGTTGATCCGGGCCCTTGTTTTTGAGATAGGTGTGCTACTTCAAAATTATAGTTTAAAATATGTGATTTCTTACAAAATTTTAGCCAGTCGGCAAAAACCCAACTACCTTCAATCCAATTAAAGTTGTGGTTCTTGATACAATTTTTGACGCTGATTACGCCGGTATAATTTGATTTTACTTATTTGGAACGGTTCGGCAGTTATTACGTTCCCAATTATCAAAAATGATGCTAAAAACACTCATTTTACTATATTAGAAACTTTGAACGCAAACTGTGTCCGATCCAATCGACCGATGTTGACGGTTCAAACGGTTTCGGATGGGAAATTGGCCGAGGAATTCATTTCTGAAAACCGCGTTGCTCTAAGGTGCCCGGTTCGCGAGAAAAACGCGATAAACCGCGGAAATTATAGTTTCCTACTTTCTAGCCAAACCGTACACGCTAGGGGAAAACGGACCACACCGTTGAATTCAGCACATCCCAATGCATAAGGATGACTACATTAGAACGCTCTATCTCTCAAAAAGTTATAATTATTTTTTCCGTCTAAATTTAGCACTTTTAGATAGAAAAAAATTGACCATTGCAACCGTTGGTGATAGAAAGGTTTACCCTCTGCCAAATGATAGCTCTCGTTGAGTCTATCAAAAATATATATACTTTTATATGCCTAAGATTTACCATTTTCATGTTATGTGGTCCATTTCGCTTATTTTTGTATTATTTGAAAAACAGTAATTTCAGCACAACTCCGTAACCAGTAGAGACATAGACTTTTCCTATGTAAATTTGTAATCAGCGCACCTATTTTAGTAAGATAGCAAAGGTTTCATGTTGATCCGGGCCCTTGTTTTTGAGATAGGTGTGCTACTTCAAAATTATAGTTTAAAATATGTGATTTCTTACAACATTTTAGCCAGTCGGCAAAAACCCAACTACCTTCAATCCAATTAAAGTTGTGGTTCTTGATACAATTTTTGACGCTGATTACGCCGGTATAATTTGATTTTACTTATTTGGAACGGTTCGGCAGTTATTACGTTCCCAATTATCAAAAATGATGCTAAAAACACTCATTTTACTATATTAGAAAGTTTGAACGCAAACTGTGTCCGATCCAATCGACCGATGTTGACGGTTCAAACGGTTTCGGATGGGAAATTGGCCGAGGAATTCATTTCTGAAAACCGCGTTGCTCTAAGGTGCCCGGTTCGCGAGAAAAACGCGATAAACCGCGGAAATTATAGTTTCCTACTTTCTAGCCAAACCGTACACGCTAGGGGAAAACGGACCACACCGTTGAATTCAGCACATCCCAATGCATAAGGATGACTACATTAGAACGCTCTATCTCTCAAAAAGTTATAATTATTTTTTCCGTCTAAATTTAGCACTTTTAGATAGAAAAAAATTGACCATTGCAACCGTTGGTGATAGAAAGGTTTACCCTCTGCCAAATGATAGCTCTCGTTGAGTCTATCAAAAATATATATACTTTTATATGCCTAAGATTTACCATTTTCATGTTATGTGGTCCATTTCGCTTATTTTTGTATTATTTGAAAAACAGTAATTTCAGCACAACTCGGTAACCAGTAGAGACAGAGACTTTTCCTATGTAAATTTGTAATCAGCGCACCTATTTTAGTAAGATAGCAAAGGTTTCATGTTGATCCGGGCCCTTGTTTTTGAGATAGGTGTGCTACTTCAAAATTATAGTTTAAAATATGTGATTTCTTACAAAATTTTAGCCAGTCGGCAAAAACCCAACTACCTTCAATCCAATTAAAGTTGTGGTTCTTGATACAATTTTTGACGCTGATTACGCCGGTATAATTTGATTTTACTTATTTGGAACGGTTCGGCAGTTATTACGTTCCCAATTATCAAAAATGATGCTAAAAACACTCATTTTACTATATTAGAAACTTTGAACGCAAACTGTGTCCGATCCAATCGACCGATGTTGACGGTTCAAACGGTTTCGGATGGGAAATTGGCCGAGGAATTCATTTCTGGAAACCGCGTTGCTCTAAGGTGCCCGGTTCGCGAGAAAAACGCGATAAACCGCGGAAATTATAGTTTCCTACTTTCTAGCCAAACCGTACACGCTAGGGGAAAACGGACCACACCGTTGAATTCAGCACATCCCAATGCATAAGGATGACTACATTAGAACGCTCTATCTCTCAAAAAGTTATAATTATTTTTTCCGTCTAAATTTAGCACTTTTAGATAGAAAAAAATTGAACATTGCAACCGTTGGTGATAGAAAGGTTTACCCACTGCCAAATGATAGCTCTCGTTGAGTCTATCAAAAATATATATACTTTTATATGCCTAAGATTTACCATTTTCATGTTATGTGGTCCATTTCGCTTATTTTTGTATTATTTGAAAAACCGTAATTTCAGCACAACTCGGTAACCAGTAGAGACAGAGACTTTTCCTATGTAAATTTGTAATCAGCGCACCTATTTTAGTAAGATAGCAAAGGTTTCATGTTGATCCGGGCCCTTGTTTTAGAGATAGGTGTGCTACTTCAAAATTATAGTTTAAAATATGTGATTTCTTACAAAATTTTAGCCAGTCGGCAAAAACCCAACTACCTTCAATCCAATTAAAGTTGTGGTTCTTGATACAATTTTTGACGCTGATTACGCCGGTATAATTTGATTTTACTTATTTGGAACGGTTCGGCAGTTATTACGTTCCCAATTATCAAAAATGATGCTAAAAACACTCATTTTACTATATTAGAAACTTTGAACGCAAACTGTGTCCGATCCAATCGACCGATGTTGACGGTTCAAACGGTTTCGGATGGGAAATTGGCCGAGGAATTCATTTCTGAAAACCGCGTTGCTCTAAGGTGCCCGGTTCGCGAGAAAAACGCGATAAACCGCGGAAATTATAGTTTCCTACTTTCTAGCCAAACCGTACACGCTAGGGGAAAACGGACCACACCGTTGAATTCAGCACATCCCAATGCATAAGGATGACTACATTAGAACGCTCTATCTCTCAAAAAGTTATAATTATTTTTTCCGTCTAAATTTAGCACTTTTAGATAGAAAAAAATTGACCATTGCAACCGTTGGTGATAGAAAGGTTTACCCTCTGCCAAATGATAGCTCTCGTTGAGTCTATCAAAAATATATATACTTTTATATGCCTAAGATTTACCATTTTCATGTTATGTGGTCCATTTCGCTTATTTTTGTATTATTTGAAAAACAGTAATTTCAGCACAACTCGGTAACCAGTAGAGACAGAGACTTTTCCTATGTAAATTTGTAATCAGCGCACCTATTTTAGTAAGATAGCAAAGGTTTCATGTTGATCCGGGCCCTTGTTTTTGAGATAGGTGTGCTACTTCAAAATTATAGTTTAAAATATGTGATTTCTTACAAAATTTTAGCCAGTCGGCAAAAACCCAACTACCTTCAATCCAATTAAAGTTGTGGTTC
Source organism: Melinopterus prodromus (assembly GCA_964023965.1). Taxonomy (NCBI): domain Eukaryota; kingdom Metazoa; phylum Arthropoda; class Insecta; order Coleoptera; family Scarabaeidae; genus Melinopterus; species Melinopterus prodromus. The sequence goes on from OZ030393.1 coordinate 58,216,777, forward strand.
TTGATACAATTTTTGATGCTGATTACGCCGGTATAATTTGATTTTACTTATTTGGAACGGTTCGGCAGTTATTACGTTCCCAATTATCAAAAATGATGCTAAAAACACTCATTTTACTATATTAGAAACTTTGAACGCAAACTGTGTCCGATCCAATCGACCGATGTTGACGGTTCAAACGGTTTCGGATGGGAAATTGGCCGAGGAATTCATTTCTGAAAACCGCGTTGCTCTAAGGTGCCCGGTTCGCGAGAAAAACGCGATAAACCGCGGAAATTATAGTTTCCTACTTTCTAGCCAAACCGTACACGCTAGGGGAAAACGGACCACACCGTTGAATTCAGCACATCCCAATGCATAAGGATGACTACATTAGAACGCTCTATCTCTCAAAAAGTTATAATTATTTTTTCCGTCTAAATTTAGCACTTTTAGATAGAAACAAATTGAACATTGCAACCGTTGGTGATAGAAAGGTTTACCCACTGCCAAATGATAGCTCTCGTTGAGTCTATCAAATATATATATACTTTTATATGCCTAAGATTTACCATTTTCATGTTATGTGGTCCATTTCGCTTATTTTTGTATTATTTGAAAAACCGTAATTTCAGCACAACTCGGTAACCAGTAGAGACAGAGACTTTTCCTATGTAAATTTGTAATCAGCGCACCTATTTTAGTAAGATAGCAAAGGTTTCATGTTGATCCGGGCCCTTGTTTTTGAGATAGGTGTGCTACTTCAAAATTATAGTTTAAAATATGTGATTTCTTACAAAATTTTAGCCAGTCGGCAAAAACCCAACTACCTTCAATCCAATTAAAGTTGTGGTTCTTGATACAATTTTTGACGATGATTACGCCGGTATAATTTGATTTTACTTATTTGGAACGGTTCGGCAGTTATTACGTTCCCAATTATCAAAAATGATGCTAAAAACACTCATTTTACTATATTAGAAACTTTGAACGCAAACTGTGTCCGATCCAATCGACCGATGTTGACGGTTCAAACGGTTTCGGATGGGAAATTGGCCGAGGAATTCATTTCTGAAAACCGCGTTGCTCTAAGGTGCCCGGTTCGCGAGAAAAACGCGATAAACCGCGGAAATTATAGTTTCCTACTTTCTAGCCAAACCGTACACGCTAGGGGAAAACGGACCACACCGTTGAATTCAGCACATCCCAATGCATAAGGATGACTTCATTAGAACGCTCTATCTCTCAAAAAGTTATAATTATTTTTTCCGTCTAAATTTAGCACTTTTAGATAGAAAAAAATTGAACATTGCAACCGTTGGTGATAGAAAGGTTTACCCACTGCCAAATGATAGCTCTCGTTGAGTCTATCAAAAATATATATACTTTTATATGCCTAAGATTTACCATTTTCATGTTATGTGGTCCATTTCGCTTATTTTTGTATTATTTGAAAAACCGTAATTTCAGCACAACTCGGTAACCAGTAGAGACAGAGACTTTTCCTATGTAAATTTGTAATCAGCGCACCTATTTTAGTAAGATAGCAAAGGTTTCATGTTGATCCGGGCCCTTGTTTTAGAGATAGGTGTGCTACTTCAAAATTATAGTTTAAAATATGTGATTTCTTACAAAATTTTAGCCAGTCGGCAAAAACCCAACTACCTTCAATCCAATTAAAGTTGTGGTTCTTGATACAATTTTTGACGCTGATTACGCCGGTATAATTTGATTTTACTTATTTGGAACGGTTCGGCAGTTATTACGTTCCCAATTATCAAAAATGATGCTAAAAACACTCATTTTACTATATTAGAAACTTTGAACGCAAACTGTGTCCGATCCAATCGACCGATGTTGACGGTTCAAACGGTTTCGGATGGGAAATTGGCCGAGGAATTCATTTCTGAAAACCGCGTTGCTCTAAGGTGCCCGGTTCGCGAGAATAACGCGATAAACCGCGGAAATTATAGTTTCCTACTTTCTAGCCAAACCGTACACGCTAGGGAAAACGGACCACACCGTTGAATTCAGCACATCCCAATGCATAAGGATGACTATATTAGAACGCTCTATCTCTCAAAAAGTTATAATTATTTTTTCCGTCTAAATTTAGCACTTTTAGATAGAAAAAAATTGAACATTGCAACCGTTGGTGATAGAAAGGTTTACCCACTGCCAAATGATAGCTCTCGTTGAGTCTATCAAAAATATATATACTTTTATATGCCTAAGATTTACCATTTTCATGTTATGTGGTCCATTTCGCTTATTTTTGTATTATTTGAAAAACCGTAATTTCAGCACAACTCGGTAACCAGTAGAGACAGAGACTTTTCCTATGTAAATTTGTAATCAGCGCACCTATTTTAGTAAGATAGCAAAGGTTTCATGTTGATCCGGGCCCTTGTTTTTGAGATAGGTGTGCTACTTCAAAATTATAGTTTAAAATATGTGATTTCTTACAAAATTTTAGCCAGTCGGCAAAAACCCAACTACCTTCAATCCAATTAAAGTTGTGGTTCTTGATACAATTTTTGACGCTGATTACGCCGGTACAATTTGATTTTACTTATTTGGAACGGTTCGGCAGTTATTACGTTCCCAATTATCAAAAATGATGCTAAAAACACTCATTTTACTATATTAGAAACTTTGAACGCAAACTGTGTCCGATCCAATCGACCGATGTTGACGGTTCAAACGGTTTCGGATGGGAAATTGGCCGAGGAATTCATTTCTGAAAACCGCGTTGCTCTAAGGTGCCCGGTTCGCGAGAAAAACGCGATAAACCGCGGAAATTATAGTTTCCTACTTTCTAGCCAAACCGTACACGCTAGGGGAAAACGGACCACACCGTTGAATTCAGCACATCCCAATGCATAAGGATGACTACATTAGAACGCTCTATCTCTCAAAAAGTTATAATTATTTTTTCCTTCTAAATTTAGCACTTTTAGATAGAAAAAAATTGAACATTGCAACCGTTGGTGATAGAAAGGTTTACCCACTGCCAAATGATAGCTCTCGTTGAGTCTATCAAAAATATATATACTTTTATATGCCTAAGATTTACCATTTTCATGTTATGTGGTCCATTTCGCTTATTTTTGTATTATTTGAAAAACCGTAATTTCAGCACAACTCGGTAACCAGTAGAGACAGAGACTTTTCCTATGTAAATTTGTAATCAGCGCACCTATTTTAGTAAGATAGCAAAGGTTTCATGTTGATCCGGGCCCTTGTTTTTGAGATAGGTGTGCTACTTCAAAATTATAGTTTAAAATATGTGATTTCTTACAAAATTTTAGCCAGTCGGCAAAAACCCAACTACCTTCAATCCAATTAAAGTTGTGGTTCTTGATACAATTTTTGACGATGATTACGCCGGTATAATTTGATTTTACTTATTTGGAACGGTTCGGCAGTTATTACGTTCCCAATTATCAAAAATGATGCTAAAAACACTCATTTTACTATATTAGAAACTTTGAACGCAAACTGTGTCCGATCCAATCGACCCATGTTGACGGTTCAAACGGTTTCGGATGGGAAATTGGCCGAGGAATTCATTTCTGAAAACCGCGTTGCTCTAAGGTGCCCGGTTCGCGAGAAAAACGCGATAAACCGCGGAAATTATAGTTTCCTACTTTCTAGCCAAACCGTACACGCTAGGGGAAAACGGACCACACCGTTGAATTCAGCACATCCCAATGCATAAGGATGACTACATTAGAACGCTCTATCTCTCAAAAAGTTATAATTATTTTTTCCGTCTAAATTTAGCACTTTTAGATAGAAAAAAATTGAACATTGCAACCGTTGGTGATAGAAAGGTTTACCCACTGCCAAATGATAGCTCTCGTTGAGTCTATCAAAAATATGTATACTTTTATATGCCTAAGATTTACCATTTTCATGTTATGTGGTCCATTTCGCTTATTTTTGTATTATTTGAAAAACCGTAATTTCAGCACAACTCGGTAACCAGTAGAGACAGAGACTTTTCCTATGTAAATTTGTAATCAGCGCACCTATTTTAGTAAGATAGCAAAGGTTTCATGTTGATCCGGGCCCTTGTTTTTGAGATAGGTGTGCTACTTCAAAATTATAGTTTAAAATATGTGATTTCTTACAAAATTTTAGCCAGTCGGCAAAAACCCAACTACCTTCAATCCAATTAAAGTTGTGGTTCTTGATACAATTTTTGACGCTGATTACGCCGGTACAATTTGATTTTACTTATTTGGAACGGTTCGGCAGTTATTACGTTCCCAATTATCAAAAATGATGCTAAAAACACTCATTTTACTATATTAGAAACTTTGAACGCAAACTGTGTCCGATCCAATCGACCGATGTTGACGGTTCAAACGGTTTCGGATGGGAAATTGGCCGAGGAATTCATTTCTGAAAACCGCGTTGCTCTAAGGTGCCCGGTTCGCGAGAAAAACGCGATAAACCGCGGAAATTATAGTTTCCTACTTTCTAGCCAAACCGTACACGCTAGGGGAAAACGGACCACACCGTTGAATTCAGCACATCCCAATGCATAAGGATGACTACATTAGAACGCTCTATCTCTCAAAAAGTTATAATTATTTTTTCCTTCTAAATTTAGCACTTTTAGATAGAAAAAAATTGAACATTGCAACCGTTGGTGATAGAAAGGTTTACCCACTGCCAAATGATAGCTCTCGTTGAGTCTATCAAAAATATATATACTTTTATATGCCTAAGATTTACCATTTTCATGTTATGTGGTCCATTTCGCTTATTTTTGTATTATTTGAAAAACCGTAATTTCAGCACAACTCGGTAACCAGTAGAGACAGAGACTTTTCCTATGTAAATTTGTAATCAGCGCACCTATTTTAGTAAGATAGCAAAGGTTTCATGTTGATCCGGGCCCTTGTTTTTGAGATAGGTGTGCTACTTCAAAATTATAGTTTAAAATATGTGATTTCTTACAAAATTTTAGCCAGTCGGCAAAAACCCAACTACCTTCAATCCAATTAAAGTTGTGGTTCTTGATACAATTTTTGACGATGATTACGCCGGTATAATTTGATTTTACTTATTTGGAACGGTTCGGCAGTTATTACGTTCCCAATTATCAAAAATGATGCTAAAAACACTCATTTTACTATATTAGAAACTTTGAACGCAAACTGTGTCCGATCCAATCGACCGATGTTGACGGTTCAAACGGTTTCGGATGGGAAATTGGCCGAGGAATTCATTTCTGAAAACCGCGTTGCTCTAAGGTGCCCGGTTCGCGAGAAAAACGCGATAAACCGCGGAAATTATAGTTTCCTACTTTCTAGCCAAACCGTACACGCTAGGGGAAAACGGACCACACCGTTGAATTCAGCACATCCCAATGCATAAGGATGACTTCATTAGAACGCTCTATCTCTCAAAAAGTTATAATTATTTTTTCCGTCTAAATTTAGCACTTTTAGATAGAAAAAAATTGAACATTGCAACCGTTGGTGATAGAAAGGTTTACCCACTGCCAAATGATAGCTCTCGTTGAGTCTATCAAAAATATATATACTTTTATATGCCTAAGCTTTACCATCTTCATGTTATGTGGTCCATTTCGCTTATTTTTGTATTATTTTAAAAACCGTAATTTCAGCACAACTCGGTAACCAGTAGAGACAGAGACTTTTCCTATGTAAATTTGTAATCAGCGCACCTATTTTAGTAAGATAGCAAAGGTTTCATGTTGATCCGGGTCCTTGTTTTTGAGATAGGTATGCTACTTCAAAATTATTGTTTAAAATATATGATTTCTAACAAAATTTTAGCCAGTCGGCAAAAACCCAACTACCTTCAATCCAATTAAAGTTGTGGTTCTTGATACAATTTTTGACGCTGATTACGCCGGTATTATTTGATTTTACTTATTTGGAACGGTTCGGCAGTTATTACGTTCCCAATTATCAAAAATGATGCTAAAAACACTCATTTTACTATATTAGAAACTTTGAACGCAAACTGTGTCCGATCTAATCGACCGATGTTGACGGTTCAAACGGTTTCGGATGGGAAATTGGCCGAGGAATTCATTTCTGAAAACCGCGTTGCTCTAAGGTGCCCGGTTCGCGAGAAAAACGCGATAAACCGCGGAAATTATAGTTTCCTACTTTCTAGCCAAACCGTACACGCTAGGGGAAAACGGACCACACCGTTGAATTCAGCACATCCCAATGCATAAGGATGACTTCATTAGAACGCTCTATCTCTCAAAAAGTTATAATTATTTTTTCCGTCTAAATTTAGCACTTTTAGATAGAAAAAAATTGAACATTGCAACCGTTGGTGATAGAAAGGTTTACCCACTGCCAAATGATAGCTCTCGTTGAGTCTATCAAAAATATATATACTTTTATATGCCTAAGATTTACCATTTTCATGTTATGTGGTCCATTTCGCTTATTTTTGTATTATTTGAAAAACCGTAATTTCAGCACAACTCGGTAACCAGTAGAGACAGAGACTTTTCCTATGTAAATTTGTAATCAGCGCACCTATTTTAGTAAGATAGCAAAGGTTTCATGTTGATCCGGGCCCTTGTTTTTGAGATAGGTGTGCTACTTCAAAATTATAGTTTAAAATATGTGATTTCTTACAAAATTTTAGCCAGTCGGCAAAAACCCAACTACCTTCAATCCAATTAAAGTTGTGGTTCTTGATACAATTTTTGACGCTGATTACGCCGGTATAATTTGATTTTACTTATTTGGAACGGTTCGGCAGTTATTACGTTCCCAATTATCAAAAATGATGCTAAAAACACTCATTTTACTATATTAGAAACTTTGAACGCAAACTGTGTCCGATCCAATCGACCCATGTTGACGGTTCAAACGGTTTCGGATGGGAAATTGGCCGAGGAATTCATTTCTGAAAACCGCGTTGCTCTAAGGTGCCCGGTTCGCGAGAAAAACGCGATAAACCGCGGAAATTATAGTTTCCTACTTTCTAGCCAAACCGTACACGCTAGGGGAAAACGGACCACACCGTTGAATTCAGCACATCCCAATGCATAAGGATGACTACATTAGAACGCTCTATCTCTCAAAAAGTTATAATTATTTTTTCCGTCTAAATTTAGCACTTTTAGATAGAAAAAAATTGAACATTGCAACCGTTGGTGATAGGAAGGTTTACCCACTGCCAAATGATAGCTCTCGTTGAGTCTATCAAAAATATGTATACTTTTATATGCCTAAGATTTACCATTTTCATGTTATGTGGTCCATTTCGCTTATTTTTGTATTATTTGAAAAACCGTAATTTCAGCACAACTCGGTAACCAGTAGAGACAGAGACTTTTCCTATGTAAATTTGTAATCAGCGCACCTATTTTAGTAACATAGCAAAGGTTTCATGTTGATCCGGGCCCTTGTTTTTGAGATAGGTGTGCTACTTCAAAATTATAGTTTAAAATATGTGATTTCTTACAAAATTTTAGCCAGTCGGCAAAAACCCAACTACCTTCAATCCAATTAAAGTTGTGGTTCTTGATACAATTTTGGACGCTGATTACGCCGGTATAATTTGATTTTACTTATTTGGAACGGTTCGGCAGTTATTACGTTCCCAATTATCAAAAATGATGCTAAAAACACTCATTTTACTATATTAGAAACTTTGAACGCAAACTGTGTCCGATCCAATCGACCCATGTTGACGGTTCAAACGGTTTCGGATGGGAAATTGGCCGAGGAATTCATTTCTGAAAACCGCGTATCTCTAAGGTGCCCGGTTCGCGAGAAAAACGCGATAAACCGCGGAAATTATAGTTTCCTACTTTCTAGCCAAACCGTACACGCTAGGGGAAAACGGACCACACCGTTGAATTCAGCACATCCCAATGCATAAGGATGACTTCATTAGAACGCTCTATCTCTCAAAAAGTTATAATTATTTTTTCCGTCTAAATTTAGCACTTTTGGATAGAAAAAAATTGAACATTGCAACCGTTGGTGATAGAAAGGTTTACCCACTGCCAAATGATAGCTCTCGTTGAGTCTATCAAAAATATATATACTTTTATATGCCTAAGATTTACCATTTTCATGTTATGTGGTCCATTTCGCTTATTTTTGTATTATTTGAAAAACAGTAATTTCAGCACAACTCGGTAACCAGTAGAGACAGAGACTTTTCCTATGTAAATTTGTAATCAGCGCACCTATTTTAGTAAGATAGCAAAGGTTTCATGTTGATCCGGGCCCTTGTTTTTGAGATAGGTGTGCTACTTCAAAATTATAGTTTAAAATATGTGATTTCTTACAAAATTTTAGCCAGTCGGCAAAAACCCAACTACCTTCAATCCAATTAAAGTTGTGGTTCTTGATACAATTTTTGACGCTGATTACGCCGGTATAATTTGATTTTACTTATTTGGAACGGTTCGGCAGTTATTACGTTCCCAATTATCAAAAATGATGCTAAAAACACTCATTTTACTATATTAGAAACTTTGAACGCAAACTGTGTCCGATCCAATCGACCGATGTTGACGGTTCAAACGGTTTCGGATGGGAAATAGGCCGAGGAATTCATTTCTGAAAACCGCGTTGCTCTAAGGTGCCCGGTTCGCGAGAAAAACGCGATAAACCGCGGAAATTATAGTTTCCTACTTTCTAGCCAAACCGTACACGCTAGGGGAAAACGGACCACACCGTTGAATTCAGCACATCCCAATGCATAAGGATGACTACATTAGAACGCTCTATCTCTCAAAAAGTTATAATTATTTTTTCCGTCTAAATTTAGCACTTTTAGATAGAAAAAAATTGAACATTGCAACCGTTGGTGATAGAAAGGTTTACCCACTGCCAAATGATAGCTCTCGTTGAGTCTATCAAAAATATATATACTTTTATATGCCTAAGATTTACCATTTTCATGTTATGTGGTCCATTTCGCTTATTTTTGTATTATTTGAAAAACCGTAATTTCAGCACAACTCGGTAACCAGTAGAGACAGAGACTTTTCCTATGTAAATTTGTAATCAGCGCACCTATTTTAGTAAGATAGCAAAGGTTTCATGTTGATCCGGGCCCTTGTTTTAGAGATAGGTGTGCTACTTCAAAATTATAGTTTAAAATATGTGATTTCTTACAAAATTTTAGCCAGTCGGCAAAAACCCAACTACCTTCAATCCAATTAAAGTTGTGGTTCTTGATACAATTTTTGACGCTGATTACGCCGGTATAATTTGATTTTACTTATTTGGAACGGTTCGGCAGTTATTACGTTCCCAATTATCAAAAATGATGCTAAAAACACTCATTTTACTATATTAGAAACTTTGAACGCAAACTGTGTCCGATCCAATCGACCGATGTTGACGGTTCAAACGGTTTCGGATGGGAAATTGGCCGAGGAATTCATTTCTGAAAACCGCGTTGCTCTAAGATGCCCGGTTCGCGAGAAAAACGCCATAAACCGCGGAAATTATAGTTTCCTACTTTCTAGCCAAACCGTACACGCTAGGGAAGCGGACCACACCGTTGAATTCAGCACATCCCAATGCATAAGGATGACTACATTAGAACGCTCTATCTCGCAAAAAGTTATAATTATTTTTTCCGTCTAAATTTCGCACTTTTAGATAGAAAAAAATTGAACATTGCAACCGTTGGTGATAGAAAGGTTTACCCACTGCCAAATGATAGCTCTCGTTGAGTCTATCAAAAATATATATACTTTTATATGCCTAAGATTTACCATTTTCATGTTATGTGGTCCATTTCGCTTATTTTTGTATTATTTGAAAAACCGTAATTTCAGCACAACTCGGTAACCAGTAGAGACAGAGACTTTTCCTATGTAAATTTGTAATCAGCGCACCTATTTTAGTAAGATAGCAAAGGTTTCATGTTGATCCGGGCCCTTGTTTTTGAGATAGGTGTGCTACTTCAAAATTATAGTTTAAAATAAGTGATTTCTTACAAAATTTTAGCCAGTCGGCAAAAACCCAACACCTTCAATCCAATTAAAGTTGTGGTTCTTGATACAATTTTTGACGCTGATTACGCCGGTATAATTTGATTTTACTTATTTGGAACGGTTCGGCAGTTATTACGTTCCCAATTATCAAAAATGATGCTAAAAACACTCATTTTACTATATTAGAAACTTTGAACGCAAACTGTGTCCGATCCAATCGACCGATGTTGACGGTTCAAACGGTTTCGGATGGGAAATTGGCCGAGGAATTCATTTCTGAAAACCGCGTTGCTCTAAGGTGCCCGGTTCGCGAGAAAAACGCGATAAACCGCGGAAATTATAGTTTCCTACTTTCTAGCCAAACCGTACACGCTAGGGGAAAACGGACCACACCGTTGAATTCAGCACATCCCAATGCATAAGGATGACTACATTAGAACGCTCTATCTCTCAAAAAGTTATAATTATTTTTTCCGTCTAAATTTAGCACTTTTAGATAGAAAAAAATTGAACATTGCAACCGTTGGTGATAGAAAGGTTTACCCACTGCCAAATGATAGCTCTCGTTGAGTCTATCAAAAATATATATACTTTTATATGCCTAAGATTTACCATTTTCATGTTATGTGGTCCATTTCGCTTATTTTTGTATTATTTGAAAAACCGTAATTTCAGCACAACTCGGTAACCAGTAGAGACAGAGACTTTTCCTATGTAAATTTATAATCAGCGCACCCATTTTAGTAAGATAGCAAAGGTTTCATGTTGATCTGGATCCTTGTTTTTGAGATAGGTGTGCTACTTCAAAATTATAGTTTAAAATATGTGATTTCTTACAAAATTTTAGCCAGTCGGCAAAAACCCAACTACCTTCAATCCAATTAAAGTTGTGGTTCTTGATACAATTTTGGACGCTGATTACGCCGGTATAATTTGATTTTACTTATTTGGATCGGTTCGGCAGTTATTACGTTCCCAATTATCAAAAATGATGCTAAAAACACTCATTTTACTATATTAGAAACTTTGAACGCAAACTGTGTCCGATCCAATCGACCGATGTTGACGGTTCAAACGGTTTCGGATGGGAAATTGGCCGAGGAATTCATTTCTGAAAACCGCGTTGCTCTAAGGTGCCCGGTTCGCGAGAAAAACGCGATAAACCGGGGAAATTATAGTTTCCTACTTTCTAGCCAAACCGTACACGCTAGGGGAAAACGGACCACACCGTTGAATTCAGCACATCCCAATGCATCAGGATGACTGCATTAGAACGCTCTATCTCTCAAAAAGTTATAATTATTTTTTCCGTCTAAATTTAGCACTTTTAGATAGAAAAAAATTGAACATTGCAACCGTTGGTGATAGAAAGGTTTACCCACTGCCAAATGATAGCTCTCGTTGAGTCTATCAAAAAGATATATACTTTTATATGCCTAAGATTTACCATTTTCATGTTATGTGGTCCATTTCGCTTATTTTTGTATTATTTGAAAAACCGTAATTTCAGCACAACTCGGTAACCAGTAGAGACAGAGACTTTTCCTATGTAAATTTGTAATCAGCGCACCTATTTTAGTAAGATAGCAAAGGTTTCATGTTGATCCGGGCCCTTGTTTTTGAGATAGGTGTGCTACTTCAAAATTATAGTTTAAAATAAGTGATTTCTTACAAAATTTTAGCCAGTCGGCAAAAACCCAACACCTTCAATCCAATTAAAGTTGTGGTTCTTGATACAATTTTTGACGCTGATTACGCCGGTATAATTTGATTTTACTTATTTGGAACGGTTCGGCAGTTATTACGTTCCCAATTATCAAAAATGATGCTAAAAACACTCATTTTACTATATTAGAAACTTTGAACGCAAACTGTGTCCGATCCAATCGACCGATGTTGACGGTTCAAACGGTTTCGGATGGGAAATTGGCCGAGGAATTCATTTCTGAAAACCGCGTTGCTCTAAGGTGCCCGGTTCGCGAGAAAAACGCGATAAACCGCGGAAATTATAGTTTCCTACTTTCTAGCCAAACCGTACACGCTAGGGGAAAACGGACCACACCGTTGAATTCAGCACATCCCAATGCATAAGGATGACTACATTAGAACGCTCTATCTCTCAAAAAGTTATAATTATTTTTTCCGTCTAAATTTAGCACTTTTAGATAGAAAAAAATTGAACATTGCAACCGTTGGTGATAGAAAGGTTTACCCACTGCCAAATGATAGCTCTCGTTGAGTCTATCAAAAATATATATACTTTTATATGCCTAAGATTTACCATTTTCATGTTATGTGGTCCATTTCGCTTATTTTTGTATTATTTGAAAAACCGTAATTTCAGCACAACTCGGTAACCAGTAGAGACAGAGACTTTTCCTATGTAAATTTATAATCAGCGCACCCATTTTAGTAAGATAGCAAAGGTTTCATGTTGATCTGGATCCTTGTTTTTGAGATAGGTGTGCTACTTCAAAATTATAGTTTAAAATATGTGATTTCTTACAAAATTTTAGCCAGTCGGCAAAAACCCAACTACCTTCAATCCAATTAAAGTTGTGGTTCTTGATACAATTTTGGACGCTGATTACGCCGGTATAATTTGATTTTACTTATTTGGATCGGTTCGGCAGTTATTACGTTCCCAATTATCAAAAATGATGCTAAAAACACTCATTTTACTATATTAGAAACTTTGAACGCAAACTGTGTCCGATCCAATCGACCGATGTTGACGGTTCAAACGGTTTCGGATGGGAAATTGGCCGAGGAATTCATTTCTGAAAACCGCGTTGCTCTAAGGTGCCCGGTTCGCGAGAAAAACGCGATAAACCGCGGAAATTATAGTTTCCTACTTTCTAGCCAAACCGTACACGCTAGGGGAAAACGGACCACACCGTTGAATTCAGCACATCCCAATGCATCAGGATGACTGCATTAGAACGCTCTATCTCTCAAAAAGTTATAATTATTTTTTCCGTCTAAATTTAGCACTTTTAGATAGAAAAAAATTGAACATTGCAACCGTTGGTGATAGAAAGGTTTACCCACTGCCAAATGATAGCTCTCGTTGAGTCTATCAAAAAGATATATACTTTTATATGCCTAAGATTTACCATTTTCATGTTATGTGGTCCATTTCGCTTATTTTTGTATTATTTGAAAAACCGTAATTTCAGCACAACTCGGTAACCAGTAGAGACAGAGACTTTTCCTATGTAAATTTATAATCAGCGCACCCATTTTAGTAAGATAGCAAAGGTTTCATGTTGATCTGGATCCTTGTTTTTGAGATAGGTGTGCTACTTCAAAATTATAGTTTAAAATATGTGATTTCTTACAAAATTTTAGCCTGTCGGCAAAAACCCAACTACCTTCAATCCAATTAAAGTTGTGGTTCTTGATACAATTTTGGACGCTGATTACGCCGGTATAATTTGATTTTACTTATTTGGAACGGTTCGGCAGTTATTACGTTCCCAATTATCAAAAATGATGCTAAAAACACTCATTTTACTATATTAGAAACTTTGAACGCAAACTGTGTCCGATCCAATCGACCGATGTTGACGGTTCAAACGGTTTCGGATGGGAAATTGGCCGAGGAATTCATTTCTGAAAACCGCGTTGCTCTAAGGTGCCCGGTTCGCGAGAAAAACGCGATAAACCGCGGAAATTATAGTTTCCTACTTTCTAGCCAAACCGTACACGCTAGGGGAAAACGGACCACACCGTTGAATTCAGCACATCCCAATGCATAAGGATGACTACATTAGAACGCTCTATCTCTCAAAAAGTTATAATTATTTTTTCCGTCTAAATTTAGCACTTTTAGATAGAAAAAAATTGAACATTGCAACCGTTGGTGATAGAAAGGTTTACCCACTGCCAAATGATAGCTCTCGTTGAGCCTATCAAAAATATATATACTTTTATATGCCTAAGATTTACCATTTTCATGTTATGTGGTCCATTTCGCTTATTTTTGTATTATTTGAAAAACCGTAATTTCAGCACAACTCGGTAACCAGTAGAGACAGAGACTTTTCCTATGTAAATTTGTAATCAGCGCACCTATTTTAGTAAGATAGCAAAGGTTTCATGTTGATCCGGGCCCTTGTTTTTGAGATAGGTGTGCTACTTCAAAATTATAGTTTAAAATATGTGATTTCTTACAAAATTTTAGCCAGTCGGCAAAAACCCAACTACCTTCAATCCAATTAAAGTTGTGGTTCTTGATACAATTTTGGACGCTGATTACGCCGGTATAATTTGATTTTACTTATTTGGAACGGTTCGGCAGTTATTACGTTCCCAATTATCAAAAATGATGCTAAAAACACTCATTTTACTATATTAGAAACTTTGAACGCAAACTGTGTCCGATCCAATCGACCGATGTTGACGGTTCAAACGGTTTCGGATGGGAAATTGGCCGAGGAATTCATTTCTGAAAACCGCGTTGCTCTAAGGTGCCCGGTTCGCGAGAAAAACGCGATAAACCGCGGAAATTATAGTTTCCTACTTTCTAGCCAAACCGTACACGCTAGGGGAAAACGGACCACACCGTTGAATTCAGCACATCCCAATGCATCAGGATGACTGCATTAGAACGCTCTATCTCTCAAAAAGTTATAATTATTTTTTCCGTCTAAATTTAGCACTTTTAGATAGAAAAAAATTTAACATTGCAACCGTTGGTGATAGAAAGGTTTACCCACTGCCAAATGATAGCTCTCGTTGAGTCTATCAAAAAGATATATACTTTTATATGCCTAAGATTTACCATTTTCATGTTATGTGGTCCACTTCGCTTAATTTTGTATTATTTGAAAAACCGTAATTTCAGCACAACTCGGTAACCAGCAGAGACAGAGACTTTTTCTATGTAAATTTGTAATCAGCGCACCTATTTTAGTAAGATAGCAAAGGTTTCATGTTGGTCCGGGCCCTTGTTTTTGAGATAGGTGTGCTACTTCAAAATTATAGTTTAAAATATGTGATTTCTTACAAAATTTTAGCCAGTCGGCAAAAACCCAACTACCTTCAATCCAATTAAAGTTGTGGTTCTTGATACAATTTTTGACGCTGATTACGCCGGTATAATTTGATTTTACTTATTTGGAACGGTTCGGCAGTTATTACGTTCCCAATTATCAAAAATGATGCTAAAAACACTCATTTTACTATATTAGAAACTTTGAACGCAAACTGTGTCCGATCCAATCGACCGATGTTGACGGTTCAAACGGTTTCGGATGGGAAATTGGCCGAGGAATTCATTTCTGAAAACCGCGTTGCTCTAAGGTGCCCGGTTCGCGAGAAAAACGCGATAAACCGCGGAAATTATAGTTTCCTACTTTCTAGCCAAACCGTACACGCTAGGGGAAAACGGACCACACCGTTGAATTCAGCACATCCCAATGCATAAGGATGACTTCATTAGAACGCTCTATCTCTCAAAAAGTTATAATTATTTTTTCCGTCTAAATTTAGCACTTTTAGATAGAAAAAAATTGAACATTGCAACCGTTGGTGATAGAAAGGTTTACCCACTGCCAAATGATAGCTCTCGTTGAGTCTATCAAAAATATATATACTTTTATATGCCTAAGCTTTACCATCTTCATGTTATGTGGTCCATTTCGCTTATTTTTGTATTATTTTAAAAACCGTAATTTCAGCACAACTCGGTAACCAGTAGAGACAGAGACTTTTCCTATGTAAATTTGTAATCAGCGCACCTATTTTAGTAAGATAGCAAAGGTTTCATGTTGATCCGGGTCCTTGTTTTTGAGATAGGTATGCTACTTCAAAATTATTGTTTAAAATATATGATTTCTAACAAAATTTTAGCCAGTCGGCAAAAACCCAACTACCTTCAATCCAATTAAAGTTGTGGTTCTTGATACAATTTTTGACGCTGATTACGCCGGTATTATTTGATTTTACTTATTTGGAACGGTTCGGCAGTTATTACGTTCCCAATTATCAAAAATGATGCTAAAAACACTCATTTTACTATATTAGAAACTTTGAACGCAAACTGTGTCCGATCTAATCGACCGATGTTGACGGTTCAAACGGTTTCGGATGGGAAATTGGCCGAGGAATTCATTTCTGAAAACCGCGTTGCTCTAAGGTGCACGGTTCGCGAGAAAAACGCGATAAACCGCGGAAATTATAGTTTCCTACTTTCTAGCCAAACCGTACACGCTAGGGGAAAACGCACCACACCGTTGAATTCAGCACATCCCAATGCATACGGATGACTACATTAGAACGCTCTATCTCTTAAAAAGTTATAATTATTTTTTCGGTCTAAATTTAGCACTTTTAGATAGAAAAAAATTGAACATTGCAACCGTTGGTGATAGAAAGGTATACCCACTACCAAATGATAGCTCTCGTTGAGTCTATCAAAAATATGTATACTTTTATATGCCTAAGATTTACCATTTTCATGTTATGTGGTCTATTTCGCTTATTTTTGTATTATTTGAAAAACCGCAATTTCAGCACAACTCGGTAACGAATAGAGACAGAGAGTTTTCCTATGTAAATTTGTAATCAGCGCACCTATTTTAGTAAGATAGCAAAGGTTTCATGTTGATCCGGATCCTTGTTTTTGAGATAGGTGTGCTACTTCAAAATTATAGTTTAAAATATGTGATTTCTTACAAAATTTTAGCCAGACGGCAAAAACCCAACTACCTTCAATCCAATTAAAGTTGTGGTTCTTGATACAATTTTTGACGCTGAGTACGCCGGTATAATTTGATTTTACTTATTTGGGACGGTTCGGCAGTTATTACGTTCCCAATTATCAAAAATGATGCTAAAAACACTCATTTTACTATATTAGAAACTTTGAACGCAAACTGTGTCCGATCCAATCGACCGATGTTGACGGTTCAAACCGTTTCGGATGGGAAATTGGCCGAGGAATTCATTTCTGAAAACCGCGTTGCTCTAAGGTGCCCGGTTCGCGAGAAAAACGCGATAAACCGCGGAAATTATAGTTTCCTACTTTCTAGCCAAACCGTACGCGCTAGAAACCGTTAGAAAAATGATGATTTTTGTATTATTTGAAAAACCGTAATTTCGTAATAGAGGAAACATCCAACCCATACTGCGTATGATAAAGTTAAAATCATCGCTTTAGTTATTAAGCTGTAGTTAGCTAGTTTTCATATACTGTCGATGCTAAATCATATTTCTTTTTGTTTCAGGTAAACATCATCTCTGGCGTCTATAATGATTAAATTTCACGCCTAATCGACCTTAAACGTAAGTAGTGTGAGTGTCTAGCTGAGAGCTTATATCATATTGCAGTCAGAGAATCACTACTCTACTCATTAAAGAAATTTTGGATTATAATAAACATTAGCCATAGTTTACACGTTTTCTGGGCACATGTATTACATGACATATTTAATTTGTGATAATCGAATTCATCCATGAGCAAATGTTCATGCAAATAATTTCAGATTTACAAGCAAATTTACAAGTAGGTACAACTGTGTGGGTTGGAGCTAATAGGGCCAATATCACATTACTCTCCGTAAATAAGAGACGCACTCAGATCTGAGAGTTACAGAAAGCCGATAGAGTTAGTGAACGAAATTTGAAGACAAATTTCTACCACAGTATTGTTACTGAGAGAAAGCAAACTTTGAAATTGTGAAAAATATTTAGTGGTGTATTAATATTGACACGCATTGTAGTTATTATTTGATTTTGTAGACTTACTTGCTTGTCTTTATGAGCCCCTGACAATCCACCATAATCGACAATCTTTCCTGAAACGTTTTAGTAACAAATGATAAGCCATTAACCTTCAGTTTAATACTGACTCTAAAGTAGAATAAAAAACTAAGAATAACCTGCCACCTTCATTTTGTATATTTGCTAAATTAATATCGTTTTAGTATTGCAATACCAGTTTTACACCAAGATAATGCAAGAAGCATCAAAAAATAGCTTAAATAACTTAATTCTATATTAATTACTGATTTTCTTTCTTGCGACAACGAAAACAATCAAAAAATGAAATCATAGTCTGCATATTCAAAATTACGTGCGTTGTAACAAAACAGCACTTCGTTAGCTATTTTAACGCTTGTAAGCGTCACTCTCAATTCTCGTAGAAAGTAGTATAGTCCACCACAACAGCTTATATAAACGCCTGGTCTATAGGCAACTGAACCACCGCGCCACCTGTATGCGTGGTTAGCTAACACTTTCAAGTACCATTCACCTTTCGAGTTGAGAGCGCGCCAGATAAAAATTAATGATGGGGCTAGCTTGAGGCAGTTACCATTGAATAACGGGCTCCACAGAGCGAGTGGTATCTGTTATATTTCCGCCGCATATTATTTTAAGGCCGGCGTTGGCCAGAATTCACGACACAATCCAAATAACTGTTCATCGCCGCCTGACAGTGTGGTCTTTCGCGTACCATTTGAAATCGTCACCTGGCAACCAACAGATTCAAAACTCCGGTGCCACCGGATCTACGGTTTGTGGGGTTGAAAGTACAAAAGGGATGTGCGAGTAACGAACTTCGGGTGACTGTGTTTGTGTGTGTCGTACGGATTTTTGGTTTAAATTTATGGAATTGTGGCTGATTTGATATGAAGAATATTTCGGTGAGTTGTTTGTAGTGCGTATTTTGATAATTGTGATTAAATGGTTTGTTGACTGGAGGATGTAGACGATTTAGAATGGGTAAATTGTGATGACAATGGGTACAATTACAAATTGTATTATTATTTTGTTTTGAATTGTACCTACGACCAAGTTATGTTCGTTGTAAAACATAAAGTTCTATATTTTAAAAACATGATAATAAATAATATTATACAATAATAATAATAAAATAATACCAAATTTTAATTTGTCGCAAAACTGTGTGTATTTGCCAGAAATGGTAATGATATGATTTCAGCAATACAAGATGTCTAATGTCTACTTTAGAAAAATAATTATAGATACAAAAATTTACTACAACAGTATACTAGTTGTTTATCTTAAAAAATCATTATTGTTTATGCATTGTGATTTGTCAACTAGTCAACTAGTATTACTTTATAAAAAAATATTCTAACTTAGAAATAACGAATAGTTCGTTTGATTTTTTTTTAAATTTAACGGAGTTAGTTCTGATTAAGATTTTATGTGCAAGTCATTAGAATTGAACCGGAGTTCCATATATATGAAGTCTGGCGTACCTATAATGGCAAATGCTTAATTTGCGTTCCTAAAATATTATAAATGATCAACGACAGCTGTGCTCGTGACTATAAAGCATATAAAATAAGAGAATTTAAGATATGTGAACAGATATTAACCTTCTATGAAATGTAAGATACTAACATTCTATGAAATCCACTTCACAGGTAGTAAATTTATACATTCTTAAAAAAAATGCAGTTTGAAAAACTTTTGCAAAACTAATTATTAAAATCCCGTATTATGTTTTTTTGTAACGTTTTTCTTTTTTAATTTGCAAAACCCAGTTTAAAATAAATACATACATTAATAACAAAACAAGATAAATAGTTAATATTAAACATAGTGTAAACAAACGAAAAACCTAACGATAAACTAAACAAAAAATATAAACAAAGTACACATACCGGCATAATTAAAGGAACAAAAATAATAAAGAAACACCTCTTGTGTATGTTACTAAATTTTAATGTTCAAGTATATTTTACTGTTATTTGTTATTTTAACGGGACATTCTAAAGACTTTTACCAAAATTATAACACCATTATATCAATATCAGAATTTTTGTAGCAGATATTAGATAGACACTTTGAAGTAGACCTATTAGTCCAGTCAAATGGTGTTTTAGCCAGGAAAAGAGTATTTTTTTCTTTCGTACTATATGTTTTTTGGGGTCCTGAATCCGAATTTTAACTTTGCTACTTCCCACGGATATGGCTTCACAACGAAAATCGCAAAAAACCTCAAAGCTTTTGACTTATCTTCAGATTTTTGCGAAAACGTCATAAAAATGTGCCCTTTTCTACATACACCACTATACACAAAAATGAAGTACACTAAATTTCCTATAAAAGCCACCCTCAAGTATATTTTTTGGTTGAATAGTTTGGGTGCTAGAGCGTGCGAAAGAAGACCAAATTTTTCTACTTTATATAATGTGCGTGTAATTAAAACAAGCTTAGATTCTGATAAAACTACATTAAATTCACTACAAATTGCACATATTAATCACTTCTTTTGGCCAAAGCCTGTAGTCGCGGGATCGGGTTTATATTTTATGTCAC
Source organism: Melinopterus prodromus (assembly GCA_964023965.1). Taxonomy (NCBI): domain Eukaryota; kingdom Metazoa; phylum Arthropoda; class Insecta; order Coleoptera; family Scarabaeidae; genus Melinopterus; species Melinopterus prodromus. Next base: position 58,237,031 of record OZ030393.1, read on the forward strand.
ATTACGCAAAACTGTTAAGTCAAGAGCCCTCCACCAAAATTCAGTAGAGACCTAAATTATTACTAGTTATTTATTACAAACTATATATTAGCTCTTTTTAATGAATAGTTAATGTAATATGTATTTTTTTAATAACTCTGCGACGCTTAGTGGTTGAAGTGCCTGGTTTCGCTTCTGAAATATGAAAGGGAAACACAACATTGTTAGCAATGACTGCAGTAAATTCACTATTGAATACCTCTCTCATGTTCAACCACTACTTGGGCTGCAGGCTCACTGGTGCGCTGTGAAGGCCCAGGGGGTAGACTCTTCATCTGAAAAATGAAAGAAAACATGATGGTGTATGGGAAGCTCTCAAATGTGTACAGCAATGAAAATTACCTTGTATTTTCGAATTGTGTTGGGTTTGTGTTGTGTCGTCCATTTCGTCCAAATCCATATTTTTTTCAGGTTGTTACAACCTCCCACAGTATTAGCAAAGCCGGGAGCAATATAGGCCAGCCTTCTAACAACCACAATGCCCTTTGCAGTCTTTCTTGCATTTACAAAAAATAAGCTGACTACGTCGAAAAATGCATAGTTTCATGACTTTTTCGCAAAAACTGAAGATGAGTCGCAAATTTTGATGTTTTTTGCGATTTTCGTTGTGAAGCCATATCCGTGGGAAGTAGCAAAGGTGAAATTCGGATTCAGCATCCCAAAAAAACATATAGAATCAAAGAGAAAAAGCCTTCTATATTTTTTACCCTGGGACAAGCACCCTCAGAAACTATTTGACTGGACTATATGCAATTTGAAATGCTGCACAAATATCAGCAATGATTTTGTAATGAAATTGTAATAAGTGTTTAGTAAAATTGGTTAAAGCGTTCCTTTAATTGTGTCGGTCTGTATCTACAAGGAACAATAAATAACTTAAACAGAAAAACAAGAAAAAACATGTAAATCGATATGGAACTTTTCCTGACTCGTACTTTTTAAACAAAAATGCCAGAAAAACAATCAGCTAAAAGATTTACTCTGATTTATGTGTTTTTTAACTGTTGATCTAACAAAATCTGTGAGCAAATCTGGAACAGCCTGTAGATTTTAACCGGAAAGTCTGTCATGTTTTCTTTTACTATGTAACATGTACTCACTTAAATTTTTTTATTACATATATAAAAAAAATCAAAAGGCTATCTATTATTATAGCTTAGTATCGTGTTAACGATATCTTATTATCTGTAATAAAACTTAATGTTGTTGTTTATGTAGGTACCTGATCATAAAGTTAAATGTATATTTCGAATTTTAATACAGAAGTCAGTAGTAAACCATGTAAACGCGTAGTTGCAATACAAGTTATTGTATAGGGTAAAATAAACTAAATTATTATTTAAAGTATTACTTATATTTTCTAAAGTTATTTAAACAGAGCAATTGGTAGTATTTTCAATTCAGTAAAAGATACCTTATTATTTACCAACCAGTTCTATAGAAAGTATGTTTCAATTAGCAATTTGTACGGTTTTGTAATTTGTGATTAATTCGGATTGTTTTACTATGGTTAACGTAACCGTGTTGCGTCCGCAGCGTAGACGTAATATTCAAATTCCATCTGTAACGATCGCCTTACAAATATCTTTCACATTTCTACCATAATTGCCTCATAATTTCTACTCACTACCACAATTTGCATATATTCGATATACATAAACCACGTAATCATTATACCGACGTAATACCATCAGAAATATCCATTACTTTGTTGTTATTTTATGCCTCGTTTTAGAACCTATTTCGCACATGACATTCTGCTATTTCTGTCTTTTACTGTTACTAATTACCTCGACCATTGTCGTGTGGTTTCCGCACTTTAAAATTTTACGTCAGGTTGAACATAGTAAAGACAACTGACGATACGGGGTCAACGAGTTTTAGTTTTATGATGATTTTGTCTGTGAGGTTTAATACTTTTGTGGGAACGGTAAAATAAGTAAAAGTTACAATATATGAATATGAAGTTCAGCATAGTTTACGTTAAGTTCATAGAGCTGTATAATAGACTTTGTTTGAGTTTTATTGTTTGGACTACGTCAGAAATTGTGTCAATGTTTGTAGGTTTGGTGTACTGTTGTTCGTGTAGGCACATAATTCTCTTAATTATGGCTTTGGTATTTATTGCAGAGAATTGGGTAGTCGTTATTTCGCAACAAATTGCTCGTATGAAATACTATGCCAAACATATTATTATTTCTGATTATTATTCCACATTTGAATTGGGGTTCTTGTTGAATAAGTCAGGGTCAGTGATGAAGAGGAATATATAATTTAGATTTATATGTGTATGATATTGCAATTATACACTAAATTGGCAATTTGTAATAGATCAAGCAAAGAAAAAAATTATTATTTTTGTCCGTATGTACTTAGTGACACAACATGGCAAAACAATCAATACAAATAGTTCTTTAAAAATCAGTTTGTTTAAGGTGTATCAAAATTAGTAGGATATTTAGATATTTAAACAAATTACACAGTTGTTTGGTTTTGTCAAAGAACATTGGAGATTTTATAACATTGTATGTTGATGATTTTTTTCGTATAGAACGTTAAATTTGGAAACATAATTTTTGGTATTGTTCCTACTCAAAAAGCAGTGGTATTGGACATTTATAACGATAAGATTGCACAGACACAAAAATCCAATTGCGTTCGTGAACAAATATCACATTTATCTATTGGTTTCTAAAAACAATATTGTTGATACTCTAAATCAAGTAACATTGGCTGCAAAGTTTGCAAAATTGTGTATCTTCTTCAAAAATTAGATTCTGAACATAACCAAGTCCACAACATAACCAAGTACACTAATCCAATTGCGTTCGTGATGATGTAAAATAACTTTAACGATTACCATGTACCTCTAAAAAACGAAAAAGAAACAACAAATATTAAATATTAATGATAGAAAATAATATGACAGTTTAATAACATCTTCAAATGAAAAATATTGAAAAGAATAAGATTAGCTGAAAAATAACATTTAAAAAATCCGGGTCCATGAAAAATTAAGAGTTGGTCGAAATGATGTATCGCAGTCAAAAAACGTTGTTTCCAGCTTAAAAATCACTTTTTGTTGTAACGTCACAGGATTATTATTAAAACAAGGATACCAAAAGTTGACAATAGTATATGCACCATCTTTAGAGATAACACAAGGAACATCCCTGATATTTTGTCACTCCCTGAACTTAGTGTAATACCAAAATTAATAATTTAATATAAAAGAAATCATTTTAGATTTATTAAACTATGACTTTTGACGCACTGCATAACCAGGAAACCATATTCTTCAAATGATTAAAAATATGTATCTCACTAAATATATAACTTAAAGATTCATACGAAATAGTTCATACGTGCAAACTGTGCTAATTCAATAATTTTTTTCCTGAAGTTCCTATAAATTTTTACTGCCTTGGTAGTTCAACTGGGGAGCTCTCGATCGAAAACTGGGAGATTCCTGGTTGACATCCAGGCCGAGATATTTTTCCACAAATTATCCTCACCTGAATAAATTATCTTTCGCCTGTCTATGCATATTCATTAATTTCTCCCATAAACTATTTCACCACTCTCATGCCTCTAGCATTGTATACACTTCAATTTCCAACCTGCCAGTAATGCACTTAACAAGTGTCCATCAAACCGCAGAAAACCACTTAAAACCTCGATTGTTGTGGAAAACGATAATAAACTTCCTGCAACGTATCCACAAACTAATACATAATGTAATCTCTAAACAAGGAAGAAAAAAGTCAATTTTCCTATGAGGCCGTTGCGAAGTTTTGCGGTGAAAGTCGGCTGGCTCCATTGTCCCAACGGCAGACCGAGTCTTGCCAATTTTGTCGACACGAAGCCGGTGGCGGTTTAGCTTAAACGGCCGTGGCGGCGGACTTGCGCCTCCGTGTTTAATCGCTCTGAGGCTGACTGATGAGTAGCGGAGAGGCAATTGACCTGGAGAAGATGAAAAGTAACAGCGGCACGCAAAAACACAGGCCAGACTATCGGGCGACTTTCAAAAATGCTCTGTACGCAATCCGTGAGAGGAACTACGCTGAATTAAATCGTGATGGGATGGGAGATTGTATGAACCAAACCACAACTCTGCGACTGTTGTGATGCTCGGTGTCGTCTTTTGTTTCCTCTCAGATGTACGCTTTGTGAATCGTTGTAGAGATATGATTATCTATCCAGCTGTTCCTTCATTATTTAACTTAGGGACAACGTAAATGTCCTTGTCTGTCCTCTGCAAATCAGTATAGCAAATAATATAAAACACACCAAAGAAATCACCATTCTAATCGACAGAATCTACAGCTGATAATGTAATATTATTTTGTTTATTACTTTGTCATACGCAGTATGATAAACCACTGATAGACCACTGCTAACTTTTATATAGCTATTTTGAAACCAGCGTGTCCAATATTAAAAAAAAAAGTATCTTTAGGTTAAAGTTACAGACAATTAAAATTTGTCGTTTAGTGTAAATTATTATAGAATTCATTGTCTTCAATATAATTAAATTAAATATGTATGAGTATATTATTCAGTGTTTACTGCATGAATTTTATATGAATGCATCCGTGACGGTATGACTAAAGAATGCATCTGGGCAGACATGCAACCCGCGAGAACACGTAACAATGCAGAATTCTTAAAGTAAAGTGTATGCATGAAAATTGTTGATCTAGGCCATTCGTGGTAAACCGTATCACGTAAGACACTTCATAACATGTAATACTCTTGTAGGTTACTAGCAATAGGTCGTGAGTAATGAATTGGGCAACCTAGATTTTGACGTTTTCTACGCGGATTCCAATAAAATAAATTAGATAGATTTCGTACTTGTGTTTCAGAATACTCTAACAAATAACACGGTTTGCAAAGTTTGTTACTGTAACATGGATGCAACTAGATTAAATATGACTTTAATTGGACGTTCTTTGTCTTCAAAATTTTACATTTTGTGCACCGTTTTTGAACCGGGGTTCCGCGAGATGTCGTCAGGGGTCCCGCTGAAAAATGGTAACAAATATCGCCGCCCATCGCGGGTTTATGGCACATTATTCAGTGTCATTTTTACGTGTTATTATATTATTATTATGTGGCATTTTTATTTTTATTGGATTATTATTTTAAATATTGGATTAACAATTTTGATTTATAGCCCTTCTAACTCACTGTTATTTCGATATTACATCCAACGAGCAAGAATATTCAAGACTAATTATTCATTAACTTCAAATGACAATATTACTTACAATTATCTGTTACATAGAAATAAAATAACCTATAGACAACAACAAGCTGGCAGAGTTATTGATCTAAACCTAACATTTTTTGTTTCAAAATATTTGCCTTTTCGAATAAACCTATAATTTGAATCTGCTGCTCATAATGGTGGTTTAGAAGAAGAACAAAATTGTTCGTGGAGGATTTCAATATTATGAACTTATGATAAACTTACATTCCATATAATATTACTAACCTATTACCAGACAAGTTCTGAGCTACTATGATAAAAATTATGTCGGTCACATTCATAGAAAATCAATAAATATACAGAGTGATTTGCAATTTTAGGCGAAACTTTATGACAGGAAACTAAAGAGAAATTAAAAATTTTGCGACTGCATTTGTAGTATTTAGTATTTAGTAACAAAAAATAATTGAATTAAATTGTAGGTACTTAGTAAGTACTACTTTTGATAACGCAAAAAATGTAAAACTTTATCACATTTTTATTTATATTTCATATTTCATTTTACAAATTCCATTTGTTTAAATAATTTGCTTTTCTCGAAACTCTGTCGAACATCTGTTTTCTGAGTTCGAAACGGCAGTTTATTATCTTAGAGTGACATTATTAATTAAACAAATTTTCCTATTGTTTAAACAATCGATGATTATTAATTTTCAACTGTTGTTCCAATTATGGTAGAAGTCAGCTTTTTTGTGAAATTAACTTATATATTTCATGTTCGAGGTATCTTGCCTATGTTATTAGCTAATAAACTTATATTTGTTTACGCAAATACCATTTGTTTAAATAATTTAATTAATTAAAGCAATTTTTTTTGCAATTCTCCTAACATTCATTTTTAGTGAGATCATTTATATTTTGGGATAATTTCCATTGTTGAAATAATAAAATATTATTCAAATGCATAATGGTGTTATACAGGTGGTATGTATATTTTAAAATAAATTAAAACTTACAGCCACAACCTGGATTTGAACCAGGGACCTGGAACCTGGTTCAAATCATTAATAAGTAAAATATTATTCGTTTTCAATATCATTTATTCGAACAAATTTAATTGATTTAAAATACTTTTTTCGGGAAATTGGGGAGTTACTGTTCGAATTGTGAACAGCCGAATAATATTTTCTTATTTAAACAACAGAAATAATCCCAAAATATAAATGATGTCACTTGAGAACAACGTTGGTCAGAATAACAGTCTAAAAGATAATTTTAGGTAAATTGTAAAAAAATGTGGGTTTATTAGATAATATAGGCAAGATATCTCGAACATGAAATTTATAAGTTAATTTCTCAATAAAAATGAATTTTCACCCATAATTAGAAAAAAGTTGTAAATAAATAATAATGTATTGTTTAAACAATAGGAAGATTTTTTTGATGAATAATGTCATGAATTAATTAGGTCATTTTTCTGAAGAATCTAAATTTTTTCATTTAAGGGTAGTTTCCAGGGCACTGTGGGGGTTTGTTTAATCCCTATACCTTTTTTTTCTCAGAACGTAATTATTATTTAGAGTAAAACGTTTCATAAGGACTATTTTTTCAATATCCTTAAAAAAAAGAAATATTAATAACACAGTATTTTCAATTTCTATCTTCTTAAAGAATATTAGCTTGTTAGCAATAGGACCATATGAAACTTTTTACTCAGAATAAATGTTTGTTAATTTTTGTACCTTGACCAAATTTTTGTATTTTCAAAAAAAAAAATTAGCAAGCATTAACTGTAATATCACTAGTTATTGGATGGATACCAGCTATGTATTGTTTTCACAGAATTTACATATTCCACATACATTTTTCTGCGAAATTACAACAGTATCACAGTAATTTAACTGGGAATTTTTTTAAATTTCGCCGGACAAGTCCTGCAATTTCAGATTAGTAAGTGACAGGCTTGTAAAATCTATATATCTGAAAAATATATCTGAAAAACTGCTTTGCACGTTCTTCTTTTCGTAAAAAAATACTCAAAATAACAGTGGGAAGGACATTGTATATTTTTGTTGGGGATTCCGCCAGTTTCCAATTTAATTTAAAGGGTTCCCCAAGAGTAAATAGGTTGAGAAACTCCGAAATAGCAAATTGTATAAATTTCGGTTGTTTTGCAGCAAAAGGGACTGGACAAACATCTAGGCTGGTCCGAGCACAAGCAATAGAACACACAAGAACTGCGTGACAACTGACAATACTATAACGCATAGTTATGTGTGCTTTATGGGAACCAAGTTATATAACCACCACAAATCAGGCTAAATGAGCTTTTTGCACCTGGTTTCCTTAGGAAATAACATACCAAACGCTTTCTATTTGATTGACGAGTTTCACAGCCACGAAATATGTTTACCGTACTTTTTGCTCGTTTCATTTGTGTAATTGTGTAATTATACTATTGTCTCCAACATGCTATACTAAATAATACTATTTTGACGGAAGTTCAAATTTATACGTTCCTCCTTTTCCAGGAGTTAATCTTTCACCTCCTAACCAAGCTTCCTGATACCAACCAACCATCATTGATCGTCCTAAAATAAACATCAAACAACTGCAGCGTGCAGTTTCTCAGGAACGCTCAATCAACCGTTTCGTGTCAATATTAGTACCGCAAGTTTGCACAATTTAAATTGCAAAAGCCACGCAATCCAAACAGAGTTTTGCCGGCTGGTTACCAGAAGAAGTCGCCGCGAAAAGACGCCGTAAAGACGTGAAGCCCTAGCCTAACTTTCACGTAACCGATCAGCTGCGTTTCATAATTTGCGTTAATTTGTGAGACGTTTTTTTTTTCTTTCTTCGTGTCTGCTACTTTCAACAGACTGGCGCACATTGTTGCGATTACCAGTTATTGTGTTGCTCGGTTACCTAAAGATTTATGTAACCGGTGTGTGCGTATCGTGTCCAAAACGTGGAGAAACTCTTAGTTGTAATTTTAAAACGAGCTATTATCGACTGCTATGTCTTGTAATAATTGATTCTTTTATAAAGTACGAAGTCATTATTTGGATTAATAATAGTAAAAAATGGTAACGTTTAGATCCGTGTTTTGTTTTGTAGAGTGGAATGAGTCGATATAATTTTAATCTCGTGTGTTATTAAATTTTTTCTTGATCAGAAAATTGTATTGTTTCTTATCCGACGGTTAAAATATCAACAGTCGATCGGTTTATTGATGGTTCTTCTCATTTTCCTCATTTTTGTGTATTGAAAATGAAACCTATGATATTGGGAAACAAAAATTCGGTAAACCCTGCGCCCGAAATAGTTATCGATAACACAGTTGTTGAGATAGTGGACAATCTTGAATATGTAGGTGTCATATTAGACAATACGTTAAAATTTACTAATAATATGGATTTTATAGTTGAAAAGGTGACCGAAAGATTAGTTATTTAGGAAGAAAATCTAATTAACTAACATTAGAATCTAGAATATATTTATACCATATTATAGAACCATATTTTATAGGACCATATAGCCATATAGAACCAATAGATTATAAAAACCATATTTTAAATATTGCAGCAGTATAATATTTGTGTGTACCGACAAAGACATTAAAAATGCAAGTACAACAAAATCAAGCACTCATAATTGTAGTACAATGCTCCAGGTGAACCATTATCAAGTCAAAGTTGGCTAAATTAAATTTCTTGAATGTTAAACACGGATCGGTTTATAAGGCACTCACTTGGACATATAAATCATAAAATGTCAAATGGAGTAATTATTTAACATATAAATTGCAGGATCTCTTGACCTGATAATCGCATCAGGTGCTTTGAGTGGACTATTGTACTGTGAACCAAACTAATAATTTAGTCATGAAAACTCCAAATTTAGTGACACGACCAACTTTCCCTATGTCGATGTCGTTTCTATAGTTTGTTCTCAAATCAGTTATGTTTAAGTTTTCTATGTTTTAGTTACTTTTAGGATATTTTTTATTTATCGATTTATTGACCTCTTATCGTGGTCAACATAACTCAACACAACTGGACAATTGTAAAGGCATATATTATTTCACTCATTGTCGTTTTGTTGAGTATGTTCATTTCAACTCCTGTAGTGTTTGAGGCGTAGACACACTTTAATCTTTACTTCTATTGGCAAGAAGAATCAACAATTACTGTATGACGCTCCAACTTGGAGAGCTGTTTTAAGACAAAAAGACAAGTCTAAATGATGCATAACTAAATACTCCGAAGATGTTTTCTAACTTTTTTTTAGATCACATTATAATATTGCCTATAAAACCTTTCACTACAGGCAATCTTTCTCCTGTTATCGCTAAAGGCTGCTGGAAAGAAACGATGACGAATCAAACAACATCACGCGTATATCGAAAGATAGAAACGGAATGCTTGTTCGTTTACGAGTTTTATGACTTATCTCGAGTAAGAAGGAAATACCGACGTTGTAATATAAGATGAGTAACAGGTATTTAAGATTAAAGAAGGTTACCCAGTCTTCAGAGAATCGAATTTCTCCAAATATAAGACGCAGACGACAAGCCCACCGGAGGTCAAGGATACCGAGAGAACAGGTACACATGTCTTGAATCACATTCAACAGATCCTCTTGCGTCAAAATCTGGGACAAGCGTAGGACCTACTAAATCTTAATGCTTAAATCACGGAATCCATTTCCAATAAAATTAATACTCGTCCACATACGCGCGCATATCGAAATGGAGTTTTTTTTGGGCGATCTTGGAGTTACGCTCCACTTAGTGCGACCCGTGTGGCGCAGCAAGGTGAATGGCGGCAATTGTTTCAGTCGTCCGAAGAAATTGATGGGTGCCCGATTGTGATGTTTGTTCTTTTCTGCTCCCTCATTAGCGGTCCACATTAAAATGGCTTCGCAGAGTGAGAGACACTTTCTTTTCGATTCGAGTCACTCGTTAGAAACTTTGTGGACAGTAATTATGCCGATTGTAATTTTTAATGATGTTTGTGAGTTGATATTGATACCGATTCGGACTGGAAAATGTGATAATTGGATGTCGTGATTCCGTGATCGTTTAAGTTAGGCGTGAAATTAGTTTCTTTTTATAAAGAATCAAAAATAATAATAGATATTTATTTGGAATAATTGGCAGATGTTTTGTTGGTTATTGGGAAATGTGTTGATATCTCTCAATGATACTTGCTCATTGAAATGATGTTTGTTAACACAATGTGATAGGTACATCTGCAGACAATGGATTCACTCTATACGTAATATACAGGGTGTTTCAGAAATAACGGGTAACCTTGAAGGGGCATATCAACAAAGGACAGAGAAGCAATTTTATATAACATATAGTCTATTTCAAAGTTTTAAGTACTATCAAAATTGTATTGAAGAAATCGTCCAAGGCCGATATCCGTCGAACAAAACAAACCGACTTAATACAGCAACTGCTCGCCCCGGCCGATCAAAATTATGTCGAATTCTAGCCATTCGTCGCATAGAATTGGCATCCATCCTTCTCTGGCACTACACAAATCACTACACAAACACAACCACATGAAGATTCCACAATCCAAAAGATTCTTATTGTAGATAGACCAACAAACAGCTGAGCACATATGAGCCTGGCGAATGTACGTCAATGTCGCCGTAGCCGTCATGCCAAGATGGAGGGAAACCGATACGTTTCTGGCAGCGTTGATTTGTCGCCACAACTGTGGTAGAGTGTTGTCGATTTTTTTGCGCTGCACAGGGACGGTCTCCGCTTTCTTTATTAATTTTCTTAAGAATGCGTTAAGTTAGTTATTTAACAAAACGTGCTCATTACGTCCTTCGCCATATGCTCCTTCAAAGTTAGCCGTTAATTCTGAAACATCCTGTATAGTCCGTTCGTAAAGTAACGGATAAATAAACACATAAATTCGATGATATAAATAATTTTTTTTGTTCAAAATCGTGTCTTAATGGTAGCAGAAACATTTTATAACTAACACAAGAAAATTTTTGACATAAACACAATCTGTAAAATTTTATAAATCGACGAATTTTCTGAATGGAATATAAAAATTTGACTAAAACATTTTTCGCGCGTAATGTTAAGAGCAGTCTGGCCAAATGTCAAAAAGCGGGATTATGGCACATTTATCCCAGAAACCTTAAACTTTTTTCTTTTCCCGGAAATCCAAAAATTTGAAAGAAACAACGAAAAGCCTGCGTAATATGGAACTTTCAAGCCCGGATTCGTATTCAGCGCGAAGAACTCGACTAAAAACGCTTATTCTCTTTCTATTTACTTGCAAAACTAAATCAACATTCCCTGATTTTTATCTGTCTTTTTCTCGAAAATGTTGTGATGTAAGGTCATGATATTTGTATGCCCTCATAAATAAAAGTAAATATTAAGAGATCTATCATATTCTGTAAGAAAAATATGGGGCTGTCATTGGAAGCAAAGTGTTGATGACGTCATACGTTGTAAACAATTGAAGGCTGGAAAATGAATTTGACATAAACGTGTGACGTAAACGTGTTTTTTTCTAAGCTTTTCATTTAAGAAAATACTTATGATGTCATAACTGCAATGAAAGCTACCTGCAAAAAAATAAAACTTTATCGTATTTTATTGTGCTGTTTATGTAAAGTGTAAATTAAGTAAGAACATTAGGAAATTGCTATAACTTTTTTAAATATTCTATTTTATAAAACTGTTTAAGTAAATGTACTTGCTTAGTTGCTTAGGTCCTTTTAGACGGTTATGTCAGTTCTCAGTTCAGTTTCAGTCAAACTGTCAGTTTTTCCTATGTGTAAAAGTTATACACTGAAAGGAGAACAAGAGGAATAACTGACAGTTTGACTGAAACTGAACTGACAACTGACATGCCCGTCTAAAAGGGCCTACTGAACCAACTGAATTTTATATCACATGCAACGTTCTATTTTTTGCTGAAATCTGGTATTTAACTTTCCAATTCCACGGTGTTCAAATTTTCCGGCTGGCTTTCAGAAAATCACTATGAAAACGAAAAAATGATAACTCTGACGATCAGGAATTGCAAATGGAATATGAATAGGTGTTTTCGATTGATTTTCTTTAGGATATTTAGGATATTTTGCGATTTTCAATTGAGATTTTTTCGAAACTAGGGCCATAATGGCCAACAAATTTCAACATTGCATTCAGAAGAAAAGTCGTTAGTAAATTGCACAGAAAAAAGTAAACCATACCAAAAACACAAACAAAGTTGGTTACCTACTTATGAACAAAGATATATACAATAACATTAAAAAATCTACAACAATTATTTCTTTCTTTGTTTACACATTGTGTAAAATGTCGTATTTAAGTAAACTCTATTTACAGTATAAAAGCAAACTAACAATTACAACACCACATAAAAAATATGGATTTACAGATCAATGGTAATTAATTAATTTGATAACAGAAAACAATCTCAAGTAGTATATCTCTAGTCAGCAGTAGAGGACAGTTAATGAGATGATAACCCTTCACCTTTGGATAATTTCCAAAATTGACACTTATATGCTAAAAACGACTTAATCTCTCTAAGAAAACTATCTCTAATAACCTATAGTTGGCTCTGTGAAATATGTAATTTATTACTTATTCACACATTGTCGACTAATTGATTATTATTACTAACAATAATAATTTCTAAATTCTTAACACCTCATTAAAACACCGAATTGTTCGAGTAAAAGTGGTTTCCGGTCAAAATTCATTTTTGTACACAGTGCAGACAATGACTAATACTTTTACCTCTGCGTATCACATTGACAACTAACAGTGTTGTAATTTGTTGTTGTAATTTATTCAGAATGCACGTTCGGTGTCGTTTTACATACACATGCATTTCGTCCAATTCATCGTTCCAACATTTATTCAGAGAAATAACGGCATAGCTCTTCACGTCCAGAAATCTAGCGGCACTGTACGGCCACAAAACAGTTGCCTTTCATACTTTTAATCTCTCTGTGTCATCTGAAACGAGCGTGTGTATACTGTGTATAGTTTAAACGTTTAAAGTTTCTGTTATTTCGAGATTATATCTGATACTTAGGAAACAAATGTTTCATTTTTTGTTCGTAAATGTTAAACACAGGTTATTATAACCTTGAGACCGCCTTTTTGCTTTTTCTCGTCCCATATTTTGCTTAAAGGAAATTAAAAGGGAATATACAATACATATGTACTAATCTACAGAGTACACAAAAAAAATCTATACACATTTTAGAAAAAGAAAAACCTGCATAAACTACAACTTTAATACTATGATGATACACAAAACTATATGGCTCCCATTATCAGAATATCGGTCTTTTGATACCCTAAATTAATATTACTATGCAATGTTATAGAGTAGATAGAGTTAAAACTGTACCTTTATTATTTAAACTATGTATTAAGAGAAAAGAGAAACATGTAACGGCTCTGTGAAGTAGTACTTAGTTACTGTCAAAACGCTCGTCAAAAGCCTCGATAGAACCAGTGCTAGTAGTTGTCATTTCAGCCTACCTAGAGAATTCGATCACGAGGAATTAACCTTTTTGAATTGTATCAAAAACAAAAAATATCGAAATGACCTCTCATACCTTTTGTATCAAACTCTACCTCGACTTTTTTTCGATACACAATGTTGACGCTAATCGGTTATCTCTAAAACGAGATTATCACTACCACTACCCCTAAACCCTCTCTAATAAGTAATTATATAAGTAATTATACAGGATGATTTATAACTAGTATGCAAAATTGCATCCCCACTAACAAAATGTTATTTCAAGTAATAATGAAAGAGTATCTCGTTTGCTTAATTTCAGTGTTATCTGATTTTTTGCATGCAGTTGTTATTATCTAAATGTCACAGTAGCAGTGTTGCCAGATCGACAGGTTTAACAGTAATACTCATTTAATGTTGGCTTAGCTGTCATCTAGTGGTTTTCTAGTGATATCCCTTCGATTTTGACTTTTTGGGATTCTTATAGTTTATGAAGAGCAGAATCGAAAGGTGTTGGTTTTATTAATATTGAACTTCTATCCAATACTCGTATCTTTTACTATTTAGCTGTCACGTTTGATAATCCGAACAATTTGATAATCCGAATCACCTTCGGTCCCAATTAGTTCGGATTATCGACGCTCTACTGTACCTACAATTTGAGGTATGATAGAAATTTATGCAAACATTTTTCCAGAAGTTATAAAAAAAATGTCACGTTCGCTATAGGAACGAACATTATCTCGATTTAGGGTGGGGCAAAACTCTGAACGTCATAGGGATATTAGGTCTCTTCATTACCTACAAATTGAGGTATCATAGAAATTTATGCAAACATTTTGTCAGAAGTTATAAATATTTTTCTGTGGAAACTGATTGAAATACGTTAGCTATAGGAACGAACATTATCGCGATTTAGGGGGGCAAAACTCTTAACGTCATAGGGCTATTAGGTCTCTTAATTACCTACAATTGGAGATATGATAGAAATTTATGCAAACATTTTTGCAGAAGTTATAAAAAAATTTCTATGGAAACTGATTGAAGTACGTTAGCTATAGGAACGAACACTATCGCGATTTAAAGGGGGGGGGGGCAAAACTCTGAACGTCATAGGGATATTAGGTCTCTTAATTCGCTACAATTTGAGGTATGATAGAAATTTATGCAAACATTTTTGCAGAAGTTATAAACATTTTTCTGTGGAAACTGATTGAAATACGTTAGCTATAGGAACGAACATTATCCCGATTTAGGAGGGGGGCAAAACTCTGAACCTCATAGGGTTATTAGGTCTCTTAATTACCTACAATTTGAGGTAAGATAGAAATTTATGCAAACATTTTTGCAGAAGTTATAAACATTTTTCTGTGGAAACTGATTGAAGTGCGTCAGCTATAGGAACGAACACTATCTGGATTTAGGGGGGGACAAAACTCTGAACGTCATAGGATATTAGGTCTCTTAATTACCTACAATTTGAGGTATGATAGAAATTTAGGCAAACATTTTTGCAGTAGGTATCAACATTTTCCTGTCGAAACTGATTGAAATACGTTAGCTATGGGAACGAAACATTATCGCGATT
Organism: Melinopterus prodromus; assembly: GCA_964023965.1. Lineage (NCBI taxonomy): Eukaryota > Metazoa > Arthropoda > Insecta > Coleoptera > Scarabaeidae > Melinopterus > Melinopterus prodromus. The sequence goes on from OZ030393.1 coordinate 58,252,404, forward strand.
TAAGGGGGGGGGGGGCAAAATTCGGTACTCTATCTTTGTATTCATTGTTTTTACAATAAATTTGGAGTCTACGCTTATTAATTCAAAAAAGGGAAAAAGAATAAACTTTACAATTATACTTTTATATCTTAGATTTACATTCCGTGGAATCTGAATTTGAAAGAAGAAATTGTCAATTATCCTGGTTTTTTGGATAGAAATTTCTATTTTGCATTTTTTTCCCTCTTGTTTTCCCAAAAACTACACATCTACCTAAGACATATTTTGTAAATTCAAATTATTAAGAAAAATAAAATGTCTTTCCAGATTTTCTCGAAAACAATTCACATTTTAATTCAGATATTACAGAAAGAACTATACAAGAGTTACTTGAAACTTGTTCGATTGTTTTGGTAATGATATGGCTTGGGTTATATATTATTTGACAAATTTAAGTAATTGCTAGTATAATAATTCTTTAGTATCTACATTTCAAAGTTTACTATTTTTTTTTTTTACTTTATCATACGCAGTATGTAAAGTATTGTAATCGTGCCGAAAAAAAAAATTGAGATTTTAGCGGAAATAGGTCTTTTTGGGTCCCCTGAACATTTTTGACCAAGGTACAAAAAAATGTCTGTGTGTGTGTGTGTGTGTGTGTGTGTGTGTGTGTGTACCCGTTTTTTGTGGAGACGGTTCCGGGGAAACTACTAAAGGTATCGGGACGAAAGTTCATATTTAAAAGTTTCATGACTAAACTTAGAGCTGAAAAGCTTTTGGTTCAAAAGGGTCCAAAGGAACAGACTATTTACTTCTAGCATTTTTCAACGATTTTGCAATTGAGCCGCTATTTCTATAATTTCGTCAAAATAGTTAAATAATAAAGTAAAGCAGAGGAAATTTTGAATAATTTATGCCTATGACATTTTTTGGTAAAATTAATAGTTTAGCTGCAAGAGCAAATTCTATTTCATCGAGATCGGTCGTATCTGCATTGCTATGAAACTACATAGTAGCCAGGATTTTGACAAATATTTTTTTGTGCTGTCATGGCTGTCCCACTCGAAAACAGCTGATTCCATCAGTGGTTGGGGAGCCGCTATGGAACGTTGCCGCTCTAGTGCGGAAAGTACAAAATTTAAATAAAATAAGATCACAAATTTGATTGTTTGTTGATAAGAAATATCAACCCGTTGTTATATCTAATTGTAAAAACGATAAATTGAGAAAATTGTAAATAACGTATAGCGATGAGTGTAGTTATATTTTAGTATGTTGGTACGGATGTATCTACTGTGTCATGAACGAATATAAATCTGTCAGAATTTGAATTAGCTTTTTAAACTTGACGTTTCGTAGAAGTGGTATCAACTTAATATTTCCTATACAGAAATATATCCATTTTTGATTTTTTTAAATACCTTTTTCTCAAAAGCAACACAAAAAACGTTGATGTCACTCCTGCCGAAAACTACATAGCGCGACTCGCTGACATGCGACGGCGATGGTCCGCCATCGGTGACGCGCCCCAACACCGCTCGTCGCGCTATTCCGTACTTTCGGCACTTGTGAGATAAATAACTATTATTCTGATGACAGTAGGTAGTGTCAAATGCTGATGGTTTGACAATACCTACTATTGATGCTATTGACTATCAAAATATCTGTCAAATCCTGGCTGACTAGTTTAATTTTAATGCAGACACGATTTATCTCAATCAAATAGATTCTCATGCAGCTAAACTATTAATTTTATATTTTGTATGATAAAGTTATGTGCCTGGCCACATCAGATTTTTTGGTGTTACCAAGAGATTAAAATGTCAAAATGCAATAATTTAAGGAATCCAAAAATATGCCCAAATGTAGGGTGTTATATATGAAGAAAACGTAAGTTTGAGTTGTCACTGTCATGTTATGGAACAGCCTGTATACGCGAAAATAATTGTTCTCAGGCGTTCCTCGTATCAGAGAAAAATCCGTTTTAAAATATTTTCGTCACCAGAGGTACGAAATTACTCTATTGAGACATCCTGTACAACTTGTAAATTACTCTAACAACGTTATGTGTGTTAGAAACCCAGGAGAAAATGCAAAGTGAGCTTCCTTATGTACCCATTATGCATCCCTAAGCATAATAATTACCGGTCATAAAGTGATTACTTATATTACATGGTTATATGCAAATTCCCTATCGCTCGATGTATCTCAGATTTTTGCTAAACGTAAAAGATTTTTCTAATTGGTGAAACCATGCCTTGCATGCAAATCAACATCACAGACAGCCGCAGTGGTCTCGTCCACATTGTTCCCGAACAATGAATTCATTATTAAATGGGTTTCATCTGCTCTCTATCAAGCCTTATGGTGTGGCAAATGTTCTCGCTAAATATTAATTACGACAAGACAATGGACCTAACGAAGACACACTTAGTGTCACTAGAGAATTTATTGCACAATTATCCGTGCTTTTAATTACAGCACTAGAGGTGGTGGAACGTTCTGCAGGTATTCGGTGAATTATGTCTATGTGGAGGAATTCGCAATACGGTAATATACCTTTCACTTTCTTTGTTAGGCATGGTAAGGTTCTGAGTGATGGTTTCGGTTTTTAACACCAAATAAGCAATGGGGAATTAATTACATTGGTTAGTGAGTGAACAGCTGTATTCGTCGGTGGTTCCTAACATTAATTTTTGATTGTTGTTATATAATATCAATCAGGAAATTACTTTGTTTGCTATTGTTGAATGCATTCATTAATATTGCAATTTATAATAATTAATTTAAATTATTATTTACTAATATTGATCATTACTTAATACTTATAGTTAACAAAATCACAGTGGATTTAGATTACACAACCCTTTATAACAAATCACTGATTGTTTACTGCACTTTTTTCTTTATTTGTCACGGTGAATTATAGTTCAAATGACTTAAAATTCCTTATAATTAATGCTTATTAATAAATTGTGTGGCCTAAATGAACGAATATGATTTTTTTCTACTTTGCGTGATTATATTTTTATAAATTTTGAAATTCTGGCTTGAATATTGAATTAAATTACAATCTTGAATATTTTTACGGGTAACATGTGGTAGCACTGAAGTGACCGTCAACTTAGTAATGTTAGAATAAAATCTAATTGTGAATAATTTTATAAATAATCTAAGTTCCATTTCCTAAGAACTATTTTATAAATCGTATTTTGAACTTAATTTTATTAATATTCGAATTAATTCTTATTTTTTTTTTTAATTTAGAAATTACATGCTAAACTAGTAATTATTAAATTTAATGATGACTTGGTTATCTTATAGATCGTAAAAAAATTTAATTAGTTGTATAGTCAGGTGAACTTACTTAACATATGAACTTACTTGGTTTTTCAGTTACTCAAAAAGTTACACTCATTTGAAATATTAACAAACAATATTTTAAACTCCTTAAATAAATCAAAACCAACAAAATCTGAAAATAAGTTTAATGTGGACTTATGTTTCTTCATCACATTGTTCATATTCAATTTATTGTTATTATTTTTAATTTTCTGTTTAATATTTTCTAACTGTAACACAATGGATTATAACATTGTAACACTGTTTTCGGTGTTACAATTAACAAATTGTAACATCGTTTTTAGTAATTTTTTTCTAAGATAGTATGGCCAAAGGATTGGGGCTTTCTTAGTTTTGCTGTGTTCACCAAAATACGCGAGCATGACATTTCGGTGATGTTTTGCGACTCGGGTAAGTGATCGTCTTCATTCTTTTCAACTAAACATCAAATCTCCTTTTCTGATATAATTCAAGGACCGCATTTACTTTAATAAGGTGTTATGCGAAGATTAAACCTACATGGTAGATATGAACGATTTTAATTACTGCTGCGAGATTGTATATGCCCAATAAATGGTTTATTGAATATCAGCATACACGTAGGAAGCTATAGTACATTTAATATGTTGAGGATTTCGTAGTTTATGTAACTGATAAGTTTTCGGTAACATTTTGGACCGAATTCTGCTCGTTTCAATACCGTATTCGTTCTTTTCTGTCGCGTTTGACTTCGTCTTATCACATGTAATTTTAAGTATAATTTATTCTAATAAATTGTTACACTGAAGTCAGAAATTTGTTTCAATTATAAGTTTAACCGTTATAACAATTCTTTAGTAAGTGCTTATTCTTTAAAGTACTTATGAAACCACTCTTTTAAAGTTCCCTTTTAGGTTATGTTTCATGCATTTATCACAGTAGTGTTGTGTTGCCCCAAGCTCCATTATGATAATAGTTGCGACCTCGCTGATTATTTATTAAAACTTGTAGGCAAAAGTAGAATAAAATTATTCACAATTAGATTTTGACGTGATTTTATTCCAGCGCAATATAGAAACCACAATTTCTAAATTTATATATAACTAATGAATTTCTTTTAACTTTACTAACAACAGTATTCATGACATCACCTGTCTTAAGCTGGCTGCATCGTAAATAGTATTCTAAATATAATCACTCTAGACTCTGCTAAATGTATTTTTTCTGATTTGACTGAATTTAATGGATCATTAGACCGCCTTTTCAATAAATCTTTTGAGGATTTTACGATTGCACCATAAAGTAGGAGCGAAACGAACAGAAGTGATAAAGTGTACTCCGATACCATAATTGCCAGTCTTTAGTGCTAGTCGATAGTGCCGCAAAGTGAAAATGTCGATGTTACGACTGTATTTGCGGTGTCAATAGAAACTCAACGGCCTTGTGAAAGTATCTAGAAGTGGACATCTTTAGGCATTACCTTCGCCGGCACTTAGACAACATTTCTTTTCTTTCGAAATTACCGCACTGGGAATTTGCGCCGTGCCATAGTCTGTCTGGTTTTATAAGAATCCGTGCGAATGCATGTCAGTGTTCTATAGCACTATAATAAATTGTCTCTTGGAGTTTGCTGGTTAAACCCTTGCTTTTGGTCCGTTCTGTATTTCCTATCACTCCATAATATACTAATTAGAAACAGGAAGATGTCGAAGTAATACCTGTATGTTTTATTGTGGTCATCTTCAATGCTGGAAGACCTTATTAACTTGATGATATCTTGATGATATCGAACCAATACAGAATCGAGATTACAGGACTTCCGCATTTTGCACCTGGCTAGTGTTGGATGAGTACATCGACAACGTTAATTGCATCTAATCGTTTCCTTTCAGTTGCAACTCTATAGATGCACAGAGATTTACAATTGAGTTGACAAGATGCAGAGAACAGTGTGGCAATTACCGATAGACATTACTATTTCGGCATTTTGAGTTATACGAAGTATATCTAATAGTAAAAAAGGAACACGGCAAAAAATACCGCTATAAATTAGTGGGTTCAGATTTACACTGGTTGCTGGTTGGTTCAGACCATGGAGATAGTATAGCGGGGAGACGTCAAACTAGGTTGCTCGTTTTCCGACTTTTAACAACAATTTTGATCCTCTCCACCGTGATGCCTGTAAATGTTGTTTAAGCGTAGATACATTCTACGCCTCACCATACTCTGCAGATTGCTTGAACTTTTCGTTGTTTTTCTCGAGCTGGTTTTGATGGAGAATTGGCTTGAGTCTCTTCGGTCATGCATTTAGACCATTGCATCTTTTATCGTTGAATAGCTCCAGTCGTAGATGTAAGTCTCCTCTTTTGCCTTCCACATTTTCGACTCTTCTTGTCATTTTCTTACATTTCCTTCCAAGTTTATGCCTTCAATCTGCCCAACGTTTTTGTGTTATTCCTTCAGTAGCGCCAAATTTATCTACCTGCCCATGTGTTGAGCTAATCTCCACTATGATCTTGCCATTCTCCACTCAAGTTCGAGTTTTCCCCATTCTTTCAATTGCCATTTCCGTTGTTGTCAATGTCTTTGCAGACCGATATTGTATATCGATATTGTCTGGATTCCATTGGACATCACTGGAAGAATAGACATTATTATAAACTATGTAATGCGAGAAACGGATGTGATACAGATGTCAAAACGTTAAAACATCTTCTGAATCTAAAGAGTTTTAGACACCCTAAAGAGTTGTATCACCCTGAATTTCTATGACCGAGCATAATCGTTTATGTACCTACATACTTTTGGAATAAATAGCACATCACTTGGATGAATTCTTACGATGTTTTCGCAGTGGCCAATGATAAATTAATATTGACCATAAGATTCCAACCTTACAAGATATATGTTTAAAATCAAAGCAATGATTTCAATAGATAATTTTTACCCGTGATGGTGGACCTAGAAATATAGTCTATATCAGGAGAACAAAATCCAGAAGCGTTGTTTATACGCAGAAGAAATCACCAGAAAATTCACTAAAATGTCACCAGATATTTTATCGGTTAAATTTCAAATATTTTTAAGTTAAGTAAATGTATTTCATAACCACAATAAATCTCTAAACGATTTTGTTCCCTTCTTAAGACTGTAAAGCCTTAAACGGTGCCTAAATACATAAATTAGTAGACTTGCATAAAAATTCCTTTGAAATCTTAGTATAGTCAAGTCAAATGGTGTTATGGCCTGGAAAAAAATATAGGAGTTTTTTCTTTTATTCTATATGTTATTTGGGGTGCTGAATCCGACTTTCAACTTTGCTACTGAATTTTTGGTGAAGGGCTCTTGATTTGACTGGACTAATAGAATAATAAAACAAAACGATTAATTATATGTACGTAATTTATTATCATTAATAAAATCGCTCAATACATTAAAATTTCACATAACAGTCATCACTTAAGTGGATGGTACTATCAACCAACCAATTTTTCTGCCCGTAGAATTTATTATTTGACTCTTCTTACCTTTTAGCTCAGGCTTCAACCCTAATAAAAACTAAATCACTATCGCTATCAGTAGTAATATCAAAAGTGGTTCTAAAATTTTGACCGCATTGTAACGTCAACGTTCTTTCTTCCTCTTTTATGATGTTCTTCACAATTTTTCCAATTTGTGAGTTGTAACAAAATGATTTTCTTAGTGCTTTCTCGTTTTTAATTTGCATAACATAATTGCCAGGGCTGATATCTGTATGAAGCCACGTCCCTTCGTGTTTGTAGCACGACAGCTCCAGCTTATTTAATATAACCGTATTCACTTGAAATTAATTAGTTTCATCAGATTATGTGAGTGACGAACGTTGACATCATTGGAAACACTGGGCAGTTCTTCAGATTATTTAAAATTGTGTATACAGTCGGAATTTCACACGGTACACAGTGGATTCTGCGACCCATATAGATAAAACTAAACAAAACGCAGTTATTTGGATTGATATTTTAAATACACTTGTGCAAATTTGAAAAATATCGTACTGGTTTGTAAACAGAGCTATGATCGACTCAACTATCAACTGATGTACAAATGTTTTCCAACTGTCAACTGTTTCTGACTGAAAAACTTTCAAATAGAATAGACCAAACCTATCTGACCAAAATCACCTATTTGCGAGACTGAGTACCTATTATTAAAATTTATAAATTCCATTTCTTGATAGAACAAACTTTTTGTAAAACAGATCGAACGGCTTCATTATCTGAATAAACAATCTTAAGTATGCCTGTCATTAGCATACATGCTAGGTAGTAGTACAGTTATTATTCGGTTGCAAGCGCGCGCGCGAACTCCCTCTAATTTGAATTTTTCAACTTCCTGATTCCTTGTCGAAGAAAAGCGAGCGCGCGTTAGGCTCGCATGTAATTTTACGCCTGCATTCCTCACTAAATCGTTTAATTATCCCCGACAGAAGACTGTCGTCCACGAGCGTTCTCAACAACGGCAATCGCTCGCCGTGTGCCATTATTACGGTTAGTAAGGATAATCGACCAAAGGCTATCACTTCAAAAGCAAGCTAGCGCATAGTGCGTGCACAAGAACTATGCCCACCAACCATATGTACAACCTGAAGAGCGAAGAGCGAAGTTCCGAACGTTGCCATCACCATATGGCGGGGATTTTCTTTCTTCTTGTTCGCGGAAATGATTAACGTTTATTGGTTTTCCTTTCTTCGAAATATTTAACTCCTTCCATGGCGACAAGTCTGAAAATGTATCCTCTCCCCTATAAAGATAGTCTCTACAAATTAGACTTATTAGAGCAACTTGAAATATAAAAACACTAAAGAATTAGATATAATAATAATAATATCTTTATTACCCAACAGGAGACCCACTTACAAGGTAATACATATTTAAATCAATCATTTGACAACAATATTCCAATTATTCATGTTCACTTTACAATATTGTAAGAAATGCTTGATTTTCTCCAGTCTTCTCTCCAGTTCTTTCTCTTAAGCTCCAGTCTTATCTCAAGTGTCACTTTGTCTGTTAGACATGGCGCACGTTGTTTCTTCCAAGAGTAACGTACTTCTAATAATTTTAGAACCTCTGGTGTATACCATGGATCCTATAACAGCTCTCTGAACGCATTAGAAAGGAACAGGTTGTTACATAATAGTTTCGCACGTCATAAAAAGCGATCACTAATGATGCCTCAGCTCACCTGCTACCATAAAAGCATTAGGCATATATCTGCCTACATTTTTTTGCATTATCTATCCCATCTTCTTTTATTATTGATATACCGTTGATAAAAAAGGTACTGTTAGCTTTCGGTAATGATGATGAACACTTCTGCATAGGACAGTTAATATCACTTCCTTATTCATCAATTGATGTACCTGTCTGGGGTTTTGTCTTATTATGATACATTTCTCTATAAGTCTGCCTCAAATATTGTTGTTTAAGATGATAAAGGCATTAGTTATCTGTCAACACCATCAGTTTAGAATAATTTGGACATAATTCTATGAACATATGAATTGGTACCTGTATTCGAGAGTTGGAATTATTACTATTTCAAATAATGTACGTTATGGTGATTATTTATATAGACAAAATATAATTTATTATTTGTTGTGCAGGATAGTCTTAATTTATACTTTCATATCCATACTTAATACCTGTGAAATTTGAGAAACATTAACCCCGTGCCCCAAATGGTTAAAGATCAGCATAACTTTTTTCCACAATAAATTATCGTATGTACCACAGTTATTAGCTCAAACTGAAAGATAATCCATTAACTTTACAATCTGTATCGGAACGCAGAAACTGTGTCTAGTTTTGGATTTTCAGCTTTCTTTAGTATTGCTTTTTTCAAAAACTCGTCACGTAAAATTATCTGCCCTCAAATTCAGATTCTGCGAAAAAAGAAATATATCAGAAACAGTTAATTACTTGTTAGATTTTGTTCAATATTGGTCAGGAAAGTCACGTATTCCTCTGTCCCACGATAGGTGCAAATTACTCATCGCTTAAAATCGTAAGAACAGCCGCAAGAATACGAAAAAAATGTGTAACCAACTCGAATATTAAACGGCGATTAATGATATCGACAATTAACGCACTCGCTAATCGCTCGTGCGTTAAACAGTCTCGATCATTAATCTCTCTTTTTAATATACATGTTGGCTATTAACATTTTTTTGCTATTATTTCAAATGTCTGTAACTTCTAAAGGAATAAAGAAAACAAATAAGTATATCTCTTTGTTCAGTGTGACATTTACTATCTGGAAAAATGTTTTGCGGGGAAATAACTGGGACACCGTGTATATTACATCGTATTTTTGCGTCAAAATGGCAACGCTAGTTTTTTGAACACAATTAATTCAAGTACTGAAATTAAGTTTTTTGATTTAATTTTTGGTATATTTTTTTCTCTATTTCTATGCAAAATTATTAAAGAGAATTTGAGTTATAGAATTATATAATTAGGAATTTTAGTTAAGACTTAAGGATTAAAAATTAGTAATGTAACAACAAAGGGCCCTAATAAAAACCTTCATTGAATACAGTGTCATAATAATATTAAGAAATACCAGAAAAAACGATATTTCGAAAAAACAATGAAATTCGACGTCAATATTACCTACTGAAATACATTAAAAACTACCTAAAATAATAATTTTCAACCTACCTGGGTATCTTTTACGTACAATTGGCTGTATTGCCTGGACCTATATGAGTCCTGTATTGCAGTCGTTTATTAATAATATTAAGAACTACCAGAAAAAGTATTTCGAAAAAATATGAAATTGGACGTCAACATTACCTACTGAAATACATTAAAAACCACTTAAAATAGTAATTTTCAACCTATCTGGGTATTTTTTACCTACAATTGGCTGTATTGCCTGGACGTGTATGAGTTCTGTAGTAGAGTCGTTTATTAATAATATTAAGATCTACCAGAAAAAAGATATTACGAAAAAAATATGAAATTGGACATCAACATTACCTACTGAAATACACTAAAAACTATCTAAAATAATAATTTTCAACCTATCTGGGTATTTTTTACGTACAATTGGCTGTATTGCCTGGAACTATATGAGTCCTGTAGTAGAGTCGTTTATTAATAATATTAAAAACCACCAGAAAAAATATATTTCGAAAAAAATATCAAATTGGACGTCAACATTACCTACTGAAATACATTAAAAATACCTAAAATCCTGTAGTAGAGTCGTTTATTTACGGTTTTCACATATTTACAATTGTCTACAATTCACTTAGCAGCTCGGTGGGAAATCGGTAAATCTCTCGGAATTAAGTCGTTCCTACTACAAATACGGAGCCGCTATATCAACAGAAGTTGCTTTACCGTTAAAAGTTATGTTCCTTTTATGTAGGTTACGTCGGAGAATGGGCAAATTACCTGAAAACCGTCAAATAACTTGGAGAAAACTCCACAGGAATTGAATGTACTTTTCCTATGGCACATAAACGATTTACGAAAACTCCCACCGAATCGGTTACTTCTTTATTTTTGTTTTTGCGTGCACATGGGTTTAAGTTCTACTGATGATCATAATATACTTTTAATTCATGCCTTGGTTATCAGATTGATTGTCTGGTTTGTGTTCAAGTCGCTAGCATAATGATTTTATCTGAATATTTTACGACTCTGACGTAGTTTATGCTTGTATTACCCGGGAGTGAACTAAATACTTAAGATTAAATAATTTATTATACCAGCGGTCAATTAGAAACGATTCCGCTGCATATATAAAGCGTAACCTTCATATTTAACATCACTAGATTATAAAACGGCGACAATCGACCCAAATTAAACTGATTATAAATTAGGGCGACCAATAGCTGTCGAAATATGTAAGTCAAATATACGTTACATAAAGTCGAGCAAACGTATAAATTATTATAGGAACTTGTATGGTAATGAGTTGCTGGTTTTGCAAAAGCAATTATCTAAATTTATATGCCATTTCTCTACCATCCCAACCAACTGGGTGACATTTACATCACTAAAGAGACCGAATATAGCGGATCGTAACAGACACAGTTAACTCTTCTGCAGGATACGCTAAACTAAATAATTCAATAAGTCAATAATTTAAAGCTTGTATAACTGTGTTATCTTTGCATGCATTAATGATTTTTGAATATGCACTCCTTTATTTTATGAATCGCATGAAATTAATGGTTTTTGCCATTAATAATAAATTATCAAATTCGAGGTAAATAGAAAATTGTTTTTGAGTTTTATTTTAACTCAGAGTGGGGTAAAAAGATAACAAAGGTATATCTTCGTTTTGATAAATTAGAGATTTTTTTTATTCAATTTCGTTTATTTGTACGTGATATTATTCCATTTTTAACAAAAACTGATTTAAATTATAATTTGAACACAAAAGAAACTAACTATGATAAGCTGATATTTGAAATAATAAAAATTGGATTACTAATCACAATATTGCCGTAACAGTTTTTAATTTTTTGTTTTTCAATGAAGTGTTATGTTACTTAATGCATGGCTATGCACTATTTCGGATAATATTAGGGCAATATGTGTGTTAGGTCCAAAAGAACAATATAGATTTTACAATTCAATTACATAAGGGTAATTCCATGTCAAATCAAGACAGTTTTATTCCTTAACACCTTGGATTTAGATGAAATTTTGTACAATTATTGTCTTCATGTAGTCATAGAAAAATACCAACCTTTTTGTTACAAACATCCATCTCCATTGCCTTTTCAGTAAACACAAGGAAACAAGGATGATTGATAAAATGTCACCTTGTCTATTAAAAAAATCATCCTGTACACGTTGCTATAAAATCTCTAGAGTTCTTTTTGGCCAAAATCAAACAAATGTCATTACCTGTGTTTAATACACCTTTCATTTCACATTAAGTTAACATTATATTATCAGAAATGCTGCATTGCCATACATTAAGTAGCATAACATTCGATTGAAAGATTCTGTTATTGCGAATATGGTATGGTTGCAAACTTCACAATATAAGCAATTCGTTTTTGAAATAAATATTTGAATTGGCTAAATATTATTGGAAATAAGAGTAATTAAAAATTTGTGTGGAATTACCAACTGAAATGACGTTTGACAATTTCGTTTTTTAAAAATTTATTGTATTTTTTTAATATCCATAATTATAAAACACTTTTGTACGCGAACTAGGTACAGTTTTGGATCTTATACACTTACCGATGTACATATCTCGACAAGATAAACACGCTCCATGAATTTACAACTTTAATTACTACAATATTTTAGACCACTCTTTGCTCATAAAAAGACCGTCATATCAAGTCTAGGATACCATTAAACGCCATCTTAATCCAATAAGTAATTAAGCCTGATATTAAGCCACGTTTGTACCTGAGGTAATAATAAAGATCTGTTTTATTATTAAACAGTCTTTAATTAAAAATGACTTACTACATTATACATAATACATACATACACATACAAATCCTGCCACCAATTGATTAGTTTTCGCGATTCATCCACGCGACAGCTCGTTACCACTAGAAACAAAATAAGAATGGGACGTGTTACGCAATGAGCCTCCTTAATTTTGCAGGCGAAGCAATTTTGATTTCGAAATGCGTACCGTTCGCAAATCCGATCGGATATTGTCGGGCTATAACAATGCGTACCATCTACGCCTCAACGGCACAAAATATCGGTCAAGGCGACACCGAACGCCGTCAAAGTGAGATTTTATCGAACTAAAAGCGCAGATTGGATCGACATTGTACCAAGAGCCTCCTCTCATTCATAATCTGTACAGGGGAAGGAATGTTGTAAGACGTCTAACAAGTACATGTTTTTTTTTCTTGTACGAAGAGGATGTTTCCAAATTACCGGACTTTAATAACTAGCAATTTTGCAATATGTACCTCTTTGTTATTCGTTATCAATATGCGAAATATTCTTTATAAATTAGGATATAAATATTAGATAAACACGTCATTTAATTTAAAAGTTTAAGTGATTGATCCTCTGGTAATTTCTCTTTTCTGTTCGGGTTAGCTCGTATTGCAATAACTACATATTGCGAGATGTCATCTCATGCGTGTTAGTAAATCTCGTTTTTCACGAGATCGTTAATAGTGAATGGGATTTCTACATCCTTAGGAGCGTGTACCGTTTCTGGGATATGCTTAGTAGATAATCTAGATCGTTTTTCCCAGAATTTGAAAGCAAACGTGGACATTTGCAAACTAATTACCCCACATATGGAATAGGAGTGATTTGTACACAATAGGAGCATTACAAAACTAATGGTGCTGAGGAATATGTAATAGTTGAGATAAAGACAGAAGAATGACACGTCACTAAATAAGGAGATGTTGAAATAGGGCGAGATTAACATGGTAAATAATTTAAATGGTTATAAAAAATTGCAGCTTGTTGTTTAGTGAGGAGTCTATGCAGTGGTCATAGTTTAATAGACCCTATGCACTCGCGCCATAATACTCAGAAGAAATTAAACCAGACGTCAGGTTCACACTAGTAGAAAATTACCACATATGTCACCGAAGAGTCTGCGAAAATATTCTTGGGATATGCTTTCCCATTCCTCAATCAGAGCTTGTGTCAGTTCCTCTATAGTTAGTGGTGGATTAGGGCGCTTGCGAATACGTCAGTCAAGCTGATCCCACACGTGTTCAATAGGATTCAGGTCAGGACTTAAAGCCGGCCATTCCATGACCTAAATACCACGTTCTTGTAAAAAGTTTCTGGTGATGCCGTCGGTATGTGGCTTTGCATTGTCCTGCATTAGGATGAAATGTTGACCGACGCCCTATGCAGCAAGCACCACATGGTCCTCCAAGATGTTTTCGATGTCATTTATGGTATTTAGTCTACCAGGAACCACAACAAGATCAGTTTTGTTGTCTATACTGATTCCAGCCTAAACCATCACAGATCCACGACCAAATCTACCCACTTCCTGTATAGTGGCGGCTGCGTAGCGTTCACCAGGACGTCTATATACACGTACTCGACCGTCCAAACGAGTTAAACAAAATCTGGACTCGTCTGTAAACAGTACAGGCGTCCAGTGACGAAGTTGTCATTCCCTGTGATCCAGACCAAACCTCATTCGCGCTGCTTTTTGATGCTGCGTAAGGCGTGGTGCGCCGATAGGTCTTCTTAGTGTCAAATTCGCTTCTTTTAATCAATTTCTAACAGTTTGATCAGATGTTTCTATTCCATGTGCTCGTCTTAGGTCGTTTAGGAGGTTCGTGCTGTGGCAGTACGCTGACGTAGAGAGGAAAGGACAAGAAATAGGTCTTGATTTTGAGTAGTTTTTCCATTTTGACCTTGTCCAGCTCTTCTAATATATTGACCAGTCTCCCGAAACCGATTCCATAAACGCTTAATAACAGAAGGGGAAACTCGAAGGTCCCTGCTAATATGTCGAATAGAGTGGCCATGCTGAATAAGGGCGACAGCACGAGCAACTTGGACTTCACTAAGATGCGTCATTTTACTTTTACTGACGTTTCTAACCAACCAAAATTGACAACTGAATTCATTTGTCATCTTTCGTAGAGGGTTTCATACGTGAATTCAAGCATACTTGACATTCTTTCCATTTTGTTTTTCCTTATTAATTTATATTTTTATATTAATATTTAGTTCTACTAATTTCACTGATCTGAAGTCAATCGAGTCTTAGAACATAGCACCAAATAAGTCAGTAAATCGTTGTGAATGTTTGTTTACATGCGACCTAACCTAGCCAATCACGGGCGAGGCCATACTAGTGACAAATTTGAGAAATTCCTCCTGGTTATTAAATGGAGTACAGTGACACAACAACAAATCTGAATGGAGCAAACATAATTTTGCTAATAAGCCCAAACATCCTTTCCTTGCCTATAATTTAACTATAATCTTCCGAAATACATTGGCGATTCCACAATAGTACCTTAATTGTGGCAATTTTCTTCAATCGTCCAACATGAGCAAACCATGGTGAAGAAATTTAGGTGGTGATTGCAGAAAATTACGTACACACACCATGCTATAATAAACCACATTATACCAACTACACAAAAAAAACTGCAATGCTGTACAACTTTGTACAACTTAGCATATCCTATAACAATCTCCAACATGATAAATTATCGAGCGACATTTTTCCGCAAACCCAATCAACGACTTCCTTAATTTGGCATCGCTAATTATCGCAGCAAACCCCGGAAACCGTCAACGTTTTCATTTTCACACATGACATATCGACATGTTAATTGCCGCAACACTCTATAGACCGCTCTGCGCAAAGATCTAAAGACATAAGGAGCGAGATAGAGAGACACACAGAGAGAGAGAGAGAGAGAGATAAAGACAGATATATCTTCGACAAAAGATCTGTGTAAAAATGCGGGCGTCCAATCTACAACGCAAGGCCTCTGCTGATGGATGGTAATGTGGTTGTTGGCGGACGACCTGGCCACTGGGTAGGCAGTAGGCTGCGTCAACGAGGACGAGCAAGGCCATGGACGTTCGTTCACCGGGATCGCAGTGGGTTTATTGTTTAGTTTTTGACGGACGGTGTTGCAGTTCGGTGTATTCCGTAGACGTGTTTTCTGACAATGTCATCATCAGCCTTCAGAAATGGTATCCTCGCCATTCTCGATCAGTTTGATACGCCGATGAAGAGGGTACGGAGGAAATGCGTTTTGGATGGAGAAAGGTGATGGTCTGGTTTAGTTATCTCTGTTGCCGTTAAAGTATATTCTATACGGAAACTAACAGAAGATCTATGTTTCTAAGATTTCTGAGAGAATTAAAGAATAGAAACAGATGTTCTGGAGAATAGAAACAGGAGTTCTGATTGCAGAGCTGGACATAAACTGGTGCTTCAAAAAGCAATACTTGTATTAATGTAACCCTGTCCATATTAGTTCACATTAGTCCAAATTTTGGTGAAGTTTCTACATTGGACTGTTATCCTCAGTAATTGTGTTATAATCTAGTTGCAAATGTCAACCAATATTTAGATTTTGTGTTTTTGGGGGGTCTTATTTTGTAACTTCTGTTATGCCCTATTATAGTTAAAGTTATGTTGATCTAAATAGTACGTTGATATCCATATATAGTATGCATGATTAAGGAAGTTTGTGTTGAAGACAGTTGCTGTTTTGGAGTTAGAGATGCTCTAAAACTGTTCAATTATCGTTATAATAGAGTCATTTGTACTCAGGAGTTTGTATGTTTTTTGGGGTGCTGAATTTAACATTGAGGAATATGCAAAAAAGGTTACAATTTTAATTTTTTTGTGTGATTTCTTGCTGCGGAAGGCTGGGGATAATAAATCAAATAAAAAGGCGTACAAGACGCAATTAATATTTGCACATAAATTGAATACATTTTGATTGTAAAAATGCTTTTCTTTTATAGTAGGTACCTACTGGAGATGGCATCATAGTTTCACTAACTGATAATATATTAATAATATATATAATATATTAATAATAAATATGCCTGCTTTCAACTATCGTCGTTTGTCAGTTACAGTTTTGGGCTTAGAGATGTTCTCAAATTAAAAACTAAGTTTTGTCTGTTCAGGACAGCATCCATCGCTTAATAAACGTATATATTTTGGTGCTTACCAACCGACTATTTTTGGTCATCGAATTATATTATAGCGCTTAACAGAAGCCATAGAATAAAACACAAAAAAATAAACATCAAATAAAAAAAAAATAATTTATTTCAATCAATTTTTGTTTTTACGTATTGGCATAACATAGAAGATAACTTGCAAAACTTAAAAGTATGTGTTCGGAAGTAATTTACTCATTAAAATCAGCTATTTTCCTGCACATTTTTCGTAAGATTGCAGTAGCAAGTGCTCCTAATAACCTAAATATAAAAATCTTTGTCAGTTATCTTTATTATACAGAGTGTTACGTAAACATGCGGCAAAAATTCAACTGCTTATTCCTTGGCCTATTCTAAGAATATTTTGTCCTATGATGATTTGGGAAAAACCCCTGTTTCGAAGATAAACTTCGAACAAAACTTGCGGCAGTAAACATTTTATGATCAAAAAGCATGTGTAAAGTTGCTGAATCTACAATAAATGTTCGAAATCACTTTCTCCAGCCTGGATACAAGCATTCAATCTTCTCGTCATTGAATATCGAATATGGTTGTCGCAAATTTTGTTCGCCCTGTATATTCGAAACAAAGGGATTATTTCAAAAATCATCATAGGACAAAATGTTCTTAGAATAGGCCAAGCAATACCTCCTGTTGAATTTTTGCCGCATGCTTACCTAACACCTTGTATAATGATGATGATTAAATATAATTATAATCTTTATTTGAGTCAGAGAAATATAGCTATTGAAAATTAAACTTTTCAATTGTATAAACATATGGTTGATCCTGAAAGATATACATTTGTTGGAACTATTATAATATGCTTGAATAGAATTAGTGATGTTATTATGTAAATCATATCTCTTTTTACTTGTAATTTCTTTCACTCTTTCCCGAGTATTCGTACAAAAAATCAAAGACAATTGGTCATAAAATGTGTTCAGTTATATTTGAGACGAAGGATGTGGGTACATGACAGACAAACAACTACTTAAAAGAATAAAAAATACATTGTGGGTAAACGTTGCGTTGCTACCGTTTTCGACAATATTATTGTCCAAATGCAAAGAACGCGATACATATACAAAATATATTGAATTATTCGCATTTTGTCTTAAATATTACTCTAATTAAAACAACACGTCAGCTTGTTTTACTTGCAAATGTTTAGTTGTCATGATAATTTATTTAAATAGATTTTTGTGTGTAAAAGATAGTTTGAGAAACATGCTGGTGTAACACAATATTGAAAGTTGTCTGTATTTGGTAGCATAATTGTTTTTAAATCCCAGCTTAATAAGGCACCCTATTTGGGTAAGGACAACTTTTATTATTTCAACATTTAAGAGGTTAAGAGGAACCGCTGGTTCTAGCATTTTCATTCCAGGACTTTACATAAGATTGTTGTATACTTGACAGAGTTGTTGTTGATTGTAGGTGCAATAATATTTGCCCTAATTGGTCTAAATTGGTGTCCTCTTATAATTAATATACAAGTTATACTACATATGAAAATGGTGCAATATCACTTCAGTTATGAAGGTATTGCTTATAAAGATAATAAAACAATACTAAATTTGATTTATTTTTCTTCCAGGTAAACACCATCTCGAACGTCTAGCCGTTCGGTGCTTAATCCAAGCAATCAAAGGTTCACAAATCAAAAAATCATCGGCCAAAGATGCGCCTGAAAAGGTATGTCTATGCAGACAAATGACTGCTACCATAAATATGTTTAATAAATATGTTTAAAATTACAACCTCTCTGTAATGATTAAGTACAGTTATGATGGCTATAAAAAAGAACTCCCGTTGACGACATTCGCGGCTATTAATCGAACAATTTTCGCGTCTCAGATGAGCTCAATTGGCCAATAACACTTTCTCATAAACTCCATTTATACAAGCGGAGTGAAATGACTGCCCGAAGTAATTGCCGATGATTGACTTACGTGTTACTATGTCGCTGTTGCAGTTTCTAGGAATAGAGACTGCATCGGTGTGCGGTACGTTTTATAAAACAATTGCCAACGGGAAGATTTATGACGACGCTCATCGCGACTTTCTCTGTTGATTATATATTAGATAATGCGTATGCTTATGATATTTGTCCATGGGCGTAGCTACGGGGAGCAGTGGGAGCAAACTGCTCCAGGCGCACTAGTAGAGGGGGCACAAAATTCAAAGAGAAATAACCAAACTTTTGTATAAAAAATGACCACAATTTCTAAATAAGATTCTAACGACCTAAATGTTTTGTAATCTTGACTTAATTATCAATTATTTTACTTCATTGGTGTGCTATTTATTCATAAAGTTATCAGTATGTAAGTGATTTTTAGTATTTTATTGTTAATATGAAACACATAATGTTACTTATTTTAAATGAAAGAAATTGCCAATCCCAAATTTTAATGCTAGGTAAAAGTTTCAATTGCCTAAAACGCTTTCTTCCAAATAATTTGGACAAAAATTTAAAAAGTCTTTTTGAGAAACTTGACACAGTGTCCCTAACCATCATATGCAGATACGTCAGATCTAGTGCTATGCTACGGTGCATGAACTGTTAGACTCATTTCTAAGATGCAAGAGTGTTCTTCGTGGTTCTTTGTGGTGTGACGACATTGCCTCTAGTGTTCCGCCAAGTACGTGCCAAAATGGAAAAACCAGGACAATAAAAATAGATTTAAGTGAATTGATTTGTTGTATCGATATTTTGTCGATTATTTTTATTATTAGGTTAAGTTTTGTTATCATTGCGAATGTTTTAAGGTTTAACATTTATTTATTTGGTTACTTGCCTATTAGAATGGTTTTAAACTAAGCTGTACATTTTTTGAAAATAGCGAAACAAATGAATAAAACAGTACATCTTAACATAGTCAAATTATAATCTCCTTCGTTGTTGCATGAACACTCGGTATATGGGACGTCGATGGTGACTATAATTTCGTATTTAATACATTCTAATATTTTGAAAGACTTTTTTCAAATAACATTTTTGCATAGGTTTGAGCATAAAGGTACTTTACTCTTAAGGGTTTTCATAGTTTTGGTAACACCCGGTATATGCAAGGAGATAATTAAATTGTAATACTTGCGTATTAGGTTTAAGACAGTCCAGAATCTTTTATGTAAAATAAAATTTTCTAAGAAATTGATAATAAACATGTTTCGTATTTACGTAAAAAAAATTAGTACGGCTGGGGTTACGGTTCAGACCGGGCATTGATCTCGGAGATACAAATGCCGCGGTAGACGACAAACCCGCTAATTCCCATATTTGTATATTTTTTTAAATTTACAAGCACATATGAACACATTTGAAGAATATTTGGATTATTTTAGTTTGTTAGAAATGGAAAACAGCCAGCTGTTGACTAATTGTTTTTTTATTGTCATAAAACCCTAAACAGAGTTCCTCAAGGATTTTGTATATATAAAGTCGTTTTTAACACAAAACCTTTTTTGGTTCAATCTGGAATTGAAAAATTGCAATTGAAAGTGGTATACACTAAATTAAATGTTCAAAAATGCCAGACCTCTTCGGAAAACAAGGGGGCGCTTAGATTTTTCTTGCTCCAAAGCGCTGAATATGTAGCTGTATAATGAATATGTACGCCACTGTATTTCTACGCCTCGGTACTTCATTGCTGGTTTTGAGGTTAATTTATAGGTCGCTCTTTGCGATACATACAAGCTGTCAAAATCGAATAATGGTATATCCTGGATCCTCCGTAAATAGTACGTATTGCGTACGTCATTAGTCACTCAGGAATTTTAGTGGGGCAGAGGTTCTATTATGAATGGTCTTAAGTGGTTCCAGCCAGATAATAATATAATACACGTTCTAATGTTATTGAGGATTTTAAGCTACATGAAAGATGAACGCATTTGGTTTTTGGACAATATCATCGTTTCTATTGGTCGTACGACAATAAAGATTATGTTGAAATTTGTAGATTTTTTAATTCTTCGCAAAAAAATTCCATCCACCGTTTGAGTCCACTCAAATCGTTTCCGAGGGTGCCTGTTCCAGGAAAAGAATATAGAAATATAGTTTTTTTCTTATTCTATATGTTTTTTGGGATTCTGAATTCGAATTTCAACTTTGCTACTTCTCACGGATTTGGTTTCATGACGAAAAACGCAAAGTACCTCAAAATGTTCGACTTTTCTTCAGTTTTTTTTTGCTAAAAAGTCAAAAAACTATGCACTTTCCGACGTTATACTATATTTTTTTCGTGGCAAAGCTCAATTTAACTATAATGCGTAATATAGTCACCGGCAAAAAATAGGACACCCTACAATTTTGCTGAATTTTGATTGTATATAACTTTTGTAACCTCTTACCGATTTATATGATTATTTCAGCACTACAAATGATGTTTTGGTACGCTAAGGTCCAGATACCCTATGAAAATGTTTCTCAACACACGAAAAAAGCTTTTATCCCGCATTTTTTAGAAAGTAAATGTTATTTTAAGTCAAATATGGTTTATGCACAAAAAGATGTTAAAATAATATTTGCTATATCAAGTAACTGTAAATGTAATGTCTCTAAACAATGGCGTTGAATTGTAAAATATTACCCCCACTATGGAATGACCGTACTTTTCCCGTGAAATTACAAAAAAGAAGAAATTTGCAAGCGACTGCAAATTCTTTTACAACAATTTGGCTGTAATTTGTTTCTACTTTATTACGTTCAGTTTCTGTAACTTTACAGGCGTTTTTCGCTTTGTGTAACCTTATTTGTTTCTAAATCCCGATATTGTCTATTTTTTGTAATTACGGCCGCTTAGAGTATTAAGACAAAGAAGAAAATAATAAAAAAATGTGAGTGGATTAATTGTTAACTTTTAATAATACAAATAAACAAAATAAGAAATGCGGTAGAGCCATTTAAAATAGGGTTTTCTGAATACTTCGACGAATGTAATTTTTTCAACGAATTGAAATCATAATTAAGTCCATTTATTTTAATCAGAACGGCATTTACGTTCTGAAAAAAAAATAGGGAAAGACACCCCAGTACATGATTATAAATGTGTATCGTTCGTTGTCGGTGTCTCAAACATTAACCATCATGTTGGTTCACTCGGTATAATCATCCTACAGCATTTTTTTTTCAAAATCTTATAACTTATGTGACAAATTTGATGAATTTACCTGCAATGTGTGGAAATAATCATCATAATCGGTAAAGGATTACAAAAGTTATGGAACATCAAAGTTTTGCAAAATTCTAGGTGCTCCTGCTTTTTACTGGTGAGTGTAGGTCATGTTTTGATTACATGTTACTAGTTTTTTACAATAAATTATGTTGCTCTATCATTTTATTATTACCTTCATTATCGTTTGACCAATAGGAACCAAGCATTTGCAACAAAAAGCAAATTTGGCTGTCTTTGACCGGGAATAACTCGTCACGCAGATAACACGATATCGATGAGGACTATTTGTAGGTTATTTGCAATGCCCAAGCAAAGCTGTATACACAAATCGAGCTATATGGGATGTCTAGATAAACCATCGCTATGAAAAAAAGACATTATCGGAGAAATAAAGCACAATATCTTTTGTCAGAATTCGTACGTGTACTTAGGTCTTAGACAATACCATTACAACAATAGCGAGAGCAATGGGTACGAAGCAAGTGGCCGGCTTGCCACATACAAAGTGTACACAGAATTCACCTGAATGCCGGTCGCAAACGCACAATACTATGCAGCGAATTGCGATACGTCGGACGTAATAGCCGCGGCCGGCAATTTAGCAGCAATGCGAACGGCAAATACCGCACTTTTTCACATAAACGGGTGTACTTAAAAAGCGAAAACAATGGCGTTATAAATGCATAATTTATGAGCGTGCCGCGCCGCTACGTGCCGCATTTTGTAATGGTTTTAAAAGAACCGCCTCTGCTTCTTCGTCCCTAGAATCAAATCTTTTATTGGTCGTTAATCGGCGCTAGGAAATTTGCGAATAAATCTGTCATCGATATTAATATAAGTTGACACAAAGTGTGGAATTTCTGGTTTTGCTATTGGAATTTCTTCGCGGTTTTCATCTACTATATTTTATAGATATTGTTTTTGTGAAGTGCTGTGACAGATTACTGGTCCAGTAATTTGGCAGTTTCATCTACAGTTTGTAGAAGTTTGAATCCACGGTGAATTTGCCGTTGAATATCTACAAAAAACCCGTTTTTAAAAGTATAAACCTAATCCAATGATGTACAGAATGATCTAAAAGGATACATATATATTTTCAGTACAACTAACCGCTTTAAAAGAAAATGGTTGAGAAACGAACCTGTGGCAAGCTGAAAATGTTCAGCATAGTGAAAATGAGGCTGAATTATAGCGTTATAGATTTTAATTCTAGTCTGCATTGATACAGACATTGAACAGTATTTTTGTTATTTTGCGTGTTACATAGTCATAATGATGTTTAAAAGTTAAACTTCTATCTACAACAAATCCTAAATACCTACTTTATTTTATCAACTAGCTCCAGTCTTTCAGCGCTCATACTAATATTAATGTTTGAAATGTCAAGTTGGTTACAGGTAATTAGTTGTGACAATCATAGCATCGGACTTCCTCACATTCAGTTTAAGCTTATTATCATAACAGTATGTGGATAACTTTGACAATTTGCAATTCATTTTATGCAGTGCAATATTTAGGTCTTTGTGTTGTATAGCGACTAAAGTGTCATCCACAAACAAGGTAATGAGGTCAAAATCAGCCGCATACTGGAGATCATTGATGTATGCAATGAATAATAGCGGACCCAGCACACTACCCTGTGGGACACCAGTGTCTACACTCCTCTCTTTTGACCGTACATTTCCAATTTGAGTAATTGTCTACGATTGACCAAATAACTCGAACACCACCTGAGCGCCATTCGATCTATCATATAGCATATCAAGGCAATAAACACAGTAGAGTGGAGGACGTATGGGAACGCCTTTGCCCATCACTGGGATTTCCACGCTTAAAATAAAAACGTAAACATGTAACATCCACTAAAGACTTTCTTCAAAGGTTATCCTATGGTTTCCTTTCCTCTAGAATAGATCCTATGCCAGTTAAAGATAAATATTAACTCTGCGTATTGCGATTTAAGGCTATTAAGGTTTCCAGGAAACCATTAATTAGTGTTAATTACATCGGCATCTAGCACACCAGCATTTATTTGTCAAAATAAATCACCTGAAACGCAATTTTCTACTGAGAGAACCGAGCCCAAAATGTGCGTAATATATTTACCATACCTCACGGTTTATTTTTGATAATTACTAACACGGGATATTCGATTATATCTGCTTTCGCTCTCATATCAACCGTTTGCTTTTTTACAATCGCTAATTGCTTGCGTTTATCGTGAACAGAACTACTTGCTGGTGGCTTTTTGCAATTACTGCGTTATGTATCGCGCATATGTCGCCCGACTGAACGCGGAAATGACTGCAGATCAGATTAGTGATTATTAATAAATAATATTGGAGCACTCGGAGCTGTTGGAATTGGAATTCTTAAGAGATGATTACCTACGTAGATTCTGTATGCCTTTGGATTCTAGTTGCTCGCGGGTCACTCTTGCACATGTTACGGTAATATATTTCGTATTTTTGTTGCTCCGCGCATATTACTGTAAATTATTATAATAATGTTTGAAAATGGACGATGGAAGATATGGATACGATCGGAACATGGCGTATCATTGAAGACTTATGTGATAAACAGCGAACACATGGTGCACTGCAGGTGTTTGCAATATCGCTGTTTGTGAGAATAAATCTATGAGACAGGGTATATAAGTCGGGTATATCGTCATAAAATATTAAGGTTGACAAACCTTGTAAGTATTAAGTTACGATTTTGCGCTACGAACTATTTGTTTTGTGCTTTTAGAGGATCATGAAATGGAGACATAATCAAGAATTATTGGGTGGAATTTTTAGTGTAATAAGATTGTTTGAGATGTTTGCAAAGACTTGACGTGAGATACAAGTTTTCAGTCCGGATTTGTATTCAGTGGGAGTATGAAAAAATGCATCAAAATCCCTGTAACAGTGGGTTATTTTTTTGGAGAGACAACTGAAAATTAGGATAATATTGATCACACTGGGGAACATGGATTTTGCGAATGGAAAGACAGTAATCATTTTCGATTGATTCTTTGCGCTGAATACGAACCCGGGCTCTAAAGTTGATATCGTGATTTTTTTGTTTTGTTTTGTTGCCGGTGAAACTAATTACTGAAGTTTTAAATTTTAAGTTTCGTGAGCAAATTTAATTCAGAAAAATTCTTTAATTTAAACAAACAAACGAGTAATGATAAAAATATCATTTTACTTTCTAAGGCTTTCACGGTCGGCATAAAAAATAAATAGTTGAAAAGTTATGCTGTCAGTAAATGTTGATCATTTCTGACATATCGCTAATTGTGTGTAGGTTGTTACTATTCAGAAATTAAAACTAGTTGTTATTTGTTTCTATTATCCACCCTGCAGAAAATGGCAGGAAATTTTCGATATACACCGTGTCAGGCAGAAAGTTGAAGACTAAAGGAAATAAAAATATATTATTAACTTATCAGAAAATTTTATTTTTCATAAAAGCTTCTGGATTGTCTTAAACATAAAATGCAAATATTAGAATGTAATTATTTGCGTGCATGTATCGGATGTACCCAAAACTATGAAAAACTCTTCAGAATAAAGTGCCTTTATTTAAAAAGCTATAAAATTGTTATTTGAAAAAAAAAATTAAAATATTAGAGGTCATTAAATAGGAAATTATAATATCTTTCGTCGTTGCATGAACACGCGGTATATGGAATATCGAAGGTGGCTATAATTTCATATTTAATGCCTACAATATCTTGAAATACTTATTCAATCAATCTCTTAAGTTAATTTTTTTTTATATTAGCTTTGAAGATATATTGATATATATTATAATATACTTAGAATTTGGTTCATTTCATTTTCATTGCGATTTATAAATTACCCTGCATTATTTACAACTTTTTGCATTATGAGAATGCTTTTTCTTATTAACTAAACTTTGAGAAAAAATATATAAATCATCTATTGTCATAGATGAATTTAGTCAGAGTTAATTTATTAATTAATTTATTTAATTTTATTATTCAAATGGTACTGGTTTTGTGTGCTTCGCGTTGTTTGATAAGGATGAATTTTCTTCTACCTTTCCTTTGTTAATATTTTAAACGACTGTAAGTTTTAAAGGAATTAGAAAAAACACAAAAGGTTATACTAAGAGCAAAATAGTTGTAAAGTTGCAGACACAGTAAATATATTTAAAGTATATGTATATGTATAATATACAATAATATATAATTACAATGTATATAAATGTATATGTAATAAGTTACAGAAAAAGCGTTGTAAACGAAGAATTCTCAGACATTTTTCTACTGCAACATTGCTACCTATTTGATACCATAGTTGGTAACTATATTCATTACAATACGTCCCTGTGATATTGATATATTCCTGTAAAATTACGGCATTATCACAGTAATTTTACAGAATATTTTTGCAATTTTACTGGGAAAAAAGGACAGCATTGTATAATATTTTTTGATGAGGTTCTCTCGGGTTCCAAGGGTTCCGCTAGGGTAAAAAGGTTGAGAAACGCATCGCATCTTTAACTCAAAATGGCAATTTTTTGACAATTATTATTTTTCCATTCTCATTCTAAGCAATTTCATAACAATTTATTAGTAAACCATGTTTACATAAGGATGTTTTGCCGCCCACATACAGCACGTCATCCTTTTGTCATTCCTGCACATCTCCAGTTCTCCTTAAATGGATCCCAAAGGCATTATTATCGCTTTTACGTTGTTTATTATTAACCATCCTCTCAGAGATGTGACTACCTGAGCCCCCCGTGGGTTCCATCATGGCTGATTCACCAAAACACACTGTGCCATTTTTAAAAATAGCGTTTTGCTCAACACCGCATTGCCCCAAAGCAGTACCTATGCACACACCTCCGCATAGGAGCCGCAGGTGATGGAATAATAAATGAAAATCGCCATGCCAAGTCGTAGTCGGCAGAACAGCGCGTGAATACCAATCACTCGATCGATTTGTTTAATTCAGTTTAAGTAGCACCGCATCGGTAGCATACGAATCGTGGAGATCCTACGTCCGATTAGACCTTACCAATGCGCATTTGAATGCTAAACGTCTGTACGTTACGTGCACTGCTAACTTTCGATTTTTTTGCATATACCTTCCTATAGTTGAAGTTTTTGTCGACAAAGTGGTTTCTAAATGTCGACAAAAAGATGAAATGTCATTTGTGGTTTTGACTATACAGGCTGTAAAAACAGAAACGTATCAATGCATCAATATCTCGCCCTCTGAAAAATATAAGATAAGTATTCCAATGAAAGTTTTTCGAATGGGGGGGGGGATACAACGTTTGCGCAATAGCCTCTTAAGTATAAATTCATAACTATAAATCAAAACTAATGTACTAATTTAAAATTACTTTGCCTTATTTTCTGTCATGTAACTTTACTAATAATGTATATTTGTATAACCTCACTATTTGGTCCTGCTGTGGAGTGTTCTGTTGGGCTTAATAAATATTATTATTATTATTATTATTATTATTAAAACTATATTACAGTAATGATATAGTACGCACGACAGTAACTAGTCCAGTGCTGAGTCACTACTGGGACATGTATCACAGTGGCGGATTAACAACAGGCTTGTTCATTACTAACACCCTGTATATTTTGTTGTGTGTTCCGGTTTCTAATATTCTAATAATTTACAAATTGGTCAGTGAAACCCGCAGCTTCCTAAGTTTATTGGTTCAAAAGTTGTAACACGAAAAAAATAAATAAAAATGGTTTAAAAAGTGGAATCAAAACAAAACCATCAAATTTTTTCCCAGATGGGGTCTGCGAGATACACCTTTAAATTAGTGTATACGTACGTTTGATTGATTTCAACATTTCATATGATTTTTTATGAATTTTTTCTACTTTGTGTTCTTTATAAACTGATAATGAAGCCGCTTTCGGTGTCGTTTCGAAAACACTTGATCTCGGACTTTTAGAAAATATCCAATTTTTTCCAAGTTTGGTGCTATTGACGCGAAGTGTCAAATTGTGCTGACATCTCAATCGCTATTGGCTCGCCTCAATCGTATATAGCAATTTTACCGTAACTACCAACCGTTAAAGATACAACTAGGTATTCTAGATTGTCAATCAAAATTTTCAAAATTTATATAAAATTAACGTCGCAAAGTAGAAAAATTGCATATAACACTCGCTTTATAAGACGTATTGGCGCACTCGTTCCATTTGGACCGACTCGTGCGCCAATTTTTATCTTATAAAACTTGTATTATAATACACTACTTTTGTTTTATTTCTTTGTGACTTTATTTTTTAGAAGGAGAAAGGTATTTGTCGGGTACACTCAATGGTAAATCAGTCAAATGGAGACCATAAAGGTCTGGGGTAATAGGGTCACCAATGACGCCAATTTGGTGCTTCAGTCCCAACATCTTCAGGAGGTGAAGCACCAAATTGGCGACATTGGTCACCCCCTTTTTGGTCTCCGTTTGAGTGTTTTTTCCATTGAACGCCCATCTTGCTCCTTGGCTATACCGTACTGATGAGGACTAATAGTCCGAAACACGTGTCTACGGTTGCTTTCTTTGATGACGGAATTGCCCGACAAATACCTATCTCCTTCTATATCTTAACGTCGATTAACCAGCTTTCCTTTTTATTTTTTACTGCAATAATTTTTGATTATTCTGCATAAACAAAAAACGTGAACAATCCTTTCTAAATTGAAATTGGGTGTTACTCTTAAGTTATTATCATGGAAACTAATAAAAAAAACAACAAACTACGTACAAAGAAACTACAAGAAAAAATTAAAACCATCAAATGATGAAATCATGAAATGATGGATGAAAAATAGTAATTGTTTCAGAGGGAAATTTAAAATTCTTTTTTTTTAATTTTGTAGTTTTAATATAATGTCAATATTTGTTGTAGCTACGTAATATGCATTGGTTTTGAAAACGATAAAGAGACTTTTGCAAATATTTATTTTAAAATACTTAGAGTAATCGGTTACGAGCTTTGTACTAAACAGGTTTTTTTTATATTCTACACTAAATTTGCACAACAACTAGATGACAAGAAAACAATACACTTTTAAATGTAGATGTCGGAAGGAAAAAATTAAAGAAAATGTAACTGATTATGATACAGTTTTTTCGCTTTTATAATCTGAATCTGAAGAATCCGACTACAAACTTTTATTTGTTTACTGTGGGGTACACAAGTTATTGTAGTAACTTTTTAGTTAACTTTTTTTCAATACCAAAAGTTTTTAGCTATGACAGGCGGTAGCGATCTCTAAATAATTTTTAATTTATACAAATAAATACTGTACATGCTTGCCTGCTGATTTCGACATTTGGAATTGTTAAATTGTTAATTTTTAAATGATTTATAATTGATTAAAGATCTTAGTAATTTCCATTATTATATTATTTAATTTAATTTTAAGTAAACGGTTTTCTGTGTAGTTCAATTTGTTATTTACAAAAGAGTCATAAATAGGAAACAAATACAGGATGTACCATAAGAAGTATGGTCGTCGGTCTGCTTCTTCCAAATGAATCACCATGTATACTCATTTTTAAAAACTTTTAACGTTTTAACTTGATAGCTCCATTATAAACTTTTTAAATCACGTGTATATATAGAATGAGTGAATGACAGTGAATGTACATTATTGTACATGTTGTTATATAATTCAATTAAACTATTTGAATTTTCACGTAAATATTCAGTCTTTAGTGGCTTATGATATAATGCTAGAAAAATTCCAGCATTAACTGTCATAGTTAGATTTTTCCTGTTATGAATAAGCAAAGTGATTTCTAAATGCCATAAAGATGAAATGTCATCACCGCGGACGACAAATACCTGCCCCGGCCGTTTGGAGTTATGCGGAAAGCTGCTAGGAAAGTGAAAGAAAACAAATGCCGTCGTCGTTATCGGTAATCTATAAAATTGCCGATTAGAAAATCGCTTCCTTTGAGCGGCCTTATTAGCCAACAAAGGCATTTTTTCTGATTGCCTTCGGGCCCGCATGCATTCGAACGTGTCTAATTGTTCCAGCATTAAGTGGCATTAATGGTTTTACGGATAATTTCGCGCATTGATTGGCACTCGTTATTTGTACAACTATACATGTATGCAAATCTAGGGCGGGTCAGATTGCCTATACACATAAATATTATGATTATTTGTAATTTCTATAAGGAGAAAACAGGCATACTTACATAAAAGAACCACCCAAGTGGTTTGCTAAGATTTTAGAAAAGTAGGAGAGCAAGGTAGTGTTTTAGGACCGTTTTTTTTAGCTACTTTGTAGCAGACTCTCCAAGAGTTGGAAGAGAGTATAGTGGCAAACTTTGTTGATGCCATGGCTATTTAAACTGTGGGTAACAGGAGTGAAGAAAGAAGAAGAAAACTCCCAACAAGGTATTTTCAAAACTGGACAAAAGTTACTCTTAACGTTGAAATGAAGCGATAGAACACCAAATGGAGTTCTCATATTTAATTGACTCTTGGGTATGCCATTAACCATCCGAGGAGAACGGTTTTGTTGCCGCCGAAGATATTATTATTATTTGCGGGCTTCATTCAACATTGCTAATTGTAATGCACATGGCTACATCTAATTGACTTTGCGCATTCCTCTCGCACAAGAACTCACGCCTTCGTCGACGAACAAAAGTGACGCGTCGGCCAATCAAAGAGATCATAAAGAAACGATTAACGAGCCGCCACGGCCATCTTTTCATCGTCTTCCATCGTAGGAAAGTAACCGAACAAATATACGATAGTTATTATCGTGTTGAGGTGACTGCTTTTTTCTTTGGAATTTTCACAACCAATTAGCACATGTTTGGCAGTTTGGAGGTTAAGCCACCAAACGTCTGTCCTCAAGAGATGCAGGTACCATCCTCGTCTATACCGTCTTTTCGTTTATTGACGTTCTGCATATCCATAAGTAGGACAGAGAAAACTGTTTCGGTCAAATTATGTCAACATTAACTGGAGATTCTTTAAGACAATACACGAGTAATATACAGAGCAAGTGGAAATTGACTTCAATTGCTATGGGCCAGACATATATTGCAAATTTATCAACAATATACCTTCAGGTGGCTATGTCGATGGTGACCTTCCATAACTGGGGATGCCATGTCGTGTAAAATCTAGAACAGCTGAACAAAATTTGTTTTGGCTACAATACTAAATCAAAAGTCCTCTCAGGTTTGAACTGGTCGTTCTGAAGACCTGTCCAACATTCAAAATCGTTTAGCAAAATGTCAAAGATTTGCAATGTATCATTGATGACATGCTGATTCTTAGACTAATCAATAATCTGATGTTTACCCATCATATTTTAGTTTTGAAGATAACAGAACATTGAAATGAACGATATAAAACTAAAAACTCCGTCGTATACATTTTTTAGTTTTGAGAATATGAAAAAATAACGATTTTATAAACAAAAATTTTAATTAAGTACTATACTCTAGTAACATGGTTTTCGTGATTTATGTTTAATTTAGTCAACAGGTAACTTGATCCTGTAAAAGGGTTAAAAAATGGGCGTAATAAAAATCCAAAATTTGGGGTGCCAAAGGGGGCCAAAGTTTAAAATGTATTTTTGTTTGTTTGTTAATTGTTATGACTTTAATACGTAACAACTAGACTAGGTAGACAACTGTCAAAACTTTGTTTTGTTTACAAAACGAAAACTGCTTCTTACATACTAGTTTCGTTTTTAATGTTTGATAATACCCAATTTCATAAAAACGTGCAAATGAATGAATTTTATGCTTTTATTCGAAAACAGTACGTCAAACAAACAAAAAATCAAGAGATCAGATTTGGTAAGAAAAGAATGAGCATTTCAAAAATTATTTTTGCTTTCTGAAAAAGCAAAAATAATTTTTGAAATGCTCATTCTATTTAAAAATCCAAAATTTGGGGTGCCAAAGGGGGCCAAAGTTTAAAATGTATTTTTGTTTGTTTGTTAATTGTTATGACTTTAATACGTAACAACTAGACTAGGTAGACAACTGTCAAAACTTTGTTTTGTTTACAAAACGAAAACTGCTTCTTACATACTAGTTTCGTTTTTAATGTTTGATAATACCCAATTTCATAAAAACGTGCAAATGAATGAATTTTATGCTTTTATTCGAAAACAGTACGTCAAACAAACAAAAAATCAAGAGATCAGATTTGGTAAGAAAAGAATGAGCATTTCAAAAATTATTTTTGCTTTCTGAAAAAGCAGTGGCATATCACATTTTCTTTGAAATGATTCAGTACAAATCCCGCACGAACGCCACAGGCGAGAATAAAAAGATATGTTGTACAGCAGAAAATGCATTTAGATGCATAGAAGGTTCATGCAACGTTTCACAAAAATATCTAGGATCTTACCAAAGTTATAGAAAAAGATTTTTTAAAACTTTGGCACGTTGTAGTTCAAAAATTAAGACCTTTAGAATATATGTGCATATGCATTTTTACCTCAAAAAGGAACCAAGAATAACCTTGAATATTAGCATGTTATTAAGGAATACCTGTATACTATACTAACTGACTAGTTAGTTCATTTAATTGGATGGTTTTCATTGTTTCTGTAATATTTTTATAATAAAATAATATAAAAAATAAGATAATATTGTTTTAATCACACAAAAATCATTGTTTTTCCACAAATACATGGTGTTTAAGAATTGAATTTACTATAATCTACAGCGACTATACCAGGTATAATGTAATTTTTTCATTCCAATTTCTTTATAAAAATTGTTTCCTCAGTAGTAGTAAAATATTACTTAGGCTAGGATTTTCATTGCCAGTTTAAACCCTAAACCGAGATTTTATTTACAAAATCCTTGAGACCTAAACTCGATTTATGGTTTAAACTGTCATTGAAAACCCTACTCTTTCTGACTTTACCGCGATATGCTGTGTAAATTTCAAGTCAATCGGCCAATAACTTTCATCGTTACCATATCCACCGAAAAGTTAGTTTTGAGAAAAGCGTGCTTAAAATTTGAGGATTATTAATGTTATTTATATACTTAAGTGTACACTAAGTACACTAAGGGCGGGTTTTTCCTTGCCTGTATACGTGACGTAATCAAAATCCAAGATGATGTCAATAACGCAAGCAAAACTTAGGCAAAAATAGACACTTTCATTGAAGTTATGTTAGTGGATTTAATAGTTCTCTATAATAATACCTTTTATTATTAAACCCTACTGGTAATTGATATATAATCTGAGGAACTAAAATAAATCACGTAATCAACATAAAATCACCTCCTATTAAAACTATAAAATCATCCAGAGACGACAACATTGCAGAAGCGCAAAATCTGTTGCGGCCATTAACGAACGAAGCAATCTTCCTCGCATCCAACATCACCGCATCCATTCACGAGATATCACCTCGCAATCCTCGAATCTCTTGCGGAACAAACGACGACTCTTACTTCCGAAATTTCCTCAAACCAATTAGCACTCGATGACAGCACTGAGGTTAACCAAACAACTCGCCTCTTCTCATATTCCATCCAAAAACAGGTACCCATCGTATCATCACCAGCAATTCTCAAGGCTACACTTGGCCGTCTTCGCTTCTCGGCAAAACGACATCCATAAACTCGACCAGTCAGTCAGTCATCGAGTGACGTCCGTCAACGAGTCAACTCGAACCGCCAATAGAGAGGCAATTTACTAGCGAGGCAAAAATCGGTAAACCGGCTGTGTTGAAGTAGAGAGTGCTATCGCGGGGCCAGCAATATCCCGGCAAATGAAATCGACCATCCGAAACGTCAGGTTGTGTGGATGTGTTTGCAGCGTTTGCGACGCGTTACCAATACAGGTTGACCAGAATCCGAGTCGACTGAAGTCGCGCGCGCTGGTAGTCAGGTGCATGCCGCCTCTATGGTCTATAGATTAGATTATATTACGGCATAGTGATACCAGGGTTTATTTGATCAGTTTAGGATTTGTTTGCTCTGTTCGTGGATCGTGGATTTTACTCGTTTTGTGGACTGTGGAGGCAGTGAGAAATTTCGGTGGTGTTTCTTGTGCGATTGCTGGATTCTTGATTCGTCGTCACATGTTTTGGATTATTAGAAACTGTTAAAAGTAAGTTTTTTTTTAACTTTTTTTACTTTGTTACTAGAGCACTAAATGCCGGTGCAATCTATGATTGATTGTTTTATTATGATTGATTGGCTGATTTATGTATTATAAAATTGTGCATTTTAGTGCAGCTTACGCAATTTGATTTATATCGGATAGCGTTTTATATAAGCGAACGCGCAGTAATGATAAGAGTGCATTTAATTAAATGAAACTAACAAATTGAAATTGTAGAAGATCATGAAGACACCAGTTTGGTTTTTTCATGTATTTTCCACGTGTCTGTCAACTAATATTTTGGGGACGACTTAGTTTTGAAGATTTTAACAAGTTTCTTACGTTTTTGTGTTATATTTTTGCTCAATACCTGGCATCAATGTCAACTTGTGTTGTTTGGCTGTCGATGTACTTTTTTTTCATAATACTATGTCATATGATATTATGATGATACTTTTTCGATTTTGCGTTCGCTATAAACTCATAAATCATAACGAAACCACTTTCTGTGTCATTATGAAAACACTAGATCATAAACTATTAGCAACGTTTAGTTTTCCAAGATTGATGATATTGACGTCAAGTGTCAAATAAAGCTGACATCTCAATCGCTATTGGCTTGCCACAATCGTATTTGTGAATTTTACCACGACTACCAACTGTTAAAGATAAAACTACTTCAGGTTGTAAGATGACAACCACAATTTTCGAAATGTATGTAAAATTAATGTCGCAAAGTAGAAAAACTAGTATATCACTCGTTTTATGAGACGTATTGGCGCACTCGTTCCATTTGTTTGCAAAACAACTCGTGCGGCAATTTTTGTCTTATAAAACTTGTATTATAATATACTATTCTGGTTGAAGATGACGTATGAGAGTTGACGTTGACTTTGTTTTGAATCAGTTCTGAAAGTCTGCCGTTGTTTTGACATTTTGGCCCAGAAGTTTGCTCATTTTTATTAAATTGTGGTTTGCAAATTTATTGAAAGAATAAAGTATTAAAAAACATGTGCAATTTTTAGATGTAAAAGCTAAAAGATACATTATTTGCTTTTACAATACATTTATTTATATTATTTCATACAACTTATCGGCATTCGTGTTATAAATTTCAACTCTTTTCTATAATAGAAATTCTTCAAATATACCTTCCTTATA
This sequence comes from Melinopterus prodromus, assembly GCA_964023965.1. Classification (NCBI taxonomy): domain Eukaryota; kingdom Metazoa; phylum Arthropoda; class Insecta; order Coleoptera; family Scarabaeidae; genus Melinopterus; species Melinopterus prodromus. The sequence continues at coordinate 58,287,833 of OZ030393.1, forward strand.
TCAAATATTGTAAATATGTTTCCCGTATAACATTGATGTTTAAGAGAATACATAAACGCTAAAATTGTGGTGGAGATGTAAGACTATTAATTAATTATTCACTTAAAGCAAGAAGATAGTAAACAAATGTTTAGGGAAATAGTTTAAAACAATCTACTTTACAAAAACTTAAAATCTTTTGTCAGATTCCGTTACACAGAAAAACAACAATAATATCAAAAATTCCCCATTAAACTACGAAAAAAAAATCTACAAAATATCGCTGCGAACTGTATTGCGTTTTAAGATTGACTATTTATAACTGCACTAATAAATATGTAATTTTGCTTGTTCATGGGTAATTTATTAAACAGATTTTTTTTAAATTTAATAAGTCAAAATGATTCGCAGAAAAATTATAGGCATTAATGTGTTTAAGTTTATGAGAAATTTATTTACCTGTCACCATTACGTGAAATTATAATAATAACTAAGAATAATAATAACAATAATAGATTTATTGCAAACGATCAACGGAAATTGTAAGCCTTGTTCTTTGAACACAATACCCTATGTATAAAATATAGCACTGTTTTTTTAGTTGTTTTTGTTGTTTTTACTTAATTGCGTTTAAATTAAAACTAGATTGCAATTATGTGAATTTTAACCATCCCTTTTCTGTAGTTATTAATATTATGGATTATATCTACGATATTGTTGAGAACTTTGGAGTATTTTCCAGGAATCTTTTGTTTTATTTTATTTTACTTTAAAAATGGATTGTGTCTGCGTTTTGTACAGGCTATCAATCGTCTCCTTCGCATCTGATGGAAGTATAACATAAATAATTGTGACAGTTTTACACAACGTAATCTAAGCTTGCAATCTAACAATGTAATTATGTATGCTAGTTATAACAATAAACGTGCTCACGTCATTAGCTGCACTGCAACCTTGCAAACTTTGCGTTCGTTATAAACCCATAACGAAACCACTTTCGGTGTCGTTATGAAATCACAAACTTTTAGTAACTTTTAGTTTTCCGAGATTGATGAATTTGACGTCGTGTCAAATAAGGCTGACATCTCAATCGCTATTGGCTCGCCTCAATCGTATTTCGCAGTTTGACCACAACTACCAACTGTTGAATATAAATCTACTCTAGATTATATGATGACAGTTATATGATGACAGAAAATTAATGTCGCAGAGTAGAACAAATAGTATACACACTCGTTTTATAAGACGTATTGGCGCACTCGTTCCATTTGGTCACTCCTCGCTACGCTCGTAGTGCCCAAACAACTCGTTCGCCAATTTTTGTCTAATTATTTATATGTAGCTTGTTTTGTGTTCCTTAATTTTCATACACAGGATATTCTTATTTTCTCGTATGTTTGCTTTCTATCATGCATTAAAGTCTTTTTTGTCTATAGCTATGTCCAGAATTAGCAATTTAAAACAATGCAGCTGAAATTTTGCATAAAAAAGCTCCGTTTTAAAACATAATGAAAGTACGAAATATTACTAGTGATTAATGATCAATCACCTGTATGATAAGATCATCATTTTGAAGGGAGTAGATATAAATTACAAATTAAAAATTAATTATACTGTCATGTTAATAAATATGTGTCTGAACTAGTTCTTGAGAACCCATCCATCATCTCAGTAATGTATGATTTCATCACGGACTCATTAAGTAAAAACGTTTTTCTTGCATTAGAATTGCCAATAAAAGAACTACCTACCCAAGACAATTATAATTAATTGCCAGTATTTATAGAAATAAAGAGACGAATGCAATATGCCACGTAAGATACATAAAAACTCTATAAATAAAACTATAAAATTGTTTGCGGTGTCGCTCCTTTGCAAAGATGCAAAAAATGCAATATTTACGACTGTTTATTGCCGATTAAGAAAGAAATATAGCCTTTCTGCTGTCTGTAGATTTTCATTCACGGTTAATGATTTTGCGACTTAATTTGAGGAACGGCTTGCCTTTCACGCTTTTGAATTTCTAACAGGAGTAAAAGACGAAAATCATTTTGCGGTTTTTCGCATCACAAAATGATTTTTTGATCGCCTAGATACTCTAGATGTTATTTAAAGGTAGTATTTACTATCTATTAGGTACTGTATAAGTTACTTATACCAAAAAACAAAAATCTTATATATAAAATTAATTAATAAGTATGCTAAAATTAAACCAGTGGCCTTAATTAATTTAATAGCTCCCGTATTATCAAACAAGTGCCGATCAGCGCTTTATCAAACTTGTAAAACTAGATCGATAACAAAATTTTAATTGTCCCCTTCTAAGAAAATTGTTGAAAAATAAAATTGCGTTTGCAATTTTCGACCAAAGTTCAAGGTGTGACCAGAAAAAAATTCAATTAACTTTACATTTGATACGTGCTTTGATCCCAAAGCAAAGTATTGATATGCACACTTCCAGTAAAATTGCATTAATAATTATTATAATTGCCTATGCATCTGGAGGTAATTGCCTACGTGCAGTGTGTTTGGGTGTATAATTATTTAATTGATATATTATTAAACATTGATGAAGGTTTATTATTTTTATTATTATATCGTTTGGAGTTATTATGTGTTGTAACACAGCGCGTCGTGAATGCTTTTTTAAGAAATTGTTTCTGTTGTGGGAATAGATGTGCGTCTATAGCTTAACAGGCAACAATAACAGGATTTTTTAATTGTGTTGAAGGTAGATAATTTGTAATTAATACTAGTTGGTGTATTTTAGATGGGAATTGTTTATGTTTGTAGGAACTTACGAAAGAAAATGCGAAAAAGATCAACAATAACCTAATAGACGTATGATTAACTGTAAATTATTACGCCTTTTGTAATGCTACGAGCTGCATTACAAAACTAACAAAGGATGGATGTTGTGTCGTGGAAACACGCAAGGCTAATAACGTGTTTTAGCGATTATCAATGTTCTCGTAAGAACAGTACATTGCCTAAAGCTGAATATCGTAGTGTAAAAATGAATAGTAAAAAATAGATGCTTATTTGAGGTACACTATTTGATTGAGGCGATTCCACATATTTCTAATGAATCTATGTTACGTAAATGTTATATTCTTAAGTGTCATTTAAGTATAATGAATGAAATAAAGACAAACATTAATAATGATAATGATATCTGGCTTTCTGCAGACGAAACAACTGACATATTAGGGCGTAGCCTTTGTGTCGTAAACGTTATCATCAATTTTACATCCAAACATTCCGAGTAATAGTATATTATTTGACGAGCACATAATTAAGGATATTTATATCCGATTTATATCCGTTATGTGCAAGTCAAATACGACGTTTTAGCTACGACTCATAAATTCCATTTTATGCAAAATATTTTAATTGTATTTCTCAATGATGGCGAGGCGAACTGTCAAATAACTCATCCACGTAGGTTTTGACAGACTTTGACACTAGCGTTGTATAATGATGACAGTTCGTTCAAATAATGAGGTCATTATTTGAACGAACTGTCAATATTATACAACGCTTGTGTCATTATAATCATTGGCGCGTATAATGATGAGGATTATATAGCCCTAGATAGGTATGCAATTAACTTATTATATGTGAGTCGTAGATAAGCTTTATTTAATAAAATGGCAGCTATCACAAAAAGTTACCGCTACCTTATTTTTTTTTTAGTAGTTGATGAATGTTTGAATCCAATATTTGATGATATCTAGGACAAATATAAATACAGAACTTTTGCCCTACAGACAATTTTTTTTTGATGTGGATACATTAATCAGTAGAATAAAAAGACATATTTTTTTAAAATTGCTCCTTGGATTAAGTAGTACAGAGAATTATGTCCAAATCTTGTAGGACCTGGCTACACACCGTTTTATTTTATGCACAAAAGTTAAGGCCTCAAGACTGTTTAGCACTTAAAAGACGACGCTCAGATAGTGGAAGAAGCTTTTTGAAAAACCAAATTTGGTACGTGAGTAATAAACAATATAACGAAAATCATTGCCACCACTTACTATTAGCGATAAAATATTTTGAAAATGAAAATTTGTGTTTGATAAATGCAATGACAAAACTAAACATCAAACTCTACAAAAAATGTTTCAATTTAAGGGCAAAATTAAAAATAATTTTGTACAATTCCTATGGAAAATCAATTTTGTCAATATTTTGCCTTTAAGTATTATGTACGTTTTCTTTATTTAGTGATGTCATTACTGCAAAACTTTTTATAGAAACAATTGATTTGACAGATCTGAAAAAAACCTGACAAATTATATAAACTTCCAAACTTACAATAGCGTCAATCTGAAACTTACCAAATCTTACCCAAATTTAACATTTATCCTGTGTTAAAACAGTAAAAACAGTAACACCATTGACAAATTACCAAAATTTCAAAACCCTCAAATTATTTAGGTATAGTTTAGTCTGGATATTTTAGTCTATATGGTATATATTTGTTGCTGTTTTCCATATTATATTTCAAGGCATGGATATTGGATAGTCATAACTGCTAATCATGTTTTCTTAAATTTAGTGCCCAGAAATTCATGTGTATTCTACTATGGCAAAAACATCTTCAAACTAGTCTCACTAGTTCAACAACCTCAGGCTTTAGCATAACTGAGGTAATCATTGGCGTTTGGCATTGACTATCTTCCCAATAGTGTCACATTGTGGCTGACATCAGTAGACCAGTATAACCAACGACGAACCAAAACGTCTTAAATTAAAGCAATTATCATACCATTTCCAGTAGGTCATTACTCTATCTGGCACTTCTGGATTTCTCACTAAGATTATTGGGTGAATATAACTCAAAACAACAGTTATAACCATAAAAAATGACTCTCCCTTGTACTTGTAATCGTCAATAAAGGTCTTAAACCATCCTAATCGGTGTCAAGTCCTATTTCGAAATGAGTCCACTGATGCCATCAATCTCTGGTCAAATCCACATCCACGCCATTGATGAAATGAGGTTAGAACGGCAAATCCCTGCAGAAGTGTCACAAGCTCCAAGTATAGCATATATCCAGGTATGTAGCAAATCCCAGCAGTGTGTCTTCTGACCTCCAAACGCTATCGTCTGGCTTCCATATCGATGGCAAACTAATTGTATTACCCCGGTTCCGAGCGCGTGTTTTGCTGGTCTTTACGCGGATGGTTTTCATCCAGGCGAACATAAACAACGACAAACAAGAGAATAAATTTTCTGTCCGCATCGCGTTCTCCGGGCCCCGTACAAGACTTAATTACCGAGTTCGTTTTTTTTTGTTTTGTTTTTTGTTTGCTGTTGGTTGTTCTTTTTCTATAGGCGAGTCGTTGGCCGAGGACTGTAAATAAAGGTTCTAATTGGTCGCGTTTGGTATTATAGTTTAGATGTGTATGCTGTGTATTAGGTATCGTTAATTTCTTATGTGGTACCGTTGAAAAAAGTAATTTTGTAGTACGGGTTTGAACTCTTGAAGGTCAGCTTGGTTGGTGGAGTTTTTATAGTGACGTGAGGATTGTGCTAAATGTCACAGGTTCATTTTAGCGTATATTTTCTCAGGATTTCTTAATTTTTTAGTCGATTATAAGTAATTAAGTATTGCTGAAATCAGAAATCCTGATTTAGTAACTTTTATAAACAATAGTTGTCCAAACTCTTCTTTATAAATTAAATGCTGACTTTATTATTTACTTATTAATATGTTCGTCGATCTTTTGGGATGATACTATTTGAATTAATTTCATTTTATTTTTTCTTTAATTTAAAATTTTTAATACCTGCTTGTCTTTATCGCTATTTTCACTACTATATTAATCGGTTCCTTGTTTCCTTTCGTCACTCTTATCACTACTACATTGCTAAAACATGAAAATTTGGGGATAACAAAAAATTTTCCACAATTTGAAAGTGGATATTTTGATTATCAAAACTTGGTCCCTATGTGTACTTATAACATACAGTCACCTCTATAGGGGAGACACAGTACTCATAATATATATTTTTTATCTTTCCTGTGTACCACTGCACATTTTGGACATCTGATGTTTTTTCAATTCATATTAAGGCTCCCGTCTCAAAGCTTCGAAGCTTTTACTATGTTTATGACTGTATTTATTTCGTATTTATTACATTTGACATATGGTATAACCTACAGAAATAAATGTTTCTTTCTATTTGTACAAATATTCTAACTGGACTGTGTTTGAGTTTTCTAGTCTATGATATAGTACATACACAATCGTCGTTATTGTAAACATGGTTACCAACTCACTACAAACACGCACTACAATACTCCAGAGTGCAAGTCTAGAGAAGTTCAGAAGAAAACTTGTGATCTTAAAGTTAACGTTTAATTATATTTTAGAATGTAATACAGCAGACAATAATCAGACGCAATTCTTTATTATTTGTAGTCCACAGCAAAATTTGCATAAATAATTTATTTTGGCGTTTTATGTGAAGTATTCTAGAGTATTTGATAAAATATGTGATTTGCTTGCTGGTTTTAGAGTCTCTACACTAGTGAGGGGTACGTAAAATTTTTTAATAACTACAGTTTGACAACAAAATTAAAAACTAATCGATTACTTGTACCAATTTGGATAATAATAAGCACATTTATGCGGTTTTGAATCACATTCTTCCCCTTATCTCTAAAACTATTGATTTTGGAAAGAAATGTAATGGAACAAACTTGTAGAGAATTTTATTTGTTTTTTTAGCTGAAACTGCGTTCTTAAAGGCCTTTTTTTTGAGACGTTGTTTTTGTTCTCAAAATCAAAACTAGAATAAAATTATAGAATTACACAGTATTGCTACTGAATACAAAAATTATCTTTGAATTTGTGACATTTGTTTTACTTATTCTCTAATTGTTACAGTAATTATAATTAATAACCAAGTAATGAGATGGATGTAATATTAGTTGATTTTCGTAATATCGGAATATTTTGAAGCGCTCCTGGAGGCGGAAATATATTATTTTTCATATTCTACACCTAATTGCTTGAAGATGTTTTGACATTTATTACAAAAACAATTTGGACATATTTAAAACATAAAAAATCTTTAAAACATACTACTTATGTACAATGTACATTATACATATTACAGTATTAAGGAGGTACTTTAGAGAAAGTTATGTGTGAACTTAATAATACGTATTTATCAAATTAAGCCAACTAATTATTTTTTACGATGTATCTGGAATTTTTGTATTAGTAGGATTTCTGTTGAAATCCGGAATTTTTAATCAACAAGCGAATACACAATAATAGGACTTTGGTATCAGTTTTATCAGATTTTTTATCATACACGGAAAACTGTAAGTATTAATTTATTAGGTTATTGATAACCGTTGTCGATTACAAATATTCTAACGAAGTGTGTGTCCACTTGATAAAAGAGGAAAGTGTCAACAGAGACTTTTGATCTGAATTCTCCAGTAGATTTTGACTCTTATCACTACAGAACCTCATATGTGTGAGCAACACTTTCCTTTTTCTATCCTGCGATGTTTTTTACATACAAATAAGAATTGTGAATTATGTTAGAACTTAGGTACTATTACTATTATTGTCTGTTTAACTCAGTTATTATAATAACCACTTTAGGTAATTTCTAAGTGAAAGTAACTAGTGAATTATCTGTTTTATGCATTTAATGATCATTATACAGCCTGTCCCGGATATAAATGCAGTCCGAAAGATTGTGCCAACCAAGAAAAAGCTTAGATAAAGTGGTCGTGTGACTTATCATAAGATAGCTATCGTTTATGGATTATAATAATTATAACCTTTGAAATACCTCACCATAAAAAACATGAAATATTTGACACGCAAGAAATACTAATCTGCGTAAACCACCAAAAACCTAATCAATTTAGCACAAGACTAGAAAATTATATCCGTTTGTTATAAGAGAGGCACATAGCTTCACTTCTAACGCGAAATTATCCGTACATAATCGCAATTTAACGTCCAATTTTCAATTTCTCCTTTATTATTATCAATTACCACCGAACGTCACACACATTTCAAAGCAATTAAAATAACACAAAATCCCGACCGCAAAAACTGGATCCGATACAATTTCCTTTTAAAATATTAGATGCAGTCTAATTTTGCCGTTAATTTGTTACGTAACGGCCGTCATTATAGCTTAAAACTGTAACCGCTAGTTTTATTAATAAAGATTAATTTATAACGAATTCTTGTATCTGCGGTTTGAGGCTGTGCCTTCATTGTGTAACTCGTAGTTTATAGGTTTATGTTATGGCATTAAACCAAAGTTATATCTGCATATATGTAAATTGTGTTAAGTGTTAATAGGCAATATCGATCACAAGAATTGGTTTAGAATCGAATACGTCTTGTTATATAATTTAATATCTGTTTAATAGTCTCTCTATTGCGTCAGATGTTTATAGTGATATTGCTATAGTCGTGTTTTAGGATTGCCCAATCACTATTTTTGAAGTACCTACATGATGATAGTGCATTCGTTTCGAAAATGAATACGATTGTTGTTACTTGACACTCATGACTATAAAACCCTGGTGGTAATGGAAATATTTACATATATGGGTTTGCCAGGATCTTGGGTTTATGTCTTATTGTGTAAAAACAAATGTTGTTTATTAAGAGAGTAAAGGAATTTGCATATAAGTAAAAACTGCAGAAAGATGTCTTATGAATATGGAGGAACCCAAAAGTTTCTATCTTTCAACTCTCAAAGCTCTTATTGTTCAAACCTCTTAGTAAAAATGTTAGATCACCACGACGTTAGATCACTCTTTGGTCTTCTCTTTGGTCAATTCTTGCCAAAATATAACTTTGTGTCTTGAGATAAGTATATCATTAATGAACGTTTTGATCTTGTGCTTTTAAATGTAATTATTATTCGTCTAGATGTAGCTGTAATCAATAATCACAGTAGCAATCAAAACAAATATGAAGTAAGAAAAACAGATCTCTTTGCTTAATGTCCAATAATAGTGGAATCAAAAGATAGTGATTTAGGGGTTGTTTACCATAGAGCTTAAAAAACAGTCAAGCAATAATATTTGCAAATTTTCTGTAGCGCCTTAGCCTATCTTTGGAAGTCGGTACACAATATTGTCATGTTGGGATTGTTTGCCAAGCAGAAAGACTTTGAGGGTGTTAAAGTAATCTACTAGAATTCGTTGCCAACAATTTGACGTATGAAAGTAAGTTATATAATATTTTGTGTCCTCTGTGCAGTAATTGGGAATTGGAAAATATCGTCATTTTAATGAAGGTTGTTTGTCATGCTACAATCTTTTCAGCATTTCTGGATAACTATAGTGGTTAACTCCCTACCATTTAATGAAGAAAAGGCTGTTATGCAACAACTGTAGTAGAAGTTATAATCATCTATATCACTTATAAGTTAGAATTATGATTAAATCCAAATAATGGGCAGACGCGACGCGTGTACATTGGTGCCATCTAACATGCTACGTCTCAAGCCGTAATCAATTAGAGGTAAAGTAAACGGCCAAATTTAAACCAAAACCTAATCATCTCCATTAATTTACTTACTGTGTTTTCGTAGTAGGTTAACTGCGCGAAAACATACGTTAAAGTTTACCATATTATTCCAATTATGTTTTCATGTATAGGTATTAAGTACGCATTCGTACGTAACAAAGGCTATTGCTAATTAATAATATCATTATACGTACAACATGGTTATAGGTTTCTCAAAGGCTATTTGTGAGGATGTAGTGAACGAATCGCTTGGTGTGTACATATGTACTTTTCATCAATAAAATATTGCTGGCACAGAAACGTGCAATACGTTGTATGCTTGGAAAGAATCAGCGTGAAACCTGCAAACCGCTGTTCATATTACTCGGCATCCAAACAGTGGTAAATTTGTATATTATAGACTATAGAGGTATCAACATATGTCCATAAGAATAAGAACGAAATTATACGAAGGAATAACGCCGAACACAGTTACAATATTAGAAACCCCAGCATTCACATAGAAAACCATAGACTCACGTTGACTTCGAAAAGTCCAATGTTTCTGGGCATTAAAGTATATAATCACCTACCAGCGGCAATAAAAGGCCTACGGACCGATCAATTCAAGCAACGACTGAGCAAGATACTGATAAGTGAACCGTATTATAGCGTTAACGAATTTTTTGAGAGTCGGTTGTAGCGGTCTCCTTTTGGTTATACTTCTGCCTCCCATCCAGGTTTCTGCTGTGTTTAATTTTGTTTTTGTTTTTTCTGTAATATTATTTGCCCTGTCTTATGCAATGTATTTGGTCTTATATATCAATAAACTCTATTTCTATTTCTATTTCTACTTACTGCAATATGAATGGGTTATGTTTGCGTTTTTGACGTACTGGAATGTAAAGGCCCGTTCACATTCGGGTCGCTCGCATTTTGGAACATTTTTAAGCCAAAACGCCCTAGAGGCCGTTATGCCTCGATTTCGAAAACTCACGCATTGTGAAATGGTTCATATAGGGCGACCGAAAAATCCTCTCCAAATTTTCCATAAACAATTAAAAAGCACGTGAATTGGTGAGACAAAATCTTCGAAATCAGTTTACATTAATAATAGACTAGGCAATTCTCATATTGTGAAAGTCGTCAATATTTTGTTAAGTTGCAACATAAGTTTCTTTTATATGTCAAATTGTAGGTTATTAACCGAGGTGGCCAGGCTAAAATACTAAAAATCTTGCTGCTTGGTAAACAATCCATAATAGTATATTATTATACAAGTTTTATAAGAGGTCATATTGGCGCACGAGTTGTTTTGGCCACGACGAGCGTAGCGAGGAGTTAAGCTTAATAAAGTAACAAAGTTTATCAATTAGGCTTGATAAAGTAACATAAAACTTTATTTATAACTTACTTTTGTAGAATACGGCAAGTCGTTTTTAATTTTCCAAAAAGTTTGCTCTAACAAGGTGTATTTTCTTTTTTAAATTTTAATATGATTACCACAGTACCAAAATGTTTAAGTGTAGCTACCGACTAAGAGGAAAATAAATAATCTTGCACCTTAAACACTATAATGTTTTTTACTACTTGTCCAATAGTCCATACGCTAAATGAAGGCAAAAATTGTGCAAAACCGCAATACTAGAAAAGGACCAAAACCAGAGATGTTTAAACAATCCAGCTGGGTTTGAAATTTTCCGATGTAAAATCACAATTACACTGGACCATACTCGGATACGAGATAAAATTAGAAACAAAGTACCGTTTGTTTTTACTTAAAACATACGCAATAAACAGTCTTTTAATTACTAGCGTCGAAATGAAAGTGCCCATCATCAAACCATCCTCAGCTTTTATGGCATTTTCCGAAGAGCACAGTCTCCACCATAAAGAATCTCCTAATTGCTACATGGGAAAAATCTCCGAGAACATTTAAGACCAGCCATTAAACGCCATGTCTCGCGTCCATCACGTGTAAACCGCAGGACGGACAGTCACTTCCTCTGCTCGTCTAACAAACGGAAAACGAAAGTCAGTCGAGAATCGTATAGGATACATAGGATGTTCGTTGGTTCTCTCTGAATGCTAGAAACAAACAATCGACAATGGGGATCGTTCATTCCGTTCGTCCTATTGTCCGCCTCTTTATTATCCCATTGTAATTTTTCGATGGTGTAAGTGTATCATCAAACTGTTGATAGGCCTATTTGTCTGATTAGAAGTTGGTGCAGATTGGAGCGTGTTGTTTGTTGATGCGTTCGGTTCGGATTCAATTCTCAATGCTATACGACGACCTTCGTTGCGCAATGACACCATTGTATATCAACTATTATGCATGAATATTTATAATATTTGCACACGTACGTTGCTCATCGCAGGTAATGCGCTCAAGGCGACTTCGATCGAAGTAAACAATGTAAGGAATAATTTATTTGTTATGGTTCTATCTCTTTTTCGCTGCGTTATGTCCTTCTATAATAATAAATAATTAGTGATTATATAGGGTTGTTTATAACTAATTAAAAATTTAAGAATTGAAATATGTATTGATTTTATTTTAATGATCAAATGTCAAATGTCAAAAGCCTTTTTAAATAACACAAAAAGTAGTACTTCGTCTTATTTACGTGGTCAATTGTATTTCATGGTTTTTATACCGCTGCTCTTTAAAATGTTATATTTTGTATTGAGTTTTGTATTTTTCTTTTCCTATTTCAAACTTAATCAAACTACATTAATTGTGCCATAAAACAAATAGATTTTTAGTCTTTTTTACTAAAATAAATTTGTGCACAATCATCAACTTAACATGTTTTTCAAATCAAAATAATGTATAGTTGGACAATTATAAATAATAATACTTATACATCATATAAAAAGGTTTTAATTCTAAAAATGCAATTTTAACACACGTTTCACAACCTCCTGACACTCGAACAAACATTTTTAATAATATTAATGGTATTCTAAAATAGTTTATTTTGTTAGTAAAAATATTTGACATTAATTACCAAGTGTCGAACAAAAGGAGCGTTTGCGCTCAGGAAGATATAAACTATATTATTTCTCTGTTTAGATTAAAATAAGTACTTCCAAAATACCAATAAATATACACAGAGAAATTTTTCTCTAATGGTAAGAAAATGACATGAATATAAGCTTATTGCTTTCATAGAACATGTTCATATTTAAAAGAAGTAGGTTAATGGTTAATATAAGAATATGAGCTGATTAATCTAACTACAAAACCTTTTGATTTAAAAGTTCAAATTCTTAAGCATCGTCTAGACAAGGAAAGTTTAGTGGTGGAAAGTGCTCTCCACCACTAAAATTTCCATGTCTAGATCATAGAAAAGTAGACTTTCTACTTTTCCACGACAAAACTTGCCCTGTCTAAACGGTGCTTTAGGTCAAATATCTATAGTTTCATCCACCCAAACAACTGGACGATATTTTTGCCTATATATAAAACAACCGTTGTTTTGGATTAACAAAGGTTGCTTTGTATTGAGACAATCAGCTCTATGATGTTCCTAATATCTTAAATGCATAACGTGAACGTTATGAGATGAGTTATCACATCATTTTTCATATAACGACCACGTTGTACAAAACGTTTTAGTTACATCATAGGGCTGAATGTTACGTTGTGTGTATACAAAGTTCAACCCTTACAGGGTTAGTGGTACACGCAATGTACCACGTTTTTTGGCAGAAAACATTTGAATATATTTTTGTTTTATTTTGCGGACAACCTGGGGCAAAAGAGTCGCAGCTTGGTTGTGCCTCAAAGGGTTAAGGCATTGTAATCGTTGGTATTGTATGATGTATGATTTTCACGGTTGAAAACAATAATTCGCGTATGTTGAACTGACAAACATATTTCTTTCATTCTTTACAATCTTGTATCTTCCTCTTTTTACGAATGGTAAGTTTTTAATATTTGGTTGATAGGATTTTAGCACAATGTAGATCTTAAGTTTATAGTTTTAGTTCTTCTGATTCTTATTCTTTCTGATTTTGTTTTTCGTTGTTTCCATTAGGACGCACACACCTCTTAAAGAATCATCCCAAATCTTTAAAAAACATTTATAAACAAAGTTTCTGCATTTTCGGCGAAAATGTAAAATAGAACGTTTGCTATGAGAGACTCTTTTGATTTTTCTAGGATATTCTTAATATTATACAGCACCAATATTGCCAAATGTACTCTTTTTAAAAAAATTTAATATTGAATTTCTTCTAATTTTGAAAAGACAGACCAGATTCTAATGAGCTTGGAGCCTATCGTTGTAGCCGTTATAAGTTTGTATTTTCTCTGTATCTCGCAGGTTTCAACAGTCTAGACTATACAAGGTGTCATCAAAATTAAAAGCAAAAAGAAAATTGGGCAGTGGCCGGTATTGTATGGTTTCTAATGAACACTTCACATTCTAAACATTTTATTACAATTCCCCACGATCGCTAAAATACAAAATAAATACCGCATCCCGATAACCATTATTTATTGTTGACACATACAACCTATACAAACAGAAGGCAACGGGATCGTATCCGCATCCTCAACTCAACACAAGCGAGACTCTCGCCTGAAAGAGAGACAGAGACTATCACGATTTTAGCAGAGCAACGTCAGCCATATAATTTATGATTAATACCGATATTCTAAGTTACTTAACGGTATATGAATGGTCGATAGCGCGGCTGCCGCCCGGGGTATCGTTCTCTTCCACCTGTGTCCAAATGTAACTCTCCTTCGAGCATGGTGCTCTGGCTGCCTCGGTCCTGACCTACAAGGCCGCTTTCTATACACTCTCAACCTGGTATCTGAACGCCGCGATCTTCCAGGCCTCACCTTTGCACGATACCTTTCTCTGTCTCCAAAAGATAAGACCAGCAACTCGCTAATGCATTGTGTAAGGTGTATACGATCGTACGGGGATCTCGAAGCGATTGTTGATTTCCAATTAGCGCCGTTAATGTGTTATTATCAGAAGGCGCGTTAGGTGTTATTGTAGCGATCGTAAAATGATTATTGGTTTGTGGAGGGGACCGAGAGAAATCAATAGTATGGTTTATGTGTGGTCATAATACATATTTGACGGCTTTGCAATGATATTGCTGACTTTATCCAACATTCAAAATGAATAGAAATGCCCAAGCAGCAGATTTTACACAATTAAAGAGATCTGTTTTTTTAATTTGTAGTTATTATGAAGAAAGATGAAGAAACTGAAGTTAACAAAATACACCATATCATGACGCCTTGACAGCTGTCAATGTCACACAATGTTTTGTTTAGTACTAGGGTGAAATAAAACCTCTTCTCTTGGTAAATTACTTTACCGTGTACATACATTCTTCGAAGTACTACGTCATCTTCAACCCAATCTAAAATACAACATACGAGTAAAAACTAATTACATCATAGTTATTTATGTACCAAGGGTATTACGCGGATGTTTATGCCCCGAGGGTGACCGTTTAAGAAGCTCGAGGGGTATAAACATCAAGTAATGCCCGTGGTACATACAAAATGTTATGTCCTACAATGGTTTTGTTTTATAAGCCAAAAATTGTGTGCCCAAATGGAACGAGTGCGCCAATACGTCTTATAAAACGAGTGTTATATACAATTGTCAACCTTATAACCTTTATCGGCAATAATTGTCATTGAAGATTTAAAATTGACAATTTAAATGACAAATATTTGATAGATTTGACTTATAACCATGGCAACCCTTAATTCCCGCGCGGGCGTTTGAAAAGCAGTTTTTGCCGCGGTATCTAACATGTAAAATGTCACTTTATGATCATGTAGGACATAATAGTTATTTATGTACCAAGGGCATTAAACAGATGTTTATGCCCCGATGGTGAACGTTTATGCCCCGACGGTGACCGTCTCGGGCCTATCGGCCCTCGTGCTTTTTAAGTCGTCCGAGAGTATAAACATCAAGTAATGCCCGTGGTACATACAAAATTTTATGTTCTACAATGGTTTTGTTCCTCCAATGAGAGCATTAAACAATATTTTGATGTAGTCAAGTAACATGCGTATCTACGGCGTTGAAAAACAATACAGTCAATTCGGAGCAGGGCTCAAACTAACTCTCAAAATATAAGAGACAATCAATTAAACTTACATCTGTAATGCCTGTCTTCCAACCAAAATGATCAGGTCAACGGCTTAAAAATTAAAATGGCCAGAGATCAACGCCGTGCAAGAGTACAGCGGTGTAGACTAGTACGACAAATGTGAATCAGTGACAGTACATCAGTCATAAAGATGTGTGAAGTTAGCAAAACAATCCAAACCAAACAGTAGAACCGTAGCTAAGATACGAGAATAGAGGCTTGATAACAAAATTCGGTTGATCATTTAAAAGAACAATTTGATGTTGTTGTTTATACTTCTCCAACTCAATTGTTTCAAAAGGTCCATTCTTAGGCCCTTCCCACATCTATGTCTGTAGAAATCAGAAGAATTTCGTTCTTGATGTTCTGTAATTCTTTTTAATAGATGTCTACCTGTTTGGCTCACATAAATTAATGTTTTGTTTGTTTCACACGCGAATAATTGGACTATTTAAATTGATTAATCTTCGCTAATAAACTTTAACGCTGCTTTTTTATTTCCCTCGATACTTTGAAGCCACTAAATGCTATGTTTGAAGGTGTTATGACCAATAATTTTCCCACTAAACCCGTTGTCTTCACACGATATAATGGTGCCACCGTTTTCGGATACATTCCTGGCCAAAATCCTATACAATACCCAACAAGAACTACTGTGTCGCAATAACTCATTTTCATAGCGGTTTTCGATCTCGAACATTCCTCCACTGTTAGGACTGCTGACCAGATCTAACCGTCCGAAAGCGGCAACTGATCTAACGGTTTCCACACACTGATCTAAACGTAATTTGTTTGTTTTGGGCGAAATACGCCAAGCCGCAGCAGCGCAGCGTTGTGAATAGACAGAAAAAAAGAGGAAAAGAGTTTCATAACCTCTCTCTTCTATCTATCTATCTGGAGTGGAGACGGATGGACGGAGAGCGAATTTACAACTGTGCCAGTAGTTCTGGTCGAGTAATCTTGCTAACAGTCACGAAGGCCCCGAGGAATACTTTAATAATTCGAACGTTTGCGCTCGAAATGTAATGCCTGCCGTGATGCCGGGGAATGACTGATTGTTATGAGACGGAATTAGTGATGGTCGGCGCAATTGATTTTGGTTGAGTACTTTGTGGGTTAATTGGATTTGCGCATCGTCTCAATTAGTTACGTGGTTGAGGTGGTAATTATTCAATAAACAGAAAAACTTATATAAATTAGGAATTTACCAGAATTCTTGGTATCCAAAGACCATCAATTTCTAGTTGACCAGTTACAGACTCTATACTCTAGTTTAAAGAACTTGAATCATTTGGCAATATGATATGTCATTTCTTTGCTATGATACATTCATAGATACAAGTCCAACTCAGTTCATGGAAAGTTAAAATGTAGCATAAACTATAATAGTAAATAAACACATTAATTCAAAACAACAAACATTTTATTGTACTTGAACAAACAAGAATTGGGCAATAGGCTTCTAAGAAATTAAATGTATAATAACGATGTAAAAATAATAATAAAAAGTATAGTTTATACATTTTAGCTTAACCTTGTTTTCTTTGTTCTTTTTTCTTTTTGAAAAACTCTTTTAAGGACTTGGTAGTACAGTGTTCTTGTAAAACTAGAAATAACGTGGGGTTTAAAATTTTAAGAAAGGAATATTGGTCAAAATATGGGGGTTTCAATCTGATCTTACATTCCAGAGATTACTAACCTAATCTCCAGACAACTTGCGAGTTTCTATGAAAGAAATTTTATCCTGCCATTCATAGGAAATCAGTAAACATTCAGACTGGTTTACAATTCTAGGCACAAATTATGTATGGCTAACCATAAAAAAATTTAAGGTGAAATTCAAAATTACGTAAAAGAAAATTTATTATTATTATTAAACGTATGGTATAACAGAGACAAATTATTTACAGGTACACTTATTTAAATTACAGCAAAGGTTGACATATTCCCCGAGAAGTTCTACGAAAAGCTTGACAGACATAATAGTAGATTATAATACATTACAATACGTTTTTTAAGACAAATTATGGACCCCAAATGGAACGAGTGCGCCAATACGTCTTATAAAACGAGTGTTTATATATATTTTTCTACTTTGCGACATTAATTTTACACAAATTTCGAAAATTACGAGTGTCATCTTACAATCTAGAGTAGTTGTATCTCCAACAGTTGGTAGTTGTGGTAAACCTACCAAATACGATTTAGGCGAGCCAATAGCGATTAGCATATTTGACACTTGACATCAATCTTACCACTTTTGGAAAACTAAGAGTTACTAAAAGTTAGTGATGTAGTTTTTTCCAAACAACACCGAAAGCGGGTTCGTTTTGAGGTTATAACGAACGCAAACAAAGAAAAAAATCTGATGTGGCCAGGCACATGACTTTATCATACAATATATAAAATTAATAGTTTAGCTGCATGAGCATCTATTTTATTGAGATAAATCGTAGGTATTGTCAAAGCATCAGCATTTGACACTACCTACACTATGTCATTAGAATAATAGTTATTTATGTCACAAGTGCCGAAAGTATGGAGTAGCGCGACGAGTGTTGCTTTTTCTGCTGCTTTTTGAGAATTATGTATTTAAAAAAAATAAAAAATTGTTATATTTCTGTATAGGAAATTTTAGGATGGTACCACTTTGACGAAACGTCAAGTTTAAAAAGCTAATTCAAATTCTGAGAGATTTATATTTGTTCATGATACTGCAGATATCACATCCGCACCAACGTACTTAAATAAAACTACACTCATCGCTATACTTTATTTATAATTTTCTCAATTTATCGTTTTTAGAATATAACAACGGTTTGATATTTCTTATCAACAAACAATCAAATTGGTGATCTTATTTTATTTGAAATTTGAATTTTGTAGTTTGCCGCACTAGAGCGTCAACGTTCCATAGCGGTTCTCCAACCTCTGATGAAATCAGCTGTTTTCGAGTGTGACAGCACAAAAAAATATTTGTCAAATCCTGACTACTATGTAATTTCATATCAATGCAGATGCGATCGATCTCGATCAAATAGAATTTGCTCTTGAAACTAAACTATTAATTTTACCAAAAAAAGTCATAGGCATAAATTATTCAAAATTTCCTGTACTTTAATTTATTATTTAACTATTTTGTCGAAATTACAGAAATGGCGGCTCATTTGCAAAATCATTGAAAAGGGCTTAGAATAAACTACCAGTTCCTTTCGACCCTTTTGAACCAAAAGCTTTTCAGATTTAAGTTTGGTCATAAAACTTCTAAATATAAACTTTCGTTCCGATACCTTTAGTAGTTTCTCCGGAATCGTCGTCACAAAAATCGTTTACACACGCACACACACACACACACACACACACACACACAGACATTTTTTTGTACCTTGGTCAAAAATGTTCAGGGGACCCATAAAGATCTATTTCCGCTAAAATCTCAATTTTTTTTTTCGGCATGATTACAATACTTTACATACTGCGTATGATAAAGTAAAAAACTGATGTGGCCAGGCACATGACTTTATCATACAATATATAAAATTAGCTACATGAGATTCTATTTGATCGAGATCGATCGTGTCTGCATTAAAATAAAACGAGTTAGCCAGTATTTGACAGATATTTTGATAATATTGGCAGTAGGTATTGTAAAAAAACAGTGTTTGACACTACCTACTGTCATTAGAATGAAAATAATGGGATGTGTTTTTTCTCTTTGTTTTTTCAGAACGTATGTAAATGCAACTATGAGTTTCTATGATTTCTTTAATTTCTCTAATTTTCTTCTTTTTTCCCTTTGTTAATAATTTAAACGAATACAATACAAGGAATTGAAAACCTAAAAAATGTTGTACACAGACAAAATATCTGTTTTGTTATAGAAAGTGAAGGAACTAAAATAGAACAAATATGCTGTAAAAGTTACAGTAATAATCTAAAATTAAATTACAGCGAAAATTTTGCAAGAGAAGAATTTGTTGCTATTTGCGTGATGTTTCTACTGTAACCTGGCTGGTTATTTAATACCAGCTATATACAAAGTGTTAATAAAAAATAATAATTAGAAGCCTCTATATTTATCCTTGCTTTAATAAAAAAATTTATTTACATAGGGAACTAGTTTCGCTTGTTTAAACCACCTTCAGCCCTAAATTGTCAACTACGGAGAAAATCTACGGACGATAAACACTCTCGTCATCAGGTGTATAGTTAAACACATTAACAAAAATGATTTAAACAACCGAAACTAGTTCCCTATGTAAATAAATTTTTTATTAAAGCAAGGATAAATATAGAGGCTCCTAATTATTATTTTTTATTAATATGCATCGAATCTTGCAATATGGACCCAATACATATACAGAGTGAGTCGTAATATACGGAGGAGATTCTTAGTATACTTTTGCCCTAAATACATAACCTAGGAAGTTACTGAAATGTTAAGCTTGCATATATTAATGAACATTCTTTAAAAACTACTGAAGACGCTTTAAATTTAAGTTAAAGATACGTAATTGTTATTCAATACAATGTTCAATATATAATGAAGAAAAATTTATAAACATAGCTATTTGTTTATCTTCAAAATGATGAAATACTATGAGTTAACTTGTTGAGAACCGCTGACTATCCGCTCCCTCTAGCTACCCCCACCTTCTCCATCCCTTATGACGGACCCTGTATATTGTTGTATTTTTTACAATACGAATTTGTGATATTGAGATATTCCTGCGTGAAATTACATCATCACAGTAATTTTATAGATGGTTTTTATAATTTTATAGGATGATAGTAGAACACCCGGTATATTATTTTAATATATTCTATATTATTTTGAAACGTGGATTGATCAGCAAAATGTGTTTGCGACGTTACTATGGGCGACGTTTGCAACTCCCTGGCCACACTTGCTACGATGCTAAAGAAACGTCGTAAACATATAGTACGAAGAATTCTGTGTGGCCGTACCATTAATCAACTAAAATTGTACGTAGAACAAAATAAAAAAAAACAACAAGCATTCCTAATATCAGTACATGACTACACTAGAATCCCATTAACCTACAAATTACAAGTATTGAGTAATAACCACAAGTAAGTAAGGCATCTGCTTGCGCCTCGCGTCAGTCAATTAAAGATAACTTTACAAATATCTTATTCCAGATATCTGCACCAGCTGCGCACTTAGCTATTGCCTGTACTTAATGTGCATTGTGAAATATAAATTTTCCGAGTGAAGATACCGATAACCTGGTTTTCGCAAGCGTCCTTAATTCATTTTAGAATTTATAGCCAGCAGGTATCCACGGAAAACGTATAACATACAACTAATCTAAATTCTGTATAATATAAAATTACCGATAGCACTAATGACATTGTAAACTTGATGCTCCATTTCTTATCAAAGTCGTACCCGCGTTCGATCACGCAAAATGAAAAGAGAAATAATAATAATGACGATAATAATAGGCCGTGATGATTGTACGATAAATGATATTGTATATTTACCGTCATTATTGCCCCGCCCAGTAATTCCGTTGACAATGGGAAATTTCACCAATTACTCTGTTTATTTGCTTCATTATTTTTTTTTCTTCAACTTTCGTTCACCTTAATTGGTCGTTTGCATCTTAGAAGAAAACGAAAACAAAGTTTCTAGCGGTCTTCCGCTGAATAACTGGTCTACCGGAACACTATGAGCCGAAAATTGGTCATTATTAATTTCGTTATTTAACAGAATTCGCTGCTGCGGGTCGTTTTCAGGTACGCTGGGCGCTCTCTCTTTTTAACCGATTTAGCTGGAGGTGAATTAATAACGAATTGATTTTTGTTGCGATTGCAAGAAAGTTGCTATAAAAGAGATTCGATTTAAGTGCGATTTTTCATCGGGAACTTCCGCAATTAGTATTGCAATAATCGTTTGAATTATCATGTGAAAGAATGTGCTTTTACAAGTTTATATTTCATAGATTCTTGTGTATGAAACGAGAATTTTTATTTTGTTTACTTACTTAATGCGGACGTAGCTCTCAATGGAAACGTGGATAGTTTTTAGTTTATTTAGTGAATATTAAGGTTAAGTAGCATTAAGTAGGTTGAGTTAAGTAGCACCTAATATGATTACATATTATGTGGTAAATTTTGATGCTTAATAACTTTTGTAATTAATAATGGAATTAAATGATTTTTTTGTTTTAAGATATTCTAACCAAATTAAAGATTATCACATGTATTTGCAGGTTTAATAATACATATTTTAGTTTTTGAATCATCACAATATCTGAATGTTTGTAAATGCTTCAGATTAAACAAGTAAAACTTTTAGGTTTAATATTCAATAACTTCTGTAAACTTTAACCGCTATTCATTATTTTGCAGCACATAAACAAATCTATCGATACCTTTTTCCGTTATTGCAATTTTGAAACAACAGCAATTTTAAACTATACCAGCAGAACGAAAATGGTCCTAGTGGCCCGACTTTGATACACCCTGTACTTAATGATTAAAGTTGTAAAGAAACTGCACGGACATGTTAATAAAAAAAATCACGAAAAAATGGGTTTTGAAAAATCGAAGATGTGCTAATAAGTGCAAACTTTTTCTGACGTCTTTTTTCCGTACAATCTGTTTCTGAAGGCAGAAATTTCGAACTGAGCCTACTTTTTGAGAAACGTAGTGTGATAAAGCTGCCAAGAACACACAAAAGAATCAGATGTGGCCAGGCACTTTACTTTGTCATAGAATATATAAAATTAATAGCTTAGTTGCATGAGATTCCATTTGATCGAGATCGATCGTGTCTGCATTAAAATAAGACAAGTTAGTAACGATTTGACATATATTTTGACAATATTGACAGTAGAACAAATCCGCGTTTGACAAATCCTGTCTAACTATATGGTTTTAATGCAGATACGATCAAATAGAATTTGCTCATACAGCTAAACTATTAATTTTACCAAAAAATGCCATAGATATAAATTACACTAAATTTCCTCTACTTTAATTTATTATTTAACTATTTTGACGAAATTACAGAAATGGCAGCTCATTTGCGAACTCTTTGAAAAATGCTTAGGGGAACCATCCAGTTCCTTTGGACCCACGAACCAAAAGCTTTTCAGCTCTAAGTTTGGTCATGAAACTTCTAAATATGAAGTTTCGTCCCGATACCTTTAGTAGTTTCTCCGGAATCGTCGCCACAAAAATCGAGTACACATACACACAGACATTTTTTGTACCTTGTTCAGGGGACCGAAAAAGACCTATTTCCGCTAAAATCTAATTTTTTTTCGGCACGATTACAATACTTGATCATACTGCGTATGATCAAGTATAAAATTCTCAAAAACTAGATGCAATACGGAATTTCTGCTTACAGATTGTTGGAAAATAACCAGTTTTCACTTATTCGGTTTTGTTCTTTGTAGGCCAGGATAGTCAATTAGTGGAGATTATTTCGTTTTTAACAAACTAATATAAATATAATATGCTAATAACTTTAATAAACATTTGAAATACTCCTATATCTAGACTCGAAAGGTTAATAGAAAATGTAATATATTCAATTAAACTAAAAACTGTGGTATGTAAATTTACTATGGTATAAGAAAACGATGTGTTTTTAGACACTATATGTGTATTTTGAGCTCTTTGGGACACGAGTTAATATGTAGATATTGTCTTATTGATGTGAAATCTCAAATTTCGCAGGTATTAAGTATGGATATCAAAGAAGAAATTGAGAACTCATGTGGAAATCAAATAAAATTTTTAATTTTTATTGATTACTTCAACTACCTGCCACCCTACTGAGCATTCAGATCACCACCCCTCACACAGATTCAGATCTAGGGCCATTAAATTATATATTAAATTAATAGCCAATTAAATTGTTTATGTGCTGAAAAAAATAAGTTAAATCGGTTAGAGTTTACGAAAGTTATTGAAAATTAACGTAAAAGTTGAGTTTTAATTGAAATGCTGTATCTTTTACAAACATTCAGATACTCCGACCAATCACAACCAAGCAAGTTGGGGATTGATATAGCTTTGTAGGTAACATACTAGTCAGGGACGTAACCAAGTTGCTTAATTTCTCCACAGGGATTCTTGAACTTTGACCACCGAAGCATCACGTTGCTTTCCCAGAAAAGCAACTGTAAGAAGTTATTCTTACTTTTTCAATGTTGCAAACGCGGGTGATAATCTCGATGAATGTATTTATATTGTGGTTAAAGAATCATTAAAATCAGTCAAAGATTACATAAGTTATTTAACATGCTCTTAATTAACTGAAAATTTCAATCATATTTCTAGTTCCCAGAAGTTTCAATGGAACATAAATAGTTTTACCTTAAATTGAATTTTTCAAAAACTTTCAAATATTAGGCTTAATCAATAAAAGCAAAATAAACCAATGAAATTATCATGAAAATCAAACAGGAATACAAAAAATTCACAACACGTACAATAAGTTTGCATCACTCAAGACAACAACTTTGTCCTTAAATTATAACAAAACTCACATTATCGACCTCGGCAAACTGCAAATTTGCACGTAAATCGTAATTGCAAATTTGCATTAACACACGTCTAGATATCAATATCAAAACCTGAGCAAAACAATACCAATAAATCCGTCAGTTCAGCAGTAACGAAGATAGATAAGCTCCGATAAGTTGATTCTAGACACACACATGCAACAATACGGAGGACGATATAGTCAATATGTAGATTCTCGGCAATGTTTGTTCTAAACGAGATCGCATAGTTGCGATAGTAGGTATGCGCAATACACGATCCAAATGCGCTGAAAACAGGTTGCGACGGACGCGCATTTTTCCGCATATCCGGGCACGGGCCGCGCTAGTATTGAAATTTCCAGCATACTTACGTCACGTGTGGGAAGATTTATTGTCCGCTGTGATATAATTTACATTCGCCGATTATAATGCGGCGATAAAATGCACGGCGGGCAATCGTTAATCGTTCCAGTTTGGTCTCGGTGATCTTTCTTTTTTTAATAGTCCGTTACTTGAATATATCTACGTCATATTTATTCAATTCAAATCGAAGAATAGATCAAAGGAAGCATAAATCAACGTCTCTAAATAATATACAGGTTGATTTATAACTCGAGGAGAAAGAGGGAATGTTTGAATCGGGTTTTGTTTTGAAACATTTTGCAAAGTTTTGCAAAGACTTTGTAATTGTACTTGGTAGTATTGGTTCAAAATTACACTCAGAGTTCTAGATTACTCTAAAGTAAATAAACCTCATAATACTATATGTGGATTGGTTACATTAGATTCAATCATAAAATTTCGAAAAAAAAAATCGAAATAAAACATTGGCCGCTGGGCAAAAAAAAGTTTCCTATTTTTAAGCTTAGTAGCTGATGCTGAATCTAGAACTTCATTTTTCACGTCGAATTATGAATCACCTGTATATTATCTACGTATAGGTTAGAAAACAATGAAAATTTGTGTTAGATTGGGTTAGATACACAAAGCTATGGAAACAGAATTGATATAAAAACAATTGTAATTTCAGTTTTTAAGGTTAGAGGTAAAAAACATAGGTCCACAATCGCTTTATTTTTAATAAAATCTGTTTCTTTAAGCAGCTATGACTGCTTTAAGGAATATTTTTAGGGAATTAATTGTTAAAACTAAGAAAACGTATCCATTAAATAAATGTTGTTTATTGGCACTTTAAGCATTTAAGAAAATTTTTTTCATTGAGACCAACTTATGACATTTTGAAGTTAAAAGTGCATTTTATGACCTACTTTGTTCTTTGATAATAATAAAAGGTCTGATGTGACCAGGCACATGACTTTATCATACAATATATAAAATTAATAGTTTAGCTGCATGAGATTCTATTTGATCGAGATTGATCGTGTCTGCATTAAAATAAAACAAGTAGCCATGATTTGACAGATATTTTGATTGATAATATTGACAGAAGGTATTGTAAAAAACAGCGTTTGAAACTACCTACTGTCAGAATGAAAAAAATTGGCAAATACTGGCTAATTAAGTTTTAATGCAAACACGATCTCGATCAAAAATAATTTGCTCATACAGCTAAACTAATAATTATACCAAAAAATGTCATAGACATAAATTATACAGAATTTCCTCTAAATTACTATTTAACTATTTTGACTAAATTACAGAAACGGCAGCTCATTTGCAAAATGTTTGAAAACTGCTTACAGGAAACATCCAGTTCCTTTGGACCCTTTTGAACCAAAAGCTTTTCAGCTCTAAGTTTGGTCATAAAACTTCTAAATATGAATTTTCGTCCCGATACCTTTAGTAGTTTCTCCGGAATCGTCGCCACAAAAATCGGGTACACGCAGACATACCCAAACCGACATATTTCCGCTAAAATCTCAATTTTTTTTCGGCACGATTACAATACTTTATCATACGCAAGTATGATAAAGTAAAAATACATTAAATTAAATATCAAATAAACGAATCTGAGTCTATACAGAACTTATTTGTAAAGACTAAAAGTTTGATTTAAAAATATTGATACCTTTTTAGTATTTTTACTCTTATTCTTATTATTAACTGAATTAATATGTAATTTTTCTAGTAAACTTTTGACTAATTTGCCATTATAAAATATGATATGATAAAAAAGGATCGAACCAGCGCAGATGTATATTAATATAATATATAATACAATATACACAGGTGTCTCATTTTTTCCCCCGTAAAACTTTCTTTCAGTTAATAAATGTCACACTTAGCAAAATGTTGTTTTCTTTATTACTTAAAAGTTACAGCCGAAGTAATAGCAAAACTGTGTTTCAAAGTTAATTATTGACTTTAGGAATTGAAAACTCCAATAAATCAACAAGACACTGTTTACTCAGGCTGACATTTACGTAAAGAAACAAATGTCTAGAATGTTTCATACATATTTTGTTTCTTCATTTGTTTATTAAGTTTTTTTAATATTTAATGTTATTGTCGTTATTGATATTGTGTTCTTTCCTCATTTTCGAATTGTTTGATATGTATTTTATCGTGTTTTTTGTTAATATTTCTAGAGGCTATAACTTAACAAAAATTTGAAAAACAATTAGATCCATAGGAAAAGTCTTACCCTAAATGACAATATTAATAAAAATATTTTGTCCGGAAAATAGTTTGACACCCTGTATATACAAACCAATAGTTTTTTCCACAACAAATTTGCTTTGGAGTCTAGATAACAGTGAGCATCTCACATGTTTCAAATAAGTAATTTGTTAAAAATACAATAATCTAAGCTAAGTTACTATTCTGGCCAAATGGAAACCAAGTCGGTTTAAAAAAATGTGAAAACTGTTCCTAGTTTGTTGTTTTTCTGTACAATCTGAATGTGAAAACGGATTTTCCAAGATGTGTCGACTTTTTTGCAGTTTTTAGCACTGCTTTTCTCAAAAACTAGGCTCAAGTAGAAATTTCCCCCCTCATGTGCGGATTCTACGAAGAAGAAAGAAATTGATTTATTATTATTATTATCACTTGATAGATTTTGTTAATTCTTGTTCAGAATAGTCACGTAAAAATATATTTTATGTGAATGATCTGATATTAAAGTTGACTCAAACGTTAAGGGATTATGTTCTTTTTAAGTAAATTAGTCTAGTAGGTACATTTATTATTTCAAAATAAATAACAGTCTCAGAACATATTGATCCAATCTGCATAGTTATTTCTTATTTAAAACTAATTGTGATACCTTTGTTTGGGACCCGTAGGTCTGTTTTTAAAGCTCAAAAAAGGCAATTCACATTTAATATGTTTTATAAATACCAGAACACCTTTACGTACTGCTTCAGAATAATTTGAAATTGAATTATTTTGTACTTCCCGCGTAAATATTAAATCAATTTACTCGAATCTTGATCATTTAACATCAACGGTGCCGCCAAAATGTCGCTTCTTATCGAATCATACATTTTGCTTCCATTGTTTTCCCAAAACAATGATCAACAGCAAAAGTATCTTGACACATATTTGCCGGCCACAATTACCATAATATTACACGCTAGACTGACCCCAGAGAATTCGTACTTTTATAAGTAATAACATGCATAAAATGTACCGTTAATTCGGTGTTACTGTAACTTTCTGCGGTCAGCAAAAAAAAACACAAACGAAAAAATAGACGAAGCTAAACAATGACATTAACAAAACATAAATACTGACACAAATTTTGTACACTTTGGATGTTATGTAATAAATAACAAACATTAAGTAAAATGAGTGTTATCGTAACAAATGCAGTTGTTGAAATACGATTTGTTTAAGTGGTATTTCTACAATTTCTGACATTTATTCGATTTGTTATGTAAGATTTCCTCTTTTTTAATTTAACTTTTTTTAGAATGCACGAGTTTAACTTTTTCGTCCCGATGGTGTTTTAAACTTTAAACAAAATGCTAATGGTGTGTCTTAGTCATCACCAAGCGTCTTATTTGGTTGGTATCTGTGTTCTACCTACATCAAAATTCCTGACCACGTAAATTATATCCTTTAGTTTGTTCAGACTTGATAAAAACGGGTCTCACTAATTAGAATACCTGAAGCGACATTGCTAAGGTCAAGAATGTAATGGTTAATGAAAGTAGTGCCGTGCGGTTGTCAAAACAATACACAACGATTTTATTTTTGGTGGCGAACATTCCTAAGATTTGTAAGTTCCTTTTACTTATTATATTTATACTCACATCAATATCAAACTAGCAATTTAGTGAATTGCAATGAAATAAACTTTCTTAAATTCGATTTTGCTTTTATATTAGAAAACCGATAATTTCACTGCTCTAAAATTAAATTAGATTCATTTATTATTAACAACCACACATTCTATATTTAATATGGTCGTAAAAACTAATTTAATTCGTCTGGTGCATTGCGAGTAAAAGTTACGATTGTCCTTTTACGGCATTGCTCTTCCTTTGAAAATGATTTATTCAGATGTCACGTCAATCAAACTTGCTTTCGCATTTCTTCATATGAAATTGCAAGTGGTTATGTGCTGTTATGTTGCATTCTTTACTTATTATGTAGGCATTCTACAATATAATAAATTGGTGCCTCTTTTAACCTAGTTTTAATTCAGATTTGTTTGTGCCCCATTATTGTGTTCTAATTTATCTGACTTTTGTTTTTAATATCAACACTCGGATGACAACAATTATTTTGTTTCAATCTAAACTCTCTAATTGTACTGGCTATTTACATTTATCAATAAATTGTTCACTTTCTAGTAGGTATGGTATGTATACTTGCTATTCCTCTAGAAATTTAATCAAAACGCATGTATGTATGTATGTAGTTTATTTTTTCAATTGAAGTTGCGCCAAGCGTCAATGTGATTCATTATGCTCTACAAGTTTATCAGTTAATTGACAATTGTAATTATATAGGATAAGAATCGCAAATAGAGTATAGATGTATGTTATAGATTTTGTTAAATGATGAACCTAAACAGAGGACCGGTAGTCGCCAATTTCTTCATGGACTTGTTTGAAAAACCCATTAGGTCAAGTCCTTACAAACCCAAGCATTGGGTCAGATATGTTGATGATACCTTTGTGGTTTGGCCACACGGTAGAGATAAACTTACTGAGTTGCTTAGCCACCTGAACAATGTTAATCCTTCTATCAAATTCACGATGGAAATAGAAGAGGATAATCAGCTGCCATTTTTGGATGTGCTGGTATACAGAACGTCAACGGGCACGCTTGGACTTACAGTCTACCGTAAGAAGACACATACCGATTGGTACTTGAACGCCAAATCACACCACCATCCCCAACAGAAGAGAAGTGTAACACTCTGTTCAACAGAGCCGAGAAGGCGTGCGACTCCAGCACCTTGGACGACGAACGAAAAGACTTGGAGTGGGCTCTACGTCAGAATGGATACACCAAGTCTGGCATACGGGGTGTCACATAAAGAAAACCGCAAGTCTCAGAGGAGCGACAAGAGTATCAGAAAGAATCGGTAGAATACTGAAGAAATCGGGTATCACGGTAAGGAACAGAGCACCAGCAAAGGTAAAGGATCTTTTGCCTAACCCAAAGGATATCACACCACTCCTGAAGAACGAAGGGGTATACATGAAAGGAGTTTAGTTAAAATCTGTAAATTCATTCCATAATGGACAAATGCATACGTCAGCTCTATATTTAAATTAACTCTATTTCCTTTGTCGATAAAGTATGATAAGAAACTGGAGTAATAAGGTGAAACTAATCTAAAAGATTAACCATCAATTTGAATCTGACTTCTTAAAACTAGATATTTGACTATAATATGCTACCCATTGATGTCCCATTTTTCTTCTTTACACCGTTCAGTGAACTACTTTGAAGGGTTAGTTCTTTTTAGTCTTCCCACTAGATTCTAGGTGCCCAGTTGACGTTATGGCCAATATGAGGCCAACTTTTTTCTTCTTAACACGTTCTTCCCACCTAAACTTTATATCCATAGTCATGCCCAAAGACTCTGCAGTGTTCCCATATGGAACTATGGCGTCGTTAATCTTGATATGTGCGATGTCCTCAATTCTTTTGTTTGTAATGTTAATGCGGACAGATGTCAGTTCGTTGAGCTTAGTCTTCCTTTTTTGGTCAATTGGTGTATTTTATTACTATCTTGTTGAAGATTAGTGCCATGTCATCCCCGAAAGTAGCGACTGTCACAGTTTCCAACTGTGGTAGGTCAGTTGTGTATTGTAGATGGAGAATTGGTCCCAAAACACTACCCTGGAGTTACGTCTTTTAAACGTCCAAAATTCCGACATATTTCTGTTTAGTTGGATAAAATAAGAAATCTACAACATTCAACATTATTTCTCCGGTTTGTTCATTTGGCATTATATAACGTAAAAGTGTGACTGATCTTGATAATTGAGTGTTATGCTAAAAGTTGAATTTTTACTTATAAGGTTAACCAATAACTATAAATCATTCACTTTTTATTAATTTCCATATTTTACTAATACAGCAATGCTTGAAAATAAAACCGGATAAAATTAATTAATGGCTTCACTGATTTACATTTGACCTTGAAATTTCCCAAACTTGCCTGTTTTAAGGTGTGCTTATTAGGAACTGATGGTCTTTTACAGTTTCTAGTACATATTTTGCTCGTTAATGTAAATTATGTTTGGGATCGTCGAAATTGATTTCAATAATGACTCTCATTAATTTTAAATTTAATGTCACAAGTTGAAATCTATTCTTTTAACTAATTAGCAAGGCTTTGAAAATATCTGAAATATTTGGGGTTACCAGTTGGTATTAAATAAATAATTAAGACTTAATTTAATGACTTAATTTCCGTGATTCTCTCCGTTACAAAGTTGCAAATTCAATAGGTGTAAATCACTTGATAATAATTGCAACCTGATAATTGCATGTGCCTCTCAAGGTTACTTTCGTTATCGATTTCGTACTCAATAATTGTACCTGTTTAACAAGCCAAATTGCAACGCTTCAAAATAACTTTTTGCATATACTCCTTAGTTTTACATTGAATTTCGCATTTCTTTTGCAATTATTTTACACGCTAAGCAGAAACAACGTATTGCCAAGGTTGGCCCTGTAATATTGTATCAGCAAGCATTGACCGTCTTGTACGACACATCTTGCGTGGCAAGGCCGTTTTTATATTTATATACCGGGTGTCTGTAATTGATTTTAATTGTCGGCATGCCTGTAATTAGTGTTTACTGTAACCATTGGCTTGTCTATTGTTTAGATTTAGTAAATAATGCTCATTTTTTTCTCGTTATATCCATTCTAAACCAATGAATATCAAGTAGTGATTATAAAAGTTCAATTATTATGAAATTCAGTGAAAATATACAGAAAAAAAAGGGAAAACAGGTATATTTTAGTTTTTCGTAAACTTTATTTATTATCAAAATCACTATCATTGAAATAACACTTGATATCGAATGTGGATTTAATGATTGCAATGATTGTATGAAGACCTTGATTTCTACATTTTCACTAACTTGATTTATCAAAAATACAAGAATCAACAATAAAATATGACTACATTTTTGATTTACTCCAAAAATCACATTGCCAAAATATACAAAACGCGTTTTTTTTTCTTTGTTGCATATGAATATTATGAAAAAAAACGTTATTTTTTTAAATCTTTTGGAGAAAAATTAAACCAAATAAGAACCAGTTTATCGGACACCCGGTATATGCACAAATATCGTTGGACACGACACAACTTATGTCGCAAGGTCGTCTCGTGTTCGTAGTACGTATAATCTGTCTGGTTATCATTTTTAAACTGGTTTACCAGGACTCCCTCAATACAAATTGACCTAGAATGTACACGTATATTTATCGGAACCTCTGTGTGTAACCAGCCATAACATTTTCGAGTTAATTAATGTCAGGGAATCTCATTACTCCGGTCGTTTTTGCCGATTTCGCCCTATATTCTAGTCCCACGTGGCATTTTTTTTTTTTTCATTTTTGTTTTAGCAATACGACGGAGGCGGTAGATTGAAATGGTTTTTGTTTGTCATTTTTTTGAGAGGTTGTGGGTCGGCTGGCGAATGCGAATTAATTAGATTTTGATTTGGTGTGTATAATTAACTGTCCAATCCGTAGGCGTGTATTTTTTTAGGAGTGATCGTTAATTAATTAGTAGAAGTAATGGATCAAATTAGTTTATGCGGCAAACAAATTGCGCGCGCCGCTCGGTTAGTTAAAATTCGTGAGTTTTCGCAACCTTTTATCATCCCATATGAAGTTTATAATCATCGATGTGAAAAGTTGACAGTACTATTATAGAAATAATAGTTATTTATGTTACAAGGGCATTACACGGATGTTTATGCCCCGAGGGTGACCGAGAGCTTTTTTAGTCGCCCGAGGGTATAAACATCAAGTAATGCCCGAGGTGCATACAAAATTTTATGTCCTACAATGGTTTTGTTCCTCCGTTTGAATAATATTAATAAATATTTTGACGTTATGAAGTGACATGCGTATCTACGGAGTTGAATAACAATACAAACAATTCAGAGTTGAGTGACAATACAGACAATTAATTGTCAAACTTATAACCGTAATCGCCAATAACTGACATTAATGACTTAAAATGTACAGTTTGAATGCTAAATATTTGATATATTTGTCATATAACCATGGCAACCCTTAATGCCCCGGTATCTAAGATGTAAAATGTCACTTTATGATCATGTAGGACATAATAGTATATTATTTGACGAGCACATAATTAAGGATATAAATCGCAAGCATGAAGTTTACACACGAGCCGTAGGCGAGCGTGTAATCAGCGATTTATATCCAAGCGATTTATATCCGTTATGTGGGAGTCAAATACGACGTTTTATCTACGACTCATATATTCCATTTTTAGCGGAATTAGGTAAAAACTGCTATTAAACTTTAAGCGTTATAATAATTCTTTAGTAAGTTCTTGTTCTTCGAAGTCACTAATCAGTTACGGCCAAACACTTCTATTCTGACTATTATAATTATTAAACCACTATTTTTAAGTTAACTATTTAGGTTATGTGTCTATATCCATATCTTTTATTCACTGGTTATCATGGAAGTTTATTAATTTGTTTAATTGAATTGTTTATTAAAACTTGTCGGATAAAGTAGAGTAAAATTATCCATAGTAAGATTTTGTCTTGATTTTATCCGAACTTTACGAAGTTGAAAGGTTGCCGCAAAATTGCCCTAGATTCTTAATATAGTAACCACAATTGCTATGTGGTAATTCTATACAAACAACCGCACAAATAGGTTAATTTGAGTTTATTACTTGTTATCAGAGAATATTTTTAGAGCCTATTTATTTAAGTTAGGTAGTTTGCGATATTATATTTGCTTTTAAATATTTCGCAAACACAAATTGATCACAGGCTACCAAATACAGTTTTAGTTTTCGAACCGCAAGATAATTTGGTTAATTTATTGGCTCTTAAATGTCTATATGATGTTAATTTGTTAAGTATAGTTTAGTATTAACAAAATGTATAATTTAATTATAACTAAAAATTGTCTGTTTCTACAAGATTCAAAACACAGCCACGTTAAGTAAATAAAACAAAATCGATACTAATTAACAGCAACCTACCTTGACATTCAAGACATGCGATTCTCGAGTTTTACAATAAAACATCGCTTTCACCTACCTGCTTTTTTTTGTTTATTTTAACTTCGCAAAAAACGGGAATTTATTTATGTCAAAGTTGAAAAATCACGGATTTTATTCGCGTCTGAATTTGGTATAATCAATTCCAAACAACCTGTCTGCGTCTCGCATCCTACGTATTCTCTAATAATATCCACGTATTCCGACCTTGACAAAGTTCAAGGTGGATTTACATTCATGTGGATCTAATAACTTGCCATTATGATATTGCGAATGTCAACCAGTATCATAAACATCAGAACTACTTAGTGACAGGTTAATTCTACGAAGCTACAGACGTTGATTGGTGAAATTGTTATTAACTATACAGGAAACAATTAGCTAAAGTATACAACTTTAAATTAGATATTTGCGTAAATTTAATAAGCAAATAATATTATCAGAAAAATCCTTAATTTAATTAGTTATTTAAATAAATTATCTTAATTAATTACCTACTTTAAAATGTAATATACTACCTGTGACGTAATCCTAAGTATCCTGACGTAACTATTACAATACGCAGTTATTTCCCAGAAAATTCTGGCGCCTAAGTCAATTACTGTAATTGTTATGCTTTCTTTGTCATGGATCTCATCAATTCCACCTCGTCTACAAAGTGACAATACTGGGTCGCTTAGGTTCAGCGAAGTGTAACGAGAATAATTACTTTCAAATTTTGAACAACTCGATCAAATATTGTTTGTGGTAGTGTAACTTTTCCATGGCAGATATTCCCACAGATGTTATTGCTTAACGCTTAATGTAATTTTTAAAACCGTTACTATTTATTGCTTTTTTTTCAAATTTATTATCTCTTTATCTAGAGCTCGGTTTTTATAGGTATTATATTGTAAATCAGAATAAACTGAAGTGATGCACCGTCAATCCTTCAGATTATATTATATCTTTCACAGTATTAATTCACAGTATAGAAGCTGAAAATCATTAGAAAATTACTAATGGCTGTGGGAAAATCTTCACATTTTAAAGGTGATTTTTGCTATTTTCACTCTGATTTGGAATAATAACTTTTATGGCCAATAGCAGAAAGGCCCATCAAGCGTTAATCATTGATTAGCTTTAAATGGCTAAATTATTAACCAATCAGAATGCAGATCCGACTTATTTAATCAGTAGTTAAGGAGATAATCAGTGACTACGAGTTGATGAACCTTTCATTGGAACGTGTTATATTCGCTTATTGGTAAAATTTAATTGCACGGATTTGGTTTCGTTCAGTGCAATAGTTACATCCAATTACTAGTATAGTTGACAGCATTCTGCAGTTTCAGCGTTGCTCGTTGGATATTTGTATCTACTGCCATGATAGAAGAGTCATCAGCAAAAGTGGCAACGGTAACACTATATGGTTGTGGGATCATATGTGTAAAGAAGGTAAAGAATTGGGACCAGTACACTACCTTGTGGTACTCCAGCTTTAATACTTTTGAGAGTTGGGTGCTCATTATCTAGCTGTACACGGAAGTATCTGTCAGAAAGGCATTTTACTTTAAATGTGTAAATATTACTACTGACTATTCGTTGTCATATTCCTGGTCTTTGACGTCAGAACAAAGTTGGTTCGGTTGCTAGGCAGCCGGGGAACTTGACAAGTATTTGACTTTTCTCGCGGTACAATCGGGATTTAATCAATTTCAAGCAAAAAAAGCGAAATACAAATCCTAAAAATACTTCAACTTCACTATTTTTTGTATACTACTCGCGTTTTTTACCTTGTAAGCCACTTGCCCAAGAGTAACTTAGTATTATGTGCATTTTCATTGACAGCAAATTACATAAAGTACAACTAGGTACCTCTTCAATCTACATACCAGATTCCTACTCAAATCCATCCAGAATTATTACTGTGTAGGCTATGGTCGAATGCAAATTTAACGATTTAGCACTTATATCGGCTTCAAATTGGATGCTACATGATGCAACGCTCGAAGCACCTAGTTAATGAAGGCAGCGGCAGTTACTGCTTAACTGTTGTTTAATTTGTAGATATCGTTACCGCTTTGGTAATACGCACTCCGGCCAAAGCACCAATTAAATATGGCCGGGCAATCCTCGCCATACACTTACAACGTTTTGTTATTGCAAAAACCCATAGAAAACATCACAGACGAGCCGACACCGTTAGAAGAACTCACGCTGCTGTTGACCAATCGCAAGCAAGTTACCCAGCAACAATTGCGTTATCACAATTAAAACTTAATTAGGAATAACTTTTCGAGTAATTATCCCGAAAGAAGCGAGTAGCGTGTGTAACAGTTTTGATTTTAATTTGGATGCAAAGCAATTAAAATCATTGAAAAAACGCCCGTTAAAACTCCCAATAGCATCAGAACTGGAGTGCCACAAGGTAATGCACTTGGCCCAATGTTTGCTATGTTTTCTGATTTACTCATAACTAAGCATCTACCAGGTACTGCTAACGCAAAGATCGTCTTAAAATGCAAGTCAATACTCCTAGAATTAATAAAACTTACACCTCAATTAAACAGAATTTTATAGCTCATTTTTTTCCCAACAATACCACTGTTGTGTAATAACTGCCCATAAAAACCGACCAGAAGGATGAATATGTGTGCACGGGAATCTTTAATAACTGTTTGTTGATTCTGGTCGTGTGTTGTGTTGAGTGGCTCGTGCTTAAATGGGCATTTCCTTTATTGCGAGGTGCGCTTTGTAGGGGAGCCAAAGGCACTTCTTGAATTCGAAATTACTAAAGCTAATGAATCATTGTTTTTTTCTGTTACAGGTCCGCAGGAAGTGCCGTGACTATGATGCACATAACGGAGGACACCCCTCCTGACATGCTGGCAGGGGCTATGGACTTGACAGTTCACCTACCGAGTGGGCGAGCTGTGAAGATGTCAGTCGAAAGAAGGTATTGTTAAAAATACATATTACTTACTTACCCTATTATCTTGTGCTTTCATTCATATTTCCTATGATGATCATCTAAAGCAAATTCAGGATAAACTGTTGTGGCAAAGGTTTGTCCAGGAATTGAGGATGAATTTCTGTTGTAATAACTGAATAACGTTTCAGAATTGGTAACAGATTTTTCAAAAACAAACTAAGTACTGTTCAGTTGGCTACATCAAGGAGTAAACCAACAGCGACATCTCGTATCAAATGTTTGAACTAAAGAATATAGTATTTTTTATTGGCAATTTATTGGCTTGAGCAGTCGGGGAAGAGTAATAAACTAGCTAAACTTTTAAATGTGTAAAATCGAAAAAAAATATTCAAGAACATTGCCATTATGATTTAGGGAAATTGATTTTTGGCAAGTGAATAGATTCATTTGAATTAAAAACAACATCAATACGTCAAGATTGTGTAATACCATTGTAATAAAGAACAAAATCCGAGAGATCCAAACCGATCTGCTGATCTGCTTCCGGACACGCTGTGGAGTCACCCAGAAACTTGGACAAGGTTTCAAATACTCTGTTACAAAGGCAACATTACCAATCCACAACATTTTTTTTTTAATTATTCCAATATCTGAATTTTTGTAGAGGACAGTTGCAAACACTTGCAATTTGAAATGTGGTTAAACCTTACAGAAAATGTTGAGAATATAGTTGTTGTAATAAAGCTTGCATCGCAAAATTCAGTTTTACCAGTGTTTACAGACGACGCAAAATTGTTTTTAAAACTGTGTATATCCTGGAAAAGATTAGATATTGGGATGACTTAAAAAGTAAAATGCTGAGAAATGATTTTGTAACAGAGAAGAGTTTCTTAGTTACTCCACAGGTGCTCTACCAAAAGAATTATTTTGATTCTCATAGTATAGTTAAATGTAACCTTTTCTTGTGGAATTTTTAAAGATAAATGATAAAAATTGATAAATTTCTTCACAGTGTCTCGAAAAAAATAATACAAATCGGCCACTGATTAAAAAAGTT
The DNA here is from genome assembly GCA_964023965.1 of Melinopterus prodromus. Lineage (NCBI taxonomy): Eukaryota > Metazoa > Arthropoda > Insecta > Coleoptera > Scarabaeidae > Melinopterus > Melinopterus prodromus. The sequence continues at coordinate 58,325,626 of OZ030393.1, forward strand.
ATTGAACAAAAAAGTTTATCAAAATTAGTTTAAGCATTGCTTTAATTGTGGCTGTCTGTGAAGTGCAGTGCAATAAAACCACTAAAGAAAGTTCTAGAATAGTAGGTTACTAAAACTTATTTCATATTGTTATTATTTTTTACAATATTGGTAAATATATTATATATTATATATTGGTATATTTTATTATAGCAGTTTTTTGTAGAAAATGCAATTTAGATTAATTGTTAGATTGTATATTAGTGTTATATACAGGAAGCAGTAAACATTGTAATTGTAAACAATTTCAATTGTCAATTTAATTGAATTTTGCTCCAAACCAAAGTACTTGTCCTTTTTAGGAAATATTTTGTAATAAAGCTCTAAGTGTTTATTAGTAAAAACTTTAACGTATTTTGCACTCAAATTTGACGCAATTTCTCGAGAACAAAATTAAACAATATGTTTTAGTGGGGAAATAATTGTTTATTGAAATATAGGAACGCTCATATTAATTCCCATCTAGTTGTAAGGTATACTTTGAGATAATATTAAAGTTCCTAGGGAATTACGTTGACCGTCACAAATTCTCCATTAAAAATACAAAATATCACGTTGTTTTACGTTGTTACCTCTCTTGTGTGACAACTTTGTCCGAATTCGTATTCAACGCAAAGAATCTATCGACCTGCACTTTTCATTTATAAAATTGATGTTCCCTTGAGGTACCTATTGTTTATTCCTCAAACATTTTCTTATGTTAGGCCATAATGTGTTCCTATATAAGAATAAACAACGTTATGGTTTGAAATCTTGTGTTATATAGTCTGTAGACAAAATAATAAACTCGTTTAGAAGTTCCATTCAATGCAACACAGCGGCGCTGTACTTTGTGCAGCATACCAACCATCTTGACGCATCGCTATTTTCCAATTAATGACAAATAGCACTGCTGTGTGCCATAGATTATAACATGTATGTACTTCATTGGAACTTCTGCCAGAGGAAATAAAATCTCATCATCAAACTCGTTACAATCAAAACTTACACCCAAAAGAAATCGATTTTTTGATAACCCATCTTCGAGCTCCATACTCTGCAATAACGAACAAACAAACACTAATTTCCAGTATCTATAATACATTTATGATGACCTATAATATTAAAATCATAAAAGCACGCTCATATGCAACATATTTTACAAACCCAACCAATAACTTAAATAATACCAAAGCACCATCTACATTCTACAACTAAAATGTATATACGCCATTTGCACCAAAAAAAACGATATGATATATGCATATGATCCTTGTGACAGGAACAATGTGTATAACCGTTTGTTAAATATATAGTTACCGTTCATGTCGCGCCGGGGCGCTGTTTTCCATACGGCGACATCGACATCGCACAAGAGCTTAGATGTCAACTGCACAGTTATGTTCGGAGAATGTTTATTATCGAGCCTGGCCGGAGCGTATTTATATGTAATCTATGCCGGCAATGGCTGAATTCCACCTGTCGTTTTGCTCTTACGTGCAACCAGTTTCAATTTCTGCGTTTGTTTGTCTGTTCACGTGAAACCCCATTTGCATATCGCAGCCGGTGCTGCGGTCTGCACCGGCTTCTCAACAGTCATGACGATCAACGTTGTACATATTGCATCAAGTATCGATTCTTAGAAAACTTATTTGTACAAGTTTAAATTGGAGTGCCTTGTGTGAATTATATGTATTGTATTGGCTGAGTTTGAATTTGTCGCCATGATAAATTATCGCGATGTTGGTAACATATGCAGATGTCACCTACCCTCCGTTTAGATAGTCAATATTCTCTGATCATTTGTCAATATCAACCGTATTTTTTGTTTGTTGCTTCATATCTGATTTCAATGAAATACTATAGTGTTATAATATCCAATATAATTTGTATTAAAAACTGAAATAATAGTGATTTTTTAAAAGCTTTGACAGCTTTATTGCAAATCATTCAGCTTAATTTTCATCTGCGAGCACGACATACCTATAAACAAGTGCTATATAACTTTTGATTGGCTACTATTCACAAAAATAAATTATAAAATGCTATTTGAGGTAGGTACATACTTAATGATGCTAGAAAAGTATAGTTTAGTATAGTTAAAATACACTAGCATGTTTAAAAAATAACTAAATTTATTGGTTATAATATCAGGTTTTGAATGTATGTAACGATTTTGCCCATTGATGAATTTGTGTGATTTTGACAGCTTGAAATATCAGTTGTATATACTGTCCTAGGTTTTTATTGGTTTAAAGTTAATGCCATTATCAGTAAAACTTTTCATATGGACCTAATTGCTTTTCCGTTCTAACAAAGTTACAGCTGAAATATTAACAAATAGGTACATATTACACAATCGAAAAACGAAGACAAACACAATCAATACACACCAACAACAGTAAAAGTAAATTAAGTTAAGTAAACAAATCAAAATAATTCAAATAAATTGATTAATCAAATGATGAAACAAGAAAATCATATGGAACTTTATAGGGACACATTTCTACTAGTTTTGTTAATATTTCACACAACGGTATTTTTTTTGAAATATAGAAAACAAATAACTCCATATAAAATTTACTATCTGGAAAAATATTTCACGGAAAAGAAAATGGTACACTCAGTATAATATATGAAATAAATAAAATATAATATGATATAAATTGTTTCTAATTACCAAATAAAGTTGTTTTTTTTTGTAAAAATGAAGAGATGAGTGCGTATTTAATATGATAATCGGCTTGTTTAAATTGATTTAAATGTATTGATAATTTAGAATCATCTTCTATGTACATATCAATTTGTACATTTTGACACATTAGTATAGTTCTAATAATATATAGGTATTTTTTTGTCTTGTTTAATTTGACGATGTTGAACATTAAAGGATAACCTGTTACAGGAATAGAACTTTCATATACATATATTCATAAATCAACATAGAAATTACTATTTGCGCAAAAAAATATGTTTTCGTCTTACAGCATGTTTCGTCTTGTGTTATATTTGGATTTCAAAAAAACAAAAATATCTTATTTGATAGTTATGTATCTTTTAACACACCACATTTTTTTAATAACAAGTAGAATGTTGCAACGTTATTTACAGAAGGTTTCTGATAATAAAACTGATTGTACTATTGACTTACTGAGCTGTTTGTTGATAATTCTGGCAAAAAAAAATCCTTGAAATGAGGAACATTTATTATTAAAAACATTGGTACATCGTTGCATACATCGATGAGACCAATCTACGTTCTTCTTTAACAGTTTCGGCCAAAATTTTATGGAGACCTACTTTGTGCATAAAAAAATCTACAACTCCACAAAATTAAACTAATAAATATTTGAATAATAATCTTTACTTCAGATATGGCAGTGCCATAGACCTTTAGTCCAATAAGGTAATAAGTCAATTATACTTGTTCCACTTAAGAACCAGACCAACGTGTCTCTAAACTAATACCGGCTTCACATAACTACCAACCATGTAATTGGTAGTATCAAATATTCAATTTATATGCAGAATGTGCAATATGTAATCCCAAAAAGTCTTTTCATAACCTGCTCGGTGCTTGGTGTTAAATATTTAGCATACTAGACCCAATCACAACCGACTTATTTATAATTTAAGCATGATGCAAATATTATTCAACCAGAGACAGCATAATTTTGAAAGTAAATCTCCACACATTCATCAAAATGATAACAAAATCTACAATGTAAAGATAGGGTGAACGTATGTGGATAATTCTGGGGACTATAAAAGTTTAAAGCTGTCCTCAAGTTACTTCAAGTTAATCTTCTGGTACTTTATCGTTTGATGAATGTATAACGTGCACTCGTGCAAAAACATGAGATCTTAAATTTGCAAGTAATACTTTTACTTTACCCTCTATTCCAAAGCATGAAGCAACTTAATTCTATAGAATATTCTGAAAGTAAAACTCCTTATTGGGCCCACATTCGTGATAACGTATTCAACTGGGTTAACGAATATTTCAATTTTGAGTATATAAACCCCATCGAACGCCTTCGTCAGTCAGTGTTAACGCAACTCACAACAACACCAAACAATATCATCATCCAACATGTTCAAGTTTCTAATCCTGGCTGCAATCGTATGCGCTGCAAGCGCTGGATGGAGTGGTCGATCATGGGGTGAACGTGGCTGGGAGGGTGGTCGAGGTGGTGAAGAACGTGAGATTGGACGTGGAGGGTGGAGTGGTGGTGAAGGTCGTGGATGGGAGCATGGAAGAAGACATGATTTCTACTCTCCACCAAAGTACGAATACAACTACGAGGTAGAAGACCATCATTCTGGTGATCATAAGCATCAACATGAGGAGAGGCACGGTGATCATGTGAGAGGAGAGTATTCATTCCTTGAGGCTGACGGCACGAGGCGTATCGTCAAGTATGAAGCTGATGATAAGAATGGTTTTAATGCTAAGGTCATCAGGGAGGGACATGCTGGGCACCCTAGTGGATGGGGACGTAGGGGTGAAGAACGTGGTGAGAGAAGATGGGGAAAGGAATGGTAGATTCTGATGGAGTTAGCCGGGATGTTTGTGTTGGTCTAAAGTTGCTCTGTGGAGGGGATTGACGCATATCTTTATATGTATTGTGTACATATTCTTACTGCATTTCAAATAAATGTTTGTTCCATTTGCTATAAAGGATGTTTTTATTGGTATGATCTAATATATGAGTGATTTATGACAAGGCAGTCTGTATATTACCTGGTGTGGTGAAATAATAAGAAGGAAATAGGCCCGGAGACTGAGAGTTGTGGCCAAAAGATGGAAGATGGAGACTGAGAATTGTGGCCAAAAGACCCAACCCAACCCAACCTAATAAAGCCTAATTAAAAAAACGCTTTTTTTTGGTAATTTCAATAAACATTTATTTTAAATGTACTAATCTTTATATACACAATACATAATATAACAATATCCATCAGTCAGGTACTTTCTTTCAACAACAATCTAGACAAAATCCACCAACAACTACCATCCCTTTCCCCATCCTCCTTCGCCTCCTTCTCCACCCCTGCGTTCATATCCAATAGGGTGCCACGCCTTTCCTTCCCTGATGACCTTAGCATTGAATCCATTCTTATCATCAGCTTCGTACTTGACGATACGCCTCGTGCCATCAGCTTCAAGGAAGGAGTATTCTCCCCTAACCTTATCACCCTGCCTCTCCTCAGATTGTTGCTTATTATCGCCGGTCTTCTCGTCTTCTACACCGTAATTGAATTCGTATTTCGGTGGTGAATAATAATCGAATCTCTTTTCACCTCCATACCCACCTCCTTGACCACCTCCATAGCCACCACCATACCCTCCACGTCCAATCTCACGTTCTTCGCCACCTCGACCACCCTCCCAGCCACGTTCACCCCACGATCTGCCACCCCATCCAGCGCTCACAGCGCATACTGCTACTGATAGGATGAGAAATTTGAACATGTTGGATAAAAATGTTGTTTGATGTTTGTGCTTTGTGGAGATACTGATTTTGTAGGTGCACGTTGCGGTTTATATATGCTTAGAATATTGGTGCGTTAACCTAGTTTTCGGGCGGAATGCATTATATCTGCGTTTGCTAGGCCATGTGTGCAGATTTACTTTCGTAATGGCTGACTTCAGTCGGATAAGGTTTGCATCATGCATTTTCGGTATCTATGGATATGGTACAATGAAGTACAATAAAGGGACGATTCTCTGTAGAAGTGTGACGTCGTGTCACAAAACGAAACTGTTATTAAAAAGCTACCACTAAAGTTTTGAAGATATCAGCAGAGCATTACGCAGTTTATTTGATGGTTTGAGTATGTTCTGACTGCACTGACTGCACATGTTTCGCAGCTATTTATGTACTTTAAAATTATGAGATTTCTGTGTACTGAAACCGCAAAACTTCAAAATTGATAATTTAGTAGTTAGACCACTATTGCAGGCAAAAATTATGGTTTTGAGAAAGTATTTCTTACTACAAATTACAATTCATTGTGTGGTGATTTCGCCATTTATATTTCTATGTTTCTTTAGTGCTGTTGCATAATATAATATTGATGGTATTAAACTGTGAAAAATGAAGAAACCCGAAAATAGCAGACGGGTTCTTAAAAGTTTATAAACGTCCACAATTTGTTAATTTTTGTTTTGGCTTTAAAATGAGTTTGTATGATTCTTGAGCAACTGGTGAACCTATAAACATCAAGAAAATTGTTTAAAACTGTCTTAACAGATATGCTGTATTTTGAATAGTAGGAGTACTTAATTACAACTGAATACTGTTTTTGAAAATAGTTAAAAATAGATTTAAAGCGTATTTTATGTTTTTACCACAAGATCATATTAATTAGTATACATTTTGTATTAAAACCATAAATTACTTCTGTTTATTCCAGTCATTTGTAGTCTAAAACTTAAACCACGATAATTCCCGCTGGCTATACGGCGTAGTGCTCAAAAACAATTTTTTGTTGGACAGAAAAATGTATTTTTCTGTACAGCATTTATAACAAAATTATTTATCGCACATATTATGATAAAATTTGTTGCGGAAGAAATTCCCCATGTATGAAATGCATGTCTTTTTTTGTCGGTTCGCAAACTTGAAACGCGTATTCTCTAATGTAATGTATTCAATTCTATATTTGGAACGCACATGTCTGATGTTTAGAAATATTTTATTATGGCGATTTCTTATTGTTATTGTGCAAATAATTTTAACTAAGGAACACGAAAGTACGCATTAAACCATGCGACAACGATGTACGCAAACAGTACCGTTTCATATTGATTCCACCCGCAAAAAAATGCAGTATTGTTCAACGCTCTATAACTTCACCATTTTTTGCGTTAGATCTCGGATAAAATGCATGTTTAAAGATTAAGATTCCTGAATTGCGAATCTGCCAAAACCCCTAAATCGATAATTTAGCCGTAAGATCCCTTTCTTCGGAGACGTTTACATATGTTGCAGACTATTCCTAAGTTAGGACCAGACGGTGTGCTTATTCATGCGCCTGTTTATACAATTATAGTCAATTAGAACAGTCAGAGTCGTTTATGTTTAGGTGTTGATCGTCTTTTAGTATTTCTTTGGCTTAATGATTCCCATTCCTTCCGAATTCTAATCTCTGCATATGAAATAAACCTTCTCAAATAGCAATAGTGTAAATATGAGTGAATACTTTCTGGGTTAAAGAAATACAGATCTTCAGTATTCAGAATCGTTTAAAAAAATTATTTAGCTGTCTAATTATTATTTTTGTGTGCGAAATGTTCTATAAAATTAATGGGATTGTTCCACTTTCTTTTTAACTCCATTTTGATTTTGATCACTTCACAGTAACCTAATGAACCCAATACAGCCCAATTAAAAGTCATATTTGGTAAATTGAATAAACATTTATTTTAAATGTACTAAGCTTTATATACAAAATACATAATATAACAATATCCATCAGTCAGGTACTTTCTTTCAACAACAATCTAGACAAAATCCACCAACAACTACCATCCCTTTCCCCATCCTCCTTCGCCTCCTTCTCCACCCCTACGTTCATATCCAGACGGGTGCCACGCCTTTCCTTCTCTGATGACCTTAGCATTGAATCCATTCTTATCATCAGCTTCGTACTTGACGATACGCCTCGTGCCATCAGCTTCAAGAAAGGAGTATTCTCCCCTAACCTTATCACCCTTCCTCTCCTCAGATTGTTGCTTATTATCACCGGTCTTCTCGTCTTCTACCCCGTAGTTGAATTCGTATTTCGGTGGTGAATAATAATCGAATCTCTTTTCACCTCCATATCCACCTCCTTGACCACCTCCTTCGCCACCACCATATCCTCCACGTCCAATCTCACGTTCTTCTCCACCTCGACCACCTTCCCAACCACGTTCACCCCACGATCTGCCACCCCATCCAGCGCTCACAGCGCATACTGCTACTGATAGGATTAGAAATTTGAACATGTTGGATAAAAATGTTGTTTGATGTTTGTGTAATGTGGAGATACTGATTTTGTAGGTGCACGTTGCGGTTTATATATGCTTAGAATATTGGTGCGTTAACCTAGTTTTCGGACGAATGCATTATCTCTACGTTTGCTTGGCCATGTGTGCAGATTTACTTTCGTAATCGCTGACTTCAGTCGGATAAGGTTTGCATCATGAATTTTCGGCATCTATGGATATGGTACAATGAAGTACAATGAAGGAACGATGCTTTTCAGAAGTGTGGCGTCTTGTCATAAAACGAAAGTGTAATTAAAAAACTACGACTAAAGTTTTGAAGATATCAGCAGAGTATTGCGCAGTTTATTTGTTTGTTTGGGTATGTTCTCACTGCACTCACTGCACATGTTTCGCAGCTGTTTATGTACTTTAAAATTATGAGATTTCTGGATACTGCAACCGAAAAACTTCAAAATTGATAATTTAGTAGTTAGACCACTATTGAAGGCAAAAATTATGGTTTTGAAAAAGTATTTCTTAATACATATTACAATTCATTGTGTGGTGATTTCGCCATTTATAGTTCTATGTTTCTTTAGTGCAGTTGCATAATATAATATTGATGGTATTAAACTGTGAAAAATAAAGATGCCCGAAAATGGCAGACGGGTTCTTAAAAGTGTATAAATGTCCAATATAAATGCAACGGGTGAATCTGTAAACTGTAAAAATTGTTTAAAACTGTCTTATAAGATATGCTGTATTTTGAATAGTAGGTACTTAATTACAACTGAATACTGTTATTGAAAATAGTTAAAAGTAGATTTAAAGCGTATTTTATTTCTTTTTATCACAAGATCATATTAATTAGGATACATTTTGTATTAAAACCATAAATTACTTCAGATTAGTCCAGTCATATGTAGTCTAAAACTTAAACCACGAAATTATTCCGTTGCAATACGGCGTAGTGCTCGAAAACAACTTTTTGTTGGGCAGAAGAATGTATTTTTCTGTGCAGCATTTACAACGAAATTATTTATCGCACATATTATGATAAAATTCGTTGCTGATGAAATTCGCCATGTATGAAATAAACGTCTTTTTTGTCGGTTCGCAAACTTGAAACGCATATTATCTAATGTAATGCATTCAATTCTAAATTTGGAAACGCACATGTCTGATGTTTAGAAATATTTTATTATGTCGATTTCTTATTATTATTGTGCAAACGATTTTAAGTAAGGAACACGAAAATACACTTCAAACCACGCGACAACGATGTACGCAAACAGTACTGTTTCTTATTGATTCCTCCCGCCAAAAAAAAATGCAGTATTGTTCAACGCTCTAACTTCACCAATTTTTTTGCGATAGATCCCGGATAAAATGCATGTTTAAAGATTAAAATTACTGCATTGTGACTCTGCCAAAACCCCTAAATCGATAATTTAGCCGTAAGACCCTTTCTTCGGAACCGTTTACATATGTTGCAGACTATGTCTACGTTAGGACCAGACAGTGTGCTTATTCATGCGCCTGTTTATATAATTATAGTCAATTAGTCAATTAGTCAATTATAGTGGGAACAATCAGAGTCGTTTATGTTTAGGTGTTGATCTTCTTTTAGTATTTCTTTGGTATAATGATTCCTATTCCTTCCGAATTCTAGTCTCCGCACATGAAATAAACCTTCTCAAATAGGAATGGTGTAAATATGAGTGAATACTTTCTGGGTTAAAGAAATCCAAATCTTATTCATCTTATTCAAATTCATTCATCAGAATCGACTAAAATTTTTTTTTTAGCTGTCTATGTATTATTTTTGTGTGTGAATTGTTGACATTTGGCATATTACCGCTGTGGATCAATATTGACAAAATATCCAGAAAATAACGGCTTTACTTGTTAAAAGCAGCGGTCTTATATAAACATAATTTAATTGTTCCACTTTTTTTTAACTCCATTTTGATCAGTTGACAGTAACCTAATGAGCCCAATACAGTCCAATTAAAAGTCATATTTGGTAAATTGAATAAACATTTATTTTAAATGTACTAAGCTTTATATACACAATACATAATATAACAATATCCATCAGTCAGGTACTTTGTTTCAACAACAATCTAGACAAAATCCACCAACAACTACCATCCTTTTCCCCATCCTCCTTCGCCTCCTTCTCCACCCCTGCGTTCATATCCAATAGGGTGCCACGCCTTTCCTTCTCTGATGACCTTAGCATTGAATCCATTCTTATCATCAGCTTCGTACTTGACGATACGCCTCGTGCCATCAGCTTCAAGGAAGGAGTATTCTCCCCTAACCTTATCACCCTTCCTCTCCTCAGATTGTTGCTTATTATCACCGGTCTTCTCGTCTTCTACACCGTAGTTGAATTCGTATTTCGGTGGTGAATAATAATCGAATCTCTTTTCACCTCCATATCCACCTCCTTGACCACCTCCTTCGCCACCACCATATCCTCCACGTCCAATCTCACGTTCTTCTCCACCTCGGCCACCCTCCCAGCCACGCTCACCCCACGATCTGCCACCCCATCCAGCGCTCACAGCGCATACTGCTACTGATAGGATTAGAAATTTGAACATGTTGGATAAAAATGTTGTTTGATGTTTGTGCGTTGTGGATGTACTGATTTTGTACGTGCACGTTGCGGTTTATATATGCTTAGAATATTGGTGCGTTAACCTAGTTTTCGGGCGGAATGCATTATATCTGCGTTTGCTTGGCCATGTGTGCAGATTTACTTTCGTAATCGCTGACTTCAGTCGGATAAGGTTTGCATCATGCATTTTCGGCACCTATGGATATGGTGGGTGCAAATGCAGCGACGTTTATGTGTTATTTCTTTAGGAACAGATATAATAACATCAGTAGAATGAATTAACAATTTTATTCATGCTAGTAATTAATATAGAATAAAATTTCTGTTTGAACAATATAGGTTCTTCTTTCTAAACATCTAAAAAGTACGTAAAAGAGTCGTACCAAAAACACCAGTGAAGAAGTTCTTAAATTACTTTATTTTCTCTGCTTGATGGTTTGTTTGACATTATCTAAATTTGGTTTTTCATTAAGGTATCTTCCCATCTAATTTACTGTTTTTATAGAGAATTGTATAAACGGTCGTTACGCACAAGAAAATTTTCTCGAAAAGACTATTATGGCATTATAGAATATTATGGCTTTAAAAATATTGGAATAAAGACAAAAAATAAATAAATATTTACTAAATAAAAATGAACTTTATGCTTTAGCTCTACAAGAGTCAAATTTATTATTTTATTTTTATATGAAACATCGATATGTTATTTCTTATTTCGTATTTAGGCATTAATATTCAAATAAATTATTTTTTTCCTTATATTTCTTATATTTTGTTTCTTTCCTGCTACATGTTGAAATCGTACATTTCATATATGGCTATAGACTAGAAATAGTATTGCAAACATTTGTGGAATTTATAGTACCTATTTTAAACGCTTTAAGCTGTTTCATAGAAAAATTAATACAGCCACTCCGATAAATGCACAGGTCAGCTTTGCATGATGCAAACTTTATCAATCTGAACTCAGAATTATTGAAAGTAAATCTACACACACGGGCACTAGTACGCAGAGATAATCAATTCATACCACTCAAAAACTAGGCTAACGCACCAATATTCTAGGCATATATAAACCGCAACGTGCACCTACAAAATCAGTATCTCCACAAAACACAAACATCAAACAATATTTTTATCCAACATGTTCAAATTACTAATCCTATCAGTAGCAGTATGCGCTGTGAGCGCTGGATGGGGTGGCAGATCGTGGGGTGAACGTAGCTGGGAGGGTGGCCGAGGTGGTGAAGAACGTGAGATTGGACGTGGAGGATATGGTGGTGGCGAAGGAGGTGGTCAAGGAGGCGTTTATGGAGGTGAAAAGAGATTCGATTATTACTCACCACCGAAATACGAATTCAACTACGGGGTAGAAGACGAGAAGACCGGTGATAATAAGCAACAATCTGAGGAGAGGAAGGGTGATAGGGTTACGGGGCAATACTCCTTCCTTGAAGCTGATGGCACGAGGCGTATCGTCAAGTACGAGGCTGATGATAAGAATGGATTCAATGCTAAGGTCATCAGAGAAGGAAAGGCGTGGCACCCTATTGGATATGGAGGCAGGGGTGGAGAAGGGGATGAAGGAGGATGGGGAAAGGGATGGTAAATGGTCAGTCATTGGTTCTGTCTAGTTTTTATTTTTATTCAACAGGGTTTGTCAATATGTATATTCATATTGTTGTATGTATAATGCATTATGATTGTAGTTTTTTAATAAATGTTTATTCAGTTGCCAAATACTGTCTTATTTCCATGAAGCCAAGTGGGACCAAGGATTTAGGGGTGAATTGCCTAAATGTATTTATCATACGAAAGAATAGTGAAAGCTAAACAGATGACAAAGCATAACATGGAGACTAAGTATCGTCAATTTAAACGTTGGGGTCACCTATGACTGTTTAAAAAACAAAAAAAGTTGGTAGAATCAATAAACGAGTTACAAAAAAAAAATCAATTTTGGTCATCTCCGTGTAACCAACCATAAACAGTTGGTCTAAAAATTGTTTTCTTTAAAAACATGGTTGGTTGTTAACCTCCTGTCTTGAGCAGAGAAAATTTTTGATCTAAAGGATACGGAAACCTATACCAGAGAATGTACTGTTACTTTACCTCAATTGGTCAATCGCCAAAAAATTATTTGAATCCATTATACTACTATATTAACCTATCATTTACTCGTATAATTTCACGAATCATTTTGGTGGTAAATTTTGACCGCTACAGTGTGGTATTTTCCTTTCTTTCGATTAAGTGAGTGAAGTTCGAGAAATGAAGGATTAAAGTCTCACAGGTGCAATTTTTTAATGGTTTTTCAATAATTATAAATGTACCTATTAATTGATTAATGCTATTGATTAATGCCATTTTTGTCGACTGCAGTTGATCTTTTTATGCACAATCTAGAATTACTGGACTATGGGTCTATAAAACAAAGCAACACTATAAATTTCCTCGATTTACTTAAATTTTAGGGCAATATTTATCATTTCTCATGGAAGATTGAACTTTTTTTAGGGATTGACCTCCAAGGTCCTCATGAGCAACACAATTATCTAATTTCTTCAGAAAAAAAAACAGCAAATTTAACATAGTAGGTAAATTGAAGAAACATTTATTTAAAACATACTACATCAAACACATTTACTGAACCATTTACTCCTCATGCAACTTCAGCTATTCCTTTGAGCACCACCCTTCAGCATGCATCTGGATTACCAACGTCCCTTTCCCCATCTCCTCTCACCATGTTCGTCACCCCTACGTTCCCATCCAACCGGATGCCAGGCATGACCCTCCCTGATAACCTTAGCGTTGAATCCATTCTTATCATCAGCTTCATACTTGACGATACGCCTCGTGCCATCAGCTTCAAGGAACGAATACTCTCCCCTCACATGATCATCGTGCCTCTCCTCATGTTGATGCTTATGATCACCAGTATGATCGTCTTCCACCCCGTAGTTATACTCGTACTTTGGCGGTGAATAATAATCGTGTCTTCTGCCATGTTCCCATCCATGACCTCCACCACCACCACCACCACCCCATCCTCCACGCCCAATCTCGTGTTCTCCACCACCTCGGCCACCCTCCCAGCCACGTTCACCCCACGATCTACCACCCCAACCAGCGCTCACAGCGCATACAACTACTGCTAGGACTATTAACTTGATCATGGTGGATGTAATCGTTGATGTTTACCAGAGAACACTGATTTTGGAAGGCGATTATCGGAGTTTATATACTAAAGACTTGTAAACACCTTCACTTCATTTGGTTAAGCCGAATTCGCTCTGAATTTATTATTATTTGAAAGTGGAGTATATCAATATTCGGTTTATTGCATCGTGCATAATTACCATAGGTGGAATTAGCATCATCATTATTTGCGACGTTATATGGTAGCTTCAATTCTCAGTGAATAAGCTTTGGAGATATTTGTGGAAGATTAGACACCCTATAGGAAGACTAACAGAAAAACTCCAGAATCTAATGGCTAACTAAACTCATTATAAAATAATCTTATGCCACACATGCATTTCCAAATCAACAAATTTGAAGGTAAGCTTGGTTTAATTTCACAACAAACATCACAACACAATTGACAAACTAGCGCCAGCAGTAACTGAGTATGTAAACAAGTAAGTGAATGCTCAAGTGTGTTATTAACCTTAGGTATATAAACACTCCCAAATCGCTAATTAATTCATTACCGTCCGAAAACTTGAGATGTTGAAGTTATTCCTTCTAGCCGCGCTGGTATGCGTGGCCAGCGCCGATTTAAAATGGCTCGCCCAATGGAAGCTCCACAAGAACGTCGCCTCCCATAAGAACTGGGAACACAAGCGTGTCGAAGAGAAAAAAGAGTGGAGCCATCGCGAAGAGAAGCACGAGCATCGTGCTGAGGAACACAGGAGAGAGGAAGAACGACATCTAGAAGAAACCAGGCGTCGCGCGGAGGAGCACAGGCATCTAGAAGAGATTAGACGAAGGGAAGAAGAACACAGAGAGATGGAGGAGCATAGACGCCGCGAAGAAGAAGAACGCAGGCACGCTGGGGACCTCCATAGAGCTTTAGAGGAACGCCGCATGGAAGAACATAGACGAGATGAGGAACGTCGCCGAATGGAAGAGCGCCGAGTCTCGGAGCACCACCATAAGCTTATCGAAAACCACCGAGAGGAAGTCTATAGAAAAGAGGAAGGTCGCCGTGAGGGTGGTGAAGAATGGAGGAAAGAAGAACGCAGGGAAAACGGCCATGAACGTGGAGAAGAACGCAAAGGCTGGGAACACAACAGGCGACGGGAAGAAGAAGAACGTGGACATGAAGCCAGGAGAGAAGAAAACCGCAAGGGAGGTGAAGAACGTAGGGTTTGGCAGCACAAATGGGAACGCGAAGGAGGGGAAGGTGAAGGACGACGCGAGCATGGCATGGAGCAAAGGGAAGAGCGAAAATGGGGTGGACAAGGAGGAGAAGGTCGTCGCATGGAAGGTGGGCATATGTTCCAAAGATGGATGGGTGAAGGCAAAGGCTGGGAACAACACAGGCGTGAAGAAGAAGGCAGGAGGAAAGAGGAAGAACGACGGCGGGAAGAAGAAGAACGACGAGGACACGAAGAGGAAGTAAGGCGAAGACATGAAGAGGAGGAAAGGCGCCGAGGAGAGGAAGGGCATCGTCGCGAAGAAGAACGCAGACGCACGGAGGAACGTCATGGCGGAGTCCAAGGACTTGGTGATTTCGGTCGCATTGGTTGGCAAGAAGAAGTACATCGTGGTCATGGGGAGGAAGGAAGACGTGGAGAAGGAGATAGACGTGGGGAAGACGAAACACGCCATGGTATGGAAGAGAAGCGTTTCGATTACTATTCCCCGCCCAGGTACGAATTCAACTACCGCGTGGAAGATGATCACACAGGTGACCATAAGGAACAAAATGAAGCCAGAAAGGGTGACCGGGTTAGGGGAGAGTATTCCTTCATCGAAGCTGATGGGACGCATCGCCATGTTAGGTATGAGGCTGACGACAAGAACGGGTTCAACGCTGAAGTCATCAGGAAGGGCGTTGCCAGGCATCCAGAGGGACGCGAGAGAGGACATGAGGAGGAGAGGAGGGAGAAATGGTAGAAGGCGATAGCGTTGATAATTTTGAGCCTGCATACCGATTATACTACCTGCCATCAACCATTTAGTCATTACATTTAATGTATTTGTATAAAATTCTGTAGTTAAAAGAAGTAAATAAACACAAATATGTCAAAATTACTGTTGTTTCTTTTGTTGGTCCATGGATATATTCTTTCAGTGATCTTCGCGAA
The DNA here is from genome assembly GCA_964023965.1 of Melinopterus prodromus. Classification (NCBI taxonomy): domain Eukaryota; kingdom Metazoa; phylum Arthropoda; class Insecta; order Coleoptera; family Scarabaeidae; genus Melinopterus; species Melinopterus prodromus. The sequence continues at coordinate 58,341,569 of OZ030393.1, forward strand.
CTATTGGAGATATAGGTTATGTTTAAATTCAAAGGAAAATGGTTTTTACGTAAACTCGTCAGTAATGTAGAATCAATTAAAGAAGCGAATGATAATTATCCTCACCTGGAGTAATTATCATTCGTTTCTTTGGTTGGTTAGGTTTAAATTTGGAAAATGTGCTATATTTCAGAACGATGAATATTAAATTTACTAATTATAGACAAAGAAATAATGTCTGTAACGCATAGGTCCTAATGGTGCCTTAAAAATTTTCCCATTTTGTAACGTAATCTTACATAACACATTAATTATAAACTTAATTATGATGCTAAATGAATAAAAAACTGTTCCTTCTGTCAATTGTACGTGAAGCTAATTTTAGTGAAAAAATACAATGAGAATTCGTTGGTTAAATTGGTCGAGAGGGTTTAGTAAGTTTAAGTTTAATGTTGCGCTTTGTTCTAACATTATTTTCTCAATTTTAGCCTTGCTTTTTTTTATTTCACAAGAAAATCATATCATACTACTTACCTTTTCAAAGGGGTTCCTCTCCTCAAGGCAAAGCAGTGCGTATTTTTGTTGTTCAATGTACATTTATCTCTGAATTTGGTTGACACTGGTAGGTATTAAGGCAAAGCAAGTCTGCCAATAAATTAGTAGTACCTACAAAAAATATTCATCCTGTAATAAATTGTCAGTTCATGAACGAATCAAAATTCCTATTAGTCTTAGCCCTTCCTCCATGGTCTTAGCAGTACACCAAATGCTCGATAACCTCAAGGGTATCCTAAAAAATGGAATTTTTGTCTCAATCCCAATTCTAGAAGTTATCAAATTCTGGTAGCCTTAGTCATGATGTAATAAGCTTACCATAAACTGAAAAAATTGCTAATAAATTGAGAAACTTCTGGTGTTGTGTAGTTGGAAACTAAGCATTCCCCTTAGTCAGATGCTAACTGATCACAAGATCCAGGCAATAAAAAACAATCATTTAGTACCCACATCGAAAAACAATCACTGCAGACCCCAAATTGTTTGTTGTTCCCATATTTATTGACATGTAAAATTACATCCTATTGTCATTCGTTTAACTCCTATAACCAAACTTTCGTCCTACCGTTTCATTTGCGTACTAACAACATTCATGCCAAGGATATTCTAATTGCCAAAGCAAACAAAACAATGCCTCCAATCCATTACATACCGCCTTGCGACAGCATAAACCAACTTGTCGCTCTCATTAAAGCTGTCTTCTCACGAACCCCAATTAACGCTCGGTTATTTCTCTATTGCAGTACGCCCATGATGGACCTCCTGGTGCAAATCACCACTTCTCACAATCTTCAGTTGTCCGGCCACATCCTGCACGCGCTCGGCATGGCTCCATCTGCCGGGATTGGCGATAAGGTGTTGCCGTACAAGCCGAACACGCCGATTGGTGCGCTGGACACGCAGCACATCAAAGTGGTGCCGAAGAATAAGACGCAGACCGGGCCGAAGAACGTACCGCCTGGTCATCAGCCCTTCGAGAGCACCTTCAGGCTGAAGGTTCACCTGCCTAGAAATCAACTCTATGTTACCAGAGTGAGCCGAAATGTTTACCTCGAGGAAATCATGAATAAAGTTTGCGTGGAGAAGGATCTGGATCCTCTTAAGTACGAACTTAGACATCCCGGTAAGTTGTATGCATTTGTGATAACTTTTGATTTGAATAGATAATCCAGTAAAGACAAGTTACAGCAGCGTCGCACATTGGGGTATTAGACCGAAAAAGCTGGCCATAAATCAAATTTCTAAATTGTTTAATTCCCAAAAGTAAACCAGCTTCTGGGATAGGTAAAAGACTGATGCACATAAGTTGACGCTCTTAAAAACGGTTGCAATTTTGTATTTTAACGATAAATGTGCATTTTTTCTTATACATTTTTTAGAACAAAGTAGGAACTTTCATTCGACATTATTTTTATTAAAATTTACCCACAATTTTACTTATTGCAGGGCCGAGAACATTCGCTGTTATAAAAAACACAGTTTTATGCAGAACTTGAGTGTTTTAGTTTAGTGTTTAGCTTTGTTAAGGTTTTGAAAGTGGTTCAAATTATAGTGTACATATTTGACATTACAACTACTGGAAAATCTGCTGCGGATAGGTGCGGATGCGGTTTTTGTGATTTTATTTCTAATACGTTCTAAAGGAAAATCCAAAAATTGATGTACCAGCCTATATGTAATTTGATGGAATTTCTTGATACCGTGATAGTAGAGGTAATTTAGAACATATTTAACCATATTTAGCTATATACAAATGGTTGCGGTTATCGAGATATTGACAACTTTATGTTCAATGCATCTTGTATGTTGTAAATGCCGTTATGTACGTATATTTTTCCGTTTTGGATCATGTGTAGCATACAACCCCGATGACCTAGACTCTTAAAAATCATTCGAAAAAAAAACCTTAAACTTTGTATTTGTATATGCATTTCTTGGAAATTGGTTGCTTGAAGCCAATCGGATTCATATTCAAGGCAAGAAAATACATCGCAAGCACCTACTCGCATACACAGTTCACTGGTTTAAATTGGATTCTTCTTGAGGAGAGCCAATAGTAAGTTTGTGAATAGAAACTGGTTAGGCGTTTTCGATAAATGTGTTTATGCGGAATGCGAATGCGGGTTCAAAACATGCGTATTAGGGTCATACCACTAAAAAACGACCGTTTCAGCTTGAAGTATGATCAAATTTCGAAAGTTTTCATGGAACCAATAAGTATAAATATTAGACAATTTTGAAATAATACTAAAAATAACAGATTTTATAGTGATAAATATGGTAAAATAGGTTCTTAATTGCCTGTACTACCAGGTCTTAAAAGGAATGCATCGAACGGAAAACAGCATGAATAGCATATGTACCGTTTCAATACATAATATCGACTGGTGTAAACTTTCATTTGCTTCCTCTACCACTGGTCTTCCAAAATAAAACTTTTTTCAGGATTTTCTTACAACATAACAGATCCAAACACGTTATTTCATATAACTAAAAACGACATGTACTGGTCAATTTTAAATCCGTATATGCTGCGTATTTAAACTGGACATGCCATATATTATTTTATGAATTTGACACGGTAAAACATAATAGAAATAAAAACACAAAAAAATATTGACAAATGTTGTAGTAGTAATTAATTTACAATAGGTGTAGTGCAGTGGAGAACAATTTTGAATACAGTTTGCTTTTTCCTATTTTGTACTGTTTTATTGTGTTTATTAAGTTAAACCTTCAAATTCTTAGTATGAAGGTTAAAATGTTATACATAAATAATGCAACACATCTAAAGCATTTTTAGATGAAAAAATAATTTTGGCCATGTTTTCAGGTCAAATACCCCAATGTGCGTCGTTAGGTAGTTATCTTCGGCGCCTGTATTTTTGACGGTTTGTCCGTAATGATCTGAATCTATCTTAAACATGAAATTTAATTAAGATAATGGAAAAGAAAATGCGTAGTGGAGTAAAGAAAAACATTATCTTGCGCAATCTACCCCACGTAGGCAACCTAACCTTCTTTATATGGATGTGAGGAATACAATCATGATTAGATTAATATAAGATCTTCGATCAGAATCGTCAATAATAATTACAAATGTTGTTGAGTAATCATGGCTTGTTTGAATCAGATATTGTACAAGTATCAACTTCAAATGTTTCTTCAATGGTCTTACCTATAATAACACAGAAAAGCAAAAAATGTTTTGAAGTATGTATTATTTCTTTTTTTGTTTGTTTTGGGAACAAAATTATTGAACATCGTAAATATTTCACCCTCCTATGAAAATAATACCCATAGATTGAGAAAAATGCCCTTAACATCATATCAAATGTTCGTCGAATCTTTAAAGATATAATTAAAAAATATAAAAATATAAAAAAAATTGTCAGGGAATGTTTGCATCAATATCTCTGATAGTATTAAGCTTGGCAGAACAAATTATACACCATATTAAAGATGTGGGTACAAGATAAACAAAGACTAACTAAAAAATGTTGAACGATGTAGGTTTGGGAGAAGATAAAAATAAAACGGGTTTTCCAGAACCGAGATGTTTATGTCAATATCTATTCTGTCAAGTCATCTGCCATCGCCAAACTTCTGTAATTTTTGAGTAATTATCTTCGACTTCGTCGTCATCTTCAAAGTCTTCTTCAGGTTCGTGTTGAATGTCATCTTCTATTACATGGTTGATGCCATATTCTTGTCGTTTCTGTAAATGCAAAATGATGTATATTATAGTTGGACAATTATCAAAATTATTATACAGTGTGTCCCCGGATAGGTGAAACGTCTATCGCCTATCTAAATTTTTCGATATTGAGTTTAATTTTTTGGGGTTTAGCTCTGCTTGGTAACAGACTAATTTCGAAAATATTTTCAATTTTTAAAAAGCAAGTGAGTGTTGACAGTGTATAAAAGCTCCTTTTGTGGTAAGTAAAGTATTTTTTCTGTATACAGTACGTCAACATCTTACTTAGAAGTTTTGTTCAGAATAAAAAGCTATGGCTATAAGCAAATGTGAAGATTTATTGGCCACTTTGATAAAACCCATACCAATCAATTTTTTTCTCACAGAAAGTGCCATGGATAAACTAAATTGCGACCCTATCTGTCAAACATATGAAAACCTGAGTCTCGACACACAAAAAAAGACCTAATGAAGTACTATTGACAAAACAGCAAGCACTGATTGTATGCTATTTTATCAAACTAGGTGATAATTTTTCATATTTGCATATAGGCATAGGTTTTTATTCTGAACGAAACTTCTAGGTAAGATGTTGACGTACTGTAAACAGAAAAGGTACTTTTACCTTCCACACAAGGCGTTTTTTATTCACTGTCAAAACTTACTTGTTTTTTTTAAGCAAAATATGTTGGAAGTTAGTCTGTAACCAAGCAGGGCTTAATTCCAATTATGAGAGTCGTTTCACCTATCCGGGGACACAGTGTATGTAAAAGTGCAATTCTAACATACTTATAACATCGTCCTGATAACCGAACTAAAAAAAATGGAATCTTACAAATTATATTCTAAAACAGTTTATGTGGCACGTGAACATATTTGTTATTAAATACCAAATATCCAACAAAACGGACGATTTTATTTAGTTATTAAATATGTACATTTAAACAACTAAAAATTAATAAATACGATACTGTCTTTGGTGCGCGTCCATAATGCAAAAATGTTTAATAAAGGACACAACATTGTACAACAATGATGCGTCAACAATTTTTTATGTTACAATTTTGCGTGTTTTCTTTTGATTATTTTTGTGTTTTCCTGGCTTTTGGCTAATGACGATCTGTTGATCTAAACTAGTACCAAAGTAAGTATTCATGCAAAATTAAGAGGGTTTTATTTAAGCCCTATCTCTTCATACCAATAGGCACCACATTACCACCAGTTATCAGAATTATTGCGTTATTAAATAAAAATCATAAAAACATGTACATAAATAATTCATACCTCAAAATCAAGAAATGCTTCTACACACAAGTTTAAAACATAAACGCCGTATGTCTGTTGTGCATCGGAGCTGCTGCACGCTGGAAAAATAAATTAGTGTGTTCTGTATTCAGTCTCTAGAATATAGTTTTATTTTATCAATGTTGGAGTTTGCGATAGTTCATACATTACTTCGATACGTATAAAACACCAATGATTCTTGAATTCACCGATTTTAACCCAAAGTGCACTGGTTGTCGCTGCACTGAGATGGCGATAGTCTGGTATTTAGGAACAGCATATATGATCATAGGCTTATCTTGCATATAAGATTTTAGGATAGGTAATGTCGTTCTGAAGACAAAAAAAAATATAGTTATGGTTCTTTTGATTCTGATTTTTTCTGATTCGTCTTTTTTTGTTTCTTTCGTGGAAGCTTAACAAAAATTACCGAAATTACTCCTTTTGACAGTTTGGCTTAATGTTTTTCCAAAAACTTTGTTGTCATTTCGAATATCCTGTTGTTGGTCTTCTTTAACTCGGATAATCGGGACTCTACTGTATTCTCCTTCTCAAACGAAACGTTCTTGTTTACATTGTATTGGACTCAGATCGTCAATTGCCACCTATAATGTATTCCGCATCCTAAAAGCCTCATTTTAGCGCTTAACATTTATATCGTTGGGAACCCAGCCGATATCGATAAATTCGCATTCATGCCGTGCCGCAGTTTGAAAGTCTTCGAACGACGGCGTCGGTGACCATTTGTGTATAATTCGAAAAACGATCTAATTTAAGAGCAAAGATTTAAATTTCAAATAAGGCTCATTCGAAAGTGTAGCGCGCCAAGTTGTTCTCTTCGCCTTGATTTAGAAATCGAACGAGCCCGGCTCGTCCAGATGCGGAATTTATCGGCGTTTGGTGTACATCTAATTGACACTGGAAATAGTGTCCCTCGTTCGGATGATTGACGATTGACTGTAAGTAATAAACATAGTGTATGATGCGCGCTACAACTTTGTCGTTGAAGCATGTGGATTTTTGTTACGGTACGTTAGAGATGTAAGTGAGCAGAAGTGAGTGAGGATGTTTTAGTTTATGGTTGAAAGTGGCGGCGAGGATCGGATGAAGTTTATTGGTGTTATCGTGGAAATAATGGTTTCGACATAAATTTACATTTGCCGGTGAGTTAATGTCGTGATTTGCCCATTGGTATTGCGATCTGACCTAGAGTTTCTCGCTGCATATGAAAGTGTATGACAAGTGGTGTTGTGATCCAGTCATGCTATTAAAGATTTAGATTATCCATTAAGTATTATTATACGCGAATATTGTTTGATAACCGTGTAGTGGAATAAAATCTTTTTGCGATAACATGGTTTCTAATTAATTAATCGTATAGAGATGGTATAAGAACAAATCATAATATTTAGTTTCATAAACTGCTGAAATTATCGGTTTTTGGGTCAACCAAGTAAGTATTTTCAACATCTGTTTTTTATATCGTATATTTTTATGTATATGCATAAAATTGCGCATACATTCTTCGTACACTATCGCTGTTGAAAATTATAACCTACGATTTTCCAGTATTTTTCGATTCATGAAACTCATGTCGTGGCACATTTGGATATTTCAATAAAATGTTTTGTGGTACCACTAATTTTAGTTATTTTACTTTGCCATTTTTGTAATGAAATCAATATAACTCATAAATTATGACAGAAATAGGGAAACCTGATGTATTTTTTTGATACCTGAAAATCAACAATGGAATAAAAAATATACCAATTAATTTACAATAGCAAGTTGATAAAAGCAGTTTGGAACTTTGCCCCTCTATACAGTAAATTTGAAAACATTGTTATACTGGTTTTGAAGAAATTCCTCAAAATACATCATGAATAGGTATGACCTTCACAAGGTCATATCACACAATCAAGTCAAGGTTTTGCTATGTGTTTATTGAGTATTTGTTAGCAGAGCATTTTAAAAAAATTACGTGGATTCTCTAACAAAATAGATTATTATAGTAAAACAGTTGAATGAGACTATTAAAGAAAAACACTGGGATGATTATTTTTCAATTTTAAAAAATGCTACTTGTGACATTCTTGGCGGTAGTATGAGTTCCGTTTTTTCCGCAAATCACGCTATTATTAAAATTTGAAAAGGCAAATTTGTGTTATTTTTCAGTCTGTAAACATGACATTCAGTACACAACAAACATATCGATCGTCAATTTTTGAATTGCCGAAAATAGTCGAAAATCGTCAATTAAACACCAACTAAATCAATTTTGGCCAACATTGTATTACTAGCGCCCTCCAGTGTGATTTAATTAGTTTTTGGCCAACGAGTCATTTTTCCCATGTACTTTATGTGCACATCCTGGTTATTCGATAGATAACATATTTCCGATTACAATGACACCAAATACTTGAGATTTTGCTGAAAATCGTATCGAGGAAATGTCGTTTAACGCAGGAAAATTGAAAAATTAAATACGGTACTGATCAAAGTGAACGTGAAATAAAATTAAATAAAATATATAAAAAATGCTAAATGGATAAATGTACGATCCAGTATACCGGTCTGCTTACTATTTGAGACACTTCGTGTCTCAAATTCGTTCACTTCTGCGCACGACGTCACTGCGAGAAGGATGTTTACACAGACACCTAGGCAACCAAATACATCCGTAAGTTTTGAAATTTGTAGGTGACTTGGGTTAACAAGTTGACAACCATGTCAACGCTTTAATTGTTACAAAGGCTTGAACGTCACAACAATATATTAGCTACCATGGCAACGAAAACTACTTCTCGCAATGATGTCAGCGCATAACTGTCATTACAACCGTGACAACAACAATTGGCTAGTAAGGCACCCATGAAGTGACCGCCATATTAACGCTACTTCCGCTTCCTTCTCGCACTGACGTCACTTGTAGGCGTGGCCGATGAGCGTGAGCAGACCGGTGTAGTGGTCATTGTAGATTGGGGTCGCTAAAATCTGGGGATCGAGTGGACCAGTCCACCAGCGATAGCGGTCAACAGTAACTGAAATTTACATGTTTAAAAAATGGAAAAATGGACCAAATAGATAATTATTATTAGTATTATAAATATTTTGATTTAATTGACGATTCTCATAAAACAAAGATAAACCACAACACAATGTAATTACTGCAATCACAATAGTAAACAAAGCCCTGATTGCATCCAGTTATACCAAGATAACACCAATCGAAGAACTCTACCTTCACACCAATACAAAATCAATTAAATCCTCACCACGTACCAGTCTACCGCAGACCATACGCGCAACCAAAGATAAGCCTCCAGCAATAAACATTTTTCTACCATATTAGCACATACAACCGAGATAAGCCTTATTATTTATAACTACATTCACGTACCTGAAAGAACCCTACACTCATCTCTGCAGTATTCAGCGAATCTCATAGAAAGTCACACGCAACAAGTCGACGCCGTTTATGGCGCAAATTCCATTGTTCTCGCAAAAAACAACAAACGGTTCCACTTATCTGATAAAATACTTTTTCTATCTCCACAGGTAATCTGGCGGTGTTGGATCCAAAACTTACATTGAGTGATTATCAGATAACCGAGATATTCGTAGTTGTCAAAGGTGCCGGAGGATTGGCGCAAGGGTTGTCAACCAGTGACATCATGGCCTTACGGAAGATAGAAGAAGAACGAAAACAGTTTCAAGCTAAAACCGGAGGAGGTGTCTTCAATCTCATCTTTAGACGAGGCAAAACGGTACGTCCTTTTGTATACTTTTCACCACCCATTATTTCGAAATTAATCATCGCGAATAATCTATTAGATTATTTATAAAAATCTATGTTTTATGTGTGTAGTGGTGCGCGTAATTCACTAAAACACCTATCAACTGCTCATTATAATCATGATAAGACACGGTGATATCATGAAGTTATTTCGCTTCGTTTAAATCACTTGAATGTGCACAATTGTTTATAAATACTATTGTGAGTTTAGATATGCGTACACGCTCATATTTATATTTGCTAGGCTGTTAATAGGTGGCTATTATATCCTTGGAACTGGATGATGTTATCATAGCAATTATTTGATAAATCAATAAAGAATATAGTAATAAATGTTATTTCAGTAGTGGAATGTCGGAGATAAAAGTACATAAAAGTATAACAACTGCATTATGATGAAAAGCCATTTTGAAATAATATAATAGATCGACTGGAGTGTATTTTCTGATAATATGAAGCTATTAAAATAATATCCGTGGGTATCTTAATGGAAAATATTTTATCATGCTTTTAATGCCTATACATCATACTTACTTTCATTAGGGACTTAATGAGATGATGGATTATAAATTTGGAATTTCATTTATTAACTTGATCGATAAATGACCTCTACCGAAGAATTATTGATTCATTTAATTTAGATTGTTTGCTTATCATGTCGGGACCGGATGTACCTTTTTTTCAAAATAGAGATTTCCCGGAACTGTTGTTGTTTGCATTAGTGTTGGTACTTTTCAGAAACATAACTTTTTTTATATTGAAACAATTAAATCTTTTAGCTTATCATACAGGATGTCTCACGGTGCTGATCTATTAGAAGTAGTTGATGTGCCAATAACTATAATTGCTTGAAAGTTTGCTGATTTGGCTGATCAATCAATTATTAATTTCCAAGTATCAAACTGCATCGATAACAGTTTCCTGTTCAGTGAAAACATGCCTTAAAACAATTGTCAAACCAACTAATGTTTAGTACATAATATTTTGTACGGCGTGTGTCACCCCTATTATAGCTAGAGCTCTCATATGTCACATTGAGTTACCAATGTCTCATATATTCTAAAGACATCATCATTAAACAATTCATTGCACAAAATTTATTATAATGTAGTTGTCATAATATACTTTGTAAGACATACCACATACCAAAATATTATTTTCTCGTCAAAACTGAAACGTATTAAATAAATCTAGTACTAACAGAAAGGAAGAAAAAAATATAGTATTTATACATTTACAATCTAACATCAAATTAATTAATTGAAAACTGACTAATAAGTTATTACTATATAATTTTCCACCAGTAAGTTTGGAACGTATCGAACTTACTTGCTTTACTAACTGTGGAAACCGAAACCTTAAAATGGATAAAAACCCGGTCGGGGGACAACAGCCGGGAGCGAGGGAACAAAGCGGCCGATGAATCGACAGTACGACTTAGATTGATGTCGAGTACACATGTTAGATACTAAGTTCTAATTGTTATAAAGTTATACATTTAATAGAGTTATTAAGTTACGTGATTGAGTGTATTATTTACGGGTTACCACACTAACCATATGTATATTTCAATTACATTTCATTAAAACAAATACTCGCCACTAAAACAAATTACAACAAGCCTCTTTATCCAGCAGAAATATTTTATAAATTTAAATTTTAATACAAAGTTTAATATTTAATGAATCGTCATATAATTAAGCCTAGAACAAAAATAGTTTCTCCACCTTTTGCCAAAACGAGCTACATTATTGTGTAACATAATTTGATAGGCCAATTACTCATAGATTGGAAGACGCAAATTTATAATAATAATTTATAGTAGTTATCAATGTTTGCACCTCCAATCAAAGCAATCTGACTCCATCTGGTTCTATACAAACTGTTTTTGCTCTATTGTAAGTTTTATTATTTTGTTGTTAACCATTCGAGAATTAGACCGACGATGTTCAACATTTTAGTTGCAGACTTTTATAGTTATTATTTTATGTATATACTTTTTTTTAAGAAATAAACAACAATATCATTAAGGAAGTAACAGTTCACAGTTGAGCAATACTTTATACTTTCGGAAAAAACGAAACATATATAAAATAACAAACCCCTACCTATTGAAATAAAACAAGTCTGATATGGCCAGGCTCATGACTGTATCATACAATATATAAAATTAATAGTTTAGCTGCATGAGATTCTATTTGATAGAGATCGATCGTGTCTTCATTAAAATAAAACGAGTTAGCCAGGATTTGACAGATGTTGACACTAGGTATTGTTACTATATATATCATACTGCGTATGATAAAGTAAAAATATATGTGTTTCTGTGCAACTATAAAACCACGATCAAATTGATCAGTATCAAGGCCTGCTAATACCTAATACCTAATACCCAAAAGCATTTAAAAAAGGTATGAATATCTCTAAAACCACTGAAGAGATAGGTGCAGTATTAATTAATTACTACTTTATTTACTTTCGAGTTATGTATTATATACAGTGTTGCAATTGTAATAAAAAAAGGTTTGAAGTTTGAAAATGTAAACGTGGAAAAGGTTATACTTGAGTTTCAAATTTTTAACATCGTCTATAAGATTTAACGATGTTCTAAACTTTATTTTGTTTGAACGCATAACTTCGAAATTTAGGAATTTAGGAAAACGTATAGGAAGAAGTTTATTATAAACTCTTATCGAAAAGATTAATCATAAACTTCTAGGTGCAGACACCACATAATCGCAGATTTTCTATAACATATATCCACGAGTTAAATGACTATGTATAGTCAACAAAAAAATGGCCAACAATTTTCGGGAATAAATTCACGGCAACAAGCTTACTTTAAATCCTAGGTAATATACAGGTTGTTTCATAATTGCATACTTAAGGGTCTTATCACCAAGTAACAAATAGTCCTTGAAAGGTTTTTAGAACAAAAAAGTTTATTTCAACGTAGTTCTGAAATTGTTTTTATTTATACTAAACCTCGTTTGTATTTTATTCATGGTGTCAAAGTTTGAAAATTGCTTTTATTAATGTTATTTTAACTTTAAATGTGAAGAAAAGCATAGGAAATTAGTAGTTTAACCCATTTTTCTTGTTCAACTAAAAACACTGATATGAACATTGATATGAACTTGTTCTGTTGAAATGCAGTATAGAACAGTGTTATTTTCAATAACATGAGTTTCTACAACTTTTTTTTATTAATTTGTGTGGGTATCAAACCATCACAATTACCTATATGTGATGAAAATTTAACTGAACTGTGTACTTCTTTGCTTCCTGTCTTCTTGTCAACAGTTACCTTCACCATAAGTCTCATTTCCGGTGTTGTACATTGTTTTTCCACAACAGTTATATTTGGGTACTTCGATATAAAAATCCACTTTTCAAATTTCTGTAACTCTATGATTAAGTTTCCAGCATATTTCATCCATGACCCATACAATCAAGGTCCTCTATTTCCGACATGTATCGAACGAGATAATTTACGTGTCAATTTGCAACTTATCGCTCATAAACCCACCACGCAAGCCATAAATAGTTTATCATTTGTCCGTACTTACACAATTTCGCTAATCTACTGCAACATGGAAAAGAATTCAAAACAATAACACAAAAACAGCCATGATATTGTATTTAATTCTACTGTATTTTCCTTCTTTTCAGAGTGCACCAAATGGCTCAGTGTCATCAAACGAAAACCGCTCGATATCCCCAAGCGATGACTCGAGGTCAGTCACCCCACCAGGGGTTCCACCACCAATCATCAAGGAAACCCCCCAAGAAAAACCCAAACCGCCTCAGAGAAAAAGAAGGCCCGCACCAAAGCCGCCCCAGCCACAGAATGAATCCAAGAAAGAGGCCGAGAAGCCTGCCAGTCAAATCAGCAATACTTCAAACCAATCGGATACCAGTTCCAAGAAGGGCGACAACGGATTACTGATATGCCATTCCAGAAACAGCAGCGATAGCTCTGGGTATCACGAAGCGTCCATCTTGAGCGATAATTGCAACACTTCTTTACCAAGGCGTCCTAGGACGATGTACGAAGATACCACCGATGCTAGGATGGTCAACGGAGAACACAGTAGGAGTATTGGGAATTTAGCGAAGATGTCTTCACAGTCAAAGTCTACCACGAGTTTACTAGCACCAGGTTTGTTTTATTTAGGGACAATATGATGAGAAGATTTTCTATATATGCAAGTTGTCCAACCGATAAAATTCTTAGAAATATAGCAATGCTATTACGAAAATGGTATAATTATTGTGTCCCATCTATTTCCATCTTTTGTGCTTTTTTATTACTACGTTTGAGCTGCTCTCCACAGCTGTCTTATGGTAATTTTTCTGGTCGTCAAGGAAGAGGCGAGCTATTTTAATGTGCTTTTATTTAAAGGACGTTTAACAGTCTTCCAGTATCCTAGCAATACCTAGTTGATGGTTGTGGACCTAGAAATAAAACCACTCTGCCCCCCCCCCCCCCCCCCCCCTTCTTCTGAGAAAATCGATATAAAGAAGAAAACCCACCACAGAAACCAGGGTAGAACAACAATAAGCATCAGATGAGGAAAATATCAACAACCTATATGACGACCCATAACCATCAACCAACTATCCATTGCTAGGATATTTGCAGACTGACCAACGTCTTTCTAATGACAATACGCAAGTCCGTTTCTTCACCGGTCGACATCAGTGATGGGAACTGATGGCATCAAAAGGGTTATTTTAATCTTGGTGCCATCAGTTGGTGACATCGGTTAAGCATAAATTTCTTCACCGGTTTGGTATTGGTGGATCCATCAACTCAGTGGTATCGGTGGATCTGATGGATTGGAGAGGGGAATATCAGCTGATCGAGTGCGCTGTTACGGCAAAATTTAGCTACCGTGTCAAACCAGAAAAAGACCAAAAAATCTTCACGCATAATGGAGGCGTCAACATCAGCGTCGTTAATCATAATCCTGCAAGATGCTGAGGATAATAAAAGTTACAAAATTTCGCTTAAACAAGGACGATTTTGAACGTGCTCATCTGGTAAAATAAAAAAAAAAATACAAGAAAAAGAAATTCAAACCAATAACTTTATTAATTTCAGTTATTTTGAATACTGCCCCGTAAATGCTTTAAGTTTGAAGGTTAAGTTGGGTTCCTTTCAGATACTTTCACCATACTATGGTCACTAGCAATAAAATACATGCTGACCGGTTTATTCCATCAGGTCGTCAGGATGTCCAAAATAAATTTTATCCATCAGACTACGATTGTAGATCCTTTCCATCACTGCATGACGTCATATATTGCATCTGCTGAAGAAATGGACATGCATCGTTTTTTGAATACTGCACCTCGTCTTAAAAGTCGTGAATATTTTCCAGACGACGGCTGTAGAGAAACAGCCAAAACGTAGTAATTAAAAACATCAAATAGATGGAAATAGCTAAACCACATGCTCGCGTTCAGTTACATTCATTACTTGCTAACTTACCTAAATACAAAACATGATAATACCAACACAAAACTGTCTTTGGCCAGGCACGACAAATAGACATAGAATGCCAAGCAGTTTTCACGATTTTAATACACAAGATTGGAGCCCACCATTCATAGATTTTGTGCCACCTTTGGTCGAAAACTTCAAATTTTGTACTAAATGCATTTATAACGTCTGCTCCTCATATGTCGGTTCGACAAATTAGGTAAGATCACATTAATCAACAAGCATTTGTCTACAAATTTTCGATTGCTCATTTTACTTGGTTGTTCATATTGCCTCTAGCTCGAATGGATCAAATATGGATACTACATCAATAACATTATTACAATTTACACAGAATAACCTTCAATTCTCCAACGTCCTTCTGCAAACATAAAAACAAACTACCAACATAACCACACTTTTAGCGGTAGCACACTGTTTCGAAATTTTGTTCGTCAGGCCTGGCGGCGCTGCTTATCATACTGCTATCATTTTATATTTTCTTTGTTTTTTAGGGTAAATCACATACATATGTTGCCGTTATTTTGGTAATTTTATTATTGAAATACAAATATTGCCGTTCATTAATTCTTTTGTCGTTAAAACGCATACTATGTTATTTGTTTACATGTTATGTATGCCATGAATAAACATGTTTTAATGGTTGAACTAAATTTAACCATGCCAACCTTTTTATTTCTGGTACCTGTACATCATAACACTAATAAGTTTTCTCTATAATCTTAGGAAGGAAGAAGAAGGCAGCTCCAGCACCACCTGGAAGGAAGATTGCGGAAAGTGTAGAAAAAACTAGTCCAGTAGTTGCTAGTCACCCAGTAGAAGCAAATACAGGTACGCCTCAGATAACATTCAACCTGGTGCGTGTCCAAGCATTAGAGATGAGGTCTAGTATGAGGAATTTTGCCGCCTCATGCTACAATCAGACACCGTTGATTCAAAAAGTCGTTTCCTTTGCGAAAATCAAACGTCAGAAAATACTTGGTAATCACGCTTCAACAAGCGTCATAACTATGCTACAAATAGCGTCCCCGTCAAGTTTGCAAATGTTAAGCCCATCTAGTGCAACTAGTTTCGAAAATGTTGGCTTCATAAAAGATAAATCACCAACTCATAAGCGTGTTAACTTAACACAAAAGATTTATGGCGATGAACTGCCAAGTTATGCTTCTAAAAGCCTATCTTCAGACTCAGATGATAAATGCTTGGACACAAATCCACAAACCAAATCCAATAATCGCGGAATGTTCATTTTTAAAGGTTTCGACAGTGAGTTATTTTAAACTGCATGCTCTTAGGTTGTAGCATACACAAATTGGAGATTTTTCCCTTTTCTCTTGTTTATGTATGCGACAACCGTCAAACAAAAGCTGGTGTCGGTTAGGTCAACTAACAAGCCTTCTTTTCCATAACTAATCGAACCCTTGTAGTAACAAACACCCTTTTCTGCATGCTGTTGTAGAAGCTACAAGCTTAGGTAGGAGTCTTAGCACTAACCCACCCGTACCTGCACCTAGGCGCCATCGAACACCAACAAGAGCAAGCAGCGTCATTGTCAATGATTCACCATCGATAACAGACACATTCAAGAACGATTTGAGCGAGAAATTAATGAAGAAGCTACCTATAAGACCACGGACTATGGAGTATACCACCATTTCGAGAGAGAGCAGTGTTGATGAAAGTAGCACTGATGATAATTCTGAAGATGATGTGGGTAATAGTCAAAATGATACTCATGAGACTAAAATAGCAAAGAGGGAATCCATAATTACGGATAAACTTGAAGAAACTAAGGAAGATATTATTGAGGAACGGGACGTACCAGAGGATAGACCAGAAAAGTATGTTGAGGACTCTAAGCTATCTAGAGAAGACCAACCAATGGTTGAAGACATATCCGACGTCATATCTTTCACAGAAACCAGTAATGAAATACTCTCGATAAACCAAGCAATAGATGGAGCAACTCTAGACGAATCGAACGATTACCAGAAAGTTGACGACCTGGATAACACCTCCTTGGAGATGCAACTTGATGACCAAGACACTCAAAGCATAGACACCGATGCTAAGTCGATTGATTATCACTCTGGAGACTCCATTCGCAAATCGATCTCCATGGATAGCCTCCACAGTGACTTCTCGGCCACCAGTGTCAATTCCAAAGGTTCGAAACCTGAGATCGTTGGCGTTATACCAAAGAAACGAAAACCAAGCAATTTTGACACCCTAACCAGAAAGAGAGGCTTCCAAATCGGCACATCACTCCTGAACATAGAAAATGAAGATGATGTGTTGAGCTTAACGACAACCAGCGACGGTGATTGCTTATCTGAATACCCGTCGCTTTCTTCAGTGGACCAAAGCAATGATTTTGATTTAGATATCAATGAAGAGATCTTCCAGGCGTCGCTTTCGAAGAAAACTGGTAAAAAGTTTAGAGAGAGGAAGCATGAGCTGTTGGGGATGCATGCTTTAGATGATGCTGTATCCATGAATAAACCTGCTTCGAACTCGAGCTTGAGAAGTTTTGATAGCTTTCCAGGTTTCATGGGCAATGGTACTATAAAGAAGTGGAATAACGTGCAGGATTTGGACGATATCTCTAATGTTTCTGTGGGTAGTTTGAGGGCGAGGAATCAGAAATGGATGGTCGGTGATGTTTCTGATACAGGCATGTTATATTTACTAATAATTTCGGCTTATGTATCTGTCTACTGTATGTTGTGTAGTCTTTTAGAAGAACATTGTACATACAACAAAGCAATAACGCATCCGTAGACGATGTAGTGTTTAACAATCTTCTTCTTTTCCTGTAAATAGTTTCTTGTTGTTTGGGTGTAGTAAGTCGTTGTTGGTTGTTGATCATTATTTGTAGTTAAGAAGTCTGAATGTTTGACATGTTTCACAACAAAGTTATTAAGGTGGCTTTTCCAGTAATCATTATCTGATAAACGTATTTTGAGTCTGAACCGCCACAGAAATCTTACGTGAAAGTTAATACGAAAATAATATAAAACGAAACGTCTTCGATGAAGATGCTTTTGGTAAATACAAAATAGAGAAATTTGCCTAACCACTTTCTGACATGAGTGTTGCGTATCGATTAACAATATGAAAGTTTGAATTTGAAAACTGTTTTTGTTAAGTGGGTATTAACTTAAGTGGTAGTAACTTTCATGTACAAAGTTCAAGCTGATTGACTTTGTAGCTAGAATCTAAAATTGGCAACTAAAAATATGTGTTTATTACATAATAACGAATGTGTATTTTGCTCAATCCCAATCTTCCAACCAGCGGTAAGATGTCGCGCGCGTTCATTGTCACATTGTCGGGTACACGAAACAATGCTCGGGCATCTTCGCCGCGTGGGCATAGCGGGTGGCCTAACCAGTTCTGTTTAAACTGTCACACTTGACGCAAACGCGGGGCTTTCAAACAGGCCAATCATAGCGCAATAATCAAAATTGTGATTTGTTTGTTAGACACGTCAAAAGTGGCACACTTGGCATAGAAAAACGCGGGGATTTGAAGCAGACCAATCATAGCGCAATAATCCAGGTTGTGATTGGTTTGCTTGTAACGTCAAAAGCAGACCTCGCACAAACACTAGTGACATTTGAGGCTTGAGTTGTTTGTATTGCGGTAGCCCTTGCGCATTACTTCTGCATTTAGTATTCTTGAGTTTTGCAGTCGTGTTTAGTTAAACCACAGAGTTGGCAACCCTGCCAAAAGAATGTAATTTTGACAGTGGTTGATGATGTTTACTTTTTCTTATTTATATATCTCGTCCAAAAGGCTGGTCATTCGGAGACTGCCGTGTGTCCTACCAATAATTTTAGTTTAACCTAAAACGCCGTTTAGTTTCCATTTACTTAAGACTCGATACTGCATGCGATACTGCAATACCCGGTAATTACGGTAGAGGCAGCTTAACATTAAACTATGGTTTAATCTAGAACTGAGGTACCGTGCCTAACTTTTCCGATAGATGACTCTTGTCATTGTGACAAGTGCCACATTTTCTCTACTTTTGAACGTACTACCGGTAATACGTAATGAAAAATTTTACAGTAATGTTGCCCACATGTAACCTCTACATCATGAATTTTCGAATATACCATCGCGGGCATAAAAAACGGGGACAGCAAAGTGAAATTCGGCACTTATATTATTCACAATTTTAGCTGTGTAACATTAACTTTGACATAATTTGTTAACCTATGAAATCTAAACTTTGACAGTATTTATTAAGCTACAAAAATGTTCCGGTCTCAACAATTTTATTCTTCGTGCCTACACTTAATTCAATAGCAATTTCTCAAATGCTGATTCCAGCATGCAATCGAGTTTGAATTATTGTCTTCTGAAATTCATTCAATTGCGACATTAATGTGATATGACAAACATGTACGTACATGACATTACGAAGCCCAGTTTAATTAGTGCAAATTTGAATGTTCCCGTTTTTTACGTTTTATGCTTTTATGGTATCTGAGACTAATGTTTACTTTTTTAAGTTCATGATAAAAGTCATTATGGGATAGTAGTAAATAACCTGATAAAAAACACTTGTCACAAAAGCTGAGGCAAGCTTATATTCGGGGATCTGATGTATTGATAAGCACAATATAACCTAAATACAGAAACTTGGACTTTGGTGTTGGAAAACGCATTGTTGAATAGAGGTTTTATTATATTACTCTAATCTAGAATACCTGCTAAATGACGTAGGCATACTAATAGGCAATAATTATGTAATTATATTATTACTAAATAAATCATTTGTGTTCAGTTTACAATACTGCAGTAGTAACAGTGTAAATTCCGATTACTGGCAAAGTCTTCAGGAAGTGAGCAATAATAATCTTTGGCAATGATAATCCCATTAAAAAAAACTATTCCGTATATTCGTAATCTTGAAACAGCTTATTTTGCATGTCTAATCACTTGATTATCGTTTAAAATTAGTATACCAAAGCCAAAATTAGTAACCTTATCATCAGCTCTCCTTTTAAAACATGTTCTTTATGTTGTGATTCCCGACCACACACCACGCACGAAGCTCACCGTAGTTGTCTTCCTTCCAGAATCAATTACAACAATACCAACCACCAGTAACACTCCTCCAGAAAGTCCATCAGTCCATCCACAATCAGCAGCCACCTCGACCACGAACTCAACGCGAAACAGCATCTCGAATCTAATGCTACCAACGCCAGCAAAAGAAGATGTCACAACAAAGATCGAACCGAAGTCCTCAATCAACACAATCAACATAAAAGAAGAAGAATCAGAAATAAAGAAGACCGATGAAGACGACAGCGGAATTTGCGAAAACACCCTATCGGATTCAACCGAAAAAGACGAGTTGGAGGTGGAGAATGATTGGCAGTATCAACTACCATCTCCGCCGAAAGGTTTTAGGGATGTGAGTCCGTCAGTGAGGACAGGATCATCGAATTACGAGATTGAAACGATTCCGGATTCGGTGGTCACCAGTCCTGAGTTGTTCGAGAAGCTGAAGCACGTCCAAGATGTCCAGTCGGTCGCTAGCGACCTACCAAGCGTCATCAGCGAAATCGAAGAGAAGGAAATGTGCAACAAGTTAACCTTAGAAAACTTGGAGAAGAGGAAAACTTTAGTCTACAATAGGGAACTCGCTACTAGTCTGAAATATGCTCAAGAAGATACAAGTGAAAGGAAGAAAGTGATCAACGAACTCGAGGATGTCATCACCAATAATAAGACCTCCTCAATCCTTAGACCAAACAAACCGATCGCGATTAACAGATCGTCTACTCTACCAGATAATAGGAATTTACCGAACTTCAAGATATCGACGTACGACGGCAACAAGGAGAAAGTTAACATCTTTGAAGACGACACCATCAGAAGCAACGAGAAGGCGACGACTCTTAAGAACACCACCTCCATGGAGAACCTATCCTTCTTCAAGAAAGATTACCCAAAGCAAGAGGAGGAGACGTTCAAGAAACCGGTTGTCAAGCAACCGACATTACCAAGCGTAAGCTTGAGCATCAACAGATCTGAGTCGTTTTCGGTTAACAGCCAATGGTCCCCTGCCAACCCTGTCAAACGATCGAAGTCCCAGATTGCCTTGAATAGAAACAAAGAGGGCGATCGAAAATCAGCTGATGGTGCAACACTTTCAAAATCGAACAGCCTTCTGGACGTTTCAGGACTTCAGAGCGTAGAGGTAAGGAGCACTGTTCATGTTGCCTGTTTTCCTATCAGCTGCTAATTTCGTTCATTGTTATGTTGTCATCTTTTGCTCGTTTTGTGCGCACCTTTTTTTGTTTTTTTGTACACTACATACTTTCATCAGCAATAATTTATACTGGTCAACGCGTTTTGAGACCAATTACAACTGATTTTTTTAGATTATCTTTTGTGGATGGAATGCATATCTGAAGTAAATGAATGACTAAAGCCATGTTTTGGCCATTACTGATTGAAAATTCAAAATCATGAGTTATTTCTTTATTTCTAAAGTAAATGACGGAAAAACGTTTCAAAATTACTTTTTTGTCTTTTTTTATAGAAATTAACTTCAATTTGTTTCAAACCTCTTTTTCTTTTGTTGTATTTTAATTCTATATATTTGACATCTCTATCTCTTTCTCTCATTTCCACCCGTGCTATCGGTTGCAAAAGTATTGAGCCCTGTGTTTGGAGGTTCGTAACTCTGCAACGACGGAACAAAAAAAAATTGAATACAGTGTGTTATACTCCTGAATCATTTCTACATAATATGATTGACTATCAACATTTTCTGCCCCTTGGTTTGGTGAGAAGCACGAGAGAAGTGTAAAAATGTACCCGATTTTAGCACGTCTTCATAAACGCTCGTCTTTTCAATTTTTTTTCTGCTTAACCGCTTGCCCAAAAAAAATTTAAATTTACACAGAGTATAACGCAAGATCTTGTCTACAGATTGGCTTTTCTATTTTATTAATTTTCTTTGCAATAAAGGCTATAAACAAGATTGTCATGGAAGCGGATATCTCGGCAACGAGTATTAGCACGATAAATAGACAGGTACGAAAACAATCGCAAAATTTTGTTTAATTAGACTATTGAAATAGAAACACATTTCAGATGTTCATTAATTTTATAAAGCGTCATAAATATGCGATATAATTTTCGAAACCAATACCAATATGATAAAGATCATATTGTTGACTCAATTGTAGAAACAGTTATAGTCAACTTGCATGAAGATGATGACGAATTATTAGACTACAACGACAACAGTGCAGATAATGAAGAGTGATTTTAGATAAAGATAAAGAAGTTGCCGCGATAGTTCCAATGTTGGTGGTTTTTCTGGAACTGCACAATTCGTTCATAGTTTAGGACAAATACTTGTCGCAATTGAAACATTTACCGACAATTCGGGTCCGTTTCTTTGGCCCCAGAACCACCAGGAGCACCTAAATCATCATCATCAACTACTAATTTTCGGCAGAAATAATATTGTGAAATAATAATAAATCACAAAACTATGTATGCAAAAATAAAACTGAACGAGAAAATGACAAACATATTGAATACGGTCCTGATCGTTGATTGTTTGAAATCGTCGCATGAAGCCTAGCATCGTTTCCCGCGCATAACCCCCTCGCCCCGCGGAAAACCATCCTGCGCACCGGATCGATCACATTATCTTTATTCCTAAAAATTCCTAAATAACTTTTATGTTATTACTTATTATACATCAATGGATGAGTATTACTATAACTAACGTTTACGTTTACGTGCTAACTGCGTTGTCCTGCTATCGTTCGTTTCTGAGATATCCGCGTCCATAAAAAGCTCGTTTACTGACTTTATTACATAAAAAATCAAGAAAATAAAAACACCATTCTATAGAAGAGATTCTAACTGTAACCTGACTAAAAATTTAGTTTTTTTGGTAAGTGGTTTAGGAGAAAAAAAGCGAAAAGTCGATAATTATTTTAAAACCGCAAAAATCGGGTATCTTTTTTTACTTCTCTGGCGCTCGTGGCTAAACCTGTGGGCAGAAAATTTTGATAGCCACTCCTGTTATGTAATTATGTTATGATATGTATGATTCAGGAGTGTATAACGCACGCAGAGTTACTAGCCTTCAAACACAGGGCTCCATACTTTTGCAACCGATAGTTATGGTATTTATACCGCTAGTCTTTCTATTTCTAGTTGTTCCAAAAAGTCCGTTTTATAACTTTTTATATTTTTGTGGATCAATTTAGTTTCATTGTAATTAATATAGTGACCAGTGTGCAAATAAGTTTGATAAAGATCTCGTTTAAGTTCCGGTAATTCTAATTGTGAATTTGTGATTAAATGTCACCCCAACAAAATTAGTACTCATTAAAATTAAAATACAAATAAGTAAAAGAGGTTTTTAATTCTTACACTTCTCGTTTATATTCAGCGTTGTACCAACATGGACAGCTTTAAGTTAAACAGTGATTTTGTTCCTTCTTTTTTTAGGTGATGAGATTGATCCAGACAAAACTAAATAGCTCCAGAGACAGTCTGGACAATGTGGCTGAAGAACAACCGAAGCTAGAAATTAAAACTCCACAACCTGAACCGAAACCGGTCCCACAACCGAAAGCAACAACACCGACCAATTACACTTCAAGGCCGTTCCAACCGCCGTCCATAAATTTGTGCGCGTGGTCGCAAAGGCCAAAGTGTGAAGTCACCCTGAAAGAAGACACCGACTACAAATTAGGCACTGGAGCCTTGAAAACTAAGGTAAACCTCAAGAGTACACCCAGCTTCAACGGTTATAAGCCACCTCAAACCAGTGAAGTCACCCACAAGCAAAATGGTGTTAATATTAAGATAAACGGTACGGAGCCTATCGTCCAGCAGAAGTCAGGAAACGTCGTGATAAAGATTGGCGGGGAACAGAAAGAACCGGAAAGGGTTACGAATCATTTCCAAAACGATGTCTTCAGGAAACCTTTAGGAAATGTTAACCACGTTGAAAGATCAAGGCCGAACTCTATAGCGTTTGATAGTCAAGGGTCCTACGCGCCTCCTATAGTCAGATCAGTTGAACTAAAGAAGGAATTTCAAGATTTACCAGTTGCAAAGTCGATAACACAAATTTCTGGACACGTGGATTCTCAACCTAAATCCCTGAATTACACCAACTCCTTCAGCGTATCGGATAAGAATTCTAGTGTCTACCTGAGCAATGAAACGTTGAATAAGCCAGTCTTCCGAACTAAGAGCTTCAATCCAGTGGTGAAAGGCTTCAATAACAATAATAGGGCAACTTGGAATGCGTATGGAACTATGCCAGGAAAGAATCAACCTGAAGACTTGAACACCAATAAGAATGTTCCATTCTCGCAGTCAAACTTGCGCAGGACCGACTCTAACAAAGTCTTGAATAATAATAACAATAGCAACATATTCGGTAATGTTGTTTTGAGGAACAATACGAACAGTTTTAAAACTAAAGATACGATTAAACCTGTCGAGAAATCTCAGCAAACACCTCCGCCACCACCAGCGCCCCCAATGGCGAAATTAGTAACTAAACCTGCTAAGATCATCCAACCAACTAGTGGTGATTCGAAAGATTTACTTCTTGAGGAGATTAGGAGTTTTGGTGGAAAGAAAGGTTTGAAGGCTAGAACGTAAAAGCACTGATTGGATATTATTATTGTTTTTATAATAAGAATTTGTTACTTTATTTGTAAGAGTATTTACCTAGTGAGCGAAAGAGAGATCATAGTTATTATCATTAGTACATATATTAATATGGGTTAATGTGTTGTTAATCTGTTTGTACATAATAAAGTCATTACCTTATACGTATTTTGTATTTATACGATGATTTAGTTGTTTAGGTGTCATTCGTTACGAATAAGCTCAATTTTTCCTCAGTCTTACTATACGTAGGTATGTTGTGTATTTTATGTTGCATTATTTGAAGTGCGTAGAACGTCACGGCGGCTATATATGATTATTTATGACATAATTAACGTATGTTGTTTGTAAACTGTATACAGTACGATGCATATACATATGGGACCAAAGGTATTGTGGAATATATTATTTATTATTTGTACATCTCTGTAACTTTTTTCTGTAAAAATATACTCATTATATTTCAATGTTGTTTCTTTTGTTCCGGTTTACATTTTGCAATTTATAGGTTAGAAATGATAATGAAATAATTCATATTAATATTTAAGGTACGTAAGTATTGTTAAAGCAATAATCCACCCAACCAGAACTACAGAACCAATTAAAGATTGCGATAGGCTTTAGGTGCATTTCTCCAGCCCCACCATGGCGGATTTTGAAATATCGCAATATACCAAAGTTTTGTGTTAGTTTTGTGTCGAATTGTTCCGTATAGAAAAAGTTTTGTTCGGCTTCCGTTCGCGAGATATAGCAATTTCTTTGAGAAGCGGCTGGGGAAATGCCAGCCCCACCACATTGGTATTTAGAATTTTTTTCGAAGCCAAAGTTTTGTGTTAGTTTTGTATTGTTTTGTTTCGTTGAGAAAAATATAAGCAATTTTCCGAGGAGGGAACAGCTTTTTGGAATTTTGAAATTTTATCGATGCCAGTCCATTGAGTTAGTTTTGTACCGAATTGTTCCGCAGAAAAAAAGTTTTGTTCCTCTGTATTTTTTTAGATACAAGCCATTTTCCGATGAGCGACTTCTACTTACGTTAGTGACATCTCCTATATCAAAATTGATGTACTTATGTATGTGTGTGTATCAATAAAATATGTATATATGTATAATTGAGAAAAAAACGTGTCAAAGCTTAGTCATAAAATAGTTATTGCGGTAATATTTACGTCTCGTACTCCGTTGTTGCGTTCAAGCGTACCGGCGCGGCGGGCGCCTCGCTAGCGAGACAGGCGACACGTGTCGCTTGGCCGTGCGCTAGACGGAGAGATGCAGCCTTTGCAAGTTTTGGAAAAACAATAATAATTTTATATTCTATTTTATACAACTGATTATTATGTTTTTTTCATACATATGTATAAACTGGATTACCTGGATAAACCGGATTACGGTTGATTTACAGGGATGCAAGTGTCATTATCAAAACTTTTCGAATAGTTATTGAGGTACATCGAAATGTTAAGTACAGAAACAGATGTGCTCCTAAGTATTTCCGCAGGTAAAAGTAATTTTTCCATTACGTCTGCGATATCCCGGCTTAGTAGCTGGAAATTGGAGTTTTCTTTCATGCCAACGGTTAATGTTAACAGTACCGAAATTTTCAGTTGAGAAAAAATTGTTCCAAACCGATTTTCGGAGATGTAAACAATTTGCCGGATAGTGCTGGGAAACCCCGGTTTATTGTTTGGAAAATCCGTTTGTTTTAGATGCGAATTTATTGTTAGTTTAATAATTAATTGTTCCGTAGAGATAAAGTTTTGTTCCGCTTCCATTCGTGAGATATAGGCAATTTTTGCTCACGACGGGCTCGAGAAATTATGCAGTGCCACATTGTAAATTTGAAATTTTCTTGATGCAAAAGTTTTGTGTTACCCTTTTGTCGTTTTGTTCCGTAGAGAAAAAGTTTTGTTCCGACCTATTTTAGGAGATACAAGCAATTTTCCGAGGAGGGGCCAGATCAGCTTTTTGGAATTTTGAAATTTTATTGATGGCAAAGTTTCGCTTCGTATCGTTTTGTTCCCCAGATAATAAGTTTTGTTCCGACCTATTTTCCGAGATATAAGCGATTTCCCAAAGAGGGGCCTGAAGAGCTTCGTTGAAATTTAAAATTTTCTCGATTTCAAAGTTTTGTGTTAGCTTTGTATCGTTTTTTCCATTGAAAAAAGTTTTGTTCCGACCTATTTCCCGAGATATAAGCTAATTTCCGAAGACGGGAAATTTTCTCGATGCCAAAGTTTTGTGCTAGCTTTGTATCGTTTTATTCCGTTGAGGGAAAGTTTTGTTCCGACCTATTTCCCCAGATATACCTAGCTATTTTCCGAGGAGAGGCCAGAAATGCTTTTCGGAAATTTGAAATTTTCTCGATGCCAAAGTTTTGTGTTAGCTTTGTGTCGTTTTGTTCCGTTCAGAGAAAGTTTTGTTCCGAGGAATGGGGACAGAAAAGCTTTTTCGAAATTTGAAATTTTCTCGGTGCCAAAGTTTTGTGCTAGCTTTGTATCGTTTTGTTCCGTTGAGGGAAGGTTTTGTTCCGACCTATTTCCCGAGATATAAGCTATTTTCCGAAGCCGGGCCAGAAAAGCTTTTTGGAAATTTAAAATTTTCTCGATGATAAAGTTTTGTATTAGCTTTGTATCGTTTTGTTCCGTTGAGAGAAAGTTTGTTCCGACCTATTTCCCGAGATATAAGCTATTTTGTCAGGGGGGACCAGAAAAGCAGTCGTGCACACCATAGCATTATCGGAAACTTTGAGAGGATTGAATTCTCAATCTTCAAACCATTCAATTGATTCCTTCTTTACGTGCATTCTAAACTAACTTTTCAAGCCATCACGGGGTTCCCACACAGCTTCGTTATTCTTCTTCTTGTTGATAGCGTCTTGTAACGTTGCACAAATGGGTAACACAAATGGGTAACGCCAGTGAAATGTCTTGACGTCCTCAGATCTCAATTTTTGCTTCCGGATAATATTTTGATCTTTTGGACTCATCTGCATGTGCCCATGCAGATGAGTCCTTTGCCCATCAAATGGGCAACCAAGCCAAACATAAAGAATGAGCTGAGAAGCACTCCTTTAGAGGTTCTAGCATAAACATCAAAATTAAATGCTGATGTCAACGTCTGACAGTAGCGTCATAAACTAACGCTGCATGGTTGTAGGCATCTGCGGGGGTCGCTATGATACATTGGCATTATTAATAGGCATCAGCGCAACCTCTGTAAAATACGGCTCTACCAACCTTGGACCAAAGCCACCCAGCCTGGCCACGGCCTCCCACGATGCTATGATTATGACCATAACTAGCATTGCTAACCATTCGCCAGCCTAGCTAAAACCTCTCACCTTCTCACTCTAATGTCGTTCAAATGTCGTTGCACATGCGTTGCACACAGTTTGACACAGTCGGTCATCCGATGAAAAATTTGATTTAAACTTTCGATGTTTCAAATTTGACAGAAGTATATTTACATACTTGCCAAAATTATGAGTAACCTTAAGCAAGGAAAAGAGCACGACGCCTCCATCTATGTTATAAACGCACTAAAGAGTCTTAAGAAAGGCTCGCCGAAGGTCCTGAAAGAATACATATTCGAAAACTATTGCACAAGCTTAGACATGCTGAGCCACATTCCTGCAGCGATCCGCAAAGGTCTAGCTTTTGGCGCGTTCAAGAGAGAAGGCAAGGCGTTAGTGCTGAATCCGAACATGGTGCTGGCCATTAGGAACCCACCAAATTATTACCAATTTGATAGGCCGAAGTATTACGTTAGGAACCCGAGAACCCCAGAGAAGAGAAAACATAAACGCATTCGAACGAACTCAAGTAAGCGGCATAAGCAAGGTAGGAAATAAGTCTTCTTGACACGTTCTTATTAGACAACCAGTATTGCGAATATCTGTGGATAGGGAATGTTTAATAAACGTTGTTTTTTTTTGATGGTTTTGTTTTTTGTTAGCTTAAACTCTTGCTCATACGCAATGAATATCTTTAATATTAGCCGAAAAATAGTAAGGCGATTGGCTATCTAGCTAAAGGCCAGTAGTAAGGTCTCTTGGAGTTCTTCTTGCAAGCTCTGGTATAGCAGCTGAGAAGAGCTTCATGGAGAAGGATGGCATGTTCTAGGCTCATCTTAAGCAACAAGAATTATTGTAGTATTGTAAATATTCTGGTGGATTTACAAAGTAAACTAAATTTCGTTTTTTTATGACAGAATTCATGTCAATTTTTTTAATGCTTACCAAACATTGAAGGCACATCTCCAGATCTGTAGACATCGTGTCAAACATTTTAGGTTTAAGAGCATCAATTCGATCGAATTCACCGAATGTAGAGCATTGTCAACCTGTGATGAAAGCTAACCTAAGAAATTTTCTTCTTTTTATCAGTCTTGTATCCACATTGACATTTGCTGCTCTTAAAACCTCCAGCTGTTTACATGCATTGTAAAGATAGATTATCTATTGGTGTAAGATTTTTTAAAACCCTAGACTATGTTGGATGGTTTAATAGCGTTTTATGGATATTGACCGCCCAGTCAGCACGATGGAACTTTTAACATCGCATGGTCGTTGAGTTTTGTTGTATTTGATGTCTATGTAATATTACATACATGTTCAACGTGGAGCAAATTGTTCAGTAAAAGTAATATCAGTTGAACGTGTACTACCATGAACGTTCTGCGCGATGTTAATGGAACACATTCCAAAAATGTTGAAAGTTGAACATCGCACAATGTGCTTCGTTATCATAAATGCGATTTAACTGTTTGACATCTCGGCGACTGTTTTTGGGATCTATTTCAAGATTACCAAATTGTGACTTCAACATCTCAGGCACATTGCTGAGATGGTTCTGTGCTGATTGGGCGGGTACACACAACGAAATCTTGTCTCAATTCAAAGCAATCTTTGTTCATTGAAGAAAGCCGTTTTTTTGAGCGGTTGTTTTACTTTAAGATTGTACAATTTTAAATGGATACTATACTTATTTGACTTAAGAATTTCTTATTTTAAATCAAAAGGTTGGGTACTTAGCTTATTCAGCTCACATTCTTGGATTAAGCGTTTACATACTTCTTTTAAATATGAACATGTTATTATGAAAGCAACATTAACATCTTTCACATTATTTTCAAAACAACGACCTTCTTAAATCGAAACAATCGTTTTCTTAAAGCAAATATTTAGGTTGTTTTACATTAAATAAATATTCTTATTGCAAGTATGTGTTGTCTTAAAATAATAAAATTTTGTTAAGAATGTCATTTCCTTAACATTAGACAACCATTTCTCTCTGTGTAGTCAGAAATATTAGGATCTGCATGTAATCCTTTGATTCAAATAAATGCGTACAGACTTGAAACTAGTTTATCAAAGCATAAATATTAATATTCAGTATTCAAACTTGTTATTAAATACATTTCATTTGTGTTTGAAAAGTCCATGAAGAACTTGAGTAATTTTTTTTGCTGTTGACGATAGCCATAAGTATGTACGGGCATACAAAACAATGTTGTCTTTATTTGCATCTTGTCCAGATTAACTGTTGATAGAAAAACAACGAAAGCTTTTTGAAAACAACTTGACTGAAAACGTTACCTTCAATGCCTGGACTTTGTGCCTTCCTAAAAGCTTTTTGCGATACGAGTCAGGCAGGCATAGACGCAAAAACTCGCTAAACATTACCTAAAATTAACCGTTTTTGTAGACACATTCTTTTTGTTAATACAGCATCTTGTTGCAAGAGACACACCTTTTTACTTTATCATACGCAGTATGATAAAGTATTGTAATCGTGCCGAAAAAACAATGTGATTTTTGCGTAAATAAACCCTTTTTTGGTTCCCTGTACATTTTTAACCAAGGTACAAAAAATGTCTGTGTGCCCGATTTTTGTGGCGATGGTTCCGGATAAACTACTGAAGCTACAGCGACGAAACTTCGTATTTAGAAGCTTCATGACCAAACTTAGAGCTGCAAGGCTTTTGGTTCAAAAGACTCCAAAGGAACGGATGTTTACTCGTAGTTTTAATAACGATTTTACAAATAAGCCGTCATTTCTGTAATTTCGTCAAAATAGTTAAATAATAAATTAAAGTAGAGGTAATTCTGAATAATTTATGCCTATGACATTTTTTGGTAAAATTAATAGTTTAGCTGCAAGCGCAAATTCTATTTGACCGAGATCGGTCGCATTGATATAAAACAAGTTAGCCAGGATTTGGAAAATATTTTCATTCCAATTACAGTAGGTAGTGTCAAACGTTGATGTTTTGACAACACCTACTGTCAATAGTATAAACATGTCTGTCAAATCCTGGCTAACTAATTTTATTTTAATGCAGACACGACCGATCTTGGTCAAATCTCATGCAGCTAAACTATTAATTTTATATATAGTATGATAAAGTCATGTGCCTGGCCACATCAGATTTGTTCAGTTAATAATTGTTGACTCACGTCTCATTCATAGTAAAGTACTAACAATGTTGGGTCTTTTGATAATCTTTTCCCTGGGCTAGAATGACAACAAAAACAGCAATCCCAGGTAAGAAAAGCTTATTCTCTTATTTTTCCAACCGTTGACAAAATGATAAAATACAGCATTTATTGATTATTATACTCTGCTCCTACGAAACTCTTTGAACGCTTATGAACAATATCAAAAATTCTTCAACGTTAACAATGAGTAGCTATGGCAACCCATTATGATCTTAAAGCATATATTTTCCTCTACAAAAGCTTCAATTGTCATTAAAATTTGTTTTATGCTTCAATCGATAATTGGTCTAACTTGAGTAATTGAAAAAAAAAATAAAAATCTTTTGCTGATGCATATTCTGACATTTCTACCCAGGTGTTTTTTTTTCTACAGATTTACATGTTTGCTAATTTTTAAACATTGATCGATTTTGTCCATAGATACAATAATAATAAATAGAAAACAACAAGCCTACCAAAAAAGAATACTTTATTATAAAATAACACTCTTAAGCCGTTAACTAATTAAACAATAAATAGAGATACGTCAACTAACAACTAACTACAAAGTACACGTTCAAAAACAAACAAAAAAGTATCACAAAAATCCACTACCAAACAGCGCATTTATTCTCTGGATGCATCGGACTACCGAGCGGACAATTGAAGTCTTTAGCAAACTCCTCCAGGTTGCTCAGAGGTCCCATGATCCTATACTTTCCTGGCGAATGGTGACTAGTCAAAACCCTTAACTTCAGTGCTTCATTTCTGTACTTGGCACACCAGGTATTCGCAGCGGACAACCAGAACATTTGGTTGGGCGTATAGTCCAATCCTGGAAGTCGAGGTTCTGTTGTGTTCGTTCTTTTACTCCAAGCGTTGTACGCATAATAAGCCTGTTTGATTCCGCCATTGTCAGCTATATTCTCTCCTTGAGTATTAATACCTTTCAACTAGAAATATATGAATTAATAATGTATAAAGATGAACGTAAGTAACATCAAAACAAGGTAAGTATGTATGGGTTATTACTATGAAGCTTCGTAAGCGTTAAGTTTTTTGATTTCCAAGCGTTAGTAGTTTAGTTAGTTGTTATGATATCGTTAATTAATAGTTTTAGATAGTTATATTCCATGGTTTACAGTAACATAAAGCATACATAATGTTATGGCAGACTAAACTGTAACAACGACAAAATGATGCAAAAATAAAAAAAATAAAACGTTTCTAGACAGTTAAAGCAAGTTAATACACTTATGTATATGAAATCATACAACACACATATAACTATGGCAACATGACTGAAAACAAACAAAATATGAGTCTATATTCCCACTCACAGTTAAATCAAACTCAAACTGCCTGGCTTGTAACGTTGTTCCCAAAATGCTAGATGTAGAATGCAGACCACCTAAGCTGGATTCAACCTAAGCATGGATTCTTGATAAATAATTACAAACATTAAATTGTATACAAGCTCTAATACGACATTTGATTATTCCTGCAGAAAAGAATTTTCTTGAACAAAGACGTGTTACATTTTCTTAAATGGCTTATATTTCTGTATACTTTTGAATTCATTGCAACGTTTTAATGCAAAATTTACTACGATAGTCTTACTCTAATCTTTACAGTTTTTGAGTTATTGCATTATTTGTCAGAAAAGTCATTTAACAAAATATCTCAACTATTAGAAACTTGTTGGTAGAGACGAAATTCTATTTAGAATGGAAGGTTTGATCAGATTTAGATTATGGAAGCTTCATAATTTTGAACTAAAGCGAAGATAAAATATGAAAATCGTTATTCTGGAAGCGGAAATTGTTGATAGAAGTAGTCCAATATTGTATAATATTGTATAAACTAGTTGTCCTATGACTTGAAATTGACAAAACCATCCACTGTAAACAGAATTTATCATAAAATACTTCAAATTTCTAGTAGTTGAAAATGGAAATAATTTGAACAGAAAACAGATGCTGTTTTTTAGACAGATAAAAGCAAAACAGAAAGACTATAAGAAAATATGGTGTACTATGTGGAGTACCAAAATGCAGTGTACACTAAACTTTTGCAAAAAATTGAAAAATATACAGAAATATGTGACCCACTAAAAAACACTTAGGCCCAATTGTACCGCTGGCTGCTACTTAAATTTTAAGCGTAGCTTTGGTTCCCCTTAAAATTTAAGTTTGCTGCACCGTTAATAAAGTGACGCTTAAAATCGCTAAGCTTCCCTTATACACTGTAGGCCAAAAAAAGCGGTACAAATGTTCAATTACTCATACGTCCAAACATTTTAAGTAAATTCAAGCAAGTATTTATTTGAAAACCTCATTGCTTATGTTGTGAGGATTGAAAACATACCATATTCGCGTTCAAAATTTCAGCCGGTATACGAGAAAAATCACCTGTATACGATGCTATAAAATTTCTACTGTCCCTTTTGACCTAAAGAAAACAAATGTCATTACCTACTAATTTTATTACACCTTTCATTTCACATTAAATTGATGTTATCAGAAATGTTGCATAGCCAACATAAAGTAACATAACTTTGGATTGAAACGTTCTGTTATTGCGAATATGGTATGCTTTCAATCTTCAGCACTACAAGCAATTCATTTTTCAAAGAAATATTTGAATTGACTAAATATTATTGGAAATACGAGTGATTAAAAATTTGTACAGTTTCTTTTTTTTGGGGCCACTGTGTACTTAAACCGAACATAGGGTTCGGCTATACTCGGTAAGCCGAGTTTAGTTAAGTCTCCAATTAAGTGTCAGCGGTGCACTTCGGCCTTAATTTAGAGACTTAAAACTTAAACCAATTACTTTTATCGTATACGATACTGCAGGCCATATTATTTACAAAAAATATCCAACAACCGTCTAATGGTCGTCACCTCATTATTTTTACCGATGATAATGCCTATTAGTAGTAGTGAGAAGTAGAAATTTTCCTTAATTACTTGCAAATACTAACATAGTTAAACAAAAATGTCGTCAGAAACGTGGTTATTATCGTAAGCTATTGCCTATTAAAAAGTCGTAAATGCCAGCAAAATTGCGTCATTTTCTTGGAATAGTAGCAATTATGGAATAACAATAACTTAAACAAAAATATTGTCTAAACTACTTAGTTTTCTTTTTGTGAAGTGCAGTTACATGATTTGAGTTATAATTTAATACATGAATAATAGCAAGCAATAAATCAAAATAGTATATTATTTGACGAGCACATAACTAAGGATATAAATCGAGAGCATGAAGTTTGAAGCGATTTATATCCGTTATGTGCGAGTCAAATGCGACGTTTTATCTACGACTCATAAATTCTATTTTATGCAAAATATTTTAAATGTATTTGTCAATGATGGCAAGGCGATTATTGTTGATTTATTATTTTTTTGGTTAAGGCGATAACAATGACTGTGCCTTTGAATAATGACACGATTATTCAAAAGTACTGTGATTATAATACTAAATTGCTGTCACACAAATTACATGGTATGAAAATAGCCTGTACAATTTTTTTTTGGTGCGCGTTGAAAACAAATGAACAAATGATACGTACAATGATAATTGGGAATAATTAAACGCGTATTTAAACTAACTTCCTGAACGGAAATTATAAGAACAAACTGGGAACAAACTGGGTTATATAGAAATAACGGCTAAACTTGTAGGAGCATATACCCAAGGACGTAATAAACATGTGTTGTCAAGTATGGTCTTAAACCTAATTGTTGAGAAAATTAATAAAAAGGAAAATGGAGTCCGGTCCTGTTCAGCGCAAGAAAATCGTCAACACCCCACCGAAATTGCTTCTCTGTCCTTGACGGAAATCATCCATCAAGGTTAGCCGGTATTTGCGAAACACGGTAATAATTTTAACTCCAAAAACTGGTATGAAACAGTGTCTTTTATAAACTCCATTATCAGAAATTCAACATTAACGGGAAAGAAATAAGTCAAATTTTCGACAACAGTCTTTCAACTAGTTTATTATTATTATTTTCTTCACATACGTTTAAAATTATGTACAAATATTTCACACAACACATTATAAATATAGACAGGACGAACAAAAGGAGCCAAAAAGTCAAAAGTCTTTGTAAAGTAGTAAGTAGTAATAGGTACATTTTTTTGCTACACCGTCTGATTTTCAATAAATACAAGTGCTCCCCCTCTCTTATAAAGTATCCTAAGCAATGCAGAGTTTAGAAAATCAACTCACAATTGCTGTTAACTATTTTAAAAAAACAAATATTGCGATGTTCCCGCGTAGTGCGGAAATCCGGTAAGTACGAACATAGGCCAGGCATTAAGCCAGCTCTTGAGCCGGCCGTCTAAACTCGACAGATACACGAAAAACGAAGAAAACACGTCAAAAACTCGCCTCTAGTCGCATATTATTTACAGTGTACAGATTACAGTCGTTAAATAAATAAACAAAAACAGAGAAACACAAGTATACACGTAGGTATATCTAACACTAACCCAAGAAATTGACACACCCCTAAGAATTAACTTAACACTAATTCCCACAGCGGTTCGTGAATTTCTTGGTGCAATGTAGATCATCTCCTCCCATCTTTTATATTAACTGTATACACGTATAAAAGTAATAAATAATTTAATAAAATACTGCCTATTCAGATCGACCCACGCGTTTTACAGAGAGATTTTTTTCCAAACGGTCCCGAGCCGTCTACCACATTTTACATTTATGGTTACGGTTCATCTTTGAATTTGCCGGGCAGTTGAAATCTTTCGCAAACTCTGGCATGTTGCTCAGCGCTCCCAAAACCCGAAACTTGTCTGGCGAGTGCTCGTCGGCTACCACCAGCTGCCTCATCTCTTCAGTGCGAGTACGGGAACACCAAACGCTCGCCGCCGATACCCAAAACATCTGCCTGCCGGTGTACTTCAGGCCTGGAAGTTGAGGCTCCTCGCCGTGCTTCTTCACCCAGCGTTTGTAAGCAAAGTAAGCTTCCTTTATACCGCCGTTGTCGGCTATGTTCTCACCTTGTGTGTTAATACCATTCAGCTGAAAGATTCAGAGTGAAAGAGATATGTTAGTGGATTAAGTGAAGATTGCCCGACAGCCTCAGGTCTGCCAATACCATACTTCTACAGATCTTATGCGTGCACAGAGGTGTCCAAAACATGCATTGTACTTAAACATATCACAGGGTAACATTTTTAGAACATTTTGGTGTCCCAAAACGCGTGATTTATGATTTACATAAACTTCTTTTTGTGTAGATTAAGAATCTGGCAATCAAGTATCTCCATCGTGTCACATTTTTTAGATAAATGTGCTCAAAATGACGATAACCACTTTACGTAGTTCTGATTGTATCCTACATAGATAATTCTGTCATTAGTATTCAGTATATTCAAATGGAAGCTTGATAGACCAGGCAATAGAGATTTTTGCGTGGCAAAAATAGTATCAGGAACCCGACGGTACCAGGAGGTCTACTCTCGTCATCTTTTTGAAGCGAATGCGAGACTATTCGAATGGAGTGGGGATATCACCGGTTGCCAGGGTTGCCAAATTAGCCTCGCAAGAATGCCGGAGATGATTGGAGAAGGTATAGTCGACAACATTACAAAAAATATAAAATAATTGTTAAAAAAACAATATTTATTTTTAAAGTAAATATATTAAAATAATAGATGTAGGGTCAACTTGATTCTGTGATTTAAAATGTCAGGCCGTTTCACCTCGCATGTGGCAAACCCAAACAGGTCTAAAAGCCCTTTGCGATTTTGGCTAAGAATAGATCATAATCGCCTATGCAGTTTCCATTTCTAAAAGCCACGTCCTACAGGATTGCAGATATTTTGCGCTTTTTCATTTTGATTCTTTTTCAATTTTCTTATATATATTTCTTATATACATTTTTTTAAGAACGCAGAATTTTACGGTTTTTCCAAATTTTCTGCATTAATATTAATCCGATGTACTCTCCGTCTAGGGCTCATTTATTTATTCTATACAATCGTCTGTTAAAAGCATCACTATTGCTCCATCAGTTCAGTTTTTACAAGCGAAATACGATGAAAAAAACACTATTTTTTGAGGTTTTTGTTTATAACAAATTAAGTAACGATATTTGCGATAATGATATTTGAGTTTAAAACACATCACAATACGTCTACGGACTGTTCCACGTGACCTGGGACCGTCGGCTTCCTGATACTATTTTTGTCACGAACTCAGTCATTTTCTTCTCTATTGCCTGGTCTATGAGAAGTAAATATATGATGACACCCGTGTGGCAGGTTTCATATTCAAAGCTCCAGCTTTCCAAAACTACATCAACAAAAATCATAAAAAAATAAATAAATAAAACGAACTGATCATTTTGTAAGTAGGCTGAAATGAAAAGAAGAACCGTCAACACGTCACTGTTTTTTAAGTTTCAAAAAAATTACAAAGATATCTTACATTTTCAGTCCATTCGCAGATTCGTAATTTACAAAATAAAAGGTGTCAAAATCATGTAAAAAAAAGCTACTGGGATAAAATTAATGTTGACCACTCTATTTAGTACGTTTGTTGATTAGTAATATTATAAGTTATAACAAAATACTTTCGTTTGTAGTTGTATTACGCAATTATCATGCCTGAAATTTAACGTTGTTTTAACAGTGACTGATAGTATTAGGACTATTTATACTGGACTACTTTCATCTTTTTCTATACTTCTATTTAGTAACGAAAATCTTATCATAGAAAAAAAGTACAGTGTGAAATGAAATTATATTTAGAAAATAAATTGCTTCCGGATCAGCGTTTGCAAATTCTAGAACATGACACCACACCGACAGTGTTATAGAAGTACAAGAGAAGACAAATCTAGGTATTCTATCTTGAACGATGTTTTCTAACTTAGCAATACACAAAAAACTGAAGAACAGTTTTCTTCGAAATATTAAATAAAAGCTAAGAAATGATGTCAATTGACCAACTATCGGTAAATTTCAGTCATGCCAACATAATTTATCTGCAAAATCATTGCTGCTGCCCATCATGACTGTCTGCACTGGACAGCCACTCCAGGGGTATCCAATCTGCTGCAATCTGCTCAGATCCAGATATAAAAACGTATTCTATTTGTATCTCACAAACACTATAATAAAGATTTTACAATGAATATAATAATATAGAATAAGTTCTGCACCTGCTTCTTTTATCCACCAGTGTAAATCCAACAACATTAGCTACAGATTACAATACAAAAATATACGCAACCACGTGCAAACACAATTAAACAAAAAAACACCACAATACAAAACTGTGCAACCCCATCACTGTGCAATATTATTCCTACCACAAGCCATCACGTATTATCGCACAATCATGCTGTAAAGTGCTCGCTGGACATTCAGTCCATCACAACAGTAAACCCCCCCCCCTTTAATATTAAAGATATAGAAGTATGTACAGGACATGCAAAAGACAACGAACCATGTTCAAAAACTTACGTTGATTCCAATCTCGGGCACTGTATAGTTGCTGTACTGGTCGATGATGCACTGGGCCTTCTTGACAAAAGCCTGCTGCGTCTCCGGCTCCCACCAATCCACCAGGTTACCTTCCTTATCGAACTGCCTACCTTGATCGTCAAAACCGTGGGTAATCTCGTGGCCAATGACGAAGCCAATGGCGCCGTAGTTCATGTATTTTGGCCTGTCGTTATTGAAGAAGACACCTTGCAGTATTCCAGCCGGGAATTCTGGAGGAAGGATAGCAAATCTATTGAGAAAATGTTGTGGGCTTCAAGGAGTGTATACTTACGAATACTATTTTCGATTGCTGAGTAGAACGCGTTGACTATAGCCGGTCTTCCATGTGTTATCCAATCGGTCTTGTTGACTGGTTGCCTGAGCCTTTGGAAGGAGAATCTGGTTGCGAAGAGTGTCAAGTTGATGACCGATTTTAGGTATTGGTCTTCTTCTAATTCCAACTGCAATAATATTTGTGTGGTAAGATGCCACATGAACCATTACTGGATAAACTTACGTTTTCATAGAAAACTTCGAGCTTCTTATCATCGAGCAACTCGTCTGGGTAGGCAATGTGCGTTGACATGGCGTCAGCCTTCTGCAGGGCACTCTTCCTAGACTTCTCGTCCATCCAGTCGACCTTCTTCATGATCTCGACAAATTCAGCTCTGATATCCTTGACCATCTGTATGGCGTTCTGCCTGGCAGCTTCGTTGAAGTACTTCCTAACGTATAGCGCTCCAGCAGCGTTCGCCAAACTAAAATTCCAACGTTATAGAACTGAAACTATAGAAAGTCTATTGTCAAAAATTACCTTCCAGCAGATATATCGATGCACTCCTTCCATCTTGATGCCCTCTCCGTCTTCCCTGTCGCTATGGTGTGGTACTGTAGTTGTCTGTTCCTCAGCTCGTCATTGAGGTACGTCACGGAAGAGGCAACAGTTCTCCATAAGAGATAGTTGGCTATCACTCTGAAAAAAAGATTGAAGTTATAGCAATTTGGGTATGTCAGTAAGTGGTACATAATTTAGCAACAAAAAATTATTTTGAAACTTGTACACAAAAACAATTCCCTCCTCACCTTTTTGGTGTTTTGCTCATCAGTTCTTCAAAATCAGTCAAATACTGAGGGACACTAACAATAATCACTTCATTCTTATCGACCTTCATATCAGGGGCTAACATGAAGTTGATGTAGTCCAGCCATGGTATACTCTGGTATTTCACCTCTAATTCTGCTACGGTCATAGGGTTGTAGAGAGCAGTTGCGTTTCTCCTTTGCTCATTAGGCAGGGAAATCTAAAATACACCGATCACAACCAAAATCACCAAATACGATGATCGAACTTACATTAGCCAATTTGATTTCAAATTCGACTGAATCTCTCAGCTCTTTTTTAGCTGTTGCTTTATCACCGCCAAAGATAACTGCAACATCAACCATATAATCGTAATACGCTTTCACTAGCTTATCTTCAACGCCCTTAATGAGGAACTCCCGCCTCAGACCTAGAGACGCTTGATCCAGCTGCAATTAAACTTTGAATTGATTCGTTCTAACCACCGCGATGAGTACTTACATCGATGATGCGCCTAGTGGAATTCTTCAGGTCAATGGCAACTGAAAAGTCGATTAGATAGTCAACGCTGTAACCAGCCTCCCTGAACCTATAGATAGTTTTCCTCCAGTCAAAGTCAGCTTCCTTCCACTTTTCACCATGCAGGACAGGCCATTCTCCAAACTTTGTCAGAATGGACTTCATGGTGCACAAACCATCTTCTTCGATCAACGTCTTATTCATACAAGCTCTGTACAGCTTCTTCGTGAGAACGAACGGTTTCGGTTCGTTCGGTTGAATTGGTTCTTCAATCATAGTCCTCAGTTGCTCTTGAAGCAGATCGTTGATGACGCTGAACGTGGTAACCGACGATTTATCGTCGGGGATATTTGTGTTTTTGACGAATTTCCCGCAGGCGAAGTCGTAGAAGTCATCGCACGGGTCAACCGATGTGTCCATAGACTCGAGAACTTTTGAGGCGGTGTGGATACATCCTGGGGTGAGGCACACTTTCGCTTTTTGTTCCGGATACGCCTCGATAATTGTGTTTCCATTGAGGGCTTCAGCGTTGAATGGGGCGTCTGCTGGGGCGAAACGTTCTGAGATTAGTATTGTGACGTGGATCAAGAATGTCAAAAAGTGACTTTTCATAGCGGACGCGACTTACCCGATCCAGTGCCAACGTGACCCTTGCACAGGACGATTCCTAATGCTATCGCCAACGACAATCCGATAAGGATCACTAGGACTGAGACGAGCGTTAGTGCCCTCTCCATACTCGTCCTTCTCTTCCACCATGTTGGATTTCTGCAAAAGATTAACCAGCATTAGCCTCAAGGATCTTAGTATCATCGAACATCGTACAATCTTAACCACAAGCATTGCCCAAACTAAGACTTGAACAATCTGCACCAAATTTAACGAAGGCTGTATAAGATGGACGTAACCAGGAAGCATACATGAAGTACAAGAACGAGTTTTTGTACTAAACATTGAACGAGAAGGTGTTGTGTCATAAGTACCGCGCCTTTTGTTTAAAACATTGACTTTGGACTTGCAAGGTACATCGTTTCCTATTCTCCATATCGATGTTTTATCTTTGCTTGCTTCAACAATGTTTACACCTCGTCTCTGTCGACAGTGTTCCACTGGACGACCGTGTCTGGTTTTTATTATCGACCTATGCATGGCGTTTACCAATTCGAACACAGAGAAGTACCTACAGGTTGTTTCTGAAATAACAGCTAATCTTGAATGAGCATATGGGATGAAAGAAAACTGTCAAATAACTTATAGTTGAACTTAAGGGATTATTACCGAGAAAATTAATAAAGAAGAAGCAGTCCAGTCCGGTGTCTACTGGCGTAACGAACCAATATGTTGATGATATTGTTTATATCTATTATCTATGAGTAGATAATCGCTAT
This sequence comes from Melinopterus prodromus, assembly GCA_964023965.1. NCBI lineage: Eukaryota > Metazoa > Arthropoda > Insecta > Coleoptera > Scarabaeidae > Melinopterus > Melinopterus prodromus. The sequence goes on from OZ030393.1 coordinate 58,383,057, forward strand.
CATGATAAACGCCAATGATTATGATAACAGTATAATAAGTACTGCCACCTTTAATAATCGTTTGAATAAAGTCTACTTTATTCAAATGAACTGTCATCATTATACTTTGCCTACGGTCAACACCTACGTGGTTGACAATTAATTGACACTTCGTGCCGCCATCATTGACAAATATATTTAGTATATTTATCTACGACTCACATATTATAAGTTCATTGCATACGTATCTATGACTATACAATCCCCATGACTTCGTTATTTGAACCAACTGTCATCATTATACAACGCTAGTGTCAAAGTCTATCAAAACCTACGTGGATGACAGTTATATGACAGTTCGCCTCGCCATCACTGACAAATACATTTGATATAAAATGGAATTTATGAGTCATAGATAAAACGTCGTATTCGACTCACACATAACGGATATAAATCGCTCGCATGTTTACACGCTCGCCTACGACTCGCGTATAAAATTCATACTCGCGATTTATATCCTTAGTTATGTGCTCGTCAAATAATTTACTATTATTCAACTGAACTGTCATTATTATACTTTGCCTAAGATCAGTACCGACGTGGTTGACAAGTAATTGACAACCTGTCAATTGACATTGACAGGTAATTGACAGCGACCATTGTTTATACACTTGCCTACGGCTCGTAATATACTAATTTCTACTCCCTCTTGATATGAATATTTAATTTCACAGCAAATGCATAGAAATTGTTGCTAGTTAATGTCTACCATGCGATATAATAATAATTCTTGAACAATTTGTGATATTATTGTAGTCGGTTCATGTTAATTTTTTTTTAAATCCACCCCATCAAAAACTTCGTTATATTTATGTATTGTTTATGTTATGTTTATGTTGAATTTGTTATTAAACATATAATTGAAACTTTCTGTTGCTGGGTTCAAACCATTTTAAAGAAAACTGTGTTCTTATAAATTATATTCAGAAAGGCGTTAACTTCTTTAACTTATTGATTTATGATTAGGTCAATAGATTCTGTTATCTGAAAAGTTCCACGTCACATTTTTTTGCTGGATTCGGTTGTGTTGCCAGTGTCATGAGATAATTTTTTACTTCTAAATCTTTTACTAATATCACCCATTTTTGTTCTTCATTTTTATTTGACTATATTCTATCAAATGGCTTCTCCTGCATACTATCTGTACCAAAACAAATGATCATGGTTCAACTAAACACAGAAAAGTCAATACTGAGTAAAAATGATTTAATGAAATAGTGCCCATGTTTAAATTGTTTAAAAGAAAACAACTAACAATTTAACAGAATGGGTAGTACCATTTTGTGGGAGAGGTAGGATAAAACACTAAGGACAAGTTTAAATGCAAGGTGTTGTTTTGTGGCTACACATATTGTTGTCTTGCTGTCTCATAAGTCATAATAATACTATCAAATGACAGGAAAATTATAGAGCCTAAGAACATAATAAACATGCTTTGTTACATTAACTTAACACATTCATGAAATATTCATTCAGCAAAATATCAGTTGTAGTCAGCTGTTCGTTAGATAAGCTACAATAAGGGTCTTTTGGATTGTAGAATCTTAATGTGGATGTGTTTATGTAGTACCAGAGACGAGCGAATAGCAATTCTATGCGACGAATGACTCGTTTGCAAAATAACTTTGATCTTTGCCAGCAAAACTTTTGTAAATCCGAATCAGATTTCCATCCTTGGCGGATATGCTCCTTCACGCTTAGCAGTTATTTGTGTAATACCTGTATTAGTTTCGTACTTAAATACATGTTTCCCTGGCCATACATCTCATATAATCCCAGGACTCTGCAGAGATCATTTAGCATTGATATTTAACGACGATGAGCCTTGAGCTAATGATATAATCATGAGATAGTCACGCAACAAGAAAAAAAATCTGGTAGATGTAAACTATGATTAAAGTGGAAAGAAAAGAATAACTAACTACATTCCACGCAAGACGGTTCAAGAAGACTTCCTCTTGACCTCTGTTGCTGTAAGTTTACTCAGTCTTCATGTATGTACATATCCTACATATATTTTTAATGTATAATCTCCACTCAACTTTATTTTGACATTAATTGCTGCCCTGCATCAGTTTGAAGTTTGCATATAATAAATTAATAATAGACCCGAAGAAATGTCAAACGCTATAATTAGTAGTAACTGTGACATTGTGTTTAATGTGTTTACATACACACAAATGTTAGATAATTTGCACATAAGAACACGCGGCGTAATGAGCACGTATTAATTTATGCGGTACATGTGTTATTAACCTTTCTGGGCACGGATGAACTGCATTTGAATACAATCGCTTTCACAAACAATGTTGACATTGGCCCTAAAAATTCGCTCGTTAACAGAACTCTGCCAATAACAACACAGCAAGTTCGACTATTTTCAGCGTCGGTACTCATTGAAATAGATGGACGATCATATTATTAGGCCAGGCAGTTTTAAGTAGATACAAAATACTGATGCATAGGTGTATAATGGGTATTTTAAAACATTTCTTTCTTCGCTTTAGTTAAAATTTGGTTAGAGAAAGCACAAATTTAGAATTTTTAAGATACCTTTTTCCTGAAATACCTATGCCAGTGAACAAAAACATTGATGAAGAGAGTTTTAGAAGATTCAATTCACTACAAATTTACTCTAATTAATTTTATCTAATGACGATAGCAATACATTTCATCGAAAACGGGTTAAAAATATATTTTATAAAATAACTCATACTTCAAATATCACATAGCTCAATAACTAATGACCATAGAAAAATAAAATGATTTGTAGAAAACTTTGAATACCTCGAAACAACTGAATTTATTGCTATTAACGCTTATTGTCAAACGTCTTAGAACTTCACTTGACAAAGTTGATGTCAAACAATATGCGTAAAAATTACACGGAATTTTAATAATCTTAACAAATCTGTGTTGTATTACAACGATATAACTACTTTATTTGAATTACAATGATCTTTTGGTAAAAATACAATGCAGTTTCCATGAGAATCGTAAAATTACAAGGTACTTGGTGATTTTACGAATATAATGGAGGATTTGATCAACAACGATCACTATCTGCCACTATAGAGATTGATGGTTATTCTATAAATTATTTAAAAATACTGCATAAATTTATTTAATATTACATTGAAATTATTGTAAAACTATCACGGATTATCCCATATTTATCTTAAAATTACATTAAAATTTATGTAAAATTACATTAACACTTTTACTAGTAGATGTATACATTTCCTAACCGACTTTAGTAGAAGTATGGACAAAGGAATACACGAGAATCTAAATGGATATTTTTACTATTAGTAGTGCCCATACGACATTATCTTGAATTCCATTGGCTACCGCTGTGGTCAACATAACCTAACATAATCCTTTAACAAACCAATCCATTCATGACTGAAAGGAGGTGCAATACGAAGAGAAACATTGAAATAATATTGTTGAACAACGTTCTGAAAGGTATATTCGAGCCCTGCAGTAAAGGTAGGTCCTGAGTAATTAATTTAAATACCAACATTCCAAGAGTTATTTCCCAGAATAACCAGTGACCATAATGTTTTGCAAAATACTTTTTACCATTCACAAATGATTGTACAAAACATTTATACTATAAACATTTATAAAGTACCAAATTAAATTAAAAAAAAAACATGTCCAACTGTCGTGAATTAAAATTATTGCTTCATCCGGACTCGATCAGTTCTTTTAAGTTTTACCGGTCTTAGAAGGTACTATCGTGGCCATATATTATGTCCCCTCTTTTGACGTCGATTTTCTCGCAAATCTAGGTGCGAAAAAATTTGAAAAAATTGTGGTGCTGTCCTTGATTAATATACTATAACTCATAAAAATTAGAAAGCTGTATATGATGGCGTTTCCACGATTTTTCCAAATTAAGTAGAATTGGCGCTGTTTTTGCCCCGTAAATTTCATTCGTTTAACTTTAGCAATTAATTACTCCGGAAATAGTCCATAGATTTCAACGAATTAAAAAATAAAATCACCTGCGAAATGCTAGCTTTTAATATGCATTTTTGTAAATTGATTCGACGATTGCCATATAACCTAAAAAGACATCGGCGAAGAAAAATCTATGTAGACGACGCTAGAAGACAAAAAAATTTTGTAACCAACTCGAATATCAAGTATATTAACTCGATCATTAATCGCTTTTAATATACTTGTTGGCTAAATAACGATAAACAAAAGATTTATTAGGTAGCCTATGATCGATACTTCATCATCCTAGCTCTAATAACTAATAACGGAATTGCTGGTATTGCATAATATAGTTCTTTTGTGGGTCAACCACTAATCCGATCATTTTATAAAAGTGCACACTAAAAGCTACCATTCCGCAAGTGATTTTAAAAACAAAAACAGCGCCAATTCTTCCCAATTTGAAAAAATCAAAACATCAAAAGAGGGGACATAGTATATGGCCGCGATAGTACACCTACGCCAAACCCCTTCATTAACCATACATACCGATATCACGCTTCAGTTAATTACAATCGTATGGACAATTATTGATTTCACACAAATAAATTGATTAGGTATGCGTGAATAGAAACAAAAATACACATACATACATTATTCTCATAACATCAAAGTTTATTCATGTAGCACAAAGATTCAAGTAACTTTAATTTAATATATTATGCACTGACTAGTAAGTGCATACATTTACTACAGCTGACTCTTTTACTGTAACATATAGATGCTTTAAGTCTTACCCAAAAAAGCAGCAGTCGATGTATCTTCTGGATTCACTCAGTTCAAAATAGGAAACGTCGTTGCTATCGTCAAGAGCGTACATTGTTTCAACGACTCAGTGACGACAATTTATATTTAAATAACTGTTATAATCCATAGTACCTACATCTGTGTACGGTAGACAAGTGCGAACTAAATATAGTCCTTGTCCACAGCCTCATTGGCAATTATTATCACACCGCACTATCACAGCCGATATTTATTTACCGAATAAAAACATTCACGCGATAAACTTGTTAATGAAACGATCTGGACGAGTACTCACGGACTGACCAAAAATACAGCAAACCGTTTCATTCGATGAAAGGATGAAAATAAACGTTTTATTTTTACTTAATATACGTGCTGTCATTGCGAATAATTTAAATTTAAATTAATCGTTATAAATTCAAACGTAAACTTGTCTAAAATATTCCTTGTTTGCAAAGTCAGACGGTTTGTGACGCACGGAATCGAGTTTTTTATGGAATCATAATAAAAGGCCAAAAGGAAAAGTAACAGTGATTTTGCTCCGTGCGAGCTCGAACGTGCTAGAACGCAAAATTCGTTTGCGTTTGATGCAAATTGTTGGTACTTAATTAAAACTTTGGAACCAGTTGTTCACATTTTACCAATACGATGCTTTTTGAGTGTTCTCGCATAAATTTTATTAGTATTACATTATCGCAGTTTAATTATTGAAGTTTCTGTTTTCTTGAACCCGCGCCAATAAAAATATAGATAAAATACTACTAATACTACTTGTGTCTTTCTGTTTTATAAAAATTTGTAAGTAGAATAAAAGTATTCACAGTTAGATTTTATCTTAACATTTCTAAGTTGACAGTAACTACAGTGACCTCTGTGAACTTAGCCCCCCCCCCCATATTGACTTTTTACAGTTTGTTTTTTGATTAAATAGTTTGATAGGGTTTGATAGTTCATTCCAAGGGTGTGATTGTTTTTCGTTTTTCTGGAAAACAGAAAATAAAATTTGGTGTGAAGTTAGTTATAATTGATAATATTGTAAAAATTAGTGATTTGTAATAATGGTTTGGTTGGGTTTGATTGTCCATTCACGACGTTTGATTGTTTTTCGTTTTTCTCAAATGGGCAAATTAGTTTAGTTAGTAGGTAGTTTAGTTTTAAATCGGTTGACACAAATGACGTTAGAGAAGCGATACAGTACATTAAAAGTAGCGCCAAAGGTATAGACGGCATAAACATAATTATGATAAAGATGTGTTGTCCCACCATTATACAGTATATTACGCATATTATAAATGTTCTAATAGAATCCAACACATTTCCTGAGTTATGGAAAATAGCAGTTGTTAGACCACTTGCAAAATGTACCTCCCCCTTAGATTTAAATGACTTTAGACCGATCAGTATTTTACATATGATATCTAAAATTTTTGAGTAAATATTATTTTATCAAATTGAAAACTATGTAACGCAGCACAATATACTACCTGACATACAGTCGGGCTTCAGGAAAGGGTATAGTAGCGTAACTACCCTCTGTAACATAACAGATGATATAATAGACCAAACAGATAAAGGGAAACTCACATGCCTTATCTTATTAGACTTCAGCAAAGCTTTCAATACAATTAATCATTATCTTTTACTGGCAATACTAACTTCGATAGGATTTTCTCAAAGTGCTACGTCCTTAATTCAAAATTTCCTTTTAAATAGAAAGCAGGTTGTCCGGTTTAATAAAGAGGACTCTGGAGTAAGAATATTAAATAAAGGTGTCCCACAAGGGTCAATTTTAAGCCCTTTGTTCTTTTCTATATATACTAGCAAACTGGCAAGGTTAGGTCTGAAGTCAAATCTATATCTTTACGCGGATGATACTCAACTATATCATTCATGCAAAATGGAAGATATCCATGCCACCTCCAACATCATAAATACAGACTTGGAACTTATAAGTCAGTTTGCTAAGAAACACTCGCTGCAATTGAACCCTAATAAGTAGTGTGCAATCATATTTGGGTCAGAAAAGAACGTTTGTAAATATAAAAGAGATTTCGTTTTTAACATCGATGGTGTCGCCATTCCAATTTGCGGTGAAGTAAAAAATCTCGGTTTAGTCATGGACAATTCTCTTAGATTCGAGAAACATATTCAAAAATGTGTCAAAAATGCTTGTATTGGTCTAAAATGGCTTTATCCACATAGAAGTTTGTTTAATACTAAAATCAAGAAAATGCTCTGTGATACTTTAATTTTAAGTTTCTTTAATTATACCAATGAAATATACGGGCCTTGCTTAAAATCCGATACTTCGAGAAGAATACAACGCATCCAAAACTCATGTCTTCGCTTTATTTACGGTATTAGAAAATTTGACAGAATTTCTCACAAACTTAAAGATGCAAGCTGGCTATCCATGGAAAATAGAAGAACGCTTCAAATCGGATGCCTAATACACAAAATTATTCTTTCTAAAAAGCCTTTATATCTGTACAAGAAAATCATATTTCGAAGCGACATACACAACATTAATGTTAGGAATAAAAACGTGTAAAAAATGTAACGATCCCCAACCAGAAGTCAGCCTTGTTTCAGAGATCCTTCACTTTCACGGCACACAGAAATTATAATAACATACCGCAGTTTATTAAGGGAAAAAACGACAAAATGTTCAGGAAACTTTTAAGAGAGCATCTAGTTAATGCGCAAAACGCAAGCTAAAGTAAGACATAGAATTTAATAGCTTTTTTATTTATTTTTCGTCATGGTTAAGCTGAAAAGCAACTTTATGTTGAGCCTTCGCCATCATTTGCTCTACTTCAGGTTATTTTAGGAATTTATTTTATTTTTTGTCTTGTTTTACATTATTGATGTTGCGTTTCCTTAAAACTTATACTGTTTCATTTTTTTTATTGTATTGATGTATATTTTGGAGCAAATAAAGACAATTTATTATTATTATTATTATTATTAGTAATTAGTTATCTTATTATCCGAGTTCATTCGATTCTATGGGCTATTTTAAGGAGAAGCTGTTTGATTTCGGTTAGTAAATGTATCATAATCCATCGTATCATCCATGTATCATCAATTCGGACAATAAGATAACTAATTACTAAAGTAATAAACTAAACTCTAATTTCGCGGATTTCAGGAAAACAAAAACTATTAAACGTCGGGAATGGACAATCAAACCAAACCAAAGCATAAGCAATCAATTGCAACTTCAAAAACCCGAAAACTCGAACACTATTAATATATTATCTATAAGGATCATTAATTTTTACAATATTATCAATCATGTCGTTACGAAGAACAATTATACTTTCAGAACTAACAAGCAAACAAAATAAAACAACAATCAAACAACTCCCGCTTAAAATAGCCTTTAGAAAGGAATAAATTCGAACAATTTTGAGGATTTCAGGTAAACGAAAAACTATCAAACGTCGGGAATGGACTATCAAACCTAACCAAACCATAAGCAATCGATTGCAACTTAAAAACCCGAGAATTCGAACATGTGGGGGTTAACTTCACACCAAATTTGATTTCTGTTTTCCGGAAAAACGAATAACAATCAAACCTCCAGAAACCCTATCAAAAAAACTGTAACTGGGGCTAAGTTCACAGAGGTACTACAGTACTACCACATATTTCCCGCAAAAATACTGTAGATTGCAACTTAACACAATGTAGTAGTTAGAATTACTAAATTTATACAAAATTAATGACAGAAAGTGGTAAAAAGTAGTATTATATTGTGTTCATAGTCAATAAACAATAGTTAGTATATTACTAGCATCAAATGCAGCCTTATTAAATCTATTTAACATTGCCAAAACGAAAATTAAGTGTTATTACTGCAAAACATTTTAGACGCGTTTAGCTCGCGTCTCGCTAATTCAATCTCCATCAATTATTTCATCATTTATTTCACTTTATGAGGAAATTACACGCGACAAGACCGACCACTCGTCATACTGTCATCGGATGCGAGCAACTAAAAGCAACACTACTCGTGTGGATTACACAATTTCTGTTTTGCTCCGGTTTGCCGTAACAGTTCGCGCTGTTTTTGTAACAATTATACCGCCAAACATGTCAATTGCTAAATGTTTGCACGACAACTTGCACTTGCAAGAAAAATAGCAGCCATTCATTGCATTACAACATATATCGTGTGTTTGAATAAATTGATCTGTTATTTGGCCATAATGTAATTTTAGGAAAGATTTTTTGTTTGTATGAGCGAGTTTGAATGAGGTGCACCTAATATTTTTGCTGAATTTTTGATGTTTTTAGAACTTTTTATACCGATAGAATCAACAGATGTTTTTGTGGTCTTAGTTTGGGACACCTATGGTGTAATTATACAACATGGTCAAAATATCAAGTTTGTAGTCTGTTACAAAGCCGTATCAATATGTGAATGTGAAAAATAAACAGATTTATAAGTAAAATTTTGCAATTTTAGCTTTCAATAACGTTTGGTTCATCAAATATGTGATATTTTATTTAAGTTTATATGGGAATAGTAATTTATTAGATGAATTGAATTGAAAAAAATATATGACGACTCAATAAAAAAGGAGGTTACAGTTCAGGTAAGACGGTTTTTGACAGAAATCGTACGGTTACAAACTACATAAATCGTGTATTACAAACAATATAATTTTTATTATTAATTACCAACATTTAAAAACTACCGTACCCGTGCCCCAAGGAGAATAGATTCTATTTAATAATATATAAAATAAAACTGGATTCCAATTTACATTAATAAATCTGATGTGGCCAGGCACATAACTTTATCATACTATATATAAAATTAATAGTAAATGAGATTCTATTTAATCGAGATCGGTCGTTCTGCATTAAAATAAAACTAGTTAGCCACGATTTGACAGATAATTTAATACAAAGAAAAAGTTGTCGGGTTCCTTATTTTTTCAAAAAAACACAATTATAAAATCTTTTTGTCAAGCGTGGGCCGTTGAGAACATAAAACATATATAAGACTGCAGAACAGATTTTTTATATAAATTTTGATACTATTGACTGTAGGTATTGTCAAAACATCAGCGTTAGACACTACCTACTGTCATTAGAATGAAACTATTTGTCAAATCTTGGCTAACTAGTTTTATTATAATGCAGACACAACCGATCTCGATCAAATAGAATTTTCTCATGCAGCTAAACTATTAATTTTACTAAAAAATGTCGTATACATAAATTAGTCCGAATTTCCTCTACTTTAATTTATTATTTAACTATTTTGACGAAATTACAGAAATGGCGGCTTATTTGCAAAATCGTTAAAAAATGCTAAGAGTAAACATCCAGTTCCTTTGGACCCTTTTGAACAAAAAACTTTTCAGCTCTAAGTTTGGTCGTGATACTTCTAAATATGAAGTTTCGTCCCGATACCTTTAGTAGTTTCTCCGGAATCGTCGTCACTAAAATCGGGTACACACATACACACACACACACACACACACATACACTACACACAGACATTTTTTGTAGCTTGGTCAATAATGTTCAGGGTACCCAAAGACCCCTATTTTCGCTAAAATCTAAAAAAAAAATGTTTTTGTTTAGATATCAGAGCACGTCGCATATTTCCAAGTACTTAATTTGTTAAAAATACTACTAATATTAAACTAGCTAAGTGGCTATGCTAACCTACAATGAACAAAACCTAACGAAAAAAACCTTAGGATCTTTAGTCTAGGTAGATCTTCAATATTCAGTTAGCTCTGAAGAAGCGAGCAACATTTTTTGCAAAAACTTTTTGGTTTGCAAAACATCAGTATTTACGAATTGTGACAGACTCTTTCTGGTATACTTTTCTCCGTACAATCTGAATATGAAAGCTGAAATTCCAAATTATGTCTAGTTCTTGAGGAAAATAAATACTTTTTTGAGTTTTTTTAAGTCCATTAGGACAAAGTTTTGAAAATCTAGGCTTAATTCGGAATTCTAGGCCCTGAGATTGAGATTCTTCAAAAGAAGAAAACATCTCAAAAGTTAATAGTTTATTTTTATGAAGTTAATAACTGTGGCATGTAAATTGCTTGTAGTAAAACAAAATAAATACTTTTTTTATTATTTTTTATAATTATTAAATTAATAAATTAGTTAATATGTATTCATCGATCTCAAATTTTACAGTATGGATATAAAGGAACAAAACGAGAGGTGTACTTGAGAATTTGACCAGGCACCTTAATTTCTACACAGGGTGTCTCAAATTTGCACCACCATACCATCATTTTGGTTCTCCCAGTATAATAAGCTGCATGTCTTCTTCTTTTTTTCCAAAATGCAAAGACGTATGATGAATTTGTAGAAACTGTAACCAAAACCGGTTAATGTTTACAAAAGTTATTGAACACGAAAGCTAACATTGCAAAAAATGTGAAGAATATGGTGACATACAGCCGTGATGTAAATTTGAAATAATATAATATATGTTATTAACATGTCCTGAGAGTACGTCGTTCAATCTTTTCCAGTTAACATTGCCAGCTTAGTCGCTGTTATGTTGTTTATTTCCAGTACTATCAACATCATCGATGATTGTAAACTTTATATAGGACGTAGAGGTTGCAAAAAAACACAATCTTTGAGAATTACGAATTAAGAAAAAAGACCATAATCGCCGTTTGAATGTTAGACTATATCATATATCATAGATATATAAAATGAAATACGGTGCTAATGAAAATGGTCAATTCGTCAAAACTAATTGCGGTTGATAGAGATAGTAATTATGATAAATCGCAATTTCAGTTCACTTATCTATAGGTTAATTGCGGTTCAATCTGTGCGGAGTGCCACTAGAATTTCAATCGGTCCGTTCTCTTCTTTGGTGAACCGGAAGCGGGAGTCGCTTCCTGCGGATGCCAAAGGTCATTACAGAATAGGGTAAAATCGAGAATAACTGTGAAGTGAGGCGATGAGAATTGTCAATTCCATTGGCGCGGGTTTTACAGTTCCCCGAGCGTGAAAGTACATTGTCCATTATATTCGGAGATCGAAAGAAAAAGTCATTGTCGTCGTATTGATTCTATCCGAATTTCACGTGTATGTGGGCAATGGATCGCAAAATTGCCGTCCGCTTTTGTTTCTTACGTAACGCCCTTGCGAACCGTACGAAATTTTCCCGTAAAAAATCAACGTTTCGAACGAAAACGAGAAGCCAAGATTGGTAACGCAACTATGCGTGCCAATTGTAAGTGCCTACAGAAAATGAAAGCTAGTTAGTTAGGCTGTTTTGTTGTTCAGTTATTTTAAATTATTTAGAAAGTGTTGCCTGTGAAGTCAATACACAGTTCTAGAGACGACAGATGTTGTAAAAGTTTTGAATTTCTTAGAATGTGTTAGCGTTCATTTTGTGGTTGTATTTTGTTCTGGATTTTCAGTTGAAGTGATTGATTGAAGTGATTAGATTCTCAACAGTTTATTACAACTGACGATGTCATTATATAAAAAAAACTAAAACAATAAGCAAACTTAGCAAACAATCAAACTTTGCAATGCTAGCTTTCATGTTCAATAACTTTTGTCAACTAAATGTCAAAATATAGCGCACCTAACCTGTTCGGAAATCAACAATAAATAAAATTGATTCACTTTTCGTATAACTTCGACCGCTAGCTTTTAAGTTAAGCTGTGATTGCGAAAACTAAAAATAATCTAACATCTCTAAATCAGAGAGATTCAAATATCATAGAAAATATAATCACGCGAATCCAAGTGTTTTACATTTTTGATCGCCGATTTGGAATCAGAGTTAGCAAAACCCCCTTATAAACATGTAAATATGTTTATACCTATGGTTTGAGGAAAATTTTTTCTCTTCTATTCATTTGTGTCCAACTTTGTGCCCCAGGTGTCCTACTCTACACTTTTTGGGAAATTCAAAATGGTTCACAATTTATAGAATTTACTGTTGTTCTTATTTGGTTTAAACATTTCAAACTGTTCGATGAAAGATAGTATGTTTCGTATATTTACTCTCTGCTGAATAACTACAAAACAGTTCCAAACCAGTCTACAATGAAAATGTGCATGTGCTTAAGATTTTTTTCATACCTAAGCATGGTGAAGATCGTTAGAGTGCACATAATTGAAGATTGGTTTTAATTTCAATATCACAAACAATCGTATTTTTACTTTATCATACAAAGGAACTGGCCATTTACTCTTAGCATTTTTCAACGATTTTGTAAATGTGCAGTCATTTCTGTAATTTCGTCAAAAGCGATAAATAATAAATTAAAGTGGAGGAAATTTTGTATAATTTATGTCTATAACATATGTTGGTAAAATTAATAGTTTAGCTGCAGGAGCAAATTCTATTTGATCGAAATGGTGTCTGCATTAATAGTAGGTAGCCAGGATATTTTGAAACGTTTGACAGTATTCCGATTGTCAGCGGTTGCGAAACGTCAATTCATTACGCAAATGCATGGAGATTGCGATGAGGAGCAGAAACACGCGCGCACGTACGCTATGTGAAACAATGTTGAAACAGCTTGGTGTTTCCATGGTGTTTACAAACTCAATGTGTATTTCGAGTGCCGATAGCAATGTTGTTATGCATTTTTCAAGGTTTTTGCAAATGAGCCGCCATTTCTGTAATTTCGTCAAAATAGTTAAATAATAAATAGTAAATAATAAAAAGGATAATTTATGTCTATGTTTTTTTTGGTAAAATTAATAGTTTAGCTGTAGGAGCAAATTCATTAATGACAGTAGGTAGTGTCAAAGGCTGATTTTTTGACAATACCTCTTGTCTATATCTGTCTAATCCTGGCTAATTTGTCTTATTTTAATGCAAACACGATCGATCTCGTTAGAATCTCATGCTGTTAAACTATTAATTTTATTTATTGTATGATAAAGTCATGTACCTGACCACATCAGATTTTTTTATTTTATTCAATCATAATTTGTTAGTCTTAAAACCCAATAAGAATTACATTGATAGATTATATCTCTGAAAAGTACAAATTGTATAAATTTCAAAGCTTTAAGTTGAATAACTATAGCCTGCGTTTTAGTCGCAAAAGACTTGACATTCCCGATGATTTTTCTCAGAGAATCTTAAAAGCAATACAGCAAATTAATTATACCGTGTCCGACAGAAAGTTAGACAGTAATAGAAAAAATATTTATTAACTTTTCAGAAAATTTGATTCGTTATAAAAGCTTCATTTTAAAAGCTATGCAAACATGGTATATCATATTCTCACAAATGAAGATCGTTAAACTGACTTACGCATCCATTGTATCTTGTTCCAATTTAATATTACTGAAGATATATGAATACTTATTTTGATAGTTTTGTTGATTCAAGATGGAGAGACATACACTAACAGCATTGTTGACGCTTCTTTATGATAACGGTACCAGGGTACAACGGACAAGCCTTCATTATAAACAAAATAAACCTATCTACTAAAAACCACAGAACGTTAACACAAAACGCATTCCACTGAAGACCTACTACTCTCTCCATCGCCTATGAGTAACAGAATCTCAGCAATTTTGAATTGCCACACATCCAGCGACACCATAAAGACTCCGAAGAATTCGAGTGGAAGAATCTCAAGCTGAGTTACAGTACCTCTCCGTTTGACATCAATATTCATTACATATTACTACCTATAACTGTACCTGTCACCATTTTGCAACGTCTGATACGCAGTTTAAAGAGTTCTTCCAGCCTCTGCTCGCACCTAATTAATTATCTTCAACGTTAATGAAGACAAGGTGAGCGAAAGAAGAAAAAAAAGGCATATGTATTAGGTATATCTTAAGAAGTGAAGGTCGTTCACCTCCAAGCATTTTTCTTCAGGTTGTTATAGGAGCGCTTGGATAAGCTGCTTAAGAGAAAAATACCGTACCGTCTAATCGAAAATATATGATAATGAGTTTGAATGGTTTGTGGTAGACAGTACTCCAGCGTGTGTGTTGGTTTGTGATGGACTCTTGATGCTGGAGATGCTTCTGTGATAACAAGTAATTCAAAAAAGACCAACGGATAAACTAGTAAGATTACTAGTTTATCCGTTGGTCTTTTTTTATTGCTTGAAAATGACGAGTTATGTATTTATTTGACGATTGAAATTAACAATTAACTGGAATAACAATGAACTCTATTGAAAGGTTTAAACTTTTTATGGAGATTTTATGGTCTGAGAAACCGATTATTCTAAACATGGATCTGCAATAATACATACATACTGAGCACGAAATGGAAATAAACAATTTTATGATCGTTGTAAAAATGTTACTCAATAGATTAAAGCCAATAATTGAGAGCAAAAGGCTTGTTCCAGACCATCAGTTCGGATTTCGGGACAAGCACTCTCCTATTGATCAGATGCACCGAATAACCACCATAATTGAAAATTCGTTAGAGGAAAAATGGTTTGTTCTGCAGTCTTCCTAGATGTGGAACAGCCTTTTGATAAAGTCTGGAATGAAGGACTGAACAATAAATTAGGAAGTATTCTCCCAAAACAGTTTGCACAACTTTTAAAATCTTACCTGACTGAGAGATACTTTCGGGTCAAACAAGGTGATGCAATCTCTGTCCTTAAGGAAATAAAAGCAGGAGTGCCGCAAGGTAGTGTTTTGGGGCCGGTACTTTACCTACTCTACACCAGCGACCTGCCAGCACTAGAAAATAATACTGTTGCAACTTTTGCAGACGACACGGCTATCCTAGCTGTTAGGAACAGCAATGAAGAAACGACGAGAAAACTCCAAACAGCTCTTGGTCATTTTGAGGTCTGGACAAAGAAAAAAAGAATTAAACTGAACGAACTCAAGTCAGTACATGTTGACTTCACGAACAAGAAAATACAACACATCCAAGTTACTATTAATAACCAAATAGTACCGTATGCAAACACAGCTAAATACCTCGGCATGACATTTGTCACCAGGCTCCGCTGGAAAGACCATGTCAAAAAGAAAGAGGAACTAGGAATCCGTTACAGAGAGATGTACTGGCTGCTAGGAAGAAACTCCACGCTGTCTGTACATAATAAGCTTCTTTTGTACCAGCAAATTCTAAAATCCGTGTGGACGTATGGTGTTTAACTCTAAGGTTGCACCAAAAGAAATAACATTAAAATTGTCCAGACCTTTCAAAGTAAAGTATTAAGATGCATTGTCAATGCGCCTTGGTACATTAGGAATGATGATCTCCACAAGGACCTCAAAATGGTGTGCAAAGAAATCCAGAAAGTAGCAAGAAGTAAAGAGGAAAGGCTTCACCATCACGTAAACGTTGAAGCCATGCAGCTCCTCGACAACACCGAATTAATCCGAAGACTCAAGAAAAAGAAGCCTTTTGAGTTAGTGTGAATGAGAGTTAATGAAAAAGCAGAGTAAGTGCTAGTTGTAGGTGTTAGTTCTAAAAGCAGAGACAGTGCTACGTAGTGCGCAAGAGAAACGTGCCCAGTATACCAGGACTAACTAAGAGACATCGATGGGTGCCTATTAGGCTAAGTTATACTAGTAAAATAAGTTAGAATTAAGTTACTCATTAGTCAATTATGACTAGATTGTAATGCATTTATTGAATAACAAAAAAAATATGTTTTCTGTCTACACTTTGAGACGTTGTGCTCTCAGGTAAGACAACCTCAATAAGTCCCAAATGAAAACCAGGCTTTTTTCAGTTATTTCATTGAAAAGGTATCAAATTAATGACACTCATACTTATTTTATTAGACATCCCAAAGGCGCCAATGGTATTAGAACATCAAAGATCTAATACTTACACCTTTTTGCATAAAGACGCGATCTAGCTAATTGGCATAAGACAGTTCGCGTCAACAATGACCTATGAGACCAATTATCGAATAAAAGACCATCACCTATTGATTTGTAAGTGGGGAATACCAAAATATCCGGTTTTCGAAGACAAGCAACTCCGCGCAAGGATCGTTTCCGATCGATGTAATAAACTTGGCAATTCGTTCTGGATTTATTGCCCTGCGGGAGTAAAATGCTCCAATCTTATGCAATCGGCAATTTTAGCTTGTATTGTTATGGTTTATAGCGCTGGGAGGTTGCGCAATCCGACTTTTAATGCATCGGTGAACGTATATGCATGGCGCAAGGTATACACTTTTCGAATCACCTCGGATATGGGAAATTAACAGGGCGTTGTTGGCACATTATTGGCATACTTTGCAGGTCAACAAATTGTATTCGATACGAATTAAAGCTTTCATTATCGGTATTTGCTACGGTTCTTGGTAAATTATGTATTATTATAGGTATCTGAAATATCAGGAGAGATTAATGGTCTTATTATAATTAAAGCAACTTAATAAAAATGGTTTGTCAAATAACGTATGGTTTAACAACGCTTTCTTGAGAAAATTAATAAAGAAAGACGGAGTCCGACCATGTTCAGTCCAAGAAAATCGTCTACATCCTACCGCAGTTGTGCTTATGTGGTGATTTGTGTAGTACAGAAGATGGTAATTCTATGCGACGGATGATTCGTATGCGAAATAACTTTGATCGACCGCGGCGCGCAGTTACGGCGTTTAATTACTTTGTTTTTTTTTTTCGACAGGAATCACTTTTGTACATCCGCATGACATTTCTGGATTAGGTACGTACCAATCTCTCTAATTTTCCAATTGGCAAATGTTCGTACGTAATTGTCTAAACAAAAGACGTTTTAAATGTCAAACATTAAAACAAGAAACAATATCAAGATAAGTTGCAAGTTGCACTAAATTAAAATGTAGTTAAGAGTTTGCTAAAGTATCTAAAAGTTTCGAATTATGTATTTAAATAAACATTAATAATTGTATTTTAAAATAGTAAAATATCTGCGCTATTACAATAAAAAAGATTAACTATTTTACAGCAGATCTTAAATAACGAACATAAAAGTAAAATAAATGAAACAGCTAATAAAAGTGCAAACAGCCGTTAAAATAAATCGTGGAGTATGTATATATGTATGTTTCATTTGTGGTTACATAGTTGCGGTTAAGTGCCTCTAAACATAAATAAACCACAAATATCCTGAGCTTTTAACATATGCGCTAAATTTTATGCAATGACTACGTAAGTAAACAGTAAAAAATAATATTTTTCTCCTTTGCATTCACAATGCACACATTGATATTCTATTAGTATATTATTATACAAGTTTTATAAGATGACAAATTGGCGCACGAGTTGTTTTGGGCGAGTGCGCCAATACGTCTTATAAAACGAGTGTAATATACTATTTTTTTCTATTTTGCGTCATTAATTTTATATAAATTTAGAAATTGTGGGTACTATATTGCGCTAAATTAGAATCTAGGATGTTTTGCGGGTACTACGTGGCAGTACTGTACTAACTGTCAACTTCGTAAGGATGGAATAAAATCATGACAAAATCTAATTGTGAATAATTTTACTCTACTTTAGCCTTCAAGTTTTAATAAATAATAATCAGCGAGGTCGCAACTAGGATCATAATGGAGCTTGGGGCAACACTTAACCCTACTGTGATAAATGCATGAAACATAACCTAAAAGATAACTTTAAAAGAGTGTTTTCATAAGTATAATATTCTGAATAGATGTGTTTGGCGGTAACAGATTAGTTACTTCAAAGAATAAGCACTTACTAAAGAATTGTTATAACGGTAAACATTTAATAGCAGTTTGTACCTAATTTCGGTGTAACAATTTATTAGAATAAACTATACTTAGTAAAATTACATGCGAGGGAGGTAATACAAATAAGTTGCACACAACCAGAACTACGACGAAGTTGAAAGCGACGGACAAAACCGAATACGGTAATGAAACGAGCAGAATTCGGTCCAAAATGTTACCGAGAACGTATACGTTACATAAACTAAGAAATCCTCAACACTTTAAGTGTACTATAGCTTCGTACGTGTATGCTGATATTCAATAAACCATTTATTGGGCATATACAATCTCGCAGCAGTAATTAACATCGTTCATATCTACGATGTAGGTTTGATCTTTGCATAATACCTTATTAAAGTAAACGCGGTCCTTGAATTATATCTGAAAAGTAGATTTGATGTTTAGTTGAAAAGAAGGATGACGGTCACTTACCCGAGTCGCAAGACATCACCGAAATTTCATGCTGGCGTATTTTGACGAACACAGCAAAACTAAGAAAGCCCCAATCCGTATGTTAAGTATGTATAGAATATTGATATTTCGCAGTTTATGGTATAGGAACCGATTAAAAAGAGGGAGTGTGTGGTTATGTGTTGTACGTTTGACATATGCCATTTGATATCAACAATCAATGTGTACTGTGTAGTTGTGTACCAATCTTAGAAAAAAGTTACTAAAAACGATGTTACAATTTTTAATTATTATAATGTGTGCATTGTGAATGCAAAGTAGAAAAGCATATTTAAACATGCGTGTAACATGCTATAGTATGGCCAAAGGGTTGTGGCTTTCCTAGTTTTGCTCTGTTCATCAAAATACGATAGAATGACGTTTTCGATGGCGTTTTGCGACTCTAGTAAGTCATCGTGCATCATTCTCGTCAAACAACTCATGCGCCAATTTGACATCTTATAAAATTTGTAAAATAATATACTTTTTTGTTGATCCTGTCTTTTTATAACAAAATAGAGCAATTTACAAGGGAATATTGATGAAATTTACTATATTTTCTTGTGAATTATGTTTAAAGAAAACACCATTTGAGTACCTACGAGTCACTAGTCAATTTTCAAGCTATACGTCTGAAATATTATATATTATATATTCCTAATGTGCGCATTGACAACTTAGAACTTTATTTTAGATGGTTTGGACAATTTTATCTCATTTTTTTGTGCAACCCCAGAATTGAGCACCATACGTCCACAGGGGTTTTAGAATGTGCTGGTAACAACAGAGGCTTATTATGTACTCACAGCGTGAGTTGTATTTTCTTGTTGGTGAAGTTAATATGTACTGACTTGAGTTCGTTCAGTTTAATGATTTTTTTTCTTAGCTCAGACCTGAAATTCAACAATAGTTGTTTGAAGTTTCATGTTTGTTTCTTCATTACAGTTCCCTACAGCTTCTATTTCCTTCGGCCTTTTGGGTTTTTTAGTTCCCTTCCAAGTATTAAGATAATTATGCATCTTTCTATCAACGAAATTGTAACCAAACACAGATCAATTAAGTTCAACATACCAACCTAATTACCAGAAAAACAATTATACCCACCCGTAGATATGCAAGGTACAGTTTTTGAAAATAGGAAGTGCATAATTTGTGTCAACCTTAGGAACGAATGAAAAATGATCAGTTCCAAACAGATTCTTCATCATCACCTAATTTTTAGACATCTGAACGTTTCCTCGATCGTTTAGAGCGTGTTGCCACCATAACAAGTGTCACAGCCGACTCCAACTTGACAACTAATTAACCACTAATGAGACCTGGACCATTTAAACCTCTATATCGGACAAGACGGTTAGTGTTGCCCGTGGCTGTCGCTCAGGCAAAAATGATGAACGACACTGCGAGACGAGACACGATAAAAACAGAAATACCGTTCAGCGTCGGACGTAGAAAAATGAGTACATGCGATTTTGTCCCATCTTCTAATTAAGTGCGTTTCCTTCACATTGTCCCGTTCCCGAGTCGCAATGTATTTATAGTTCAAAGATGACCGTAAATCAATTTTATTGCCGCGAAAGTGTTCACCGGTTAATTTATGAACTAGAGCTGATTTATCGTCGTGTTCTTCGCATGGTACGGCCCTCTCTAGTGAAAAATGTTACTACCACGTATCGTCCGGATGTGAGTTAAAAATTTAACAGTTTTCTTTAGTAGGGTAATGATTTTCAATGACCCAATTCATGGTCAGGCGAAACCATTTGTAGATTATTGGCGAATCCAAGCAAGAGTTTATAGGTTATATTATACAGAAGTTATTGTATACAAGCTGTTTGGTACAGTCATTTTGCGAGGGTTGTCAGAAAGATGTGGTTTGAAAGTTATTAGTCAGAACAATTGTAAAAATTGTGACGGATTTCGAATTACAAATAGTTAATGTGTAATATTGTCGCAAATATTTGACATCATGTGAGGTTTGTAT
Source organism: Melinopterus prodromus (assembly GCA_964023965.1). Taxonomy (NCBI): domain Eukaryota; kingdom Metazoa; phylum Arthropoda; class Insecta; order Coleoptera; family Scarabaeidae; genus Melinopterus; species Melinopterus prodromus. The sequence continues at coordinate 58,403,985 of OZ030393.1, forward strand.
GTTGTTGTGTTTGTTTGTATATTTTTGTGTGTGGTATTTTTAATTCCACCAGATCTCTCTTATTTATACAAGCTCAGCTTGGATATGCTTTTATCAATTAAATGTAAAATGTCAAAGGCGAAAGTAAATATTAATATAGTTTAGTAAATTTAATTTAAGATTCAAATATTAAATTTGAACAATAATAATAACAATCAGCTACGTGTTCAGGTAGACAAAATGTTAAAATCACCAAATTCTTGTAGTAGATACTTCTACTAATTTTTCAAAAAACAACAATTATATACAAAAATCCACAAAATGACGAAAACTTGTTCATTCCTATAATTTGGTGTATTGTTCTATTGGACATTACAATAGTGCCATCTAATGTCAAACTAATGTCCGTTCTAACGTCAGAGATCGGTTAACGTGGAATGGCAAACAAATTACTGGAATCAATTATAAATTAACCGTTCTGCTACTGTGAGGTATTTTTATTTTTACGATTATATGAGTGAGATTCCAGTAATGAAGAATTAAAGTCGGTCAGGCACAACTGTTCGATGTTTTTGCATTAATTATACATTTTCGTATTAACTATGATTCTAAACATTTCAATATGTCACTCGTTTGATCGTACTATGCACAATATAGAATGACTGGACAACTAGGATGAAAATACCATGTTTATAACAAAGAAAACCATAAAAACACTCTTGCAATAAAAATTACTTTAGTGTCAGTTTGTGTTTTGTAGTAGTTTGATTGACTTTTCCTAAAACTCCAAATTTCAACATATTAGATCTATATTATTTTTAATTTGAATGTGGTATCTCAATGTCCGTAGTTGCGGTACAAAATCCAATGTGATATTTGAGTATAAAAATACATAGCAAATGATCAAATTTAACATTATCTTGTTTTGGCCAACCTGTATGTTAAATAAAAGTTCTGTCAGTTCTAAGCTGCTAAAAACATTGAACCAACTTTTTCGAAAACGTTACGTGATAGGAAGGTTTAGTTATCAATAATTCACAATATTCAATTGTATTTTTCTCGAAGATTTAACAACACAACATTAAAATATATACATATAGCAATAACCTCTAATAAATTTCAAAGAAAATAAAATATACTATTTCCTCCGAGTATATATAAACTATTACGTTCAATTTTTGGTCCACATCAATCAAATTATTAGCAAACAACTTTATGGCTTGTTTCTTTTCTTTTTTTATACAGTTTTTCTTCTATTTTATAAGCAATAAATCTGTATTTATTAATATTAAGTAGCTCTCAGTTGTTCACTTATCACTAACATGGACCATGTATCAACAAAATGGAGGTAATGGCATTTTTCATGTCGCAAACAAATAATAATAACAATAAACTAAATACATAAATAACAACTAAGTAACAGCTGAAACAAACATTACTGGTGAGAAATGCATTCTATTTGCATTTCAAAATTTGCGTCAGTAATTTAGTACATTTTCAGGTAGTTTGGAATTCTTAGGTTCTATCTAAAGTAAACGCATATGCATACATACATACATGTATTTGTGTAAGAAAATCAACGTAATCTTATGCTAATCTTATGCAACTAAGGTAATTTGTTATCATGTTATGTGCATGAATATAATTTACCCTTTTTTTACTTCAGTTCACTTCTGATGTCAATGACCGGCGATATTTACACCATACAACTAACATATTATATGTGTTGAAATCGAAAACATCAATGGTATCGAAAAGTATTGTATTCCCTTATGAATAATAATAGAATATCGTTAATTTTAAGTTTTCAGGTCATGGGCTGAATATGTATATTAATCATTAATGAATTAAAACAAGGCTTCATTGGGTGTCAATACGAGACGCAGTTATTTATCTATATGTGCAAATTTACTATGCAAAAATGCTGTATAGGAAACCTACTGTGATAAATGTCAAATCCCCTTTTTAAAGTCGCATTTAACCACAAGAATACCTTAAAACGTGTTAGGGACCATTTGAGAATACGTAATTGAGGTTAAATCGTTGGTTAATTTAACCTTAGACTTTGACATATGTCACTAGTAGCGTTGGTTGTACAGTTGGTTGCCTATACAGCTGTTTTGCCATGGATTCGTAGTATATTCCAAAACAGAACATGATAGACCAATATGATATGAAATAAAGGAAAATCCACATACAATACCAATGACAAATCATTAAAACCCCGGATGTTCAGTACATTATCTAAAACAATAGGTACGTAATACGCAATGTTTCACACTCGTTTGCTAGTTTCAGATAGTTTTTGTATACGACACATCCATTACAGCCAATTACCACGTTTTTTTTACAGGAAAGCTTGTATATTTAAACTTAAAAGATCTTAATAACTTGAAAATAATAAAAACAAACACGATACGTACTGTCTAAATAATTAATTTGTTTGCGCAGGCGATCTATTTTGGTGTAATTTTAGAAAGTACGTAGTGTTACATATGTATTTTGAAATTGTTGCTTAGTTTTGCTTGTTCTGTTTTGTTATTTGTGTCCATATGGATCTGTGGGTCACAATTACGAAACGTTTTATCAAAGAATAACAATATTACTGACATAATGCAACTCACAACAAAACCTTTTGAACGCAAACATTGATACTTAGTTGATAACCATACAATAATTGATAGTTATTACTTATTGCGAACATAATGAACCTAATTAATCAGTGATGTGATGACCTATATAACTTAAATTTAAACAATATCTCAGTCGGTTTAAATCGCAACAAATCATTCCAAGTGAAAGCGAAAAGATTGTCTTATTTTACTACTATAGATTATGTTGTTGTGAAGTTCTTGAAAGCAACGTAACGAATGAAGCTATATATCAACGATGTCATACCGGTTTCCATGGTTGTAAAGCAAATTTTGAGCATCTATCTATCCCGTTCTAGCAAATGTGCAGCATTTCCTAGAATAGTTCGCAATATTCAATGCTAATTCAATAAAGATATAATGAAATTATACCTTCGGAACAAATTACAAGAAAACAGCAAAAATCGCGATTAACACCTCATCACTAATTACTCGGGTACGTTTCTAACGAAATAAACGCCTTTTTCTCTAATTAATATAGATCCTGTCTCTTCTAACATCATTTGGTGAGAAAACTACGAGGGAATAGTATAATATGTACAGTCGTCGAAATAAGTATTCGTACATAATTTAATTAAGCAGATATTATTAATTAAGTGTTTAATGATGAACAAAAGTCTATCAAAGCAATGGGGGATAAATGTAGGAATAGTTTCAGTTGAGTAGAAAGAAAGTATATAACAAACAAAAATAACTAATCTTAAAAAAGCGCAAAATTAATCATAAAATCCACAAAATTAAAGATAATTAATTCATTTGAAGTTATTGTAAAAACAATTTCTTGTAAATGAGTATGTTCAAAATAAATTCTAATAAATTGACGTTACCACGACATTCATAACAACACATTATAAACACAAGGTTTTTCTACTTTGTGTTCGTTATAAACTCATAAGAAAACCGCTTTTGGTGTCATTATAAAAACTCTAGAGCACTAGCTTTTAGAAACTTTTATTTTTCCAAGATTGGTAATATTAATGCGAAGCTCGAATAAAGCTGACATTTCAATCGCTATTCACTCGCCTGAATCGTTTTTGTCAGTTTTATCACAACTGCCAACTGCTGAAGATAAAACTACCCTAGATTGTAAGATGTCAACCGCAATTTTTGAAATTTATGTAAAATTAATGTAGCGAAATGAAAAAAAAATTATAAAATACTCGTTTCATAAGACGTATTGGCGCACTCGTTCCATTTGGGCACTCCTCGCTGCGCTCTTCGTGCCAATTCTTGCATTATAATATACTATTTCTTAACCACAATATTTGCATACCACAATTATTATCATTACAAAAAATAATCGATAAATAAAGGTTACATATTTTTTTTCGTGATTCTGTATCTGAAGGAACTTTGGAATTGCGTTTAGTTTTTGAGAAAAATTGCGTGATTTTACATGTTTTGGTACGTTGATTTTTCAAAAACTGCATTCCACTCACAATTTATGTTTTCAGATCCAGAATCTATGAAGAAAGCACATGAGAGTCAGTGTAAAAATATCTGAAATATGTATTCAAACGTTTATAGAATAATATTTCTTCTGTACTTTTTTAACAAAATTGCTTCACAAGTCATAGAAAATTATGAAGGAGCGCCCCTTGAAAAAAGGAATCTTTGACCAAATAAGACGCTCCCTACAAATTATACATATAAGTGTTATTTTTGTGGGGATGATATTGATTGTTATTTCTAAGATATCGTTTAGAACATTAAAATAAATGTGTGTACAAAAATTCAGCTGGTTTCAAATTGTATAGAAGTTTATACTGAGAATTTTTCAGGAAAAAAGGACAGACAATTTTTCATGATGGAAAAAAATTTTTTTATAAATTTTTAATAAAGCTATTAAAACATTAACCCACTTACATCCCACTTTCAGACTTTGCAAAATATCTAACAATTACCTTATTTTTATTTCCTAGTTAACAAAAAAAAACGCTGTCATAGTCAAAATTTGACTATTACAGAGTTTTAGGTTTCTTGTGTCGTTTTAGGTCCGATTTACCAACAAGAGATAAGTTATTTGAGCTAAATTATGTTCTGGATACAACCTAACAACGAATTGACAGAATAACAATAATAAATCAGCGTCATAACAACTGTTCTATAGATGACTTTATGAATGTTATAAATCCAAATCTTACCCATTATTTGTGTCCAAAGGTGGTCTATTATTATCACCCAACAGATGAGTTAAAATTATTGGATTTCCCATTATATTTTACACAATAAAATTCACGAGTTTACACACAAGTTTGAAGCTATGAGTTTCGCACTTGTTGGCCTTTTCAAAATTCGTATAAAAAGTATCCTACAAAATCAGGTTTGAAGAGAGATAGATATTGACCTATGAACACAAGCATATTCACCAAAAAGGTATATCTGCGTCGCCAATGTCTTGAAATATTTGAGGTACGAAGTTGACAATCAAAATTGAAAATATTCCAAGCTACTTAGCAACATCATAGCAACATTTTTAACCGTTATTCACAGAAAATTAAACATAGTTAAATTCCTTATTGCATCTTCTTCAGGTTTTCAGAAAACAAAATCAACAATCTAAATATTTTGTTTGAATATTGTAGACATGAATCGATTGTCTGTATTCCACACGCTGTGACTAACAAGCCTATAAAATTGTTCACCCAAATAAACAAACGAGGCAATATTTGATCGCGTTGACCGAATATACTATTAGCGAAAATAATTTGCAATATTAGATAACCGGGTCAGGCGAATTCGCAATAATGTACTCACATTTTTAGCTCAACTTCGGTGTTAGTCCTAAATATAATGTAGTGGATTCGGTTGAGAACCATCACTGCTGTTGATTATATCCAAAGGTGGCGCGCAATTATAAGGTTCTTCATATAAATATCCTTTTTTGGATGAGAGCACAACACCAACTGAAAGGTGGCCAAAGGATCCACCGTATATATCATGTCCACGGGTTCAATTCCTGCCTGATCTTGTTAATTATTAAACAAGGTTGTCTTCAAATTAAGTGCTAATTGGCTTCGATTTGCCATCTACCATTGGAGGAGGGAGCTTCGTCGGCAAATAAGACGATTACATTCACTGTTTGCACTGCCAACTGTTTGCAAATTATTTGAGATGATCTCTCAACTTATTACTGTCCGGTTGGTTTGTTATTTGTTTGAAATGCCATCGGTCAGGAACGAAAACAAAAATATTTTTATGTTAATTGGGCCTATTCGTGGTATTGTTGTTCGGGAATTTAATAGATCACTTCTTAAGTAGATGTCTTTTACATTTCACACGGGATGCAAATTATTGTTTCTATTGTATTAGTGACAAACCAGACTGATAAACATGAGATTAATTAAACCTAATAACCTGCTGGTTAACCACAGTGTGCTACATATTCACTAGTACTATTAATATATCATAGAAAAGTGCCGACCAACTAAAATAAATTCTATATTTTCCTACCAACAATGCGTGGTGCGCGTTGACATTTGCTTCTTGAAAAAAGTTGAAGGAAAGTGAAAAATGTCGAATCAAAATGCCTGCGGTACCAAACGTTGCTTAATCAGATCAATACAAAATGCCTAAAATATTAATTTAATTTTGTCCTTATACTTTGAAAACAAAATTTTAAAACTATGTACATACTTTTGAAAATCCGCATTGGTTTTCTGGATTACATACTGCGTATGATAAAGTAAAAAATCTATAGTTTAGCTACATGAGATTCTATTTGATCAAGATCGGTCGTGTCTGCATTAATATAAAACTAGTGAGCCAGCATTTGACAGATATTTTAATACTATTGACAGTATTGTCACAAAAGCAGTGTTTACATGGGAAACATTGCTAAATAGTATGATGAAGTCATGTGCCTGGGCACATCAGATTTTTTATAGTTAAATTCAAAATGTCATAGAAAATGTTGATTTTTATTTAATTTTATGTTCATATATAAAAATAAATAAATTTGGAACTTTGAAAACATAAGACAAAATCAATTATTATTGACATCCAAGGCAACGTTAAACCCACGTGACAGTAGTAAGAGCACATTATCAAATTGTTTCCCTTATGACATTTTAAATTTACCTGTAGTCCATCTGGGGACACGTTGTATCTATATAGTTTATCATTATGCATCTGCACCATTCTACATTTACCAGGTGTACTGTTATTGACAACTCGAATGACACCTAGTGGTCTTAAATAAATTCTATAATATTACAACTAGTAGCTCCAAAATCTTATGAAACATTTATAATATTGACCTAAATGAGGAAATAGACATAAATGAAGATGTATAAGTCGTATTACCTACCTACATTGTAAGGCAAAATATTGTTTTAAACATAATATGCAGTTTCCTTAGATTAAAGCAAAACTTTCTAACAATTAGAATCATACCGCTATAACTTTCGTCATGAAGTTTACTGACGTATGTTTGCAATTCACAGCTAAGTAAAGTTTGTTGTCATGTTTCTTAATCCCTTAATGAAATTTTTGTTGATAGGATGTTTACATAACATAATACATAATTATTTCCTACTAATACATTTCTCCTATTAAATAATCTTGAAAAGATGTTTGAAAAGCGTTAGCGCGAAGGTCAACCAGAACAATGTCTCCAAATGCTAGAAATAGAATTATCGTCTCTCACAACACTACAAAGAAATGCTATCAATGCTCAATGGTAAGAAATTTATTTAAAAAAAATCTGAAGGTAACATTTTGATTGAGAATTGTCAATATGTTAAGATCTATATAATGGTATTCATAATAAGCAACTTTCAAATGACCTCTTCTGTAATCCATTTCAAAGTTTCTATCGCTACACCAAACACTAGGAAACACCAAGAGGGCATGTTTAAGTACACTTATAGAATAGGTAACTGTATCCGTAACTCTATTTCTTGATGGTAATATCCATCGTCAAGTGGAAACCTTATTCTCTGTTCTAAGAGAAAACCTGCAACGCAGTTCCATTGATAAAATAGTGAGGTCGCAGAACTTTAGCAAAAATCGATGGTGTAATACCAGCAAGGTGCAAAACAGGTCAATAGAATTACATTAGACGTTAGTCGACTACTAAGTCGCCAGCACTTCGATACATATTCATTAAAGGCCAGATTTGTAACCATTCACGTAATTATATCATGTTTCTGTAATGTTTTTGACAATGAATGGATAACCTCAACTAATGACAACAATAATTGCGATGTAAACAATAAATTAAATATGAATTAATAATAACCAACCAATTAACAATTATTAATTAATAAGGAACAATAATTATATTAACAATCGAAAATACCTGGCAATAACCTCAAACAATTAGCAAGACACAGAACTAACTGTCAAATTTAGATTTTAGCATTCATCCATAGTTCACTACACTTAGACAGATTTAAACGAGTTTTCCACGATACGATTTTCAGCAAACTATATACTTTTTTGGAGTCATTGTAATCGGAAAAATCGATTTAGTTAGTGTTTAATTGACAATTTTCGACTATTTTCACCAATTTATACCCACTTAGTTTTAATATACGAAAAAGTTATATATTTGTTTGTGTTCAAAATGTCATCCTGATTGAAAATATCACTAATAATATAGAGAAAGTCGCACTAACCTCAAGAATATGCCAAAAAGAAAGCATTTTTTGTCTACTAGCAATTCTCAAAATTTTTTTCGTCCAGCATAATAAATAAAAAAAAAACAAGCGCGAGTACCTATAACGTGAATCACCCGGTATACTGGATCAACAATTTAGTATGTCAATAAAAAGTAATTCTTTATAAAGATATATTTTTAATTAAAGTGTAAAAAATGATAGTTTACTCTTAACGATTTCTTGTTTTTTGACCATCCTGTATAGGAAATTGAAATTCTGACTACATCTATGGACTTTTTCGAGCCCCAAAAGATCTTTATAAAATACAATTTTATCCCGACTAAAAATTTAGATCCAATATAGGTATTTTTAGGTCGCCCGGGTACAGACTGTAATAATATCATAAAAAAGATAACAAAAAAGAAAAAGTGTACATTATTTAGGAGACAGTGCTGTCCGATACGTTCAAAACTTCAAGAAATCTATAAGCCAACAAATAGAGCGTCAACAAATATTAATACTTTTGGCGTTTTCTTGATATTTTAAAATAGTTTGTCTAATTTTGTGGGACGTTTCGCGTATTTTCGCGCAATGTTTTTCGAATAATTAATACGTTAGACTCATTAACAGTGATCTGTCTACAATGTCACATGTAAATAAGCAAAAAAGCAAAAGAAAAACGGTCAAAGCTCTCGCCCAATAAAATAATATCAACAATATAATAAATGCACCAATTATGTCGGATTACTAATTTCAAAATCAAAGTTTATCAGTTATCGTTAGTCTATTTTTCGAGGTAAAAAACTGTAAAAAACTAGTTTATATAATTTATATGTTACATTCAGAGCGTTTTAAAAGGTATTTATTACGTTTAAACTGTAAGAAAATCAATAAATTGATTGTTGAATTAATGAGCATCACTTTTGAAACTCCCTGCATAATAACTTATAAAAAAGAAACAGTATATTTCAAACACGTTTGATTAGTATAATAAATTAATAGTATTATGATATTTTTGAACAGGGTAGATCGTCATATTTTCCCCATATTACATAGATTTGATTAGCACAATATTAAAAATTATTCCGAAAGTAGGCATTGCAAAATTATTCCACTAAAAATATACATCACTAATGTCATATTTAGCTTAATATGAATTTATTAACATCTCAATGTATTATAAGGAAAAATTGTTGTTATGTTCTGTTGTTTTGCGTTCATAATTAAAAATCGAAAACCTTTCACAAAATCATTAACACCTCCATATTATATAAATTTAGCAACAAATTTTAAAATATAAATAAAAAGTTCAACATTTTCCAACCGTATAGACTACGAACACTATTTAATAAATAATAACAATGCAATATTATGTTTCGCTCTGTTTACGAATATGTAGAACATAACTGGCACTTTACTACTCTGACCTAGAAAAATACAATGCAATAAAGTAAAGATAAGAAAATATTTCCATGGGGCTTCTTTTCAGCTGCGTAAATACCACAATTTTGCTCTTTTAGAAGAAAAAATCTATGGATATGACGTATTTACTTTATGTATAGTGATTTCGTTGCAATATAAAAATAAATAAATACGAAAATAATTTACAACTCTAAACTGACACAAACATTTGTTTTTTAAACGATATCAATCAAAGACGAAGACTGTTATCATTAGTCTCATTTATGGTTAAAAGTACAATTAGTACATTCATATATATAGCTTGAAGTCAACAGACGTATTTATCTATTTTATTGCATATTCATTGCTCATAAATGAATTTCAATGTCATTGTCATGGTAAATTATATATTAACTCCAAGAAATATTACATGAAAATGTTACAAATTCGCTTTGTTCATCAAATAATACATATTTTTTTCGAACTGTCTAGAATCTAGAAGTTTATCTTACATCTTTAATGTTATTTGACAATGCTGGACGCTAAAAGAACACAAATACGTACAATTTATGTTTGAGGATGTTATAGATTGGTACAAAACCCTTTACCAAAGAATACATTTTTGCATTCAGGTTGGCCAAGTAATTGATTAATTTTAATTAATTAATAAAAATCAGTTTACATTGGTTTACATTATCAGTTTAGTTATGAGAAACTGCCACAGTTTTTTACTTTAAATTTTTGTTTGGGAATTAAATATTAATCTTTGTTTTTAATAATTTTTTAATAAGCAAAGATAAATATGCGTTTATTAGCAATTATCATTTATAAATAAGGTTACCGTATCATTTTAGTTACCACCAACCGAACGTCATTTGTATTGTATTCATTTTGTATTTAAATTAATATGAATAAATAATATATAATCAGTTAATTTTAATAACGTAAAAAGTAATTATTCCAACAAAAGTATATTTTTTGTAAAAGCATACTAATATGCGACTGAATATGGGAAAAAGTACAGAATGTTTTGATTGGAAGGTTTTAAAAAGTACACATCCCATGTGTGCGCGATTGGTTATAATGACGTCGTTTGATTGACTATAACAAATCATGCATTACTAGAAATCGTGTATTTATAGTATTTATAGTATTGTTTAATAAACGATTTAGTATTCACTAAAGTGACTCATAAATTTATTTACACAAAGGAGTATTAAATTTTTTTAAATAGCGTCATTAGTTGACGAGGAAAAATTACTATTTTTTTAATTTCTGGTCATACTTAAATTTGATAATAATAATTATCTTAATTTTTTTAATTGAAATATTGTATGGTATACATAAAAATCGAGATAAAAACAGAATATCGTATTTTGAAAATCTTGAAACCTTTAGGAAACTAATCTTTTTACTAATGTTTTTACTTTTACCTAATATCCGTAAGGTTTGCTTAGAGCATTAATTTCAGCCGAAATAAATTCACAAAAATCACAAAAATAAAAATATAAATCTATACCATCTAACATGAAATTAAGATGAAAAATCCTTGAAGAAAAAAATGACATACGCCTGTAAAAACATTATGGTGTATGGCTATTTAGAATTTTTTAAGTTAAACAAAAATCTTAAGAATTATTTCTAACCTAACAAACAAATGCAATTATTCTTACTATATCAAAATAAATTGAATGAAACAAAATTTAAAAGCATTCTGTTACTCGGACTTTAAGAAGTGCTGTCAAATTTAAAAGTTACATTGATTCATTTATAAGTAAAAAAAAACAAAAGTTTGAATTTTCAATTTATTTATACACTATATAGGGTGTTTCAGAAACAACGGCAAACCTTGGAGGAGCATATGCCCAAGAACGTAATAAAAATTTTTTATCAATCATATCTATCTTAACACAATCTTGAGAAAGTTAATAAAGACAAACCAAGTCCGACCCCCTTCGGCGCAAGAAAATCGTCAACACTCTACCATAGTTGTGCTGCAACTGGTAACAAAACAACGCTGCCGGCAAGATATCCATCTCCGTCCACTGTGGCGTGTCTCGCTTATAGTGACATTGGCCTACATTAGTCTATTCATATCATCGTAGTGAGCTGTTCGTTGGTTAATCACTTTGCAATCACAATTAGGGCAGGCCTTAGACGATCTATTTAATACATATTTGTTGATACTTTAAACTGAAATCTAGTAAAAACTTTCAATAAAAGGATCTATAAAAGATAAGAGGGTATTACACGTTCAAGTGGGACATACTGTAGGTATGTAGGTTAATAAACACATCAACTTGTAATTGAGAAACAAATTCCAAACCGCAACAAGTATATGTATACAAAAATACACAAATAAGCAAATAAAATAAAATGGCATAGGGTATTTAAGTTCAATCTCAACTGATTTGCCGACGATGCTGCTTGCAAAATTAATTACTGTTTGCCGACCTTCGTGACTTCGAAAACAACATCGAAAGCAGTTAATTAAGAAATTCACAGTCTTGTATATGTTAGGGGAAGTATTTGATTACACAACACCAAATTAAAAGATATTTAGTAGTATATACGAAAGTTTACGTAAAGTTTAAGCCAAAGTACAACATTATCTTCAAAGATTATTTTTTGTTGACATAAGGAATGGATATTATAATCTTACAGTTACAATAAAGAGAAAACGATAGTTATTACTTGGAATCCATTTCTAATCCCCACAATATCCACTAATGCATTTATACGATAATCTCTAGAATAAATTTAAATATTTACCAAACAAATCTATTTCCCAATAATTTCATAACCATGCAATTCAATTGACGTTTCAATGTATAATTATCGACAGAACAATACGTCCTTGTGCGCTCATTAACCGCGAATAATTTGAGGTGTTATTCCAAGTCATAGCTATGAAGAATAATCCCATTATAAAAAAGCACACAACCGACCAAATGCCGTGACATTGAAAAGAAGCAATAAAAATAAAACATCACAAGTGGTTACACTGTGATGTAACATAATAGAACAGGCCTGTATGTAATCATTAATGCTGTCTAGTGATAAAAGCCATGCTAATTTTCCAAATTACACCAACAGACTCGCCCACCGTAGCGGCAAACTCCGTACTACCGGATTTCGATACAAAATTGATGTTAGATTACTCGTATTCTGTCGGACAGTTGAATATTTTTAGATAAGTGGCATTCGGTAGGTATTATAATAATACTTTTATTAACAATAATTCCCTTGTTATGCAATTGATATGTTCCATGATTTCCACTGATTTGAATTCGAGATATTTTTGTTTAATGAAAACAAAGCTATTGTACTAATGTTCTTACTGTTATTTGAGTTAATATTTGAAAAGTGAAAACAGTTTTTCATGAGACTTACTGCTTGAAGCATGACAGTGTATGTATATAAGATGTACTTATTGTTATTACATCTTATTTTAACACTATTTATCATTAGAGTATACAGTGTGTCCTCAGATATATATTCACAGCCATTGTCGGAATTTTGAACTGTCAAAGAAACAAGATATTGTTAAATTTGCTCAAAAGTAAAATACATTTGAATTAAAATTGACTTGAAGAGAATATTCTTTTAATGAAATTTTCTGTTAAAATATCAGATTGTAATGTGGGTATCTCAATATAAGAGGCATCAACTCTCCTAATTAAAAAGGAATCTCAACGATTAACTGGACCTTTGATATTTGTTTCGATTTTTTGAAAAATTAATGAAATTAATATATCTGACAAAACAATTCACTGATTTGTTTAATAAAAACATCGGTTATTATTGTGACTCAACTAACACTAGCAATACTACATTATCAAACGCAGTTATCATAATTTGTTGTTAATAACAATATTGAGATCAAAAGATAAAAACAAAAGATGCAATATTAAAATTGATATAATAGTAATACAAGTTTTATAAGACAAAAATTGGCGTACGAGCAAGCCAAATAAACATAAAAAGTCATAATGAACTTGTGACTGATTTTTTTTTTCTTCTAAAGCGTAATTTCATTTCGAGTAAAAATTTTCATATGGACTTATCTCAATTTCTTTAGAAGTTAGAGCCGTTTAAAATATGGATTTGTTTATATTAAAAACGGGCCTAACATTTTAATGCATTAAAAAACTAATAAGATTTCCTGTAGACACTGTATACTTTTATTATTAATAAATTCGAATAACTAACTACTCGCAAATACCAAAAAGTGTGCTTTTAAAAAATTTCTTTGATGACGGCCAGCTTGTGTACCTTAAACCGTGCACCATTAAAATATAGCAGAACAAAATTGTTATAATATGTATTAAAATGTCAAATACGTGATTTTGTCAATGTTTACAAGTTAAAAATCTACTTAAGATCTTACGCAATAAAAATTGAAACGTGTAATAATAATTTCTAACAAAATTTCAGTACCTACCAATAATTTGGTTCGTAGGTTTGTTTGTTAAGTAACTCATGCTTCGTAACGTATTTTTTCGTTCTCCAGTCTAACAAAAGAATTATGATCAGGAACATGCGGGAAATTATTAAATTAAAGCTAAAAGCATTCCTGGATTTGAACCAGGAACCTTGTAAACCCGGCACAGCACATACTAAACATACTATCAAGCTGAAAGAGTTCTAACATAATATATATTCTCGATATTCACAAACAAATCTAAACATTTTACACAATTTCTGTCACTGGAACTACTTTTCAACGACCTTTTACAAGAACCTGTTTAAAAATACTATAATACTCAATCAAATTTGATATTTACGTTTTAACACAATTTATTTTGCATGGCATTCATACTACTTACTTTTTCAAGATCAAGTTTGTTACTTTGGCATAAATTTGCATATTTTCATGTAGGTATTTATAAGAACTGAATTTAATTTGTAATATTGCTAAAAATCTATCTTTTAATATGCCCATATGTTTTGTGCTGTGACAGAATAAAATGAGATTATAGAAACTTTCAAGTGCATTAAACTCGTTACACTGAGTGAAAGTCTTCTCGAATGCATCAGCAAACAATTTTATTATATAAGCCTTTCTACGCAGCTGTTGTAAAAGTAATTCACTTATTTATTATTTTTCTTATTATATCATAAGTGATCTCTAAGCTGTTATTGATGACTTATAAGTTCGATGGTATTTAATGTTTAAATAATTAAGTCGAAACAATTAATAACAACTATAATAATAGACCTTACCACAAGCAAAATACAATTAAAACTTACGTAAAATGTGTATTGTGCAACTCTGAATAAACACGCATATATTTTCAGAGATAAGGTAAAGTTTTGCGGGCATAACTAATATAACTAAACGCATTTGTAGCGCATATAGTTCTATGGAACATTGTATCCACTTTTAACACAGGTAAATAAATTACTTTTTGTGGCAAAAGTAGTTTTTGCCACCTCGCCTATACAACGCGTAAATACATATTTTATTTTAAACTAACCCATGTTTCCAAAAATACTCTTGTCAATCATATTATTTATCAGAAACATGTTTACGTAGACGTGCATTTTTGGCAAGAAATTAAAAAGTCTAAGGTCACCACTTCCGTATCGGAATTTATTAAGATACACCCTGTATAAACTCAGGTAAAGTAAACTAAATTCTCCGCTGTATCATAAAACACCTATAAAGTAAAATTTACTTTAACATAACATGTGAATTATGTGAATTACTAAAGGTGTTGTATAACTTGGATGAAACTCAAACATGTCGGCGACGCAAGTCAACAAAAGTTTAACTCATTAGCCGCTTCCGCACTAAATTTACCTTAAACTTATCCAAATATAATATGAATATACACATGTGGGACTGACAATGATGATAAAGCACTATGATGTGTACTGAGTAGGTTATTATGCAAGATCGGTCAGTTCAAAATAGCATTGTAAGGTTAAAAAACGCGCAAATACCGTTGACAAAACTGTCTGACCCATTTATTTTTGGAGTTTTGCGTGTAAGTATACGTACAGTTTTAATTTACTCATATCGGAATTCGCATGTAATTTAAAAGAAAAAGTATTGATATGCGTTTTATTCAATTATGATAATGAACTCTTCTATCAATAGTCATTGTATTTTTTATTTCGGAAATAAGTAATGAACAAACGTGTTCAATGTTTGCTTAATTTCTTTATTATTTTGAATAATTACACTGTTTGTTTACTTGTAAGTGCTGAGGTAAAATATTTTAATTATATTCATTTGGTGTAACTAAAGAAATTTGATAAAACTAAGTAATAAAACTCCAATGTTTAGTTATTTTCTGTGTATTTGTGGCTTTTCCGCCATATTTTCTTTTGTGCCAAAGAAATATGTTTCTATCCAAAA
The DNA here is from genome assembly GCA_964023965.1 of Melinopterus prodromus. Classification (NCBI taxonomy): domain Eukaryota; kingdom Metazoa; phylum Arthropoda; class Insecta; order Coleoptera; family Scarabaeidae; genus Melinopterus; species Melinopterus prodromus. The sequence goes on from OZ030393.1 coordinate 58,419,986, forward strand.
GAATAAATTTAAAAAACGCCATTCTTAAAAACAAAAAATCTCTTCTGTCTTTGTACTGTTGTCGTTTTGCTTTGTGCATATTATTTTGATGAAATACGTTGTTTTAGATGGTGTACCTCTTCCTGTATATCCGGAAATAAAAGAATTTTTCAAAATAAATCAAATTTGGCCGATACATGCGCCCTCTAACATAAAATACTGTGTGCAATTATTATCTTTTGCCAAAAAGTTTTTTTTTAATAGAAGCTTGTATGTACACCTTAAACATTCGATACTAAATATTATTCCAAATTCGTAAAAACTTTGATTATAGCAGTTGATATTAGAGATAAGTCGTTGTAAAAACAGACTTATGCAGTTGTGGGTGCACTATATAATCCGTTGAGAAAACAATTGAATTCCTAATGGTTTCAAAGATATTTAAAAAAAAAATCTGATGTAGCCAGAGACATAACTTTATCATACTATACAGCAGTGTCAAACACTGGTGTTTTGATAATACTGTCAATAGTATCAAAATATCTGGCAAATCCTGGCTAACTAGTTTTAATGTGAGTGATCTCGATGAAATCGAAATTGCTCATGCAGCTAAACTATTAATTTTATCAAAAAATGTCATAGACATAATTTATACAAAATTTCCTCAACTTTCATTTATTATTTCACTATTTTCACGAAATTACAGAAATGGCGGCTCATTTGCAAAATCGTTGAAAAATGCTAAGAGTAAACATCTAGTTCCTTTGGACCCTTTAGACCAAAATTCTTTCAGCTCCAAGTTTGGTCATGAAACTTCTAAATATGAAGTTTCGTCCCGATACTTTTAGTAGTTTCTCCGGAATCGTCGTCACAACAAACGGGAACACATCCACAGATTTTTGAAATATCTTACAGGCACTTTTCTAGTTACAATTATATCATGTCAGTTTGACATTTTTTCGTCAAAGAATTTGCTGGAACCAAATGCTACTTTTGAGTAATTTGATATGACATAACCCATATGTTAAACATAATAAGATGCAAATGATTTTGCATAACTTTTTTGCAATTGAACCCACAGAGCACATAAATCTGCAATCAAGTACAGTACAATCCAATGTCCCATGAAACACCATGCTAATATATAACTCACTCTACTGACCTCTGGATAAATTAGCACTAGAATTTAAAGGTACCAATTATTTGGCGTTTATTGTTATTTATTTATCGATTATAATTATTACACATTGTCGTTCGTTATTATTTATTGTTGTTATTGTTTATTGTTCGTATGTCAAATAATCGCGCGTGAAATTAAAACGCGAGTTTTAGGTTACCTACAAACAATGAACGGAATTGGTTATTGTTGAGCTCAACAAGTACGGATGTAAGATTTAAAATTTTTATATTTACTACCAGTGTATTAGGGAAAATGTTAAAAACTATAATGGTATCGATATGTTTTTGTGTGTTAGAATTAAAATTTCCAAGGTGAAGTAATTTCCGGAAAAACCGGAAGTCACCTGGTATGTACCGTGTCCGGCAGAAAGTTGGATACTATTGTGATTTTTTTTCTATTTTTAACTTTTCAGAAAATATTATTCTTCATAAAAGCGTCTGGAATGTCTTAAATCTGAAATAAAAATATATGAATGCAATTATCTGCTTGCATGTACCGGGTGTTATAAAAACTATAAAAACTCTTATAAGTAAAGTACCTTTATGGTCAAATCTACGCTAAAATGTTACTTGAAAAAATAATTTGGAATAAATCGTTAAATACAAAATTATAATCATCTTTTCCGTACCTTCATCTTCAAAGCTATGCCAAACATTTCTTTAACAAGGTATTTCAAAATATTAAAAAGCATTAACTATGAAATTACAGTCAACTTCGAATTCCATATACCGGCTGTTCATGGAAAGACAAACGAGATTATAATTTCTTATTTAATACCCTGTCATATTTCTAAATACTTTTTTACAAATTACTTTTTACCGTAGCTTTTAAATTTAAGGGTGCTTTACTCTTAAGAGTTTGAAATTATAAAGTTTGATTAACCTAATTTTAAACAAAAACCGGTTTTACCAGACAAGCAAGCAAATTTAAGAATGACCTGATCTATTGAAATACGTTCAATCACATATCAAAACATACGCAACTTTCAGTCAATTTAAATTATCAATAAATTGGATATGTGTAATGCAAATAATAACAACTCACAATAACAATCAAAAGAAATATTGACAGCAATCCACGGGAAAAGTTACGTTATTTTATGATAATTCTCGATTAACATAATCAAAATTTAAACAAAACCCGTTTTCAAAAGACAACCACGAAAATAACACGATACAACTATAAGAATAAACATTTATCTGCGAGGTTCATAACAATCTCATCTTATTGTATAACGATTTGTTTATATTCGTCATACAACAAACGAGGATAAGATACCAAAGCTATTTTAAAGTTTTTAAAACAGATCGACATAGTATCCGTTCTATCGCACCACAAAACCAGATAGTAGTTACAAAACTAGTTTTATACTCACTTTATGACGGTCTGTTTGACACCGGAGGTCATCCTATTTCACCCTGAGGGTTGGACGATGAACAAAAGATAAAGTTTAAGGGTCTCTATTTGATAGGGGTTGAGCGCGAACACGAAACTCCTGTAATCCCGTTCTTATCCGCAATAAACGCACCGCACTTAATTGGCGATCGTTCGCTTTCAGTTCGATAATTCGTCGTGGAGAGCACGTGGAAGCACACTACGATATCATGTTGTTGGTGGACCGAATAGATGCCGACAGAAACGCGAAGGGAACTGCCACTCTGAACACCTCCAGAAGTGGATATATAATGTTATAACCCCACTCGTGCGACTTGCTGGTTTCGTCTCGGCGACACTCGTCGTGTCGTATTGTCGCTGAAATAAACTGTACGGGTTTCAGGCAGCGGGGTTGCCCCCCACCAGCGAAAGAACGAAAAAGTTTCATGCTGATTTGAAGCTGAAAGAATGTACGGTGAAAATTCGGTATGCCGAATCGTATAAATCAGTAAATCAACCCCTGAGACGCGTTTGCGAGAAAACAAGAGAGTTCTGATTTGTGACTTGTTATAACTGTCTCGTTGTTTCTGAGAGATAATGACGTGCCTTTAAAAAAAAACATAAAATGTTTGGAATAGATTGGGATACTAGTTGATTCCAGTCGATACCAGTGATTCAAAAACAATGATGCTTTATTTGGTAGTGTTATCGCCTTTATTTCGGTAGAAGTAAAGTCTGAAAGCAGGCATTCTGAGTTGAAGCTAGTTTTTGTGTAATACAATGCAGAAACCGCGAAAATACAAAACGAAACACTTGTTTTTAACACAATCTAGAATTGTTGTCTGTATTTTCAGCAAAAGTTGGCATGTTCGTCAAATGAAAAAGAAAAGTCATTTTGAAGTATGTCGATAAACGGCAATATACTGACTAAATTTGATATCTTTTTGAGACATCCAGATGGTACAACTGTTGATCAAAATTTAACATAACAATTTACAATATCATTGTCGTTCAACACAAATTTATGACACAAATGATACCCGTAACTTCAATCTACTGCTCGTCCTGAGATTTGACTTTGGGAGAAGAACAGAAACTTTCGATTGTGGGTTTAAGTTTGTTGGTACATTGAGGATGAGATTACTTAAGCTATCCCTAGACAAACTCTGAATTTCTTTGAACAAAATTGCAACATAGAAAATGTTTTCATAATCCTTAACAATACAAAGCAATTAAAATTAATGTGTTTTACTTTTGTATTTAGAGTGTCAAATAGCCAGGTGTTTGTGTTCAATAAAACTACTTAAAAATGCACACACGGTAGTAAAAATAAATATTTAATGCCAAATACGAGCTTCTTATGACCGCATAAAGGTTATTCTTATTATTTCAATACAACCTGTACCGACTTAGAGCACAAGCACGTTTGTGCGTACACACTACACACTGAAAAATGGTTGTCTAATGTTAGGAAAATACCATTCTTTATTTTGTTTTAAGACAACACATACTTGTCATAAGACTATTTCTTTAATATTATTATTAGCCTTTATTACCCTCTTTTTTGCAATAATATTACAATAAAATAAAATAAGCTTATCATGGATTAACTAAATAAGTAAAAATGCAACAACGTTCAAACTAAATTGGTAATTGTCCTTTTTGGACATAGGCCTCCCCCATTTCTATCCATGCAATTTCTTTAATATAAAACATCCTAAATATTGCTTTAAGAAAACAATTGTTATGATTTAGGAAATTTGCACTCGTCGTGTCGTATTGTCGCTGAAATAAACTGTACGGATTTCAGGCTGCGGGGTTGCCCCCCATCAGCGAAAGAACGAAAAAGTCTCATGCTGATTTGAAGCTGAAAGAATGTCCGGTGAAAATTCGGTATGCCAAATCGTATTAATCAGTAAATCAACCCCTGAGACGCGTTTGCGAGAAAACAAGACAGTTCAGATTTGTGACTTGTTATAACTGTCTCGTTGTGTCTGAGAGATAGTGACGTGTATTTTAAAAAAAGAAAATGTTTGGGATAGATTGGAAAACTAGTTGATTCCAGTTGATACCAAAAGCAGGCATTCTGAGTTGAATCTAGTTTTTGGGTAATACAACGCAGAAACCGCGAAAATGCAAAACGAAGCACTTCTTTTGAACACAATCTAGAATTGTTGTCTGTAATTTCAGCAAAAGTTGGCATATTCATCATCTAATCACCGACAAATATTCTCTAGTATACATGTCAACTACTATCCCAGCTATCCCAAGACAAACTCTGAACTTCTTTGAAAAAAATTGCAATATATAAAATGTTTTAATAAGTCTTAGCAATACAAAGTAATCAAAATGTATGTCTTTTACTTTTGTATTTACAGTGTGTAAAATAGCAAGGTATTTATGTTCAATAAAACTACGTAAAAATCACGGTAATAAAATTAAAAAACATTTAATGCCAAATATGACTGTCTTATGACAAAATAAATGTATACATACTGAGAAATGGCTGTCCTAATATTAAGAAAACACCACAATACCTCCAGAAGCTCAATTCACTCACTGCAAAATCCAGCGGGATTTTCTAGTAGCAAAATCTCTACCAGTCAGACTAAAAACCGTTTTGGATCCAGCAGTAAAAAAATAACATTGTTTTTTCGTACTTAAATCAAAAGTTCAAGTTTTTCATACAGAAGCTAGTTTCGACTTCAAATATTGTTTCTTTAATGAATTGTGGAATAGAAGTTACACCTCTTAATAACCACGTTTAGTAGTTATTTTCCAGAAAACTATGGCAATAAAAATTGGATCAGAACTCCAAAAACTATGAGTATACCAGATAACTTCACTGCTAAAGAGAAACAACAATTGATAGAAACTTCCTCAGACTGATAGAAAATTTTAAGATTAATACACACTAATGTTTAGATCCACAGGAAGAATTATTTTAAAGAAATTGCAGATTAAGATATTAGATTTTTAATGCCCTTTTGCACCACCAATTTATGTGAAATATAGTTGTCATGAATATTAATTTAAAGGACAAAATTAACTATTCAGGCAAATTTGACATTGAAACTTTCACTGAACATAAAATGTAAAAACACAAACAATCCCAGTCGCATCAATATTTAAATTATTTTATATTATTTCAATGTAAGTAATGTTTTTACTTTGCTTTAGTATACCAAATGAAGTTTTGTTATATAATTGTTTATTGTTAGACTATTGTACTTTACACTTTATACTTTATACTTTATACTTTATACTTTATACTTTATACTTTATACTTTATACTTTATACTTTATACTTTATACTTTATACTTTATACTTTATACTTTATACTTTATACTTTATACTTTATACTTTATACTTTATACTTTATACTTTATACTTTATACTTTATACTTTATACTTTATACTTTATACTTTATACTTTATACTTTATACTTTATACTTTATACTTTATACTTTATACTTTATACTTTATACTTTATACTTTATACTTTATACTTTATACTTTATACTTTATACTTTATACTTTATACTTTATACTTTATACTTTATACTTTATACTTTATACTTTATACTTTATACTTTATACTTTATACTTTATACTTTATACTTTATACTTTATACTTTATACTTTATACTTTATACTTTATACTTTATACTTTATACTTTATACTTTATACTTTATACTTTATACTTTATACTTTATACTTTATACTTTATACTTTATACTTTATACTTTATACTTTATACTTTATACTTTATACTTTATACTTTATACTTTATACTTTATACTTTATACTTTATACTTTATACTTTATACTTTATACTTTATACTTTATACTTTATACTTTATACTTTATACTTTATACTTTATACTTTATACTTTATACTTTATACTTTATACTTTATACTTTATACTTTATACTTTATACTTGATACTTGATACTTCATACTTCATACTTCATACTTCATACTTCATACTTCATACTTCATACTTCATACTTCATACTTCATACTTCATACTTCATACTTCATACTTCATACTTCATACTTCATACTTCATACTTCATACTTCATACTTTATACTTTATACTTTATACTTTATACTTTATACTTTATACTTTATACTTTATACTTTATACTTTATACTTTATACTTTATACTTTATACTTTATACTTTATACTTTATACTTTATACTTTATACTTTATACTTTATACTTTATACTTTATACTTTATACTTTATACTTTATACTTTATGCTTTATGCTTTATGCTTTATGCTTTATGCTTTATGCTTTATGCTTTATGCTTTATGCTTTATGCTTTATGCTTTATGCTTTATGCTTTATGCTTTATGCTTTATGCTTTATGCTTTATGCTTTATGCTTTATGCTTTATGCTTTATGCTTTATGCTTTATGCTTTATGCTTTATGCTTTATGCTTTATGCTTTATGCTTTATGCTTTATGCTTTATGCTTTATGCTTTATGCTTTATGCTTTATGCTTTATGCTTTATGCTTTATGCTTTATGCTTTATGCTTTATGCTTTATGCTTTATGCTTTATGCTTTATGCTTTATGCTTTATGCTTTATGCTTTATGCTTTATGCTTTATGCTTTATGCTTTATGCTTTATGCTTTATGCTTTATGCTTTATGCTTTATGCTTTATGCTTTATGCTTTATGCTTTATACTTTATACTTTATACTTTATACTTTATACTTTATACTTTATACTTTATACTTTATACTTTATACTTTATACTTTATACTTTATACTTTATACTTTATACTTTATACTTTATACTTAAAATAAACTGTTGTTAAAAAGTTATTATTTTAGTACGAAATGTAGGTATATTTAAAATCTGATATAAACTTTTTTCATTTATGTACGTTTTAATATGCATTTTTGTATAAAGGTGGTGGTACGGAGAAATTTGAATAGTTTTTATGTGGTACACGGAACCTTAAAGGATGAGAACCCCTGGCTTACTTAATACAAGTTAATTACCAAACAATTTGGATACAAGTTTTTATCAAAATCTGCAATAATCAGAATATTTTGTGGCTGGAGAGTGAATGATTATTTACAACTCTTATACCTATATAGAATAAACGTGTATTTCGATTTCTTACGTCCATTAATGTACTTTGTTTCTGCAGTGTGCACAACAATCCAATTTTATATTAAATATTTATTAAGCAAAGATCACATTTCTTGGAAATGACAATCATCAGTCGAATTATGTGGTTGCGTCAGGGGAAACTGGGGAACTTTGTTACCGCTGAGATTACAATTTCGACCGATGGATGTTTTCGATTTGCCGTCTATTTTCAAGTCCGGAAACTAGGTACTTTCGATGTCAGTCACACCAAAAGTTGGTACCTTATTCGGAGAAACTCATGAATTTTATATGCATTATCGAACATTCACCTGCACACGAATTCTCCGGTGCATTTCAGGAGACACTGCATTATGCCCTGTCACATATATATGGCATATCAAATAGTACCCAGGGATAAGAAAACACATGAATAAATGACGAGACTGAATGATAGCTCAATTTGAGATTGAAGATTTAGGAAATGTAGCATGAAATGTAGCTCCGTAATGTCTAAATAGTGAAGTAAACGTCCTTGCATTCAAAATTAGTTCTAAAATGTTTGAATAATTTTACTACTGTTAGTATTAATGGCTTTTGTCCTATATTCTGTTTCAAAATTCCGTATCATCATGCTTGCTTTTTTGGTTGACCTATTGTTTTAGTTTGCTCCGCAGAAAGTAAACTCGGACTGATATGAATTGAAAAGTGGTTACATCATTCTATTTACTATATTATTATAATCATTAGTGCATGTAATATTGGTCACATGAAAGTACAGATATCAATTTATTAAAATTGTCTTCACTTCCGAGTTCTTGTAGTTTAAAGTTCACGATGATTGCAAATTAATGATAAAATTATGGTGATGTGGTTCACACGGTACTAATTGCTAACATATGCTTATCTTATTTCTTTGGAAAAAATAATAAGTGATATTGATTACAACTAATTTGCATCATCCAATACAATCCATGTATAGTATACACTAATACTTATATACATACATGATAACTATGTATAACGTATTACTAATACCTTTCTTTTAAAGTTTACCGAAAAGTTTTGTTTATTTAAAAATGTATGAAAACGATTAAATAGTTGATCATTATTTTCTTGTTGATAACTTAGCTAAAATTGAACTTCATTATTTGAACGAACTGTCATCACTCTTCATTATACAACGCTAGTGTCAAAGTCTGTTAAAACCTACGTGGATGACAGTTATGTGACAGTTCACCTATCCATCATTGACAAATACACTTAAAATATTTGATATAAAATGTAATTAATGAGTCGTAGATAAAACGTCATATTTGACTCGCACATAACGGATATAAATCGCACGCATGATTACTTAAAACTTCATGCTCGCGATTTATATCCTTAGTTATGTACTGGTCAAATAATATGCTATTAAATAATTTAGAACATTACGTAAATTAATAATTAAATTTTCAATAATTTTCGACTTCGTTTGTGTAATTGACAGTAACAGTTTGCAATGACTAAAAGTTGCTGCTTAGAAGAAATATTACGTTTGTGCGATTGTTGAATTTCGTCGTGACAACTAGTGGTTTAATATTAATTTATAAATTATTATGCACGAGCTATAAATGTTAAATTAGATTCTTAATGACATTGTAGCTGTTGACGATACACCTAACAAATTATGCATTTTTGGAAAACTGGTTTACTGATTTTTAAAAATATTTCAAGATACACAGGGCGATCCATTTAAAGTTCTAAAGTAACGTCACATATAGCACAGGGCCGGCCCTAGGCGGTAGGCAAGGTAGGCAACTGCCTACGGCGGCAAAATTTTAGGGGCGGCAAAACCAACTGAACTACAATAAAAAAAGCTCTAAAATATTGCCTGAATCTAGAAAATAAAGGAATAGTCAAATACAATTAAATACAATCGGAATTGTATTTGAATTGTAACATTAACATACTTAAATTAAATAACTCATTAGCTTTTATAAAGAATTAGGATCAATTAGGAAAAATAAAATGATCAATTAGGAAAAATAATATGAAAGTGTACTGTAGTGTAGTGATCCTATAAAAAAATCATTATATCCTTTTGAGTTTTTATGCGATATCCACAAACTTAAAGAAAATATTATAAGTAAAAATGATTTACTGGCACATTCCAAATATATAGAAACCGCTTTAAAAGTTGGCGATTCGTCCATCTTAACGGTTTAGCATTTGCTGCCGTAATGGTAAGCTAGTTAATTGTTATTTGGGTAGACACATAATTTGCCCGCCTATAAAAATAATATTAAAATGTGCTGCGTCTTTGATGATATTATTATTAAAATTAATTAAAAACTATCAGTGATTAAAAAATTCCCCATGAAATGCTTGCATCAATATCTCCAAAAATATTACTCTTAGCAGAACAAATTATACATCATATTAAAGATACAATTTTGATGAAGATTATTGTACATGATAAACAAATAATTACTTAAAATATTGAAAGATTTAGATTTGGGAAAATGTAAAAAAATGCAAAAACGACAGAAGTTTGCTGATGACAGATGACTTAACAGTAATATAATAGTAACATAATATTTCGGTTCTGAAAACCCGTTTTTTAACCTTCTCCCAAATCTACCTACATCTTTCAATATTTTTAAGTAATTCTTTTCATCTTTAATATGGTGTACATTTTGTTCTGCTAAGCTTAATACTTTCGGAGATATTTGATGCAAGTAGTTCATAACAAATTTCACTGATAACCACTGATAATTTATAATAAATTTCTGTCTTCATGCAGTAAACATTTTGATGGCATTATTGGTACTATTTTCATAGTCGGGCGAATTAATTATGATGTTAAATGATTTTGTGTCCATAGACCTTGTTTCCAGAAGGTCCAGTTGACGTGTTTAAAAATTCATTACCCCCCTTAACATTGGGCCAAATTTAAACATTGCTTAGCAGTTTTTCTAGCCCTGCCTATAATTGTTGCTACCTGAGCGGGCGATAGACAGTTTGCTAAACTAATATTAATAAAAAAGTACTTAAGAACATTGTCTACTTAAAATTGTCTTAATGGGTTAGCAATGAAGGCCACTGAATATGAATTGAGTAATACATTAGATCTGGAAGAAGTTACTCGCGATTTTTCAGAATAATAAATAAATAAGAATAAAAGTAATTAATCAATTGAGCTGCTATTTTGTAAGTATGTAATTAATTAAGTATGTATAGGTGGGCCAAATTCGATGTTACTATAGGAGATCTCGGTAACTATAAGAGATATCGAAAAGTGAGTAAGATCGTCTTTTTTTGAGAGAAACTCAGTGGTGAAAACCAAAATTTGTTATCGTCTTTTATTTTCGAGTATTATTATCCTATTAATCTAAGCAAATTGCACTGCGAGATATGCACTGTCAAATATTTGTACCGAAAGTACCGAAAATATGAAAATATTAATGTCGATTTGTAACATCGCACATCTGGACTTGCAAACACGTTGCAAGGTCTCGAACACATCGGCTGGGTCGACAAAAACTTGTAGTTCTGCGGCCGTAAAAATACGTTCTACGCCGATATTGGGCAGACTATTTGAGGTAAACATATTAATGCCGCATGAATGCACCGGTGAAAAATACATTCTTATGCCTGCAAGAAATAGTTTTCGGGCTATAGAATTCTTAATACGTTTTACTTTCGACAAGAAAATAATATCTTGGTACGTAGTGTGTAGGATGTTTGTTTTCGCGTCTTGCATAATATAATAAAAAATAATACAGGCAAGGACTCATGATGCATGAATTTATTATTTGATAATAATTATAGAAAATAATTTGCAGTTGGTTTGTTATAAAAGTAATTAATCAATCAATCAGGGGGGCGGCACTATTGAGATTTGCCTACGGCGGCAAAAACGCTAGGGTCGGCCCTGTATAGCAATTTAGTGCTTGGTGTCAATTTGACATGAGTTTTAACCTATAATTTTCTGTTAGTTAAGTTTCACGTACTATTTTAAGGCTCTTTAAAGAGTTATTTCGCCACATTAAACCAATAGGTCCAAACTGTCAAAACGCGATAATCTCCAAAAATAAGTAGAGGTACATTTTCCATTTTAAGTTATTTGTTATTCTGAAAAATATCAAGTGATTGTGTTGTATCAAGCAATGTACGTCAACTACTTTTGGAGAATATGTTGGTCAACAGTTAAAAAGGAAATAACGTCTAATAATGTTAGTGTTTGCCTTAGAAACTAAATTCTCATAGATTTTGTCCATTCATTACAACACAGATACATAATTAAGCACAAATCCAATAGATGGGGTAACACTAATAATGTAGTAATGGTCCTATGATAAAATATTTCGCGCAATGTCCTCACAAAGTGAAACAAACGATGAAATAATTGTCGTTGATTATATTAATGCGAGCGCAGGTCTAATCAACCATTGGAAACGGTATAATAATTCGCGCAAACACGAATCTACGTCTACCACAATACACAGTTTTCATCGACTTAATATGAAATTATCGCGGGCCATTACGCGAATATAAATTTAAAATTCTATTTTGTATCCTCTGTTGTTTTCCTTACACATTCGAGAAATTCGAACGAGACCTTGTGCGATGTTGCCGCGAAGCAGTTAATATAAAGGAGTTCGCCAAAGTATTCAAAACTCTTATAACAAACACAAAGAAAATTAAAACTTTGTCCTGTAACAAAGTGATCTTCTGCAAGCAAGAACTTCGGAATGGACTTTCTTGCTTACTCACCAGGCGTCGCTTACGACTTGATATTCGTTTCCCTATTAGTTTTGAGAAGTTCGCGCTGTTTACTTTCTATTCGTTTCAATAACTAACCTAGTGGAACTAGACATTTGTTGATGCTATTTTCATATCGTATCGTATTTGAAATCCGTTACATGCCAGATGAGCATTGTTTATGCACTATTCTCCATTTGGAGTGACTCTTATCAGCGACAAAAACAAAAAATTTCAAAAACGTAGTCTGTGTTTAAAATACATTTCGTTTGTGTAGAGGAAAACTATTATCTTAATTACAAAGGATTACAGGATTAAATACTGTAGCAAAAACATACGAGATGGACGCTGCCTCAGCATACAGGAAACAACTAAAACCAAATAGGTATTCTATTAGGTCTTTTACAAAGTACCTACCTACATACATATGTAAATAATCAAATTACAAAACACACATTCCAAACGAAAGCGAAGAAGATTAACAAAAGTAATCTGACAGAATCTTGAAATAGAAAATTTGAACAAGAAAAAATGAGATTGAAAAGTAGGGCCGTAGTTCATTGTAGTAGCATTTATTCAGTTTACCTGTAGCTATAATTAAGATTATTTTCAGCTTTGAAGATAATTCATAATGATTTAAGGGAATTAGTTGGAGCTATTCTGTCCCTCACAATTTTATAAACGGTATATTGCACTTAATTTTGTTTTTATTAGCATGGATTTATAGTTTTTTATAGTTTAATACTTATAGACAGTTATCATATATCAGAATACTTGACTAGAAATTTAATTTATTAAATTTGTTTCTCATATTTCCTGGTAGGTAGTATTTTTGTTTTCATAGCAAATTTAATATTACACTGTTGTATTATTCTGTGTCAAATTTGTGATTATTTAAATGTAAAATTTTTATTACACAGAATATTTGAAAACATTTTTGTATGCAATTTTTCTGGAGTCGGAGTCGGACCACAAAAAATATCTGTTTAAATGCAATTGCAAAATAAAATGAGCAATATTTTGATAGCGCAAGCTAAAGTTGATGGTTTTCTGCGAAAGCTTGAACTGTACAAATGTAAATTTCAACCTGGTGATATATCAATCTTCACACAATTGTTCGAGACAATCAGTGCTCACAACGAAGAAAAAAATTCTGCTACACTAATTCCATTCAGCAACTTCTTTGATACATTCGTCGAATTACTCCTGGGCGCTAAAATCGTTTTGTACAGACGTCTAAATGTTTAAAGACGACGATGTTTCAGCTTAAGTTCAATAAATATGGAATTCCAAGCTTATGATATAGCTACATTTTGGACAAAACTGGGGACTGAATATCAAATTTTAGCCGACAGGGCTTTAAGAATTTTAGTTCGTTTTGGTACTAGTTATAAATGTGAAACCGAGTTTTTAACTTTAGTGTCTATATAAACAAAATCTAGGAATTGGGCCAATGACTTTCGGTGTACCCTATCACAAACTAAAACAAACATTAAAAATCTGTCTAAGAAAAAACAACACCAACCTTCTCATTAATTATGTAAACTTTACAGGTGATATGTGAAAAATATATAAAACGTCATTCATACATATGCATATCATACAGCATAATATTTTTTATAAAGGGGTAAAACCCTAATCTCAAGTAGTGAATATGGGTATAAGTACTGAAAAGGTTAAGAAACACTGCTCTACAGACTCTATAGATGAACATGTGGAAAAATTGCATAAATGTCATCATCTCCATCTATTTGCAATATAATAAAGAAGCTAAATAATCTGCTAATCAGCAGTTATATATAGATAGGCAATGCTTTGAATACGCGGACTTCACTGTTGGCATGATAACGGTTAGGTTATTATTACAAATGACTTTTAAAAGATGAGAAAGAAAATTGTTTACAATTTGTTGGATTTTTTCCGAAAGAAGTAGAAATTTCCTCCAATGGTACTTGTTGTGGTGCTTGGTTTGTTTGATATAACACGTTAGTAAATTACACAACTATAAATAGATGAAACATATGCTTTCTGTCATAACACTTTAATTGCTTTTGAATACAAAACAAAGATCAAACATCATCAATCTCAAAAATTATTTATTAGTCGGTGCCGATACTTCATTACGTAATAAAGAAAATAGATAGGAAATTGAAAAAGAATAGAGACATAAAATATTATTAACACATTATGCAGTCACCGCTAACGAAGTTAAAATCTGCGGAATATTGTAATAATTCAGTTGGTAAATATTTGTCGGCTACGTCACCATTGTTTGACAACTAATATCACCAAGTATAAAAGCTGTAACGATGGCCGATATTTTCATAAACACGAAGAACGGTTGCTGTACGGCGGAACACACAACAGCTGATAAAACTGGAGTGAATTAATCTGTTTTTAGTAATTCTGTTTCTTCAAACATTTCTTTTGGAAAGTCAGTGGAGATTTTACTTTTCTGGATAGCTATTAAAATTTAATTAAACATTGAATTTTATTAATTAGCGTACTTTTATTCAAAAAAAATCCGACAAAAATACAATTATTATTTACTGTTTCTTATAGATTTCCAACGCACTGAGTTTGAAGTCAGTGCTTCAAGAATACTTGTGAACATACTATCAGAATTTCTGGTAAAAGTACAAAATGTCAAGTTTACTTTGATATCGGTTTGACGTTCCTAGCAAATTGTGCTCAGTCGCTCCTTATTCGTAAAAATTGCCAATATCACGGTGTTTTGAGTAAGGATTCGTATTCCCGCAAATATGAGTATCGAGCGCGGGTTTTTACTTCAATCCACAACGCTGATGGTCTCCAGACATACATACATTTAGTATTTTTACTGACTTTTCTCGAAAATTTGCTTACGTAGTGCTATAAAATTTCGACGAATTAAGAATAAATCTCTAAATTGAAAAGAAACGTAGAGTTAGGGTATCTGAAAAAACTGATATTTGTTTATGGTGTTCCAAGACACATGTTTAATAGAAACCAGCCTTCAACGTCATACGATCCTTAGCCTTCAACATTATGGATATTCAGCCTTCAGCATAATCTGTTTTTTGCCTGAAGTGATTCAATCACTGCATAAATCCCATTGCGGGAAAAACTATCACAAAAAATACGCCGCAAAGCTGCAATTTTGAATAATATCCTTGAACAGGAAAATCTACGACAATATTAAAATGCCAAGAAGAACAATGACTAAGAAGGAATCTAAAAAGTTAAGTAAATTACTACATTAAACACATTAAGAAAATAACTTTATAAATAAAGTTTCCAGTTCTGTCAAGGAATAGTACTGTTTAGTTTGATGTAAACAATATGGCGTCAACGTTACTGACAAAGGTACGATTAAATGCTTTGTTTGCAAAACCATGAAAAATCCACTGCAAATAAGGCACAAAATAATTGCGTTGTTTGTAATAATATTATTCTGACTGGGAGACTGATTAGGATGCTACTAATATAAGTCTGGTAAAACCATGACTTTTGAACAAGAAAAATTATTGGATGTTGGCCATATTTGCCCCGTGAGTGGACATTTTACCCCAACTTTGGGGTAAATAGGGACAGACGACAAAATTGACAAAAGATGGTTAAGGTTCTTCGGTTTGTAAAATTGGTTTCTTTTTAATCAGGATATACTTTCAGAAATATACCTTCAAATGTCAAAAATAGACCTTTAAGTCCCGCCCTACCCTACATAAAAAACTGTGAAAGAATCAGTTCGTTGCTATAGCAACAAAACCAAACAATTTATAATAATTAAAACAAAAATCACACTTCGGCGCAAATCTTTCACTAATTAAAAGTTGTAATTACTTACCTACAAAATAGTAACAGTGTTTACAAAACTGCAAATGTAAGTCTAAATACGTGATTATCGTCGAATAAATCTCACTCTAATTTGCAGCGGCGATCACGTATGTTTGAATCGTAGAACCGATCAAAGTTATTTCACAAACGCCAAAAACCTGTCATATGGCGCGGCGCATTCACTTAATAACAAACACTGTTTGGTACAATACAAAACTATTATTGAGTTTTGCTAAGAATTTCCGAAGAACTGACAGCTGATAACAACTACGATTTAAGTAGGTCAGTGTCAACTGTCATTGTTAGCGAGAACCGAAGGTGGTGGGGTGGGGTAGGTATCGTCAGGTATCTTGAAAAGGTGTCGGTTAGTCACGCCGTACAGTGGGACAAAATTCCGAAAAGCTGGCCAAAACCTCAAATAAACTTCGATTTAGACAAAAATTGGTTTACACTGGTTTATGAAGTTGCTGATTACGAATCCAACGGCAAAATTACTATGAACAAAATGGCGGGCCCAATATAGCGGACATACCTATGTGACAGAGTTATGTCAGATTTCAGTGATAATAAGTATAGAGGGGTTTTGGAGCACGTTGATTACAAATTTAGGCATTTCATTAGTATATTAATATTATAATACAAGTTTTATAAGAGAAAAAGAAAGCGGCTTCGTTATGAGTTTATAACGAACGCAAAGTACAAAATTTGTATTATGTAATGTGTATGTACACTGTACAGGCTGTCCCAATTTTTTCCCAGATAAAAATGTTATAATATGAAAATAGTTCATATAGATTTATTTTGTTCTCTTTATTCCGTAAAACGTTACGACCGTTTCATACATGAAGAAAACTGATTTTTAAACAGCTATGTCTTCTTTAGGAATTTTGTTTTCTAATATTTAGTTATTTTTCATTAATTTTGCAGTTCTTGTCTGATGCAAATAGTCAACAAAAATCGAAACATACCAATGAAATAAAAGGTGCCCTTCTTTGATTGATCAATCCCTTAACGTATTTCCTACTTTGTGTCATCAAATACGACTGCAAGAACTCGTTTACAGATAAAAACATCTGCACGTTATATTTATTCTTATACATTATAAATAATAAGACTATAATAATACATAATGCCGCTTCTCGGGAAATGTTGAACTCAAATTAATAATAACATTTATTATTAACAATCTGAATCTAAAATAATCGATAGCTTGCTTTTAAAGTAACACCTTACAAACAAAACATTGCGTTTTTATTTTTGAACTATTTACATTTGTAAAAGCGATGGTAAACTTTATCAAGTTAATTATCGCTCACGACATGCACAATTTGAAAAAAAAACATCATTGCAGCCACATGGCGTGAAAAGGCAAAATCAATTCCTAATGAATTTCGTTAGCTAATACAATAACCTAAAAGTCTAAGTTTCCCACTTTGTGGAATGTGTTGGTATAGGTTACTATTCATCTATTATAAAAATTAAGTCTCGAAAATTATAACGTTTTCGCAAGGGTACCAAATATGACCGTATTTTAAGCCGATAAACATTAGTTTTTAAGTCAATTAAAACAGAAATAATTTAACATACTTCAATCAATCGAATCCATCACGTAAAAATTAAATATTACTATTTATTTCCGAGATATGCTATTTTAAAGTTCGCCGTTTTTGGTCTATCTTCTCGCCTAGGTCCAACGCTCTCATGAAAGACCAACTTTGAACTCAACTACCGAGCTTAGTATAAAGAGTTTCCCCTTTCAGGGCTGAACGCAGTAATCATTTGTCTATGTAACCAAAGGCAAAATTCTCCGAATAAAAGTTTCATTGTTTCAGGTTTTGGCCAGCTTTTCGGGATTTCGTCCCACAGTGCGCCGCAGTGTTGTCAGATGGGAGGGAAATTTCCTTTTGGGAGGAATTTTTGACCCATATAGGGAAAACGAGATTAATGTATAAAAGAGGCAATTTTCGTATTTGTCTCAAAGTTGTAAATTTTTAGCAATTTTACCGTCGTTGCATTGAAATTTAACCCCCCCCCCACAAAATCTGGTTACCCTTAGCAATGGGAAATCGAGACGAAAAGTGGGAAAAATACAAATATTGGTGGGGGTAAGTCGAATGCAATTTGAGTTTAACGAACAATATGAACTGTGATATCTTTATTTTCATGTGACATTACCAACACATAACACAAGAGGAAAATGCTCAAAAATAGTTAATAGTTAACTTTTGCGAAGATAAGAACAAAATTAGTCACATTTTTACGACTTTGGTCGAGAATGTTGCAATTATTATTATATATTTACAAATACTTGTTGATATATAATTAACAGTAATTACATCCATATGGTATGAATAAAGGAATAACGTGTTGGTGCATCATATCTTGAAATTAACCCCAATAATCTACAGTAATCTACAACAAATTATTTCTAAGCAATCAAATCGATAGGTAACATAGTCTTGAGCTGACCTTTCTATTTTATCTTCTGGCGTGGGAGCTGAAAATCCAAGCGGCTTTGAAAGTTCCCATTATTGACTGTCTTAAACATGCTCAATATTTTTCGTTAAAATTTTTATTTTTTCATGCAAGAAAAAGCGTAGTGTGTATTGATATATCGGGCGCTACTGTCTACTTTGTAATTATGTTGGCATGCCTGAATTTTTTCATTATTGGGTTACCAGGGATGCGAGTTTGTCAGTTTTTAAGTGTCATTTTAATAACCTCAACTTGAGGAGTCTCCATAACGACCCAAGACTCCAAAGCTGACAAACCATGTAACTTAATATAATATATAACAACTAACAACAGTCGATTTGTATCTGGAAAGCGCGCGATCGTTTGTCATGACAACATCGATAATTAAAAATTAACACCGCCGCACTAACTTAATAATAATTGCAAAAATTCTTGTTATTTTCAATTTTCGGCCAAATTGGCTAAATTAAATTAAAATCGCCTTAATCACGAGAAATTAGTAATGCGATAGGTGTTTACTGTTTGACGTGCTAATTTTTCGGCATATATTAATTGCGAATGCTGTTATATTTAGACCGAAGTGACTTCTAGCTGAAACGCAGTAGCGAAAAAGAACTTGACTGAGAAAGGTCAAATCGTTTTAAGTTTCTTAAAAATATTTTTGGCAATATGCTATAATCAAATAATCTACCAATTTCGACTTTTCTTTTCTACAATAATTATGGTCCTACATAATATTAAATCATTACATATAGTTTATTTTGATATGTTTTGTTATAACTTTGTGCGACTTTTGTGGACTCTTTTATACAATAGAAATGCAACAAAAACAAAGCTCAAACAAATCATAATTTATTGCTGGAAATGAAGTCTAACTAAACAACTATACCAACAATGCAAAATATGGATTACCACTGCATAGCTAAAATAATTGTATTTCTAATCTAATTTGTTTAATGGCAAACTATTTATTGGTTGTAAAGTCAAGCATTCACTATCGTCACCACAATTCACAAACAACACTAGCTTAGCTATAATTTATTTGATGGCATATCAATACAAAACATATAAGTTTATATTTTATTTTCTAGTCCGTTTCTACTCTGATTACCAAACTCAGATCAAAGTTATCAAATACCACACAAGAGCTTCAGACGTCATCATAGCAAACACATGGAAAAAGTGAATAACTATTGATAATTTATTATAAATACTAATGAATACTATATTTATAATTTTATTTATTTGTTTTATTTTTTATTTCGATAAAAGAATTGCTAGCCCAGCGGTAAATTGGAAAGCAAATGCTGTTTCATAAAAAATATTTATTACTAAAACGATTTTACAGAAAAAATATATTATTAATTATAGTGTGTCGAACTTTATCATTGTATTTATTACGAACTAAGAAAAACAATTTCATATGCTCCACATGTACTCCAGGCAATAGGTATTTTAACTGGAAATACTGTAAGAGAGTATGAACGTCTCTATATATAAACTTTATATATTATTTTACAAATAAATATTTTGAAAATTTTTGTAAACTTATGAATTCTAAGACAGAAGTTGTCCACCATGTGTTTCGAAAAAGTTGAGGTTATAAAAATAAACTACAATCCAACCATTTAGTTTCTATATCATGTCTGCTGCTTCAGAATAAATAAAAATTGTTGTTGGTATTTCTGGTTGAACTTGTGCAAATCCCACCTCAGAGTATGGCAATTCTGCCACATGTTCATCCATACTTCTATGAGCTTCCTATAGGTAGTATTGTAGTCGGTTTGGAAACTGACATGGTGATGAGGTCAATCCAGTAATTCATCGTAAATTTAAGTAACTAATTATAATAAATTTTTTTTTCGCTAAACTCCAAAGTTTTCTTGGTGCAAAAGAAACAATCCGTTGAATGGTTTGTGTTGTTGTCAATCATTGGAATTCCCAGAATTCCCTCAATGTAATCGCACAACTCGCACAACAGAAAGCAGAAAGCAGATGTCATTCTGAGTAAAACGTTTCATATCGACTAATATATGTTAACAAACCCATATTTTAAACGGCAGTAACTTCGTAATGAATAAAAGAACCAATAAGAGCACATAAAACTCTGAAGAAAACAGTTAAGTTTCCTGTGGATGTATTTGTTTCTTCATCCTTTTTTCTTCAATTCATTTTTATTTGTTTTTCTTATTAATTACTGTTATTTACTTTTCATTATTGTAATGGCATTCATTGTTATCTTCCTTAGATTTTGCAGTGTTTCACAATTGTTTAACTTTCGATTATTTTTTCCTTTGTTTTGTTAGACAGCAATATAAGGCAAGAGAATGAATTGGTGTTTTGTGGATCAATTTTCAGGATTTCAGAGAAATACATATTTTAAGGGTTAGGTATATTGTCATCATGGTATATCAGGGCTCTGATATACCATGATGCCAAAAGGCATAAAAATCAATCGACAAGGCCATGTACCCCAGAGTCATCAATATTTTCCTAATTTTTAATTGCACCTTTCTAAGCACAGAATTTGTATGCTACCATTAGAACAATTAAAAAGCAACTATTTGAAACAACAAGAACCATAAGAAGTTACTATTTAATCAAAAATGTCGATGACGTTATTAGGAAAAAACAATTGATTGGTTGCAAATTGAATATGATAATTAAATATATGAATAAGTAAATTTTAACAAGTAAAAATGATAACAGTTTCAATTTTAATGATATATTCCATGATTTGCCATTGTACCTATTTGATAATACATTTTATACAATATTAATTCTTATAAAGTGAAAGAAAATTGTAAGCACATATAGGGTGCCTCAAAAGGTATGGTCATACATTAAGGGGTTATTCATTTTTGTTGAAATACATAAATTTACTTTTGACCAATTCAAGGGCTACTGAGTTATTAAACAATTAATTTATTTATAAAACTATAAATTGGCATAATTATTAAATAAACTGTAAAAAATGATTGCGTTAGTTTGTCAAAAGGTATCATGATTATTTATAGCAATAAATAGAAGCTTTAATGAGTTATTTTTGACATTTTTAAACATTTTTGAGAAAACAGAAACGAGAAAACCCTTAAATTTTACGTTCATAATTAGATTGCTTCTAAACGAAATAAATCGTTCAGCAAATTGACAGATATGTACATATTTAAGACATAACACATATTGAAGGCTTTTTGTATCTGTATGATGGTCATGGGCTGTATTGATGGGCATATTTGAACAGTAATAATAACATTCTTCCTATATACATCTAAGTCAATATTAACTTTAAAATTTAGAATCTATGTCTAGTCTATTCATGTTGTTTGGGTCAGTCATTGATCCAAAGACGAACAAAAAGAAATGCAAATTTTCAACGTTTTTAAAAATAAACATAATTTGTCTATCAAATTCTGCAGTGCTATAAATATAACCATTCCTCGAAATATAGATCAACCAATTGAGATGCAGTATTGTTTCTACTACGACAAATTGAGGAGGTACTCTAAATTTTCCAATCCACAGCAAATATTTGCTTGAGCGAGTAAAGAAAAAATAGTGGCGCCCAGAGTTCGAAGTCCGCAAGCTTACATACATCAGACATTGTTTTCTCGTCTCCTCTGCTAATAACAACTTCAAACACTTTGCATGGAGTTGCCACGTTTTCTTGCTCTATAAAATCTACAATGGCGTTGTGTTGTTCACAATTGAGAGCACTCACAGTGACACCAGACAATTTCATGCATTTTTTCTATGGGTGTAACCCCAAAAATTTAAGGCGTGGAGAGGCATCAATATGCAAATTTGACTTGCAAATTTCTGCGTACAGAACGACTTTATATTCTTCTGAGAATTTTTTATTCAAACAACATGATATGTACGTACTTTCATACATTCTTCTCCAGGGTACGTTTCAGAAAAAGAATACAGTTTAGAGAACAAAAGAACGTACACACAGTATAATCGCCAACATTAACATATGATTCATTTATACAGTGTGTAAATGGATAACTATTACAAACAAATATATGGTATACAGGCTATATATTCATAAAGTTTATTCAAAGTATTTTATGACCAATTTATATATATATTCTTCTTATGAAAGAATGGTTGGTCAAAATAGGTTAAAAGCAACTTTTGACAGGCAAATAATATTTGGCAGTACATATGTATGAAGAAATCAGAAATTGGCAAAACAAAAACTTATGGAAGGTATAAATCAATACCTTAAAAAATATTTTACTTGCAGTCATACAACATTATAATAATTTGATGGCTGATGTTTTGCAGAAATTGACTCAAATAAATCGTTGTTTTATTAGAGGCAAAAATATATTTATTTGCTACAAAGCCGTTTTTTGAGTGTTTGGATTAATGTATTTATTTTACTCTAATAAACAAATATTATTTGTAGCAATTACATATAAAACTTGGCTCTATTATGTGCTTAGAAAACATTGTAGCATGATAGTCATCAAAAACAAATATTGAAAGCCTAACAAATTTCATCACCACTTCCTTTAAATAAACCTAGGCTCATGTATCATTGACAAAGGAAATTTTCACAGGCCAATGGGAAAACAACAAAATACAAAACAAGATCAATGTAAACCACGATTTATTCAAAACACATTCCTGTATTCAGGCTTTTAAAAATATGTAATACGCATCCATAAGTTTTCAATTGTTGAGTTATAATCTGCGTGTCCTTAAATTTTGAGGCCAAGGATACGTGTTGTGTCCCATAATAAGTTCCTAGGATAATCAAACTTTAGCATATATAGCGGTTCTTCCAGTTTATAATATATGGTCAATAGTTAAACAAACATGAATAAATTTAAAATAATGAAATCGATATACAATGGAGGATTATTGCTAAAACACACTGTATTTTTGCCAGTGCAAGTTTGATCAAAAATCCAGAGTCTGTCAGGTTTCTTTAATTCAAGTTAAAATAAAACCATGTCCAAACAAATGAGTCCAAACGAGATAAAAATATAACTCTTTCCATTACGTAAACATCTCAAAATCGAAACTACGTAAAACAAACAGAGAACATATCAAAACTTAAATAATATCGAAGTAGATATTATATATAATATAATATATAATCAATCCGATTACTCCATTAAAAGCAATTTGATACACTCTTTTTCCTTATTATATCTACTGGAGCTGTTGAGCAATCTGTTTACTTAACGCTGATCGACTTTCTACCATCGAAGTATAAAGTTATATACTTTATTTCTTATTTTGCTAATTGGATTTTTCCATTGTCACTCGTTTTTCGTCCACTTTCTACTTTGGGCAATGGGCAATGCACCCGACGAAAGAGAAACTACGTGCATGGAATAATTTTCCAATGCTGCATTCGTCATAACGAAGCTAAACAAAAATATGTTTACAAGTTGCCTCGTATGAGAGACATACGAATCCACGGTGGTATTGTAACCGGTAGGCGTACAAGTTATCGAAACAGGTACCACGACTAGGTAACCTGAATTGTAAACAGTTCCTTGACCTAGTCACTTCCCATACGACGAATTAATAATGCATATATAACGCATTGGATATTGTTCCATTTGGCTTCTTCCTCTCTGTTTGGCCGTGATAGGAGTTTTTCATTATTTTCTATATGATTCACCGACATAACGAAGGTACGAAACAATTGTTATTTCTTGGCATCTTTATTTTAATGGGTCAAAACCGCAAAATTATCATCGCTCACCTTGAGCTAATGTTAATAGGATCGTTTTTTTGCGTTTTTTGGTTCAGGTTATTGGGTTAAAGCCTACACAAGCTCTTCGCGCAAACTTGAAGGTGGCCGACAATGCTAATCTGTTGATGTGTTTTAAATTGGATTTTGGCTTAAAGCGGTGAGACCTTCAACGAAAGATGCAAACATTTAAAAACTTGATAATACTTAGTTTAGTCCATTAAAAAATCCACCTATACGTCGATTTTTAATTATTAGTATACACATTTCTATGAAATATTCCGACCATCAATTGTTACTAAATTATGACATCATCGACACTTTTTTTAAACGGCAAACCCATTTTGTCTTACTGATTTTGGTAGATCATTTAATCGTCTAAATGGCATCGGAAATACTTTATGAGCAGACATTTGAAGATTGTAAAATATTAATAATTTTTTCTAATGCTATTTTGAAAATTTTCGTTTGTGACTTGAAGATGAAATTGCGTTTTGGGTAGAACTAATTGCCCTGAAAGCCAATCTGGGCTCCAAACTTGTCTATCGCGCAAAGTTTTTGAAAAAGTAGGATGAAAGTGGAAAAAACGCTATTTTGGTAATTTTTACAAATTTATTTATTTATACCAGCTGAACCTATTGTCCTAGAAACCTCAAAATGGTCTCATAGTAAACCTCAATCTTTGCACTTTTACTTTAAATCCCAAAAGTTTGTTCGCAACTGTTATTGAAGCTCTTATAGCGTTTATAGCGCACTATAGCATTTATAGTGCTGTGCGGACGACTAGACCAAAGAAACGTTAAAAAATCTGATGTGGCCAGGCACATAACTTTATCATACAATATATAAAATTAATAGTTTAGCTGCATGAGAATCTATGTTATTGAGATAAATCGTAGGTATTGTCACACACAGACATTTTTTTGTACCTTGGTCAAAAATGTTCAGGGGACCCAAAAAGACCTATTTCCGCTAAAATCTCAAAAAAAATTTTCGGCACGATTACAATACTTTACATACTGCGTATGATAAAGTAAAAAACGCACTAATCTGACGTGATATGCAACTGTTCAGCTCAAATTTGTATCCAGCACAGATAATTCAATGGTAAACGCCTATTTGCTTTTCATAGACATACAAAAATTATGAATATTACCATAATTCTTAACTGTCTTTTTCTCGAAAATTTTCCTATGTAAGGCGATATATTTTAGGAATTATCTTTAATACAATTAACAGATCTATGAATATCAGTACAAAAATATGAGGTTGCCATTTAAAAAAAGTGCTAAAGTCAAAAACTATTAAAGATCGGAAATTTAATTTGATGTAAATATGTACATTTTGATAATTCAAAATCGATGTGTTCGAGGATTGTTTCGGAGATACAGATAGAAGAAAGAGTCTGAGCCTGGCCCTGGAAAAGCACGATAATAAGCCAACTAAACTGGCCCGCCCAACATTTCTATCAAATTTGGCATATATCTATAAATAACACCACTCCAATAGTCTCCAAAATTTCATGACACTTAGTGGTATATCATAGTTACTTAAATCACGTTTAAGCTGAAGTTGATGATTCATATTCAGTCCACTAATAAACACATTGGGTTATGCTGTTGTTTTAGTTTTCTCAATGACAATAATTTACAAACATTTCCCTATCATATACTGGAAACGGTTAGCGCGGATCGCAACAAATACGTACGGTAAACGCCGTCGTATTACGTTTCCATCCATTCGCCAGCATTCCTTTAATTCGATAATTTAATTATTCCGGAGCGAACTGTTTACACAAGAGCGCCTGCTGTTCGCTTTGTTATTACACGCGGTCTATAGGGTGTGCTAATTTACTGTCAATATACGATATTCGTACCTGTTCGCACACACTCAGTCGACACCGCGCGCCAGTTTGTGTTCAAATTCGTTCTTTTTTGTGCTGAAAAATTCCAATGGATTTGTAACAGGCCCGATTTCGACAGATACCATATACACTTGAAAGGAAAAATGTCTATAACGAAATAAGCAAAAACACCGTATGTAGGTACTGTAAATTTCTTTAATTAATTAGGCACTTAATTGACGGTATTTGAAACAATGAATTAGTGACTACAGTAATAATAATAACTTTTCTTTCCAAAATGGACACAAAAATTTAGTTTGAGAGGGTAGTTTAACAGTTTGGCTTCTTCTGTAAGTTTGTAAATTCGTCTTCAGATAGCTGTTTCAATTTATTTTTGCATACGTAGTAAGTGTGTGCCAATTACAAAGCCACATATGCGGGCCTATGACAGGCCAAGATTGGCCCATTTAGTTATTCGAGTTCAAATTGTGTACAGTTACGTGATTTCGGAACGTGTGGTTTATACTTTAGTTAGATATGCCCAGGAAATATACTTCATTAGTTGGCCATTAACATCAATAAACAATTATTATCCCATTAATAGATATATGTTTCGATATTTTTCCCTAAAAAACGTTTTTTGCAGATAGTAAAGTCATAAAATCGTAAAGTTGTGTTGTTTCTTGCATTGTTTGGTATGGTTTTTATTGTTTATTTTTCTTTGTCTTGTTAATACATATTTCAACCGGCTAGCAGTTTTAAGGATTTGAAAAATAATTAGGTCCACACTGACAGTTTTACGGAGAATGACGAGAATTACGAGGAAAGAAGAGAGAAGTCTTTTTCTTTTGAAATTAAATCTAAATGGTTTAAGTTAAGAATTTTAAGTTATTTTCTTAGTTTCCCAGTCGTATCGGATCCAGAATATGATACTTATGGCTCCGTGCCGCAGTCCTCTATTCCATGTGTCTCCCCATTATGTACGGAGTCTTAAAACATTTAATGAAGATATAATAAAAGTATTGAAAGAACCAAATTTAAAACGGTTTGAAAGTGAGAGATATCAACAAAAGATGATGTCAACCATCAAATTGAAGATCACATTGCACACCAAACTCAGAAAAAAATTAAAGTTGACAATGAAACCGAAGATGATTTAGTTTACTCATCATTTGACAAATATACGACTAATTTTTTACGATATTAACTTTAATATTGCCTAATGTTGCTGGAATGTTTATTAGATGTCGGCAAAATTATGAGGATGTAGGTACTCCCTCCACTATACATCACCGTTTTTTCCCCCATTTGATTGGGAATTCCTGATGAATCTACGTTACGTAAATGTAACATTCTTAAATGTTATTTAAGTATACTGATTACTGACTAAAATAAAGACAAACGTTAATGAAAAATTCTGGGTTTGTGCAGACGAAACAGCTGACACATTAGGACGTTGTGTCGTAAACGTTGTCATAAGAATTTTACATTCAAACATTCCCTGTAAACTACATTTTTTGCTTTATTCTAATCTAGAAGATCTCAGAATTGTTCCTGCAAGAGGGTTTTGCAAAATTCGCCCTAGTTCTGGAGTTGTAGGCGGTGATTTGTGTGTGCGTTGATCCAGTGTTGTGTGTCTAGTTTTCGTTCGATCGTTCATTTTTTAAAAATTTTTGTGTTATTTCATTTTTACAGCGTTCTATATCACGAAAAGAGCGGCGAAAATCGACCTTTTTCAGGCATACGACTCCCATTTTGTTAAAAATCAAGATATTGAGAAACTGAACGATCGAACGATAGCCAACAAAATAACAATTATGAAAAGGTTTAACTTTTTTGTATCAGACGACCTGCACACGTGTAATCATTGTTACCGTTACACATTAATGCTTGCACATACGCGCGCACAAAGCAATCTGCAAGGTCACCGAGATCATCACAATAATTTTGAAATTGTTAATTTTATACACCAATATTAACACAAAAGAATAAAAAAACTTTGTTTATAAATCTTGTGTGGTTCTTTCATTATTAATTCCTTAAAATAGGCTCGAAAAGCGGCCAACAAAGCGGAAGACCCTAATAAAATGACAGGTATCTGAAAAAGTTTTTTGTAATGTAAATATTTTGTTATTTCTGTTTAATTGGCGATATGTGGGCACAATAATCTATTGAGCTGCTATTTTGTAAGTATGAATTTCAGTCTATAACAGCACCCTTTCTGACTAAATTAAGTATCAAGCATAAAATGTTCGTTTACACCACCATGTTGCTATAATAGAAGAACAGATTTTGCAAGAAGTAGATATAATTTAATATGGAGACAAACATGAAGCTTTTCAACTTGCTTAAGGTTTTTTTTGTTACTATACCCTCAACAACAAATACTAGTATTTAAAGCAGAAAACATAAACGTAAAAATAATAAGTATGTGGCGAATTTCTTTACCTGTGATGAATATAAAATTAGTAAATAGACGTAACAAAATTCAACGAAAAAGTTTTTCCAGTTTAACGATTTTACCTTTACGTAAAAACAAAATATTTAGGTACGAACAATCTCTAGTTTGTGATGAGCTCTGACAGCGGTCATATGGTTATTTTTGACATTTCTTCATCCGCCAATTATCGCTTTTTGCGCTTGTTTAGTGGGATTATTTAAAATGCGAATAGTTGGTCTACTTGCATAATATTCATTCATGACGTATGACTTCTATAATTATCCAATTTTATCTTAAAGAAGAAAAAAAAAAATTTGCCAAGATGTTTTATTGTCACCAATATGAAATATTGAAAATTTGTCTCGATCTAACAATTTCTTTTGCCGTAACTATTCTTGAAACATTTTACAAAAATGTAAAGTGTTTAACAAACTTAAGATGCAATAGCAAGTTGTTATGTAATAGTTTGATATAATCTATAAAGTTTAATATAATCTATAAGGTAAAATTTGAAACCGTTGATAAAGTTTCGGATAAAAGATAAAAGCAATTCTCGCTTTTATTTAATGCATCCCGGAATCCAGGGATTACAATATCTTTAATCCCGAAATCCCGGGCTTAGTATATTGGCCTTAGTATGCTGAGGTTGGATTTCACGATACCTCCATAGTTTTTCCGAACTCTAATCATCATGTTATAGCAATAAAAGACGTAATTCTTTCTAGTAAGAATCATAAAACATCACCAATTACCAGGTGTTAATTTATTTATGACAAGTATATTATAAAGAAGCATTCGTCTAGCAAAAATTATCATATTATGGTTCTTGTCATCTCATCATGGAAGCTGTTGCCCCAGGCTTGTTTTACACATGAATTACCTAATACTAATACGTTCGTCTTCATCTTCTCTGGTATCCAGTGTAACAGTAACAGGTAACATAAATAGTCTCCGGTCTTCAGTCTTGTCCTAGCCTACACCTAGAATTTGGGTATTTGATCGTTTATGTAGATTAGGGACGAATGGAACGTTGACCTAACAGGTTCCCGTGTACCGTTAGATGTCCACTGACATGCATCCGAGCCGAACTTGGACGGCTAAGGTCGTTTAGTAAACGGCATACCAATTGCGAATGAAAGCTTTTGCTTCGATAATAACTACCTATAAATTTTGACGGGCCTGACAGTCTCTTCCGCGAATACCACAGCACGATTTGATAAACTAGGCGATTTGCTTGCGGCCGACGGCCGACAACGCGGACGTATGCGCAAGAATCATAATTGTCTCATTAATTTATGTTCGGTTGTTCGGTTGTGGTTACTGTAAAATTGTGTGAATCCCATAACCTAAATTAATTTATTGCTTCACGTGCAAGTAAATTATAATGCAATACCAATAGGATGTCGTATTTTCAAACAATAGTTAATGCAGTTGTAAAAGCACAAGAAAAAATCATTAACTTGCCTCGTGCATGTTATGCCTTTTCTTACCATTTGTTTGAGAAAATTGCCAGTTTAACTGCTTTCTTTGGTACTTATTTTACCGTCAATTACAACCAAGAGTCGTAAAAGCATGATCCGAACAACACATCTTAAATTGCCTCGTGGTAAATTTCGTCATTCTACTACAAGAATCACATCAATCAACTTCTGAATAATTGCATCGACATGATTATGAGAAAGTTAAGAGTTAGTTCAGGTTCTTAAGGTCAAGTCCTTACAAACCCAAGCATTGGGTCAGATATGTTGAAGATACCTTTGTGGTTTGGCCACACGGTAGAGATAAACTTACTGAGTTCCTTAGCCACCTGAACAATGTTAATCCTTCAAATTCAAATCAAATTCACGATGGAAATAGAAGAGCATAATCAGCTGCCATTTTTGGTTGTGCTGGTATACAGAACGTCAACGGGTACGCTTGGACATACAGTCTACCGTAAGAAAACACATACCGATCGGTACTTGAACGCCAAATCACACCACCATCCGCAACAGAAGAGAAGTGTTATTAACACTCTGTTCAACAGAGCCGAGAAGGTGTGCGACTCCAGCACCTTGGACGACGAACGGAAACACTTGGAGTGGGCTCTACGTCAGAATGGATACACCAAGTCTGACATACGAGGTGTCACATAAAGACAATCGCAAGTCTCAGAGGAGCGACTAGAGTCAAAGGGGTTCGCTTGCTTACCGTACGTAAGTGGGGTATCAGAAAGAATCGGTAGAATACTGAAGAAATCGGGTATCACGGTAAGGTGCAGAGCACCAGCAAAGGTAAAGGATCCTTTGCCTAACCCAAAGGATATCACACCCCTCCTGAAGAACGAAGGGGTATACAAGATAACATGTGAGTGTGGAACATGCTATGTAGGACAGACAGGACGAAGTATCGAATGTCGAGTCAAGGAGCACAGTAGAGACACCCGGCTACGCAAGATTCAACAGTCCGCTGTTGCTCAACACTGCCACGAGTCGGGACACACAATTATTTTCGATGACGTGAAGATGTTGCCAAGGGTTGGTAATTACCATCAAAGGCTTATTAGAGAAGCCATCGAAATTTACAAACATCCTAACATCAATCGCGAGGACGGTACTGACATTAGTAGGGTCTGGAAATCGATCCTAACGTGGTCAGGTGGAAAATCAAATGGGAGCGATAGCTCCAGATGTGCGCTGTGAGGTGTATATACAGGTATATAAGGGAGAGTTTCTTGGTAGGTCTTCAGTATTCAATTAGCTTTGAAGAAGCGAGCAACATGGTTCGCGAAACGTCAGCATTAACAAATCTTGACACACGGCATAACCCGGTGATTCTGGCCGTGAAAGCCTACATACTTATTTAGTTATGATTCTTATACCACATTAGATATCAATAAATTTCATTGGGATGTTAACTTTATGATTGATTTAATTAGCTTTCTTCAATTTCTAGTACATTGTGTGTTTTGAATTCTAAAAAATGTGCTCAAATTGCTCTGACAAATTTAGTCAGTAACAATAGATTTGTTGGCTTTATTCCATCTTGGATTTCCTTCCTATTGGTGATTTCTTTTGCTTCATGGTCATCATCATAACCGGATCCTCAACCCATGTCTGAATCTTGGCCTGCTCTAGATAGACTTTATGGTCCTGCTTCATGGCATGCTTATAAAAAAAGCTGTAGCAGACATAAAAATGTTATTCTAGTTCCTTTTTTGTTTTCCTTGTTTCTGTTTCGTATTCTTTTCTCGTATATTTCAAGTACACTACCTATTAAAAGACCTCCCTTCTATTTTATCTTGGTATTTCACGTAATCAGTTTAACAGCGTATGTGTAGAACCAGACTCCGAAAATTGCTGTGGCAGTTCGTTACGAATGCGCGTCGCCCTTGCATTTACTTGGAACAATGCATCTTTTGCGACACAATTTCCTCCACTGGCGTTAATTCGTGCCGTTTAAAACAAAGACGTTGTCGCCAATGTCATGTCTAATGTGATTCACCTAGCGTAAACGGAAAATACGCCTCTTCCTCTGTCTATGTGGAAAATACTTAAAGAGCACCATAACGCTTTATCACGTACGTCAATCTTGTAATTTCTTTAATTTTATATGCAATCATCGGATTACTGCACGTATTATGACGAATCTTGACAATCTAAACTGTACCTCTTTCACAAAACTGGAGAACAACTTATGTAAGATGAAACAGTTATTCTGAATGAAGGCAATAGATACCCCGTATCATTAAAAACTGATTTTTATCAAAGAAGCAAGTGTCCATCATCAATGGTAAAGGTAATGACCAATTAACAAGTCAGTGAAGACCTGGTTAGAAGAATCTGGACAATATCATAGCAAATATTGCACAAATAAATTATACATCGTATTCAGATCATTTTATTTCATATATGGATATACATTTCGTATCAATTGGTGTTATTGATGATGTTTCCCTGCTCCTCGGTCTTTGTAATCAACACAGGAAGGTTACTGTCGTGCTCGTCCAAAATCATGGCGTACTGATGTACTGTCTTCCATGACAGGATGTCGGAGCGGGCCTGGTCTGACATATCGGTTATTGCATTTGGGTTGGGTTTCATTGTGGTACACTGGAATTTAACACTCGAAAGATTGGCAGAATAAATAAGACTAAATTTTGACGTTGACAGGTCTAAATAGTACTCATAATTGTTGGCATAGAAACGAATCATTTTTAAGCGTCTATGATTTGGACCAATTGGGGCAGTTAATTATTTAAATTGTCTCATCTCAGTCGTTCTAAGCTATTTTTTCTGATCTTATTCTTAATTATTGATGGGGCTTGTGCTTCAAACTATATCGACTGTTATCCGATATTCAGAAGTATATACTGGACCTGTTTGGACTTCCTTTATAACATAACCCAATACCTTGTCAAAGGTAAGGTTGCCAATAACCTAGGCAACCAAATCTACCAGAATATCAAATGTTGTAGAAAACTTGTAGAAAAGTTGTAGAAATCTAGATAGATAAACGCAGGGCCACGATAAAGTTTATTTTATTATGTCACAGTATGTATAAGTTTGTCACAATATGTATATGATTACTAAAATACTATTTACGCGTTGCACATAATGGTTATATAGATATAGAAGACGATTACAAAATTTAGTAGAACGTTGCCGACGAATCTGATGCCCCGGAGTCACGTGATTTTGATCCTAAAAAATAGAAATCCGGTATTAGAGATGGATCTGTTCACACCTTATCAGATTATAAAATTGTCTTCAAATTTGAAAAAAAAAATTCTGATCAGTGCTGAAGATTATGTGACCAGAATTAAAAACATCATACGGGAAAGACCAAGTTTTCAGTTTAACTTTGAGTCCTTGCTCAAGTTTCAAGAGCTTTTGATAATTTAACGTCATCAAATTCGTATTCATCACAAAAAAACTTTGTACGTCTATTTTTGTCCAACATTTTTCCATAAATCTATGTCTTATGTTATATTTACCGTTTGTGGATACACGCTTGGCTGCTATAGTCCATGAAGAAAACAGCAAAAGTAGAAAAGTAGAAAAAAGCTGTAACTCATGAACTTTAAGATCATTCATTACAATTTTCGCAGTCTCTAATAGTTTAATGATTAACATTTAACGGAGGACAACATGCCCAAGCAAAAAAGCGTAAAACAGTAGTACAATTGGGTTCTGGCGTAATATAATGCATTGTAATTAATGATTTTTATAGCGCCTTGCAATTTACATCTACGGAGCCATGACTCCAAATCTGGAAATGTTTTGTCAGTATCACTTGTTATCTACTTATGATCATATCATAAAATAACTTCCTTTAAAGCCAAAAGGTGACAAACTATTTTTTCTACTTTGCGTTCGTTATAAACTCAAAACACCGGCTTTCTGTGTCGTTATGAAAAACACTAGATCGCAAACTTTTAGTTTTCAAAGATTGATGATATTGGCGTCAAGTGTCAAATAAAGCTGACATCTGAAGCACCATTGGCTCGCCTCAATCGTAACACCTTAAATGATGACCAGTTTCAAACTGCAGTAACTAGGGTAATCTAGGCAACTAAATCTACCAGAATATCTAATGACGGTATGTTTCATTTTTCCGTTTGTTGCTGTAGAAAAGTTGTAGACATCTAGATGGATAAACGCAGGCCCACGATAAAGTTTATTTTATTATGTCACAGTATGTATAAGTTTGTCACAATATGTATATGATTACTAAAATACTATTTACGCGTTGCACATAATGGTTATATGGATACAAAAGACGATTACAAAATTTAGTAGAACGTTGCCGACGAATCTGATGCCCCGGAGTCACGTGATTTTGATCCTAAAAAAATAGAAATCCGGTATTAGAGATGGATCTGTTCACACCTTATCAGATTATAAAATTGTCTTCAAATTTGAAAAAACATAATGTCTGATCAGTGCTGAAGATTATGTGACCAGAATTAAAAACATTATACGGGAAAGACCAAGTTTTCAGTTTAACTTTGAGTCCTTGCTCAAGTTTCCAGAGCTTTTGATAATTTAACGTCATCAAATTCGTATTCATCACAAAAAAACTTGTAGTGACTTTCCAGCCAGGTATTCTGGTATTGGAGTAATATTGAGCAAAAGTGCGTATCCCTAAACCAGGAAATAATAGCCACGTTATGTTGACGTGCGTACGTCTATTTTTGTCCAACATTTTTCCATAAATCTATGTCTTATGTTATATTTACCGTTTGTGGATACACACTTGGCTGCTATAGTCCATGAAGAAAACGGCAAAAGCAGAGCCATCTAAGAAGTATTATAGAACAAAAGCTGTAACTCATGAACTTTAAGATCATTCATTACAATTTTCGCAGTCTCTAATAGTTTAATGATTAGCATTTAAGGCAGGACAACATGCCCAAGCAAAAAAGCGTAAATCAGTAGTACAATTGGGTTCTGGCGTAATATATCGCATTGTAATTAATGATTTTTATAGCGTCTTGCAATTTACATCTACGGAGCCATGACTCCAAATCTGGAAATGTTTTGTCAGTGTCACTTGTTATCTACTTATGATCATATCATAAAATAACTTCCTTTAAAGCCAAAAGGTGACAAATTATTGTTTCTACTTTGCGTTCGTTATAAACTCATAACACCGGCTTTCTGTGTCGTTATGAAAAACACTAGATCACAAACTTTTAGTTTTCAAAGATTGATGATATTGGCGTCAAGTGTCAAATAAAGCTGACATCTGAAGCACCATTGGCTCGCCTCAATCGTAACACCTTAAATGATGACCAGTTTCAAACTGCAGTAACTAGGTAATCGAGGCAACTAAATCTACCAGAATATCTAATGACGGTATGTTTCATTTTTCCGTTTGTTGCTGTAGAAAAGTTGTAGACATCTAGATGGATAAAAGCAGGCCCACGATAAAGTTTATTTTATTATGTCACAGTATGTATAAGTTTGTCACAATATGTATATGATTACTAAAATACTATTTACGCGTTGCACATAATGGTTATATAGATACAAAAGACGATTACAAAATTTAGTAGAACGTTGCCGACGAATCTGATGCCCCCGAGGTACGTGATTTTGATCCTAAAAAAATAGAAATCCGGTATTAGAGATAGATCTGTTCACACCTTATCATATTATAAAATTGTGTTATTGTCAAATTTGAAAAAACATAATGTCTGATCAGTGCTGAAGAATATGTGACCAGAATTAAAAACATTATACGGGAAAGACCAAATTCCCAGTTTAACTTTGCGTAATTTCTCAAGTTTCCAGAGCTTTTGATAATTTAACGTCATCAAATTCGTATTCATCACAAAAAACTTTGTCGCAAATCTTGTAGTCACTCTCCAGTAAGGTATTCTGGTATTGGAGTAATATTCAGCCAAAGTGCGTATCCCTAAACCAGGAAATACCAGCCACGTTATGTTGACGAGCGTACGTCTATTTCTGTCCAAAATTTTTCCATTAATGAACTCATGAACTTAAGATCATTCATTAAAATTTTGAATAACTTGTTTTAGTAATCTCTAATAGTTTAATGATTAATATTTAACGGAGGACAACATGCGCAAGCAAAAAATAATAAGTCAGTTAAATTGGGTTCTGGCGTAATATAATGCATCGTAATTAATGTTATGATTTTTATAGCGTTTTGTAATTTACATATAAGGAGCCATGGCCCCAAATCTGGAAATGTTCTGTCAGTATCACTTGTTATCTACTTATATCATAAAATATCTTCCTTTAAAGCCAAATGGTGACATAACTATAATCTCCACAATTCAGAATAAAATTATTACTTTACTTGGAGCCAACGTAAGAAAAAATGTTTTGGAAATTAATTAAGCTTCGTTTTTGGCTATGACTATAGACACAACTCCCACAACACAGGATCTGTCAAAAATGGACGAACTTTCAGTAGTTTTCAATATATCTTGATAAAAAAAGGTAATAATGTACCCAGTAAAACAAAACCTGCAAGTCACTTTTGGGGTCCAGATCTGTAGTCGATTGTACTGCAGTATGACTTGAAATCAAACGAAGAATATGGAATTGATTTGTCCAAATATAGAGCCCTTATAAGACAACGCCTACGGAATGCTCATTATGTTCAAAATTCCAAATTGTCACAATTTTTTTACTATTTCCAAGTGTTTACTTTTTTGCCAATAGCATTAGACAATGAGCAATGCTGAGTAATGATTCGTCCGAAAAATACATGGAGGAAGATGGAGACGCTATACGCATGTATTTTACGGCGAGAAAATGATGATCTCTCAAACTAATCAACGATTTCAGAGCTTATGTCACTGAGTAATATGTTTGAAATTCTACAACCCGATAAACTGCTTTGCTTTTTAAACGAAGTACTAAAAACGGAAGCAGAAAAACTGGCTAGTACATACTAAGATCAGTGATCAGTAATCACAAGTGACGGCAGTGCGAGAAGGAAGCGGAAGTACCGTTAATATGGCCTTAATGTCATGGCTGCTTGAGTACCCAATTGCTGTTGTTACGGTTGGAATGAGATTTATGCGCTGACGTCATTGCGAGAAATAGCGTTCGTTGCCATGATAGCTAATTTGTTGTTGTGACGTTCAAGCCTTCTTGGCAATTAAAGCGTTGGCATGGTTGTCAACTTGTTAATTTAAATCACATAGAAAAGTCAAAAACTACGGATGTATTTGATTGTCTAGGACGACCTAGGTGTTCGTGTCAACATCCTTCTCGCAGTGACGTCATGCGCAGAAATGAATGAATTTGAGAAGCGCAGTGAGCAGACCGTTGTAGTGGTCCGTGGTACATACCGTACCGTAGAAATATACCGTGTTTTACCATATACTACACATGCAAAAAAGTCCCCCCTTAAGAATAGAACATGCTTTGTGGATGATCGTCTCTGGTATAATCTGGTCTTCACACCACGTGAAAGTGGCTTCTTTCATATCCCTTTCATATCTGTGGGACTCACCTTGTACCCAAATTTTGAACTGAGGTTTGACAACAAAATAGGACAAAACTGAGGCAGACGACTTTTGGCCCTATTTGACAATCTCCACTGGGACCATCCACAAAGCATATTGTCTTTGTTTATGAAGCCTTTCATTGTTCAGTATCGGAGATATAATGGTGTTATTTCATAAAATATACCACTGTCGCTTCTACTTCTACTGCGGCTGCGACTGTCATCCGTATCGCGGCCGTCGCCGTCGTCGCCGTCGTCGGCGTCGCCGTCGTCGTCGTCTGCGTCCACGTCGCGTGGTTCTCTGCGTGAGTATTCTGCTCCACGCTTCCTACGCCATTTATTTCTAGTCGCCACCTTAACCTGTGGTACTACAGGGCTGCCTTCCCTATGCCCGCACCGCGAACAGACCCTCTTAGGTATCACCTTCTTCCTGGCCTTGTCTATTTTAGCCTCCTTCGGTTTCATTTCAGTCTTCGGAGGGTTCTTGTTCTTGGCGGCGTTCGCAGCGTTCACGTACGGCGACTTATCAGCATCGGACATGGTCCGCCATCTCTCGCCAGCTACTCTAGCTAATTCTTTTGCGGACTTGATGGTGTTTCCATTCGTATCCTATCGTGAGGAGTTTCTGAGTGAGTTAACTACTATGAAATGAGTACCCTAATAAGTAAATAATACCTTGAAATCTTTGAGGAAATTGAAGAATGGGTTTATTGACATGTCCCTGTTTTGCGACCGGGATCTGCTTCGCTGAAAGGTGATCGGGGAATTGGTATGCTGTGAATGTTGGCTTACCGGTGGTGGCGTTACTTTAGCATCGAGTAGTGGCTTTTCGTTCATTGTAAGACTTTTAAGTTAAGAATTTTGATGTGGTTCTGCCGAAGACGCGGACTTGCGATTGACGTAACCGACCTGTCAAACAAACGAATTGTCTACGTTTGCTTTGTTTACTTTTGTTTGGGACACTTTAAAGATATTTCTCATCAGCGGCCTTTGTACGTTAATGGGGACACCGACGTATTTTGCTACTGTGTGGATCCATTGTTCTACAGTCTTCAATTCATCAGGAAATTTACGAGAAGCACGAAAATTCGTTGAATCTGGTTGCATACAGTTTACATATTATCCAAAACACACAAAACGATTTTTACGACTTCGCCATCATTGGATAAACAACATGCATCGCTGCTTTGTGGTATCATTTGCAAATTCTATGCCATCCGGGCTTTTAAAACATTCGTTCCTCTCTCGATCCAAGAATGCGTGTCTATCTTATAGGCTATTTGCTCTTTCTCATTACTTCCCCTACATGTCCAACTGCGAAAAAGCAAAGGGAGGGTTTTGATGCCCATGGGACGAAGTTGATCTCTTGCTGAAATACGGGTTTTCAGCTGTTGTAGGAGCTGTCGTAGTACCTCAAACCACAAAGGGAAGCTACAACCATGAAATATGGAGCCCCACAACATAACTGATGCCGCAACGCATTATCATATGGGAAACCATGGTGGCGGTGCCCGAGCCAATCTTTTGTAAACTCATTAGTGTAGGAATAATAATAATCAAGTTTGAATTTGCAGCCCTATTGGTGCGACCCCAAACTAACTCATAAAATTGTATTTGTATTTTTTGTTGTCATCTTCATCATATCGGATATTTTAGTCCACAATTGTTATCAGTTTTGAATGTTGTGTAAATGTAGATGAAAATTGATCAAGTGTATTTTGTTGACGTTGATTGGCAACGAGTCCGGCGGTCTGTAACCAAGCTTCTGTTGGGTACCTGAACGTTTTTTGATTATTACACCATTGTTTTATAAAATAATCCTAACATGTTATACATTGCGGAAATGAGAAAAGACGTGACTATCGGAAAATGCCAAAATTCAACATGGCGCCCATATGAAAAACAAAAGTTGGTCATGGTTACGGCGCCATCTTTGATGTTATTTCAAATTAAAAAATGACGTATGTCTAGCTACATACGGTTTTGAATAAAAAAAAACTATATCTTAACATTTCAGTTTTTTGCGGATATCTTCAAAATGAAAAATGATAGCTTAAATTTCTTTACAGATAATTGATCAACACAAAAACACGAAACTTTGTCAAATTTAAATATAACCTCTATCTCCACTAATAAGCGAGATCCCCATGGTGAGCCTCAACATTGAAGCACCCGGTATAATAAGTATTATCATTGAATAATAACTTGTAAAGAACGGCAAAGCCTATGCGTTCTTAAAAACAGTCTCCGATCTAGTTCCCACTGTAAATTTCTAAACATTTTCATTTTGATCGGCCGCCGAATTATTTCTTGTCGGTGAAAGATCCACGCTGATTGTTCTGCTGCTTTTACCCGCTGTATATTATCAAAAAAGTAAGATTCTATGTTCTTACGGGTGCCGAAACGGGTGTGTTCCGCACCTTAGAAAGTTCAGCAAATTTGGTAAACGTACTTCGTAAATCGTACCGATCTTTTAAATTTGAGATTTTATGCAGTCAAAGGGTATTAATTGAATGTAGCTACAGCATACGAACATGACAACGATAACTAAAAAGAGAATACATACCTCTCCGTTCAAACGAACAAAAATCGTCGTATTTGCTTCTTCGTACCGATAGTCTAACTAAAATCATTTCTTGGATATTTTACTGAATGTATAGATAGGTGATTTTACTATGCATTGTATGGATTGTAACTTATTGTCCAGAACGCGAATAATCCTTCAGCAATATGTCGCCCATAATGAAACTACAAATTAAATAATCCTTAACTTTTAATAATAAAATAAAAAATATAATTAGATCTTGTTTTTCTTAAAAACAAAACGAAATCTAACATGGAAACAATTTCACACACATACAATAGGCTGCTCGCGTACACGGTAATAGAATAACACAACGTGTAAATGTAAAAGAATCGCGTCTCCTACTGTCGTCCTGTCGTCTGGTGTCGGCTGAACCGGGAGAATCACAGCCGAACAAACCGGGGAATCCCACGCCGGCGCTAACCGGCGCAATTGTGAATCAGCGTAAATCAAGCCGGCGCAAAACCAGGTTGACCTGTACACCACATTTTTAAAAATATTGTAAAAGTATATTTATATATCGTAAAAGTATATTTATTGCCTGCCATTGTATTTGAGGTAGCCCGCGAACAGAAACGACTCCTCTCGCTTACCTAAAACTGACAAATGACCGTTGCACTAACCTCAACACGGGTCGCGCCATCTAATACTCAGGTTACCGCTGTGTTTTTCGTGAACCTACTACTTTGCCAGTCTAGTTAGTCGTCAGTCAACGGTATTATAATCCTAAAAAAAATTCAAGCCAGAGAAAAGAGTTAACTCAACTTATATATATATACAAAAAATAATTCTAAAATGCGTTTTCAGTTGGGTACAACTAGGTCTTAATAGCCAGGCATGAAAGTACATAAATAAAACAAATAGTATATATAATCAGAAATCATTTATTTTCAGGAATACAGGTAAATTTTCAGACTCACCGCACAGACGTAACGATAAATCCTCAGATTCAAAAAAAAATTATAAAACTGAATACAAGAGAACTTTAATATAAACTTCCCCGTACTGTACCCAGACCAAAAAATCAATCATACAAAATAACAATTTCTAACAAACAATATAAAAAGAGAACATTGTTTACCGAATAAATGGTTTTGTATAAAAATACAAAGTGCACCATCAACAACAAGTAACAAATAAATGCTGCACTGGTATAATTATTCACGTTCTTTATGGTATCCTTTTCTTTTTTTTTTCTTTTTGGGCCTTACTCTATCAAACACATCGTACTATATATTACACATTTACATAGAACACACATTGACTCTTACATTTATTACATTATTCGATCGCGGTGTTGATAACAATTTAGGTAAATGATGGAGGTGATATAAATCCATTTACCTACTTCAGTCAGTCAAATAACGTAAAACATTCTTGGCGACATTCTTACTAAACGCTACAAGACCAATTATCTCTTAGATTCATCTTCTGCCTTCACAGCATCTTCTGTAGACTTAGTAGCGGGCTTCTTTTGTAATTCAACTGTTGGTTTCACTTCAGATGACGATTTTACTTCTTTGATAGAGTAATGCTCGTCGAGGTCCATAACTTCAGGTTCCGGTTTTTTAGAACCTTCCAATTTCTCAATTTCCTCGTCTATCTCCCTAATTTTTGTTGTGATTGGCACGTAAGAATCTTCCTTCGAAGACTGGTATATACTCTTAGATTCCCTACGTTCTTGTTCAGATTGCCATTCAACCTAAAAAGAAAACACATTTTTTTAACCTTTCCTTTTTAACCAGCCGTTCTATTAATAAAGAATTAATGTTTTTAATAGAAGACTAAACCATGTAGATGTTTTAAAATCTATTTTGCAATCAAAAATGTAATTTTTTTGGATTTGTATGAATTGATTCCAAATATCAGTCGAATTATGAAAGTTATATTAATAAATTGTGATATTTGGAGCATTTGAAGCAAAAACTGGATTTTAGTTTGTTAGTAGTGACTTAACTGACCTTTCAGCAAATTTCCTACATATTTTATAAGCAGTTAGTTGTAGAAAAAAAGATAAGAATCTTATAGAAAATATTACAAGTTATTATTTTGATATTAACATTTTTTTTAAATTGGTCATTTACAATATAATTGCAACTTTTTATTTGATTTTTCTGCAGACCTTTGTAGCATCATTTGATTTTTTTTGCTTTCCTAACATTTTAATCTCTATTTCTATAAAATGGTTTAATGCACATTGTAGTCAAATACTACTACTTGTAAAATTATTGATCTCAATATTGAGAAGACTCAAAATACAGAAATGATTCACAAAAAAATTATGCTCTGAAATCATTTCTACAGAATATTAGTGACTATCAAAATTTTCTACCCCTAGGTTTAACTATTTTGTGTACAAAATAAGCACTTTTCTTTAGTTCTATTTTCACACTGACTCAAGGCTGACTTAAATAATTATGTAAGATTCTTAATAAATATTCCTAAATTGTACATGCTAATTATACCAACAGTGTTTATATCCTCTACAACTTTTTTTATAACTTTACGCGACCA
Organism: Melinopterus prodromus; assembly: GCA_964023965.1. Lineage (NCBI taxonomy): Eukaryota > Metazoa > Arthropoda > Insecta > Coleoptera > Scarabaeidae > Melinopterus > Melinopterus prodromus. Next base: position 58,462,747 of record OZ030393.1, read on the forward strand.
ATGCGTATTGGTTAGAAATAATTCTTTAATTCATATACAGTGCAACCTCGATAATCCGAACTAATATAGCTTAAAGATGTGCAGATTACAGAAAAACATATTTTCTGATAAAAGAGATTTATGTTGCAACATTTCCCTAAACAATGTTCGAAATAGTTTAACTTACTAAGCGTTCGAATTACGGTAGGTTTGGATTATTGAGGTTGCACTGTATATCTATTTATCGAGACCAACTTACCTTCTGCCTATGCTGCAAAACAGCGTCCTTCACACGCTCTAGGACCATCTTCTCCGTCAAAACACCGTCCTCGGAAGCATAAGCCGCCGCTTGCCAGGCGACACCCAATTTCGCAATTTCTCTTCCGGACATACCTTCCGTCATATGAGCCATCTTTGTACACAAAGCACTATAGTCAAATTGATCCACCTTCAACCGCCTACAGAAAAAATAATAAAATAATTTAGAAAAAATAACAATTTATAGGTTAGAATACATCTGATTCCATAACAGAGAAATTAGGTATGCAGGTTGGTGCATAATAAAATAAATGTTCGTAATAAAACTATATGCCATCTATATGTCATCTATATTCCAGCCTATACTTTCACAACCTATTATACTAACATTTCAATACAAACGATTAGGTTAACATGTCTTCTTCTTTAAAAGACTATAACAATAATTTAGCAATAATTTTATATGACAATAATTTTATCCAGAATGTTGATCATAAGTATTCACAAAAAGACATTAGTATACCTACATCGAGCACGCTTGCTGCAATTTTGCTAATAAAATTAAAAAGCGGACCTTCGTGAGTACTACAATATAAATAATGCTGTAAACTGTAAACATTTTTAAGATAAGTTTCATGCGCGTTTCATTCCGTCAAATGCGTGTTCTATGGACATAATTACCTTGCTCCTTCCGTAGCGGGCTGAAGAACAAACTTGTCAAAGTACAGACGAATGAGTCGTTCCCTCTCCTGGATACCGGGCAAGTTAAACTCGACCATCTCGTCGAGACGATCGTTCACGGCCCAATCGAACTGTTCGGGCGTGTTCGACGCCAAAACCAGCATGAACTTGTTGCTCTGCTCGCCGGTCCTGTACAGGAAAGCGTTCAGCGTAGCCCTGAGATCTTCGGAAATAGTCTCCGACGAGCGTTTCCTGAGGAAAGCGTCCGCCTCGTCGATGAACAAGATCAGACCCTTACGCGAACTCGTCGCCCAGTCGAACACCTTGTGGACGGCGGTGACGCCGTCGCGACCCATCGGGGCCACGTCTCCGCCCGTGAGGATGGCGTAGTCCATGTTGGAGTGCTTCGCCAATTTCTATGGAGAAAATGAGTTTTTACTATGCTTATATTGAAGTCACAAGGTGTTTGTTTGTCTGTTACGTTCAAATTTTGTAATCGATATTTTACCTACTAATGTATGAATCAATAAAAATAATTGGTTTTTTTGTATATTGTGTATTTTTCACATAATTTTATTTCTTACTTTGGCGAACATGGTTTTGCCGGTTCCAGGTGGTCCGTGCATGAGAATGTTTCGGTATAGACCTCTGTTCTGTTTTGTGTTTTTCGTGGCGATCGCGACGTCTCTTAACCTCTCTTCTAGACGTGGGGCTAAGATGACACCTTGCAAGGCGTCAGTGGTTGAGGATTTCAGTTGTTGGATGGCTTGGATGGGGTGCTTGAGCGTTTCCAGGAATGAGAATCTTGAGGTTTCCCTAACTAGGGATGGCTTTCCTATAGACAACAGATTATCAGGTTGAGGTTATTCTTTAAATTTTAGGATGTTATATCAAAAAAGTATTTTTAGGCATTCTATGGAAAATGAAATTATTGGATATGTGTTGTGTGGAGCTCATAACTCATAATATAAGCAAAGCTGGAGACAAATGAGTTAATCCGTTAATCATTATCATCAATCATTATGTCGTCGAAATGATATATGACCTGAAAAACAATAGTATTTTTGGTTATGAAAAATTGTAGTTTGTACAGTTGTAAAAAATGTAATAACATAATAGCAAATAATTCATAAACTTTAGAGTTTTATTATCAGAGTATTTCACAGATTTGCAATTACATAATATGACAAAAATAATTGAGTAGCCTGGCCAACAGTAACATAATCGATCAAGTTTTATCTGATTCTGGTGTACCTTTTTTCCGTAAGCCCTGAATCTGAAGGCAGAAATTTTTAATTGTTATTAGTTTTTCAGAAAAGTCACGTATTTTTGCATTGTTTTGCAGTCATTTTCTCAAAAACTACCTTAATACAAATCTGTTTTCAGGTACAGATTCTAAAAAAAAAACAAATTTATGAATTATCTTTTTCAACTAAGCTAATAATTGTGGAAAGAAAATTTACGGTAGTTAGTTTTTTTTTTTAATAAAAATTTAACACTTTATTTTTTTAAAATTATGTACATATTTTTATATCTTACCTAATCTAGCTTCGATGTAACGTGCTGATACCCCAGTCGCTCCCTTGGCAGTGTAGACACCTAAAGCTAACAGAGACAAGCCGCCAGCAGCGGCCAACACCTTATTCCAGTCCGTCAACAAGGTATGAACTCCAGTTCCGACAACCGAACCAGCAGTTCTAAACAATCAAATATCAACATTTTCAAATATCAACATTTAATTTGTAATTTGCTGTACAACAATAACTTACTTTATACTCTCCAAAACGGTCACCCTGTTCTCCGAAGCTTTCAGCCGAATTTGTTCCAACGTTAAATCACGATTCTCCCTGTCAACTTTAGCCTTAGCCTTCAGTTCGGCCTCGACACGTTTCATCTCATTCTTATGCCTCAGCTCCATCTCGTGTTCAATAGTCGACTTACGCATCGCTTCTTGTTTCGCCACAGATTCTTCTTGTCTAATAACAATACACTCTTAAATTCACGGAAATCTACTTTTGTTAATTCAAAATTGACCGAAAGCTTTGTCTTTCGGGTACAAGATGGCGCTAGTCAAGACGATAACTAACCTCTTAAGATTTTCATCATTCATTCTTTGTTGCTGAGCAAGTTGGTCCTCGTAACGCTTCCTAGACAGTTGATCCTGGTATTGCGCCCTAGCCTGGTGCTGCCTTGTCTCCTCTTGAAGGTATTTCCGTTTCTCCTCGGCCTCAACTTTCTTCTGGTCGATTTGCATCTGTGCAATATGCGCTTCATATTCTTTAATTTTTGCTTGATACTCCTGCTGGCGTGTCCCCTCCTGAAGCTTAGATAGTTCCAACGCCTCCTTTGCATGCTCTACAATTCACAAAATTATATTTTAAAATTATTTATAAGACAATACACTGAAGTTTGACCATGGAATTATGTAAGATTGTGTAAGATTTAAAAAAGAAGGTTATATAAAGTACTAACTTGATCTTTCAAGTTCTCTAGCTGCTTGGGCTGCCCTCTCTAACGCCGAGGAGTCAAATCTGTAAGCTTCCATCGCTTTTTTCTCTGCTTTTGTCAGTTGCGGTTCTTCTGGTGGCGCGCCGCCGGCCCCGCCGGCCGCGCTGGGGCCCGGCACGCCGAACTGGGACAGATCTGGCGTCTGTTGCTGGTTATTTCGATACCCGAATATCCAAGACATTGTTAATTCACTGTTAGCACTTTACGGCAGTCATAAAATCCCGGCCACAATGTGACAAAGTTTAAGGTTAAATTCGATACGAATCTGCCAACCGTAATGACGTAACGCGAACGCTCGAGAAAAATCCCTAATATCGCTTTCCCGCCCGATAGTCCGAATTTAAATTATCTCCTGGTGATCGCTGTGATTAGAGGTTGTAGAAATGTTTAGTTTTACCTGGTGGTTTGGATGTGGTTTGACGTTCGGTGATTCTGACAATAATGTTATGTCTTGACGATTTTCTGATTTCGATTTTTTTTGCAATCGAATCATTTTAGTACTAATTAATTGTTTCGAGTGCGACCCTATATATTACAGAACTTTGATTTTGGAGATTGTTAGGTATAATTCATGGCTTCTTTTGTTGAATGGTTTTGCAAATAATAATTTGTGTTGCACGTCAAACAAGACAATCATAACAATATTTTAAATTTGTGAATATGACGCCCTCTTTGACTCTCTTCAAAATACCTTCATTCATCTACTCAACTATAGGTGGCAGCAGTTCAACTTAACATTTCAAAACAAAAAATGACGCCATCTTTGTCTCCACTCAAAATTTTAAATTTTGATTCACCTATTCAACTATAGGTGGCAGTAGTTAAACTTAAAATATCAAATAGTATCTCAAAAATTAGTTAATAACCAAACTATTAGGATATTATTTATCAATAAACTAAGTGTGTAATAAATAAAAATACTATGTTTTTTATTAATACTATGCAACTTATTCACAACAAACAGACAGAACAAAATCAACAGAATCAAATAACTTTAGAAATCGAAATAGCAGCCTTACATCCAACTTTTATCACTTCTGTAAGACCTTTATAAAACGGAGCTTGCTCAGCACCTTGATCTATACCAGTATCGTGATGCTCCTGCTCTTCGTCCCTAAACTTCGTAATGGTTTCCAATAACTCTTTATTTACATCCGGATTGTCCATTAACGTTCGAAGTTGTTCATTATAATGATCAACAATAACAGTTTCCACAGCGACGGTACAAGCCATAGCTGCCTTGTCCCCCAATAGCGCGGTACCTGCCCCTAAGGCAAAACCCAAAACATTCCATAACGGTATCATAACCGTAGGTCGGACACGGTGCTTCCTTATGAGTGCTTCAAATGTTTCCCTGTGGTGAATTTCTTGCTCCCACATATGCTTAATCAGGGGGCCTTTCGAGGTACTTCCGAGAATTGCCATTTGGCCTGCGTAGATCCTGTCCGCACCAAATTCTCCAGCATGGTCAACACGAATTATCGAATCGAGATCGGGTTTTATTGGTGCTGATGAAGCGCACCTTATTATGTATTTAGGTGCAGTAAGTGCGTTTCTTCTTAAAACAAGCATCCTATAATTAGAATCAAATAGAAGATTTTAGGTACCACAACAGAGGTGTTGTTTTTATCGTTTTTACATGTTTCTAAGCATTTATGAGTGCTATAATAAACGTGGATCGATTCTTTGATGTCTTAACGCAAGAATGTAAAGGTATTTTAATTAGTACTTACGTTACGGGCTGTAGTTATGGGATTTCAACTAGATACATGACATATCTGAGGATTAGCTCATAACATAACCTCAATATTTTTAGATTTAATTCACCCACATGCAGTGGTTTCTGAAGTAGAGGAAATAGACACCCAATGGCCTTTGAAATTTTACAGGAGTTATGTTGCGAAGAATATACCTGTATTAATCAAGAATGGGTGCAAGAATTATGCTGCCGTTAAAAAGTGGAACTCTGCTTATTTTCGGTAATTACTTGGTGATTTTTCTGATTAGTTTATGATTTTTTCATTTTATTGTTAGGGAGAAAATAGGTGACAAACCAGTAGTTGTTGCAATTACACCGAACGGATATGCAGACGCACTATTGAATACGAAAAATAGTGATGGAAAGCTAGAAACGGTGTTTGCAATGCCGGAGGAACGGACGATGAAAATGAGAGAATTTCTTCACTTTTTGGAAGAACCAAAGTATGTATAGTCAGGCTACGCAGTATGACTTAAAACGTTCTCTATCTAGGGAATTTTAAGAATTTTTTTCAACATTGGTGTCATAACGAACACATAGAGACACTGTTTTCGGTTCCATAATGGACAGTTTTCATTATGAAACCGTAACCATGGATACGACTAACATTCTAACCTCACCCACTAAATTGAAAGTAGATAAAATGCTGTATTATAAAAGTTTTCCATTTGTAGAGAACTGTTTTGAACACACTGTATAACAAATTCTTATCCGTAAAATACGTATTATTTGTAGAAAGAATTTTGTCTGTTACATCCAACAGCAAAATTCAAATCTAACGAATAATTTTAAAGAATTAATTTCCGATGTAGAGCCTGAAGTAAGCTGGGCGTCTGAAGCTTTTGATAAAAAGCCAGATGCTGTGAATTTTTGGATGGGAGATTCCCGAGCTATTACAAGCAGTAAGTTTTATAATTCGCTTATTCTCTCGTAATTCTAACACTAAATCGACGCTTTTTTAGTGCATAAAGACCCCTACGAGAACATTTACTGTGTCATAGACGGACATAAAGATTTTATTTTGATACCTCCAACAGATTTACCTTACGTTCCTCATAGATCTTATAGATCGGTCCAGTTTAAAAACGTAACGCCAGACGATTACTGTATAGAATTTTTAAAGGACGGTGAAGGAAATGGTATTAATGTTCCATGGGTGTCTATAGATCCTTTAGAACCAGACTACGAACGATATCCGACATTTCATTCGGCAAGCATTTATCATGTTCGTGTAGAGAAAGGTGATTGTCTTTATTTGCCGAGTTTGTGGTTCCATCATGTCCGGCAGAGCCATGGATGTATTGCCGTGAATTATTGGTATGATATGGACTTTGACGTCAAATATTGTTATTACAAAATGTTGGAGACAATGTGTATAGAATAAAAGATTATGTACACACAGATTTTTTTAATTTTTTTCTCATCGTTACGCATTTTATTTTACATCTCTTTATTAACTATCTAAAAAAAGTGAATCCATTTCATCCTCTATGAATTCAAATAAAGCAAATTGGCATAAACATGATGGAGAAGCCATAACCTTTCTCCTTGAATATCTCACCGTCAATAAACCAGTTTTCTATAACCATAAACGTTTGTGCCATTAATAAACGCCATCTTGGATTTTGATATTCCCAAATGTGGTTGTTCTTTGAGGTGTTTGAGGTATAGCAGCACTTGACGTTAACATTAAAAATGGTGGAGAAACCACAGCCATACTTTATAGGTTCCATCTTGAATTTTAATGTTTTTTTTTTTATAAAGATTGCTTTGGTACTTGAAACATGCTTCACTCATGTTTGTTAGGAATTTCCTCAGCATGTCGCAGAGTAGTTGAACAAGTGCAGGGCCCTAAATAGAATCAAAAATTTTCGGAATTAAAAAAATTGTTTTTGTACATAAACATTTGTATATTCAATCAATATTTACATATTTGCAACAATTAATAAGTGTATGAGATAAAAAAAATTACTTAAGAGTAGTGTTCACAACACGATTGCTTCCATCGAAAAACAACGTACGGACATAGTATCAGTGCCGTCCGTGCGCTACCTAAAGACTAGACAAATTACCTATTATCACATTATAGCAGAAATAAATTTTCTTAAAACAAGGAGAGGTCTCCGCGTAGCGCACGCACGGCACGGAAGAAGATCTTGACCAAACGATAAAAAAAAAATAAATACGATTTCACTTAAAAAAATTAAGTAGGTTCCATAAATAAAAAGTATTCCTTCTCGAATGTACCAAAGTAAATTTGTGAGCAATGGGATTCCTCTTGAGTATTCTTCGTAATATCAACGGTCGGACTATTTTATTATATCGCTGGCTGCGCGTGCGCCGATCGTCTCCGCGCGAACATCCGTGCGCCGACTTGACTGTGCTTGTCATGTAAGATAAGTGCTGACGCCAACGCTAACCGCACCGGGGGATTCTGCCCCCCCGGGAAGCTTATGAATACTGTTATCACAGCTGCTAATCCATCCCCTAGAAAGAAACAAAATAATAAAAGAGAAGAAAAACTTATTAGTTATAATCTATTCATAAACAACTGTCATCTAGATTTGAGGGAATTGAGCACTGTATTTGTTTTTATTATTAGCAACGCTTTAAAGGATGAACTTTCTTTCATAACAGATTTATGAGTTTCATAAAATGTATATGAAACTCATAAATCTGTTATGAAAGAAAACCTCTATATGTATGGAAATAAACATCATTAAAAAGTTTCACAGTGACCAACGCGCTTCACATGATCGCGTAGAACAATGAATCTCACACAAAAAAATATAGATTACAGGCGCATAATTGACCGCCAAGAATATGGTATCAATCCTATATGAGATAATATTGTCCCTCGCAGACGAACGCGCGATGATGCGCGTTTATGGTCCCCATAAACAGAGTAATAGCAATTATTACAATTACACATTGTTAACTCATTTTACATTTCTCAAAGAACAATTTGATCCAAATTTCCACATATCCAATCCAAAAAACATACATCAAAACACTCGTCACAAAATCTAGACCTAATAAATAAAATAACCGTACCTGTGGGTTCCACGGCGACAGGTCTCACGTCGTAAGGTAACCAGCCCCTGACCCTGGGCCTCGTCGTCAGATTAAGCGTGACCTTGGCGAACGGCCTCTTCGCCATGTGCAGCATCTCGCTGACCTGCCGCCGGCGGGCGCGCCTCACGTCCGCGGCCTGCTTGGCCTTCCACGCGACCACGCACGCCGCCAAAAACAAGAAGAAACAGGAGAAGAAGACGGAAAAGAAGACGAACAGGTCTATGTGGAGCTGGTCCTGCTGGAAGTACACGATGCCGTAAGCGGCCTTCTCCTTTCTCTCCTCTTGGTCGAGCGCTTGTAGGACGATGTAGAATCTGATCGTCTCGAGGTGGTAAGTGGCCTGAAAGATCTCCTGTGTTCAGAAGGAAAATCGTAAGAAAACGGAAGAGATGGAGAGGAAACACGGGTTAGTATTGAAATAAAATAAATGAAAAGATAAGCTGGACTGTGTTTGAGTTTTCTAGTCGATGATTATAGTACTTTCACAATCATCGCTACTGTAAACATGGTTGCCAACTTATTACAAACACGCACTACAATACTCCAAGTCTAGAGAAGTTCAGAAGAAAATAACTTGTCCTCTTATAGTTAACATTTATTTCTATTTTATAATGTATTGCTGCAAAAAATAATCACACGCAATTGCCATCGGAAAGCATTTCTATATTTGTAGTCCACACCTAAATTTGCGTAAATAACTTTCATAAATATTGAAATTACTTTCCAATGGCAGTTGCACAGTTGCACAAGGACCTTCAGAATCGAATGGTAGCGAGCATTTCGCGATTGGCGCAATAATTGTGAGTTATTTCCGCGTTTTCAAGTTCGGAAATGTAGCCTTAACCTAAAATAAAAGTGCAACAATTGGTCCAGACAATCGAGTGTGACTGAGGTTTTATATTTCTACCATTTCAGACTGTCAACAGAAAAGACCACATTAAGATTTTAAATTTTGTAAATATTGTGGTTCTTATTTTTGGTGTTGTGAGCAACACTGATCCTTATTTAAAAGGAATAACTCATCATTTTGATTGTTTTTAATTATATCACATTTAAGATAAAATATTAAATTTAAAAAACTATTGAACCAAATTTATCACCTACCATGACCATAACAGGCCTTTTTCGATTTCAGTAATTTTAATTTTGATTTCTTTCCTTTTTACATTCTGCAGAAACTCAGAAACAAAATCATAACAGAAAAGCTGGGCAGGAAAGGGTTCAGTAAAAATAGAAGCAACGAGTAGTAAATACAATGAGAAGAGACATTTTAGAAAAAAACGTATAAGAGAAAATAAAAAATGACACAAAATACATGTAGAAGATAATTATCTCCATTCATTTGTTAGAAACAAGACATATAAACAAACGAAACAAATAATTACCTGAGGCAAAATGAGGACCAACCGATCAGCCAATCCTTTAACATGAAGAATCGTGCTGTTATTTGGCATCACTATATAAGTCCTCAACCCAGCCGCGTCTTTCTCGAGATAATTATCCCCAAATCTGCTACTATTACCACCGCCATCCACATGCCTATGCGGAACATTAAAATCAATATTATTCAAACCCAAGGCCTTATCGAGGAACACCTTGAACGTATCATCCCTCGTACTCATATACACGTCCAACTTCCCCTGCGTGACATCAATATTAACCCTGATATCCAAGTTGGCAAACCTCGGCTGTACCAACAAGAACATCATCTCCCCCGGATTCAACGGCTTCGGCTTATTCTTACAATCGTCGATCGATTTCGCATCGAAACACATCTTAATCTGCGAAGACAATTGCTTGTAACACTGCTGCCCGTCTTTCGGGTTTCCGAAGTATCCATCTTTACATTTCGAGCATTGCACCATCCAGCACGGTTGAGCGGAATTCTTTCCGTCCGACGGACATTGTTCGGATATAGTGTTGTTCTTGCAGTTGCAATTGGCGCCTGAATTGGTGTCGCAAGTGTCGCCGTGGCCGTGGCATTCGCACGGACGGCATGGTTGCGTGTAGTCCGATGATGGTCGGAAGTTGCCTTTTATGCAGTCGTCGCATCGCAGACCGGAGGTTAGGTTTGCGCAGGACAAGCATTTCGCTGGTTCCATGGGGCCTTCGGTGAGCTCGGTGAAGTCGATGTCGGTCATGTTCTCTGGAACGCATATGCCGGAATGACCGTTGCAGTACTCTGTACATGGAATGCATTTCCCGCCGTCCCTCGGGTTGCCTACGAATGCCGGTTTGCATTTCTCGCATTGGGTGCCCTGAGGGAGAGAGAGTTTTGTTTATAAGTTTATATACAATATTAGATAAATAAAGAAATGGTTAGTGTGATGGATTATTTTGGGTGTTTTGATCAATTTTACATACTGTGTATCTGTGGAGAAAATCTCAATATAGAAATTATAAAATTCGATTTCGTCTGATTTGTTTTAATGTTTATAAGAAATATCAGAAGTTCAAATAATAAATTATAAACTGGCGTATGGAACTAAAATATGGTTTGTTAATTCAAAAAATCCTCAAACATATCAATTTGGACATATCGAAAAACACATTTTTGTTTTAAACTAATTATCCAACTTTCAATTATTTTTAACTTAGGATGTCATCAATTCTTTTTTAAATCTCTGCTATAAGAACACTTGTGAACAAACCTTCAGGATTTAAGTTATCATAATAAACTTTATTTTTTTCAATTTTGAAAAGGTACAATCTATTTTGTATCAGGCAAAAATAATATGTCATGATTGTTTTTCTTTTAACTGAGCAAGGTAAAAAGATGAACACTGACATTACAAATTGTACATGTAAAGCACAGTCACACGTAAAGGCAAAAAATTACTTCAATATGTAAAAAAGGTTTTAGCAGGTATTAAGTTTTAATACCCGGCAAAAACCAATTTGCCATGGTAGATTTCTTTAAGTAGGCTGAAATGAAAGCATGAACCTTGAACTGCCAACAGTACCATGAGCATGACGACAAAATATGACAATATTGTATGTAATTGTAAATATGTAATTGTTTATAACAAGGCAGAACAGTTCTTTATAATAATTTTCTCTTGGTGTCTCCAGTCACTTGTTTACAACATGTTTACAAATGAACATCTTTTAATGCTTTAGTTATAAATTCTCAACAATTGCCAAACTTGCGTTATTTAACATTTTTCGTTGCATATTTCTTTTCGAAACGATTACATGAATGGAAAACTGTTGACTGGGTTCGTCTTCAGTACAATGAATATTATCCAAAAGACGCAATCACATTGAGGTATTTTCGCAAAAGGTTTGTTATGTAAAATATTTACGCTACCATTGAAAATTAACTGATCTTCCAAAATCAGTAATGATAATTTAGAGTAACCTTCTAAAAAATAATGTTGATGACATAAGTCAGTAACAATTATAAGTTTGGAAAGAGAATTTTATATAAAAATGTGGACATTAATAATTAAAAATTAGATTTTTAAAAATAACAAACAATCCGTATATGTAATGTTTCCATATATGTATTTGGATAGTAGAAATTTAACTTTTCCAGTTTTCTTCTAATTTCAATAGCAATTTCCAGACCTTGACAAGTGAGATCTAGAATCCAAGTAAAGTTAGCTACACAGGTTGGCGTCTAATAAATAAAATGTTCATAGTTCATATAAATTGTTCATAGTGCCTCAAATGCCATGCTAAATTCGCTGTTTTTCAAGAAAAGAAATGTAAACATAACAGAATTAGGTGATGATTACATTTCTTCTTTAAAACTAAGGTATTTTTCGTGGATTTTGACACAATGTTTGTTGTTTATGCTTTTAGGCACCAACCTGCATACCCAAATTCTCTTGTTTGGTGGTTCTGTCTGTCACTATTCAAGGTCAGGAAATTAATATTACCAATAGCAAATAGGTTATGTTTGTTGTCTGTCAAGGTGCTGTCACCTCTGAACACAACGTAAAATATTTCTATATATAATCAGTTTCGATTAATGTTATTAACATAAACCGTAATATCTACTTACCATTGTATTGTTCTGACAGTCCAAACATTTGTCCAGTTTATCTGGTCCTTCGCAGTTGGCATGGCCGTTACACTGACATGGAATGCTGCAGTTTGCCCCAACGTACCCAAAATTACAGTCACACTGGTCCGGTTTGACACATTTACCCCACACACACCCTGCAGAAAAAGTCATATTTTAACATAGAGAAACTACTTTTTAGACTTAAGGTTTCCAAATTTGAAAATTCGTTTGCTCTATCTTAAAAAATAGCAAAAACGTACTAACCTTGTGTACAAACTGGTACACACTCCCTACTAGCGCTTTGATTATACCCAGGCCCGCAGACGCAATCGAACAATTTCTCATGGTCCACACACACCTCGGACACGTTATTACAGTTGTGATGCCCACTGGCGCACTCATCCTCAGGGGGGCACCGCACGTAATGCCAACTGTAACTCACGTTTCTATCGAGCGTTAGATTCTTCAACGAATCATCATCGAAAATGGTATCGCACGATTTCTTCGCGCTGTCTATGCAGACGCCCTCGCCCATGATTCCGGGCGCTGCGCACCATCCGCAGTGGCTATGGTCAAGACACTTCGAGCACTGCCGGAAGCTGGGGCATTTCTCCGGACACTTGTGATCGTCCTTCTTTTCGAGGACTAAGCCGCATACGCCTCCGGCGCAGTATATCGGTTGGTACATCTTGGAAATGCATTCGTCTAGTTGCGTCGACCATCGGCAGTCGCCGTGGTAGTCGAGACAATCGCTGCACGTTTGGTAGTGCGAGCACGGCTTCGGGCAGGTGGCTATCACGTTTTGTTTGTTTTCGCCAGCTGTAAAATTTCAATATTTGATTGTAATAGATTAATAATATCTACAAAAACTTCTTGAAATTAATCTTAGAATAAAAAAATTTAAAGTATACAATGTATTCTATTTAAAAAGGGAAAGATTGTCAATCTTCCAGAATAAAATGAACATCAATTAGCTCTGACAGCATATCTTTGTATTCACCACAAAAACATCTATCAAAAAACTTGTTTTTACATTTCTGCTATTCTTTCTCCATTTTTAACAGTCCTTTGTTTGATGACTTTCAAAAGAAAAATGAAACATAAACAGCCAATATTAGCACAGAAGTCGCCAACTTGAAAAATCTTTTGGTCAATAAACAGACTTAAAAAAAACAAATAACCAACCATTATTTCTCTTCATTAAATATAATATTACCAAAAAAAAATTCTCCATACTTACACGGCAAACACTGCTGCTGCGAATTACTCCAATCGCAATTATCCAACTGATGACACTGAATACAGTCCGTCGCAAGGCACCGATCGATCGGACACTCGTCCAAATTCGAGATAACGAACCCCGAGCAAGTCTTATTCCTCACGCACGAGCTATTGCACCACTCGCACCCTGGCACCTGCAAGCATACCCCACAATCCCTCAGTGTCTCACACTCGTAATATCCCAAAGGCCCCGAACACACCCTCCCTTTATTCTGAATCTTCTTAACGATCAAATAATCATCCAGCGGACACTGCTTCGTCTTCGCGTAACAAGAAGTCGCGATAACCATCGTCTCGTTGGCGTTCGCGCAATACAAACAGTCGGGAACTGAAACGCAACTTTTGTTGGTCCATAGGGTGCAGATATCCGCAGGAATTGAGATTTTCAGGACGTTACATTCAGTGTCGGTACCCCAACCGCCTATCACGAAAGCCGAGTCCCCGTCTGGGTCGATTGTCATCGCTTGGGCGTAGGTTTGAATCGGGGATGTCCCGATTTTCACGGTGGGTGCTGCCATTAGGTTTATCCATTGGTTGCAGTTGTAGGAATAAGCGAAAAACGTTTCGTTTATGTCCCAGGGGTGTACGCGTCCCCCGAATATGTACATGTGCGTTTCCGTGGTAACCGCGGAGTGTAGGAACCTCTTCCGGGGTAGGTTGCTCGGGGGCGTGTACGGCGTTAGATTAATCCAGGTTCTCGTGTCGTAATTAAGACAATAAAGGTGATTGGTGATGATCGGCTCCGTTTTGTGATATTCGTAACCTCCAAACACATACAAACTATTCATGGGTCCGTAGAAAACAGCCGTGTGACCAAAAATCCCAACCGGCCCTTGGCCTTTGACATGATCCCACTCAATCCAAACTTCCTTATCGAATTTATACTCCCAAACCCTCGTCAAATACCCGTGTTGCGGGGAAACCCCCCCGATCAACAACAAACTCTCCGTGGTTGCGTTTTTATAATACGTCAAGGAATGCCCCAAGAGCGGAGGAGGCCATAACATTCCCTCCTTCCGAATCTCCCCCCACCTTTTATTCTCGATATCGAACAACCACAAATCGTCAAGCGTCCGATTATTATCATTTAGTCTCCGTTTTCTCCGTCTTGAGATTCCTCCGTATATGAAGATGTACTGTTTGGAGTGGATTATGTCTGCGGCGTGGAAGTAGCGGCCGCGGGGCATTTTGGCGTCCGGAGGGGAGTCTACGGTGACTTGGACCCATGTACTGTTCCTGGTATCGAAGAGACGAATATCGTTTAGCGGACCGTGTGATAAGGAGTAACCGCCGAACATCCAGAGGGACGTGCGGTCGGATAGTAGGGAGTGGCCGAATCTTGGTAGGGTCTTGCGGAGGTGCTCTAGGCTGTCGGTGAGGCGCATCGTGTTGAAGAGTTCGGTGAATACTAACTGTGTGCCGTTTAATCTAAAATGGAAGGAGATTTCGATTATTATTAAATATTTTGAAACAAAGATATTGATGAGAAATAACACGCTTTACAGGCATAGAAATAAACACAAGAATAGTCAACTACATTATTCTGCCGTGATAAGCCAAAAAATTGCATCTATGTTTCTAAAAAGTTGTAAAATGTTGAATTTAAGAATATGTGCTAATGCTTCGCAGCTAGAAACTTTCTTTTTCTTTTAATTCAATGTCTTGTTCTTTTATATTTTAGTCTTAATATATTAAAAACAAATAATTTCATTTTATGCATCTTTCAGTTTAACACAGTAAAATATTGTAATTAGAAGCTTTTTAATAAACCAAATAAAAAAAAATTTCTAGCACCGTGCACAGCTATCTCCAACGATTATGAGAAATGAGCCTTCTTTTGTCATATTTATACCAGAATAACAATTAAAGCGCCCTCTGCTTTTCTTGTCGTCAAACAGGCGTGACGGGTGTGACACGTCACCAGTGAATAACCCAACACCAACAGCAAGATTTTTTTAAAAACAAATAGTGGTATTAGAAGTATATGTAAACATCACAGGAAAACTATTACGATGTTTCCAATAGCTAGTTTTTCAGATATTAATAATAATATTCCATATCAAACAAAATAAATGGGGAAAAACTTATTACATTTTTTAAGTTTTAGAACGTTCTGAATCTGTTTTACAAATAACACTACTATAAATTAAAAAAAAAATATTATTGAAAATGAAATTTTGCTTTAAAAACATGTTTTAAAGATTGAATAACAGGTATTAAATAAAAAGTGTTTTATTTGAAAGCTTTTACCCATTTCCACCTAAAAATCGACTTTTCATAGCTTACACAAAACAACATTTTCAATAAAAACTTATTTTTACTGTTAATTTCCTTCAAAATATGTACGCAATTGCGATTTATCATAACTAAAAGTTCTTTTCTTTGCATAACAAAATAAAATTTTCAATAAAAAACATTTAAAACACGTTTTAATCATTTAAAACAAAACCGTTTAAAGCACTACACTTGCTTTATAACATGTTAATAACATTGTTTTAAAACAAAGTGTTTTAAATATAACTACTTAGTTTGATACAGAGATTAATGAAAGCCAAGTCTTCAAGAAAATTTTACATTTTGATGGAACGGAACCCTTAGCGTGCGTCTTTATAGATATCCTCAAAACTTAGAAAATATAGGTTATATTTCGTTTTAGATAATTGATGAAAATTCTTTAAATCGTTCTTCAGGCATTAATGTTATCTAATACTTTATTTCACCAATAAGGGATTAATAATTATCGGTTGGATAACTAATATATGCTCGGTAATACCTTTGACTGTAAAATAACAATTGGTTACAATTACGGTGCAGTAAAATTACACAAATATTTCATATAACAACAGAAATATGTAAAATTAGTATAATATTCGTTGTAAAGACTGGTTTCTATGTTGACCCTTTAAATTTTATGATCCTGGTTGTATTTACAAAACAATATAGGTACCCACATACAAACATAGGGTCCTTTGTACTGTACAATTCATAAGATCAGGTAGATGGCGCGTTTTACAAATCCGTTTGTTTCCAAACTTTCCCTATTCTATCCAGTAGTGTGGCTTACTGCGTCCATGAACATTAATGTAGAAGAAGTTTGAAGATCCTTTAGAACTCATTAAAACAGGAATAAATCGTAAGTAAACTATTTTACTAGGAAAAATATAATTTACAGGAAATGATTTTATTATAAAGAATTGATTTGCCATATTTTTTTACGACTTTGCGACGATTGCATATAAAATAAATCACAATATAAAAAGCTGAATCATGTAAAATGTAACCATATACGATATTTTCGCAAAAATTACCTCAACGCTTTTAAATTTAATAAACCACAATTTCGAAAACCCACGATAAACTATCGAATCGGATAGAATATCGACAAACTAGAAACTTCTATTAGTTATCAACCCCTGCCCAGCGCGCCCGTGCCGACGACATGTTTGGTCGATACCCACGTTCACTCGAAACATCTCTATGGAAATATCATTGAAATTTTTCAGTCACTGTGTCAAAAAATAGCGTACAAATGGGTCAATTGGACAATTTGCCGGACTACGCCGAATCTGAGCCCAGGCAGTACAACTCCGGCTCCAGCCTGCTACGGAAGTACGACATTCCGCTGCACCATCTCGATTTCGACTACGTAAACAAATGCACGAACGCGAACGAACTGGAGAAGATCCTCATGATCCTCAGATCCGGAGAGGAAGGCCACTACCCGCAACTAATCGCCCGCACAGAAGAGTGCGTAGCGAAGCTAAAACCGAACAGCAAACACCTGAGGAAGGCCACCAAAGTTCTAAAACGGGACGAACTTGACAGCGAACTATCAAAAGACATATCCTCGGATATCTGCAGCTTCATAGACCACATGGTCTACACAGACGAGGAACTGGACGCGGCTAAGAAGAAAACCAACCAGAGGAAACTACCAGAAGTCAGAACGCCAAAAGAGGTTAAAGAGGTACAAAAGGAAGAGATGAAGAACAAAAACTCGAGGATTAGGTCCACCGATTACAGCGCTTGGGATAAATACGACGTCGATACAGAATTGTTAAAGATGGATTTAGAAGAAGAGAAGTTAAAGAAACAAGCTGAAAAATCGCAGAAATCGGACGCTAAGAAAAAGAAGAAAACATCAGTAACCATTAACGAATTCTCCACGAAATCCGAGGCCAAATACGCCTCCATGGAAGAGACATCAAAAGCTGTGGAATACCTCAAAGTCCACGAGTATGAAACAGCGGTTGACCACTACACCTCAGCCATAGAATACCTACCAAGCCGGTGCACGTACACAAACCGAGCTGGTGCTTATATGATGATGAACAAATATAAAGACGCCATAACTGATTATGCCAGAGCTCTGAAATACGACAATAACAACTTCGAGACGATATACAGCATAAGCTATTGCCATTACAAGATGGAGCAGTACATTGAAGCTTGGCATTACATCCAAAGAGGTATCAAGATCAACCCGCATAACGAATACGCGCAAACGCTCGCGGAGCAAATCCATCAACACGTAAACGATTCGGGAAAAGTCAGGATGAAGATCCAGGAGGTGAAGTCTCATAGTGGGGTAAAATCGATTCTCAAAAAGGACGAGAGGACTATTATTTCGATTCCTGGATGTAGTAAAATGCCCGGGCCGTATTTCAAGGTGGTTTATAGCCAAGATCCTGTGGTGGTCCAAAGGGAGGAGATGCTTGTTGCCGCGCAGCCTAGGAGGATATTCATGGGAAGCATTGACCCGGTTGATGACGACGGTGACTGTTTGGTGAATCATTTTGAAAATAGGACACATGAAGCCAAAGATCGAAGCAAAGATATCGTTCATTGCTGCAAAAATATCGAAAATAAACCCACAAATAAACAATCTGACCAAGAAAATAAAAAGGGTGACCACGAAAATAAAAAAGTTGACCAAGAAAATAAGGAAGCTGACCAAGCATCTCCAAAAAACCTCATGACTGAACAAAAAAATGAAATCATCGAGTGTGAGGAGAAAATCGAAGAGAACCAGCTAGACAACAATGGGAATGAACGAGTGACGAATCATAATGTAATTTCGAGCACTAATTTGACGCCGAGGATATGCGAAAAGGTATGTTTTGATTGTTTTTGTTTGCTTTTGTAGATAATGAACGTCTTTTGTAGAATGAGAAAGATTTGAAAGGAGGTGGTGAGCCGTGCGTTGAGGAAAACAATAATGTCGTCATTGATAATGAGATACACGTGCCTTTCAGTTTTCTGCAGGCCTGGCAAAATGGCAGGAAGATCGATAATTACGCCGGATTCGTCGATATTCTGAAGAGTTTGGATATGGCCAGGATTCCTCAAGGTATTTATTTAATTTGACTGAATTTTTCAGAGATGTTTGAATGTCTTCAAAAGTTTGAATACTACGAACTATGATAATCCTGCCAGAGTGGTCTAAGTAGGCTGAAATAAAAACTTGCATCTGTTTTGGAGTCAACTTTGCATAGAAACTATTAGTAACGAATTCCATCACGTCGGATTATTTATTTTATATACAGAGTGTATCCCAAATAACAGTATGAATTTGAAGGGGTAATACACCTTGATAATCAGCTCAACTATTCCAATAGATTTATTTTTTATTTCGCCACAGTTTTGAGTAATTAATTACTAAAAATACCAAATTGATGCCCAACGTTTTTAGCAATGTTTAGTTCCGTTAATCCCGGCGATAAGATGAGTTTGACAGTTCGCCACTGGGTTGACAACTGTCAGCTAGATTTATTTCTAGGTTAGGTTTTTTACTACTCTTATTTGACGATTCACTCGGAATATTTGGAATAAAAATAAAGGCCAAGAAAAAATCCGCCAGATTAGTTTTAGCTACTTCATATTATGAATACCTGGTGGTATATAGCAACTTCTAAATATTCAGTTGCGAGCTATCTCTCTCTTCATTTTAGACGCAAAATCATTGAAGATCATAAATAATTTGCCTGCCTATGAAAATATTGCAATTAGATGCAAAAATGTCCTATTTTATGAGTTATTTATGTAAACAGGTGGACGTCAATTCATGATGAATTTTTTAATCACTGATACTTTTTAATTAATTTCAATAATAATAATATCCTTAAACACTTTGAACATTTAAAAATCTAACATTTTTTCCGCGCATAATAAAAAAAATTTCTGTGATTCAGGAAAAATGATGATTTTATATTGAAAAACATATTACATACTACAATATATTAAAGTCAATCGACGTGACATTTGAAGTTTTAAACTGGTAGGCTGTAGTACACAATTAGACCTGCGTTGGTAAGGAAATGTCTACCTTTACTTATGTGTATATACCTATATATATCGAGGAAAAAATACTCACTTTTTCCTGGGGAAAAAAGTAATTTCATAAAAAGTAACATTTTATTACCTGTCAACAGAGATAAAATGTCAAACTTTTTTCCTGCCACAGAAAAAAATATATTTGAAAAAGCAAAGTTGATTACTACAGCAACAAAGTCAAAAAAAGCTAAGTGAAACAAAAATGTCAGAATAATAGTATATTATTTGACGAGCACAAAATTAAGGATATAAATCGCGAGCGTCAAGTTTTCACGCGAGACGTAGGCGAGCGTGTAATCATGCAAGCGATTTATATCCGTTATGTGCAAGTCAAATACGACTTTTTATCTAAGGCTCATAGATTTCATTTTATGCAAAATATTTGAAATGTATTTGTCAATGATGGCGAGGCGAACTGTCAAATAACTGTCATCCACGTATGTTTTGACAGACTTTGACACAGCGCTGTATAATGATGACAGTTTGTTCAAATAATGAGGTCATTATTTGAACGAACTGTCATTATTATACAACGCTAGTCTCATTATAATCATTGGCACGTATAAATATGATAATTTTATAAACAAATAATTACAGTGTAGTATCTATCGTGTGGCCATCCCATTCTACATATCTCAAAACAAAAACAAAAAAAAATATGAGATAGGAACGCAAAACGGGTGTGTAGAATATGCAAAAGAAAACCAAATTGTGAAATTTTTTATAAAATACCAAATACGTATCTGTTAAACTATGACTCATGCCCACACAAGTATCGAGAGTGGTATTTATTTGCGCTTCGTACATATTATGTACGTACCTTACAAAAACGGGTATGGCATCTATAACTTCAAAACAAATATGCCATTTTTATAGGGAAGATATGTATCTTTTAAATTAATGTAATTACTTTATTTGTTTTGGTGAATTTTATGTATTTTAATAATTTTTCTTGATTTTATAACCATATTAATTATTATCTACCTACTCAGTAAAAGAAAGTCCTCAAAAACGCGAACATGAGCAGAGCAACCTTAATTAGTTCACGTTAGTGAGACTATACCGCGTTATGTCTGTATAATGTAACCTCTAATAGATTTTAATTAGTTAAGTTTTTTCCATTTCCTGACCATAAAATAATCTAGGATTCTCTTTTTAGTCTGATTTTACTTAGCTTATTGGTGATGACTAAAGCTGTTCTTGTATTTTTGTATCTGTCAAACATACACAATTAGCCAGCAAGAAAAAGGAAACTTCAGTCTGAGATTAAATCGAAAATTGATAGTTAATTATTTGCATTTTGTGACCGTTTTTAATGGGCAAGCCGTACATACATTCTTACCTGGAATAGTGTTGTAATGTAACATACACTGACAAAATAACATTAAAAATGAAATGATGTTATTGTAAACAAATTTATAATGCTGTGTGTACTCATTTCCTTTACAGTGATTGGCAACAAGATGGATGCGAAAATATTCAGCGAGATTTTGAACTGCACGTACAGGCATCTTGCGGTCGCTCACGAAGTCGAGAAAGTGCACAGTACGTTGGTGAATTTGTGCAAAGTGGACAGATTTTCCATACTAACGATGTTTCTCTCCGCCGACGACAAGCGATTGGTTCGCAATCTCCTGGACTTCCTCAGCCAACACGGAAAGAACATTCCAAGAGATATGTATTTACAATACGGTGTCTAAATTGATTTTAATGTATTGGCACTTTTAATTAATACCTGTCCAATTGTACACTTGTATCTTTTATTTATGTTCTGTGCCGTGTTCAGGTGTTTTTATTCAAATAAACTTAATTTTTAACGTATATATCAGATTTATCCATACTGGGATCAAAAATTACCTCAACCTTTCCTTCTTAATATTTCTCTTAGTGACCTTGACCGGACCGATCGCGGCCTAGGTTCAAGCCTGGTCAGGTCCAACTTTTTTTATTATTTTTTTTCTTGATGTTTTACCCAAAACCAAACACTTATACTGGGTAAACACATATATAGACAATTTTTCGCAATACCTGAATAGAATAACACACAAATACAATAAAACTCAAAATAACTTTATTATTTCTGTACCTTATTTCGCATGCTGGGCCCCCATATTCCTTGTTGCACAAGCAGCGACCGTAGTTTCTGTCGCAGATCCCGTGGCCCTCGCTCATGTGACAATTTTCCGGACAAATGATCATCTCGCAGTTGTGTCCGATACGATCTTCTTCGCAGACGCACTGTCCATTTTTACATCTACGGGGGTACTCGCACTTGCCGCACTGTATGACGCTGTACATGGCGTTGAAACCTTCTCCGAATGTGCCCTGTTTGTAGTGTACAGTCAAATGACCTGAAAATAAATTTATCACGTTTATCAGCAGGAATACGTTAGTACTCTGTTATTTCAAATATTTAGATTCGAAAAATGGTTTATATCAGTAAATATATTAAATGAAGTTATTTAAATCCCATTCTTGAATAAATTTTGCATTGAACATATAAACTTTGATTAAATCATTGGGTTTAACTAAAAATTATAGGGAATTTTTCAACAACTTTCTTTTTTGCTACTAATCATAACAGGCGAGGGAACTCTTTTCAAATCTGTTGGCAAATGACGTCAGACCGTCTTCTTAGTTTAAATCATATCTATCTCACAAATAAAATTTAGAATTAGTAGCCTGAAAATCACAACTGTCAATCAGCCTTCAATGAGTGTAAAGAATTTTTAAAAATTCAAAAGTTGTAACTTACCAGTTCTAGATTCTACGACAGCTGATGATAACGCTTCCTCACTACAAAAAACAGCAGATAAAGCATTCTGGGTACTCATATCGGTCAGCTCTGGTAGTCCATCATACACGTAAACCGCATTCTCCCCACATGTAACATTGAGATCACTAGCATTTACCTGAAATAAAACATGAGCATATATTCCCTTATTCTCTCAATTAATTCCTTACAAAAAAAACATAGTGTATCTTACATACACACCAGAAGAAAAACTTATTTACGCAAACCGTAAAAAAATAAACGTAAAATTGACCTACCTGTAGTTGAATAATTGGAGATCCGAATTCGACTTTTGGGTCGATAATCCACAGGCACTCTCTCGGTGGGGGTTCCCTGGACGTGTTGTATGATTGTCTTGAGCTGATGCCTTGTCCATCGGAACCTTTTAACATCCCTCTAGCTTCGCACTGATAGTAGCATTGCCGGCCGTTCCTGGGATCCCCGTAGTAGTTGGTCTTGCATCGGTCGCACCTGTCTCCTATCGTGTTACCCTGACAGAAGCAAACCCCCGTCTGGATGTCGCATTCGCCTTTCGATATGTTGCCGTGGCCGTTGCATTCGCACTTGTGACACCCTGAAAAGGAATTGGAGAGGTATTCATTTAGTTAGTTTTTTATTGCTGTTGTTGTTCAACAATTGACACAAGGAAAAAGGTAGTTGGTATTAAATTTTAGGCATTTATTGCACATTCAACCCAGTTCATCACAACAAGTTTTTCATTCAACTTGCTTAAGTATTAAAAGTTTAACAAGATTTCGAGCAAAAACCTAAACCAAATTCTTTGCCCTCTTTAATTAATTTGAGATCGAAAAGCAAGGAAAGTTGTATCAGGGAGGATTGAAATAATGCATAATAATAAGACACCCAAACCAACTAATTTCCCAAATGGATCATAATGTTCATAAATTAAACCAGAAATTATCAAGAAGACCTCATCAGCTAATCTTATGAAGACGTTGTGGTAACCGCCAATTTATGATGAGAACAATACAGTGTATGTCTAAATTAAGTATATACGTATAATGGACTTAAATTTTAAATTCTCGAGAAAAAGTTATTTTTTATGAAGGGTTTAGGGTGCTCTAAAAAGACTACAGCAAAAGTCGAAATTTGGATTCAACCTAAGGGTGGTCGAAAAACAAAAAATTCTTAAAACTAACCATACTAAATGTAATTTTATGCTCAAATTTAAAATTGTATCCTAATATTTGATACCTCACTATTTTAAAGCAGAAATTAAAAAATTAGAAAGTACTGAAATTATTTCTTAAGACCACACAAGTTAAACATCATTAAATTCAGAATATGGTGATTATTGGGCTCAAGTAGTACTGTAAAAAATACTGTAAAATAATATTTGCATTTTAGTTAACATAAATCGAATGATAACAACCGTGTTATGGCTTGTTCAGGTTTCTTTTACACATCGTGTACAAAAATAATAAAACAGTTTGTATGTAATGTCTTGTTTTTCCCAGAACTTGACATTTTGGGCACTTAAATATTTTTATAGTGAAATTTTACACAGTAAAAGCACACAAGTATAAATAATTACAACCAGTCTTTATGCCAAGATCTTTAAACCTTTAGCAAGAATTGTTCATTAGATAATATGAAGAAAATATTGAGGTAATCAGATTTGAATATCTAAACAAAACAAAAAATATAAAGCCACAATTTTGTTAGGTATCGAAATTTTGGTATATAACAGCGTACCTTGATCTGTAGTCGCATTCC
The DNA here is from genome assembly GCA_964023965.1 of Melinopterus prodromus. Taxonomy (NCBI): domain Eukaryota; kingdom Metazoa; phylum Arthropoda; class Insecta; order Coleoptera; family Scarabaeidae; genus Melinopterus; species Melinopterus prodromus. The sequence goes on from OZ030393.1 coordinate 58,487,164, forward strand.
CATAACTCCCCGCCATACAAAATTCGCAGTGATCCCCTTCCGTCCAATTCTGACACTCCTTACAGATACCAACTCCGTCGGGACAGTCGGAATGATTATTACACTCGCAATTGACGGAACAATCGTCTCCAGTCCAGCCGAGATTACACTTGCAAGAGTATTCGGGGTCACCTCGGCAGGTGCCGTGGACGCAGATGTTGTAGCAAGTTCTGTCGCAGGTGGTCCTTCCGTCGCCAAAGAAGCCCCTCTTACAGATGCAGTCGAAAGAACCGTCCGTGTTTGTGCAAATTGCTTCCTCGTGGCAATTGTGAAGGCCTAGGCCGCACTCGTCAACGTCAGGACATTGCGCGTAGGCCCAACGAGCGTTCGGAATGTTTAAGACTTCGGAACAGTTGAGGTGCGGATTGTTGAAGTCCCCTTGGACGCAGGTACCTAGAATAATGATGTAGTTATAGTTATAAAGTTATAAACATTTTTCTGTAGCAACTGATTAAAATATGTTTGTTATTCCAACGGATATTATTGCCATTGGGAGTTGTTGTCCATGAGGCAAAACCCCGAGCGTCAAAGGTCTTTTAATTAGCTACAATTTGAGATATGATATGAACAGTTATTCGGGGTTGTTGTACATGGATAAGGTGACCAGAATTTGATTTAGGCAAAGCGGGACATAAGCGGGGGGGGGGGGGGGTAATAGGGCATCTTCAGACTATACTGGAATTTATATAAACAATGGATATAGAACATACACAATAAAGAGAACATACAGTCAAATCAAAACTTCACAAGTACATCAAAGACAAAGGTTTAAAATTCTTGTTAGATTTCATAGAGAAAAACGTGCTCCAGAATAATCTTTAACTTAGAAAAACAAAAGGCGTCGTTGAGCAAAACAAAGGAAAAGATTCAACAAACCAGCACGACTTACAGGCGATAAACGAGTTATCGTTTATGGCAAAAACTGGCTCGACAAATAGACAATAAAACGTTGTTAGTATTGATGTTGACAAACTAATTAATATTAACTTATTATTACAACTTATAATTATTAAGGTATGTAAGTACATATGATGAGAAATTTAAGATTTTGTTCGAAAATATTTTAACTACATACTGTTACTGCTATCATCGAAGGCTTTGAAAAAGTTGTTTGGACCATAAAAGAACAACAAGTACTTGTACAAATAGACAATGTACACCAGAACTATAAAAATTTTAAAATCTTCCAAAAAAAAGAGACATTTTTAAAACATTGCGGGACGCGGGACAAAATGTGAAAAACCACGACTGTCTCGCCAAAAGCGGGACGTTTGGTCACCTTATCCATGGGGCAAAATTCCAAGCATCGAAGGGCTAATAGATTTATTAATTAACTAAAATTTGAGGTATGATAGAAATTCATACAACTCTTTGTGAAAAGTTATAAAGATTTTTCTGTAGCAACTGATTGAAATACGTTTGTGTTTTGAATAAATATTATCTCCATTTTGTCCATGGGGCAAAACTCAGAGCGTCGAAGTGCTATTAGGTCTTTAAATTACCTACAATTTGAGGTATGGTAGACATTTATGCAACCATTTTTGCAAAAGTTAAAAACATTTTTCTGTAGCAACTGACTTAAATAAGTTTGTTATTCAAACGGATATTATCGCCATTGGGCGTTGTTGTCCATGGGGCAAAACGCTGAGCATCAAAGGGCTATTAGGTCTTTTAATTATCTATGATTTCAGGTATGGTAGAAATTTATGCAACCATTTTTGCAAAAGTTATAAACATTTTTCTGTAGCGACTGTATGAAATTTGTTTCTTATTCGAAGGGTTATTATCGCCATTAGGGATTGTTGACCATGGGGCAAAACTCCGAGCAATATTAAATCGTTTTTAAAAACAAACACCTACCTGCTATAGGATTCGAAGAATTATAACACCACCCGCAGCTAAGGGCGCTCAGGCAGCTCGAGCAGTTAGCATGGTGCGAACACGACTTGCACTGGTCCTGCTTCTTCGCGCTCTGATGAAAACCACCCTCCTGACTCGTCAGCAAGAACGGCTGATCCAACCATTCCCGGCACAAACCGAACTGATACTCGCTAGTGTACACCGAAAAAGAGAAACACTGCTGCGTAGCCTCACACCAAACACACCTCCCCTTCTGCTGCAGACACGAAGTACAATCCGGCCGTTTATAACAGGGCGTCGGACACATCTCCAATTTGGTCGCGGCGTCCGAAAAAGATCCAATCCTCGCGCATTTGGCCTCGTCGATCCACCACTCGCACAGGCCTGTGGTCATGCAGCTCTCGCAGGATATGTAATTCGAGCAGTTGGAGCATTCGGACGGTTGTGAGGTTAGATATCGCCAGTCTCCGTCCGACGAACAGCTTATGGTTTCGTTTTCCGTGCGGGATACGCAGGTGTTGGTCAGTTCGCACCAACCGCACGAGGCGTCCGTTAAGCAGTGCTGGCAATTGGTGTATTGCGAGCAGGTTCCGTTGCGGAATGGTTCGAGGTATTCGAATCTGAAAAACTGTGGTAAACTGTTAGAGGGTTGTAGTTTTGTTGTGGTGTTATCTTACGGGATGTGGTTCAAAGGGGACAATCTTTTTTTTATAATAATGTAGTTCGAAATCCTCGCAGATGTTCGTAATCCAGTACTCTCAATATTGTAGAGGTGGTAAACAGAATAACTCCTGAAATTCTTAGTTCAAGTAAGAATTTTGAAACTTAAATTTTTAAGAATTAAAATTAGTTTTTAGAGAATTAAATAATCAAGTTCTAAAACTATGTTATTACTGGCATGGCAGAGTAGAATACTATCTAAAATAGTTGTTAAAATACTCAACAAATTTGGATTATGTTTTACGGGTATATCAGAAATTCTGAATTGTGTCTAGTTTTTAACAGAAAAAAATTGTCAGTGATTTTCTCGAAAACTAGAAACTATTCAAAATTTCTGGTGTCAGATTCTGGAAAAGCATTCAAGAAACAGTCTTCACTTGTTTGATTTTGTTCATTGTTGGCCAGGATAGTCTTAGCGTAGATTACTGCAGATTAGTTATTTGATTACTTTTTTTGATTAAGTTAATAATTGTGGTATGTAAATTCATTATAAAAACAACAAAATAGAATTGAAGGGCTCTGAATGAAAAGTGGCTAAAGACCATAGGAAACCATTTGTTTTTATCCACTTTTCATTCTAATGCCTTCAATTGGTTGTTATTTATTTTTTTAAATATGAATAAATTATACTTATTCTCAATTTTAGCACTTTGAGGCATGGGTTAAAATGTAAGTAACGAGTAATTCATAACTCTAGGCAAAAAAGAAAATAGTATATTCAGGATCAAATTCAAAGTAAATAAGAAAAACAGAATTTCTAGAAATTCAAAATACAACTATTTATGACGCTTTCTTTAAATGTAAAATTATTGTTGTAAAAAAAACAGTGAAATATTTTTCACTATTTAAACATTGTGTCTTATAAAGGCACAGTAAAATTATGCACCAAGTCTAAATAAATAAACAAACATTTGGATAACATAAAACAAATACTGTCATTGTCATCAGAAATACTAATGGATAAATTCTGTTAGCCAATAACCACAATTTACAGGTGTGTCAGGACATCTACGCAAATATTGACTAACGTTAACAACAAGCGTAGGTACGTGTTGAGTAAAATACAAAGACGAACAGAATTGTTCTAATTAGCAATAAACCGTGAACTACGTACAATCTGACAATATCATGGACTTTGTGACTTGTTACAGCGATAGAAATGTCCACAATTTTCGATTTACACCACAGGAGTAGTTCTGATAGATACTTTTTATTATATGCAGAACGTATATTAAAGTTTTAGGAAAATATAAACAAAAAACATAATTATGCAATTTTAAAATTTTAACAAGGTGTTTTAAGTAATAAAAAAAACAGACCCAACCTGGATTTGAACTTGTGCCGTTGTATTGCTGGTACAGTGTTGCAACTAATTGACTCTAAAATTGTATTGTAATCGCTCCTTGACGAGGAAAAACATCAAAATTTGTCAAAAATAAAGGATATTTTCCTTTTGTTTGCATGTTACCTTTGGTTGACTATCATCTGTATCTTTGAAATGCTTCAACTGCATCACTCCGATATGCTGGTGCGAATTATAACCTCCAATGGTGACAATCCTTCGCGCTTCGAAGTCAATGGGCACTCTATCAGATTGGATGTCGTTGGGCCATTGTTGTCGCTCGCAGATTTTCTTCTGATCTGCCGATATGCTAATAGGTTTCTCGTCGCCAATCTTAAGGCTGGCGTTGCAGTAACTGACGCACACGTCTAGTTTTTCTTCCCAGTTTTCCGGTGGCCTTAGGAAACCGAGCATGCGTCCGATCATGGTGCCTTCGAAAGACTTCAATATCGGTGTGGCAAATGTGTTGAGATCAGCCTGAAAGTAAATTTATAGTTTAGTGTATTAAGAATTATTGATATCTATAACGGGAAAACAAATGAGTGAAGATGTGTTGTATAAAATTAAAGTGATAAAGGTTTTAAAAATGGAAAAAATTCTTGATTTTCACATGAGCATTTTTGAAAAATGTATTAGAATATTTGAAAAATATTTGCTTTCTGGCATTTATTGTAGGAAGTATAAATAAATATTGTGAAAAATCCAATAAGTCGATATAAGTAACGCATTTTACTTGAACGTCCATTCGAATAAATAAAAATAAAAAAAAATCAATAAAAAGTTGTAGATGAATGTTTTTGTTTATTCCTTGTATTTTGATTATTTTCAACTGTTCCACAAAACTAGTAAACTTTATTTTACTACGATACATTTATTTATTTTTTGCTATTGTTTTCGCATTGTTTTGCGTGTATTTTATTTTCTTACATTTCAAGCAGCTGAAGAAAAGAAGACGAATACTTAGGTCCATATGAAATATGTTATCCAAACTGGCATTTATAATATTACTTATTCAATGACAAAAAGACATTCTTTACTCAAATGCCTCATTATTTTTACCTATTTATTGTATTTGTTTACTGGTATCAAAACAGTTTTTTTTTAAATATAAAAACCGGTCTTTGTTACAAAAAAGGCGACAAACCCCACTGAAAATACAGGTTTTTGTTACTTATGGTAACTCCATTATCACTAGCAATAGTGTTATTTTTTGCAGTTGTTATAAGAACAAATTTAACAATTTTCTTTTTGCAAAATGTTCTTACGACTCTTCATAAAGAATTTTTGAAAACATTTTTGATAGAATTGCAATATACCAAATATATTTATGATAGTTTTCAAGATGGCAACAAGCTATAATCAACTTTTAAACCTCATCGTGAATTTTCATTTCGAATCGCCAGCAATAGGTATATTAAAATGTCATCATTTTATCATGTAATAAGATCCATCTCCATAAACATGAATTCTGACACATTCTATGGACAAATTGGTATTCAAGTGATGGATGAGTTTTATTCGAATTCGTAATGCATATTAAGTTCAAGAGTTCAATATAATATCGAGGTCTAACTTTACAGCTGTATACCCCAGTTTCAACAACCTTGGATAATCGACTAGCATCCAACAGAATCCTAAAAAATTGCGCAAATTGTTAGCCAAACACTATTGCAAATCCGTCCTATCAAGGTGTCAATCAAGTAGTTTACATTTACAATATACATACTTTCTTTCGTCAATATTTTGAAACATTCTAGTACTTAAAATCATATAATCGATTTAACGCATTCCTTGCTTAGATTATAATAGAATACATTGTTCGTTTGGTTTTATTATTATTGTTTACTGCATGATTACCGTCTAGTATCGTACGCAAGTGTCAATTGCACTGAAAACAGGTTCGAATAAATAATGATCACGAAATTGTGGCACAGTGCGATAAATAAGGCTTACGTAACTGTACGGGTATAATGTGCATACAAGGTGTTGTACGTACTTGAATTAACCTCTAACCGGCTGATTTTAACGTGTTCAACAGCCGTTGAATCAATTACATCGTGTTCTTACGATCTTGCGCAAAATTACGAAGAAACGGGGAATCAAAACATCCTTACAAAAACATGCAAATAACTTAGATGGTATGTGAAATAAATAAACAAGGATGTATTATGCACTAATTATCAAATTAACATACAAACGTATTGAAAAAGTATAAAAATTCCTATGCTATGATTTTAGAAGCACCTAATGACAACTAGAAAATGATTTATTTTGTACGTTTGATGATTGATTTCATGGATTATTTATTTGGTATTTTTATATCAAGATTAGATCAAGATTTTATTGGTCATGAATTACGTGTTGTGATTATTTTAGTTTTCCATTATTGTATAACTAACATCGTTACGACCGCCAATGCCATCCGTAAAAAAGAAACACCAATAGTCAGTAAAAAAAGTTAAATATAATTCACTGCAATTTTATCGGAATTTTATAATTCTTTCTGTGCTCAAATTAGCGGTTAACATGTTTACGTCTCGCTGTTAACAACCGCAACCTTTTATCTTAGTAATTTTCGATTGTGTTGTCTCTATTGAATCGTTATTTATATCAAATAAAACATAAATATGAAATTATTATATTATCACTTATACTTAATTATCTTGCTGCGCATGCAATTTGTTTTTTAAGCATTTGGTTGGTTCTTATATCATTTTTTGCATTTTGTTATGTGTTTCTTAGAAAGCAATATATAGAACGCTTAAAAACGAATGCAACATATACAATGTGTCCTTTATTTGTCACTTCAGGACTTGCAATTCTATAAATTTTCACAGCCTCTGTAGCTCAACTGGGAGAGCTGACAACCGGAAATTGAAGGGTTCCTGGTTCAAATCCAGGCGGAGGTGTTTTTTTCAATAATTATCCTCACCTGTGTTAATTATCATTCGCTTCTTTAGTTGATGGTAAACTCTAATGTACTTAGTAACATATTGTAACGTATTTTTTTCCATAATTTAACCAGAAATGTCTTAGGGAAATATTTATTTAAATTTAATTTCTCAAATATGTTCAAATGTCAAATTGGAATGTTGTATCGCAGGGATGCAAGAAAATATCCACAAAATGATTGTATAGTTATAAAAATAACAGGAAGCGGTAAAAGTACAGAATTTGGCGTAAATTTTCCTTTAGATCATCAGTCCATGGAACACAATAATTCAACAATTTATTGGCAAGTTTAATAAATTTCCCCACCATTTTCGCACCAACCTGAAGTCGGGATTTTCAGGAAGAATGTGGAATTCTGTATTTGTCTGTTAAACTCGGGACATGTAATAAATCCTTCAGATCTAGAAAGTTTAAATAGTTATCGTAAGTTTTACAACATACGATAGCAATTTATGGGTTTTACGAAATCAGTGCAAAACTATAATTAAAATACCACCATAATTGAAGTCAAATGTTAACAACAAACAGGTGGCCATGAGAGTGTGCCACTGAATGTAGATAATTATAAATAAATCGTAAATAATCGTATATAGTTTAAAATTGCTAGATGATGCTTACAAAACAAAAACAGGTTACCCGACAATGCCTTAAAAAAGGGACTTGATATGCTTTAAATGGACAGGAATTAAAATTTAAAGCTTGAACTTCATAACTATGAAGCGACAAACCACCAAATATGTGTTTGCAATATCCCGAGAACCTGAACAATGTCTTGGCATTCCTTCTATTCAACAACAAAAAAAGTTGAATAATGTCGACCGACCCAGTGTTCATATGTTTTTGTATCCAAAATGGATTCTAATCTAACACCCTTAAAAACGGGTGCAATTCACGATATATTTATAGAAATATACCTATATAATCACCGGTCAAAATAATCCAAACCCGTTAATTTACTCGACATTATAATAATGATATAAAATCATTGTTCTGGACGCAATGACCGTGATCGCGTTGTCGCGGCACCAACAAAGAGATGGCAAAAAATCGTACCTTCACCTCAATACCAGTAGACACGTGACCCATATGTATGCAAGGCGAAAAATTAATGATGATAAATCGAGTTATTAGCTAGAAGAAGATGTGAAGAACCGGTAAAACTTGTAAAACCTTCGCGCAAAATACGGAAAATTCCATTATAAAAAAATAAAGGAAGCAATTACCTAACAACAATTAAAAATAATCCATATGAACATATTTCTTTGAAACTACCTTTTTTTTGTTATGTGTACGCAAATGCCAACTGCATTTCGTTGATAATAATATACAAAAAAAGCAAGGACTATTCAATGTTAAGTGCAGCTTATTACTTAAGGAATTGTATGTGAAATATTTACACGTGTTTGCGTTGACATAACGACGTGAGTTTTAATGTAAATAACTTTCTCCGATTCACTAATAGAGTAGCGGCCAATCTGTGGTGATAAAGCGGGTTTAGATATTAATTAAAACTCGAGAGGCAGATATTTGGTGGCCTAATAGTTCAGACAGTTTGGAAATTCAATATAATTCCAACTATGTTGTTTAATATATTTCAGTATTTTATGTGGCGAATATAATTATGCATAGCACGTATTTGTTAATAGCGTCCATGATCGTCCTGTTTACATGAAGTTGGTAAGCATACTAAGCATCTAATATATCCCAATAGAGAATGAGACAAAATTCTAATCAAAATTCAATTGCAAAATTTTTGTCTAGTTGTATATTAATTATATTAATTAATATTATTTGTCTGATAAAATAAATAGCCATACAGCGAAATATTCTTGGATCTCAAGAAAATATGTTTAATAGCTTCTTAAGAGATGCTTTTGTTTTAGTAAGGTGTTAGGGTGTTACTTTGAATTTCTTTTAAATTATTGTACATATTCTCTTCACGTCAAAATGCCAGCCTTATAACTTTAAAATTAGAAACGAATCTTTTCCAAATTAAATTAACAATGTCATATAGGAAACTTGTATTAAATTTAATTAAATTATTCATTTACTTAGCTCTGAAGAAGCGAACAAAACGGTTTTCAAAACATCAGCAATAATGAGTTTTGATGCAAGGCATAACCCGTTTATTTTTGCGCCGTTTATTATCTGAATAATTCTGGCCGTGAAACAAAACATTGTACCTGTTTAACAATATGTAAAAGCGTAAGTATGGGACAGCTAACTGCAAAGGAATGACAAGATGACGGACATGATTTTTAGTCGTAATTTTCAATAGTTAAATATTTTCTTTGCTGCATTTGGACTGTTATCGTAAATTCAATATATAGCTCTATAGGACTCCTAATAAAAACGTCTTCATATATTTTGGGCGCATTTGGGTAAAAACTGAGGTATAAACTGAACACGAAAGTAAAAAAAAAAACGTTTTTCTTTATAGGTATGTATATTCCAAACTACAAGAGAGACGGTTTTTCTTTTAAAACATTCTTGAATATGTCGATTTTTGATAATTAAAATATAGATTTTTGTACAAATTCAATTCCGAATTTTTAGGGAAAATTGTAAAATGTGAATAGACATCATGGCAGGAGCGTATCCAGCTCAAACCGGAAGGGGGAAATATTTGAGTTATTAATGTTATTATCAATATAACATAATTATTTTACACCAAAGACTGTCGGCATTCTTTTTTTGCCGTATTTATTTCAATTAGATAAACCTTTGTGATATTTTTTTTTTAAGAAAATTATAAAGTTTAGGCCTTTTGCGGTAAACCTATTTTTTCAATTGTTTAAGTCTTTTTCTTATATATTAGGTCCATAAAAGCAACTTCATATTAACTAAATGATAACTGATATGATAAAAAACAATCAATTGAACACTCATAAACTTTCTAAATTTTTATTTGCCAGACAAAAATTGTTGTTACACCGTAGTGTATCTTGATTTAGCTTTATTCAATCTTTTGAATAATTCATTTATTAAATTTTAACCATTTTCAATTTTTTCCATTTTTTGACAAAATATAAAAAACGGGACTGTCCTGCCAAAAGCGTCTGGTCACGTCTGGTCACCTTATATATGGGGGAAGAGTATCCTTAAGGGAAAGAATGCTATGTAATAAGCATAACAAAATATAAAAAGGGGGGAAGCTCCCCCTTGCCAACCCCCTCCTGGATACGCCCATGCATCATGGGTTTTGTGATTGGATATGAAATTGTTACAAAAATGAAAATGTTACGTAGAATTATTTGCCGTAAAGACGAATCAGGACTAAAGGATGTTCAATAGCGTAAGATTTTTGATAAAAGTGAGATCAACATGGCAAAAAAATTTGGTAATTTTTACATATTTATACCTGCTGAATCCAGTGCTTTAGAAAAGCCGCAAATGGGGTTTCATGGTAATCATATTAGTACTTTTACCTCAAAATCTTTAAAGTGTGTTTACAAATGTTTTGAAGCATTTATGTACAACGATTTTCAACAAATGATATTCAATAAGTGATCTTCAATTTTTAAGCTCGGGTTCGTATTGAGTTTTTCTCGACATTTTTCTTATTTATGGCAATAGAATTTGTATCTTACCTAAAAGAGAGAGAGCTAAAAACCTGAGAAGTTGGTCGAAAACAGAGAATGTTTTAACGTTGCGAACCAAATAAAGAAAACTGCCATAACTATGAAACAAATAAAAACGTGTCCAGTTTTAAAACACTAAGCAAAAAACTGAACCGTCATCGTCAACTATGCAATGAACAATGAACAGTAACAGAACAAATCTTAGAAAATATAGAAACAAGGGATTCTCTCATTTAGGTATGTAGGGGGATATCACTTTGGTGTTCAGATTAAGGAGGCGTTGTTCGGATTATATCTTCGAATTTCCTCAGGTCATACTGTAGTTTCTAATAACGATACGTTTCAATTTATTCACCAACATTTTTAGAACAAAATAGTTATCTGGATGCATTTGAGGCTATCGATTACTACCTGCTTAGTACCTGCTGTATTTAATTGTGAGATTATTGTTATTATATTGTTGTACTATGTATTTATACATTTATATTTAGTGTTATTGCACCTTGTGTCTGATGATATATTATTTTTTGTAAATTATGATTTTGTAAAAAAGATGAACTTCGTTTAATAAATATTATTATTATTATTATTATTATTATTATTATTATTACATTCGTATATCTCACTTACCGTGGTCGCATTGATGATATCCACAATATCCGGTTGCGAAAAGTTCACCGGATGATAGTACTTGATAAACGTCAACCCCGGTCTTTCGTCCAGCTTATTGCACTCTTCGGCGGACAGCACCTCGGTCCCCTTCGTACCCCACCAACCCGGTCTGTCCTCCCTTAACCCGCAAACGCCATAATCATCTTTGTGGTGGCACCTGGCGTTCTGGACGCACCACGTGCACTCGGCTAGGCCTAGTTTGTACGCGGCCGAAACCAGAGGCTTGACGTCCGGACGAGGCAGACCGTGGATGAGACACGACCGACAGTCGAGGAGGGCTGGACAGACGCCCATGCAACGCGTCGTCTGCAAATTCGTCGTGCAATTCGCGCCTACGGTTCGGCCGTAGCATAGGGCGTCCGCCGAGCACCAGCCGCACTCTGGATCGGCTGAAAATAAGAAGAGGATATTTGGTTAGATTTTTGATTGATTGTTTGATTAAGTAATAGTTAAGTAAGTTTTTGTGTTAATCCATCATTTCGACGCTTGACTCCCAGCAAAACTAAACAGAGACGAAAGATGCCTTGTCATGTTGGACAGAAAAAGACAGCGCAAAAAGAGAGATGATCTTTTTCTGTCAAACGAGGCATGGTATTTTTCGTCTCTCTTTAGTTTTGCTGGGGGTCGAGCATGGAAATGATGGATATCTATTTTTAGGGTGTCATTTTTTCACCATGACAAGTTAGGTTTTCTCACGACAAATTTATGTACTTGCACGGCAAAATATTATGCAGTATAACAACAAAAATGGGTTTTTAACAACAAGCTATATAAATGAACGGTAAAATCTATGTTTTAACGACAAAAACGAAAAATGGACAGTAACATGTGTGGTTTATTTGCGTATCAGCTATTTTCATAACGTATGCAAGTCGTTGAACAGAAAATAAATTCTATTGAATATGTATTTAAATGATATACGACATTAATCGTGTCTGGCAAATTTGTGATAGTAAAGCTGACGCTTTAGGAGTTGAGACTTCACCGTGCGTCGCCTTATATTTCGTCGTCAAATAAAAATGCCAATGACCAGATATGATACTGAGTGTGGCTTGTTTTGAAGATTTTATTTACAATAAAAAGATAATTGTGAAAATTAATTAAGTTTGAATTTAGATTATTTTAAAGGAGAATGTTATTCAATGTATCAGTAGGTATGTGTATTTCTGATTGGTTGTGATCGAAATGCGCAATCAAAATTGTCTTATTTTTGGGTTTACTTACATTTGATTGTTTTAAATGTCTATATCTATATAGGTACCTACGTGAAATTAGGGTTTGTGCTTATTATTAATTATCATTTTCATATCACCATATTTATCAGACTGTTTGTACATGCAAGATGAATCTGTAAATTTGTATAACATTTCAATGATCATATTTTCTCAGGATCCTAATGAAGAATTATAATTAATTATTATTACTCAGTACACACACATGTAACAAGAGTGATTAGCAGGAGGACTCACATTTTGAATGTGTAGAACCCAAAATCAAAATACATATTTCCAAAGGCGTTTACTACAAATACCATAGACTGGAAAAATACGTAATATAATTCAAAAAATATGTTTTAATATTTAGCTTATTCAAAATAAAACAAAACAAATTTGTAAGTTTTTCCGTAATATATACAGCAAGGTCCTGCAACTCAGCTCCCGTCTTCTGTAGCTCAGTTACTAATTAAGCTAAGAGTTTGACATTTTATAGGCTTACTCGGTACTTCAAGGTACATTTCAAGATTTTTTTTTTGCTTATACAGGCTGTCCCAAAAATGTGCAACGCCATGCATTTGGAAGCCTTTTAATGGTTGCCTACATACCATCAAAATTGAAATCCGTTGAGTGACTGCAGCGCAAAAAATACAAATTGATTTTGCATGTTGGCTTTAAAAATTAATAAATACCACAAATTGCACCTCGATGTTAAAATTTTGCGACGTGCTTAGTAAGTTAGATCTAGTAGTCTCGTTAACCAAGTGTCATTGATACAAATTATACAGGGCGGCCAAAATCTAGTGCCAGGTTAGGTTAGGTTAGGTATACCTAATATTAGCTTTTTTTTTACTGTCCCAATTAATAACTTTAGAATCTAAAAAGATGATTAGAAAAAATCAAAATATTATCAACAATGGAGCACAGCATAACAACGGATTTTGTAGTGTACCTCTAGTTAAAGTATGGGACATATTAATATAGAAGTTTTAAAAATTTCAGATAAAAGTACAAATTATAAAGTATGCTTTGCAATTTTTTTCAAGTTTGTACGACCATCCGATATATTATAAATTTGTAGCAAGACCAAAATCACATTTTGATGATATTTTGATACAGAAGACAAATAGTTTATTGCCAATGCGCACCACAGTCTCGTACTAAAAAAATAAAATAAAAAATTAGATGAAGTAATCTAATTTACATTTACAATTGACCATTCCAAATAAATAAATTATTATAATATAATACAAGAAAACAAATATGATTACCTAGTATATTTTAAATCGATTTATATGATGTGAAAAAATGATTGATTTTAGAAATTTTCATATGAGCCATATACAGTGAGCTGCAAAATTATGGAAGAATTTATTAAAATTCAGCTGGCAGTAGCATTCAATGTAAAATGTTCTATTTACTTATGACGTCATCGATTTAATTAATGGCTACCACCATTTTTTACTGATCGTTTAGTCTTAATGTTGTGGCCTTAAATAAGAAAACTTTCCAGAAAAAGACAACAAGCAAAAAAAAACTAAATCGGACAAGTAATACATTTTCTGGCCGTTTTTACCGTACAATCTGAGTCCGAGCAGAAATTTCAAATTGTGTATAATTTTATGCAGTTTTTGAGGAGTTGCTCAAGTCAAAACGTCTTCAGATTGAAATTCTACGAAAAAAAAAATCATACTAGAAACAGTTATGAGATTTGGTCATTGTTGGTTAGGATAGTCACATAGCTGACATTATTAGTATTTTTACAAATTAAGTAGGTACTTGATAATATGTGAAAGGCTCTGATATCCAGACTTAAAAGGTAATTGATTATTTATTTTTTCTCTTCAGTGACTAACTGTGGTATGTAAGTTTATTTTAGTAAAACAAAATAAATGTTTATCTTTTATTTTTATATGTAATATAAATTAATTATTATTGATTTTAAGCACATTGGAACAAGGGTTAATATGTATTCATCGACACACTATAAAGATGTAACTTGAGAGATTCTTGCAGAAAAACTAAAAGTTGGAGAACAAGGACGAATTAGGACTAACAAAATTCAAATTAAGCCAGAAAAATGATAATATATAAATATATTATGTATACATACAACAAATAACATTTTTTTTTAAATTAAAACTATTATTTTTAAGTCTGGCGTTTTAATAGCTAAAAAGTCACTAAATTCAGTTTCAGGGACAAAAAAAGTTAAATAGAATAGTTAAGGGCTATTGAAACATGTAATTAAAAATTGTAAGCAGTCTTGTTATGTTATTATTAATAATACTGACGAGTGAACAATTGTACACACATTGCTATTCATTAGCAAACATTACTTGGATACTTGTAGAAAATATAAACATTTCAGTAAAATGTCTAAGAACTTGTAAAACTGCAATGTATGCAATACATGTTTGTTACATAACTAATAAAATACTAACTAATAACTTACATACATATTTTTAAAGTGTTTCAAAATACAGTTCTTTGACCATATAAGTTTTCTTTTGCTCCAACAATTTCTTTTGCACATATAAGTGCATGAGCAACACAAACTGTTGTTTACGCTTGTGTACAGTCAGCTTTTTATTGCTTATTGATGTGACCATTGTTCATCGGCAATAAACTTAAAAATTTTAATTAAAGCCTTATGTCACATACCCACTCTACAAATGCTAAAAATAAAAAAAAAACATCAGCTAATTAAACAAACCGCCAATCTCCTTCACGTGAAACCCCATATAATTAAAACAGCCATCCAACCTTGAACCGTCAATTACTTAACCAACCAATTAACCCATACAAAAAAAAAAACACTCACCTATACACTCCACGTTATTCTTATGCCTATAGCACACAGTCTCCGGATCGTAATGATCCCCTTTCCTCGTCGACACCATGGGGGGCACCGTATACGCCAGCAGATCCCCGTTAATATTCCCATGGTACCCCCCGACTAACAACAACGTATTCCCGTTCCTTACACTGGAGGCATGCGCAAAAACGCCTTGCTGTTTCGGATAGACAGAACCGTTACTTTTCCCCAAAATTTCGGGATCCACCCACGTATGACACCCGAGGTGGTATAAGTACATCTGGTTGTCGTAACAGATTTCTTCTTTGTTGTGACGATGAGTATATCCGCCAAAAACAACCAAGTAATTCCCCATTATATTCGCGGTGTGGAACGCACGTTCCCTAGGGACAAACCGATCACGGAGATATTCACGCATGTACAGGATTTCCGTCCATTGCCGGTGGTTTAATTGGAACGCGTACATTCTATCGGAGAGTTTTGAAAAACGTGCGATTCCAGCTACTATTCCTCCGTAGATTAGCAGGGAATTTGTTGACGGGTGGTAGACGGTCGTATGGGCGACCACTCGAACGTCTAGCTCTTTCCCACCGCGGACTTTCACTGTATTCCATTCCTCCATGCCATCCGAACTTAACGTTATTGAGAATAATCTAGAGGAGAATTCTCCATCGGAAGTACTACCCCCGAATAAATATATAGTATCCCCTGCCTTTGTAAGTGTGTGCCTGGTCAACGGTGGTGGTTGTATCTCCGAATATTGCGCTCGTAACTCCCAGGTTCTGGTTAGAACGTTAAACATCCAAAGATCGTTCGATAAGCTCCCGTTGTTCAATTTCCCACCAAAAATTATAAACCCTTCGTCGACTTCACACGCTGCATGCCCATATCGGGGCCCTGGCCTTAAACCCTCAGGTCTTTGACTGTGGCGCTGCTTTCGACGATTCGTTATATTCTCATTGAAACTATAAATGTAGCTGTTCAAAAACGATTTATGTCGGTTTATACCCCAGTTATTCAACCATTTCGGATCTGCGGATTCTACAATTTTCGGTATCGCACTCAAACCAATCGGTTTAAACAAACTCCTCTCGAGATCTTTCCCGAATTCGTCTGCCCAAGTATTATTCGGGAAGCTATAAACCTCTAAATTCCCGAGGATCTCGTTTAGATTATATCCTCCAAAAACATATAACGAATCGGTTATTTCAACGTAAACAGCCGTATGCGCAGCCCTTGGCGTTAACCCGTTTTCGGAATACGTCAACCAGTGCCACTTATTACCTTCGTAATCATAATCGTACAAACTACAAGACTGCCCCGAATAACCCTTCCGACAGACGCACTTCTCCCCTTGGCAAAAACCGTGATTCTCCTCCTCCCCGCAATTCTCCGGACACAGAACCTTCGAGCAATCGAAACCGCCCCAATTCTTCCCGCAAACACAAGTATTCTGCACCCCACAATGCCCGTTCGTCGAGCAATTATTCGGGCAATCCGTGATGGAGTATTCGGCTCGAAATCCGTCTAAGACGTAATTTGTGTCGCTATATAATAAAATGAGCATGTATCCAGATTTGGCGATGACCTTCTGAGGTTCGGTCTTCCCGCTGAAGCTCCCGAGTAGGGGTGATTTGAACGAGTCACCGTCGTAAACGAACACGTAATCGTAAGAGCATTCTGTGCCCATGCTGCGGAAACTGAGTGTGATGAATTTGTTCGAATCGTTGGCTTTGATTAGCCACTCGCAGTGGCTGTCTTGAGTATAGTTTGTGCCAGTGGGGCCGTCGGTGATGACTCCCCAGGAGTTTGTGAAGACCCTGCGCGTTTTGTCGCATGGCTGGAGGTCGACAGCGGCGTATCCGAAGAGTATGAAGAGACAGACGAAGATACCGCTCAAAGGGAGGCTGATTATTTGCATATTGCTTGTTTGAGCAAGTAGGTTTTTATTGCATATTGAGGATTTTTATCCTCATCGCCGATTGTTGGTGTCATGCACTCGATGCGTACATACGCTGAGTTGTTTATTCACCAGTTAGGAGCGTTTTGCACGCGAACGGTCGCCAGTATTTGTGTACATTCTGTTTGAATTGTTTGACGCGAACTATACAAACACCTATCGCGACTCGCGACACTGACAACCAACTGACATTTGATTAATCCACCACTCCGCTTTCAAAATTAAAAGTTCCTAAATCGACGATTTCTTATCTAAACGTCAACATATCCAATCATCGATTTTATCCAAATTTAAAAATAACACGAAATATATTCATAATATTCACAGATAAACTATCACGGTTGGCCTAATTATTTTTAATGAAGTGAAAAGCGATAATTAGCTAAAATCAAAACTTATTTTTATCCAGTTAGTGATAAGAAAAATAGTACATCGATGGGTTTAGAATGGGTGCGTTCAACCTAAGCAATCGATAACAAAACATTACGCAGAATAGATTCCTTTACATTTAGCAATAAAATAAATACAATAATAATACGATAATGCTTCTATACTTTCATTATGATAATCAAAAAAAGAATAAATTGACATTCAGAAAATTCCAACAAGATCAGCGGTATTGGTTGAAAGTAGCCATCGTGCACAATCCGGATGCTCGTGCATCTATCTTTATTAGGAACTTTCAAACAAAAACAACATACTGGAAAGATCTAGAAGATTTGCAGCGATTAGCCAAAAACCGACTAGTTCTCTACAAAATTAAGTAATAATCGGTATTAAATACAAATCCCAAAATGGTGGACTACAGCAAATGGAAAAATATTGAGGTTGGTTGTCAAATCGGCCTAATAATAGGTTAGTTTACCTTCAATCTGGGCGTTCATTTTGCAGATATCCGACGATGAAGATGATACGCATCCAAATATCGATACGCCGTCGCTTTTCCGCTGGAGGCATCAAGCTAGGGTTGAACGTATGGAAGAACAGAAGAAGGAGCTCGATACATTCGAGAACAAAAAGAAGGAACACGAGGCTAAGTTAGCGGAGTCGAAGAAGAAGTTGGCCGATGCTGAGAAGACGTGCGCTGAAGATTTGGAGGAATTGAAGAAAGCGATTACGGAGTTGGAGAAGGAGGGTGAAGAGATTAGGAAACAAGGGGAGGATCTTAAGAAAAAGGAGAAGAAACAACCGTGGAATGTTGACACTATTAGCAAGCCTGGGTTTGCTAAAACAGTTATTAATAAGAAACCGATTAGGCCAAAGGATGAGAATCTAACGGAGGAGGAAAGGGAGGAACGTATGAAGAAGTTTATCAAGGATTACGAGAAGGATCTGAAGCATTTCGGTATGCTGCGTCGTTATGAAGATTCGAGAGTGTATCTTAAAGCCCACGATTATTTAGTCTGTGAGGATACAGCGAATTATTTGGTTATCTGGTGTATTAATTTAGAAATGGAAGGGGTAAGTTGTTGGTTTTATATTATTTAATATTTATTTATTTTGTTGTGGACGTACAGATTTGCCTGCTATTCTATAGACTCTCTGTCAGAAACGGTATTTAAAAATGCCTTTGTCGATAGGATATTGACGTAAAAATTACAACATACTATTGTGTGAAAATCTGCTGTTTTGCAGATAATTGCATTTCCTTTTTTTAAGATAAGTTTTCTATTGATTATAATGATTCTCCACAATATTCTTCAAATTGATAGAACGTTTCATTCTAAAATAGATTTTTATCATGTCACTTCTAACATATTTCCTGTATACGAGTTATAATTTTTTTCTTAATGTACTGATTTTATACAATAAAGAAATTTCTTCACGCTATGATAATACTTTCAGAAACACGAGTTGATGGCGCATGTCGCCCACCAGACAATTTGCATGCAGTTCATCCTCGAGCTAGCCAAACAGCTGGACTACGATCCCAGAGCCTGCTTGGATGCCTTCTTCACTAAGATCCAGGTCGCCGAACCAGAATACAAAGCGACCTTCGAGGACGAACTACGACAATTCAAAGAGCGAATCCGTAAACGCGCTGCCCAAAAACTTGAAGACGCCATTAAGGTAAGAGAACGATTAACAAGGAGTACCGTTAATAAAAAAATAAGTCCGTTAATCCGTTAACAAATAATTTAATATAAAAAATGAGAATTAACGGATTTGAATTAACGGATGTTACGGAAGTTAACGGAGACCGTTAATGTTATTTTTAGAGTTAAATTCTTAAAAAGGAGGAAAAAGGGTAACTTTAATTAATTAACGGATTAACGCTTTTTTTTAATTTTTCGTAGGAAGCTGAGGAGGAGGAACGGCAGAAGAGGTTAGGTCCAGGTGGTTTGGACCCTGTGGAGGTGTTTGAGACGTTACCGGAAGAATTGAAGAAATGCTTTGAAAGTCAGGATATTTCTCTGCTGCAGGATACGATCACCAAAATGGACGAGGCTGACGCGAAGTACCACATGAAACGTTGCGTCGATAGCGGTCTGTGGGTGCCGGACGCCAGGAAAGGGGAGGAGAATGATTACGACGTTGCGAGTAGTTCGAGTGCGAGCGAATCAAAAACGGACACCTAAGTTTTCTGTTTTATGCGTTCCTGGTGTTTTACTTTCGAGATTTACGTTGGAAATCATTAGCTTTGTACCGCCATAATTGACTTATATCATCTATTTCCTTTTAAGTAGGTTATTCACTGCGTACGTCATAAATTTAAAAGTTTAGTATTTCTTATTTTAGAGCCTACGAGTATATACATTTCTGTGAGTACTGAATTCCTGAATAAAATCTGGTTTAGTATAATAATATGTAATAGCGTATACATATAAATATATTATAGATATCGGAATGTAATTTAATATTGCTTTATAATAAATAGAATATTCTTATGCCTGGATTATTATTTTTATGAAGGTAAAAGACACTCTAATAACAACTATTACTATTGTAAATGTATCATTTGCTGATAAATATTGAGGTTATGTCTTCTTGTGTTTCTATTGGATGCTCATGACACGTTCAGCCAACGGCAAGTTTCCATGTTTACGTTAAGGGTATAGAGAACTTAAATTTGTTTATGGTTAACAGAAAAAAAGTTACTTCACTATGATATTAATTTGAAAATAGTGTTTTGTTTGAACCTTTTCGAAATTTAATGTGACTAACAACTATATAGGGAAACTGGGTTGTATGAGATATCAGAAGGTAGCTCTTTTAAAGCAAAATAAGTTAGGTCTGAGACTTTTTTAAATTGAATGTCACACTACAGATATAAGAGACTGCTGTTTCCCGTGTCAGGATTTGGAACAAAGAAAAATTGTTTTTATCAGTACTTATAGAGGCAAAGGTACAAAAACTATGGCTGCTATATTAAACTTTTTATATGTAATATATATTTTAGAGAAATATGTACTTTATCGGGCACTGATTTTCTCAAAAATGGCACGTGTTCGATTTCTTTAATTTTTTGTTTATAATTAGTTTCAATTATTGTATTTGGGAGAAATTAAGTAATTGGAAATTGAGGAATATTCTGATATCTACAAGCAAAAGTTTATTAAAAGGAAACGTTCCTATTTGCTAAATTCTGTCATATATATTCCTTTTGCAAAAGAATTCAAGAAACATCATGTCATAGGCAACCAAACTAACAAACCATATTGAAACCTTTATTACAAACATACCACTTTACAGATCAAATAATAATTTCACAAATAAATTAAATGCTATTTAGGCGAGCAAACATTTATTCTTATATAAAAAATAATAAGTAAAATACAACATTTGGAAATATTGAGAAAAATGCACCTAGTTATCCTTACGATCGCTTAACAAGGAATTATGAAGTTTCGTCACTTCATTCTCAACGATATCCTGAACGACACTCCCATTAGTATCAATAAAATTTGCCACACTTTTCTGAACGCTAGCTTCCCTCCTTTTCCCCGATTTGCCATCAATAAAGGCCAACGTTAAACCATATTTATCATCATATCTAAAAATACCAAACATTAATTATATTTTAAGACAAAAATGCATTAAATAAATACTTTTTTAGTGTCGAACTAGCTTCCCATACATTATCCTTCTTTCCCGCAGCTTTCTGCATGGCGACAGCAAAGATTCCTTTCTCTTTATACGTGGTATATAATGTTAAAATACCCATCATAACAAAATACGTACTGACGCAGAAAATAAGTATCGGCCTACAAAAAAATTAACAGGAATAAGTTATAACTCATTGGCTATTAATTACTTCTTACCGTGATTCAGGGAATGGATATAAAAAGTCCCAGAGGAGAGCAAACATTGCTACGCCGACAGCTATTCCGCAAATTAATAGCCGTCCGTCCATTAACGAATGATTTTCAGCGTAGCTGTATTTACCGGTAAGCACCTGCAATATGTTTACGTTAAGAGGTTATAAATTACACATTTGCACAATTTTACCTCTCTAATAGCATCATCTAAAGCATTTTTGACCGCAGATCCGTCCCATTTGTTGATTTTAACAGGCTGAAACATATGATTTTAGGTTATATTTTTATTTCATATCTATTATTCACACAATATAAGAGATAAAAAGTATAAACATGATCTATTCGGATTTAATATCGCTGAAAATTACCTTTCCGGCGTCCTTCTTATCTTTCGGTGACATTTTTGTATTTTGAACTAACTTTTCCTGATGTGTACGTTTTCAGACACGTCAGTTGTCAGGTGGGGCGCATGCGTGGTCATCAATGAAAGCGCGCCGATTTTGAACGTTATTTGAATCCATCGAAGACGCGACTTCGGGTACATCGAATTATTTATACCTGAAATGCATAATCGAACGTCGTCGGGTTCTTTGGCTCATAATTCTCGGTCCTTGATGTTGGAACAGGTTGCACCAACGTGGTATCATAACTTACCGATAACGGTTCTCGTCGAGATCTTTCGACATTTTGAACTCGCCGAATTGAAAAATTTCATGCTGGTAAGTCGACATTTATTATGCAGGATTGAAAGTTTAGGTAGATGAACCGAAAAATTTGCAAATTTTAATGGTAGTATATTTTGATGTCTTAAAGCACGCCCTTCACAGCTATATCGACGTTTAAAAAGTTTAGTTTTTACGACAAAAAATATGGATGAATTAAACAGAAAAAACATGGCTGCAAATTTGCAAAACATTCAAAAGTCAACAGTTAAACGGACACATGTTTAAAATGCTCATGTAAAAGTACAAGAAAACATAAAAAAATCAAATCATTTGCTGGTGCCGATACATACAGTGTGTTCATTTCAAAAGTATCCACCCTTAATAAATCTTGACCCGATGCGATTTCTGCTTTGAGTGGAAACACGTCGATTTTTATATCGAGGGGAAGTTCAAAAATGGTACCTAGAGAATTTTAGGTTTCATCCCTTCACCTCCCAGCCATCCCCACTTTGAAATTTCAAATGGCACCCCCTATCATGTGATACATCATTTGAAAGGACATAAGATTCTCTACTCAACCATGATACAAAAAATGAAATCGATCGATTGGTTCTTAAGATAGGCTACCCAGAAGATAGAAGGTATGAAATCAATCATTATTAGCGTATTAAAATGTGCTTACTAAAAAACCTTGATGTGTTTTCAAGCATCGCCCATATATACAGTAGAACTTCAAACCAAGAGTTCTGCCACTATATATTCACTTAATAATGTTGCATTAAAAAGTTGCTATACACGCTGCTGTTTTTTTTTGGCCTGGATTTTTCAAAACAGCGAGTTTTAGAACTTGTGAAGAAGTTTGAAATGAAAGCTTGAACTTTGAATCCGAAGATGTGTAGATAAAAACTAGTAAGTAAAACTGTCATCAAACTTGAGACCAGAATTTCCCGGCGACATGTTAAAAAGCCTGTTATAAGAATTTCACAGAACTGTCAATGACTTTGTGTTAAATGACCTTAAAATTCGAGGTTTCGGATTATTTTGGCATCAAAAAGTAACCTACTTACCTAAACGAGATTTTTAACATTTTAAGATGCTTATTGTAAAATAGTGACTTGATGGAGACGTTCTATAATTCGATTATGCCCATTCACTGAGCCTAAACTCGCACTTTCATCAGAAGGCGTTAGTTTATAGCAACTGATGCTCACAATTTATTTATTATATGGAGACACCTATTTGATAAATGCCATATCCTTGATAACGTGGTGATATTGTTACGTAGCTTCTAATGGGGGACGGCTCTAGGTCAGGATGGAGATGTAAATAAAAGTCGCAGTGTGCCGTAAACTTCTGATTCCTTTCCCATCCCATGCCGTGGCTTTTATATGAATTTGGCAAGACAAAAGAACATCTTTGTTCCGATTTGTAAAGCCTGACGTCTGCATGTCTGGCCAAGCAACTATCTGCAGGTTGGATGAGTTGGATGACCTGGCCTCAATTATACAATTCAATTAAACTAGACTTCGCAACAATATTTCTTAATACATTGACAAAATACCTAACATCGTTTTGGCTATATATCTACGCGCATTATGTACCATGTACCTACTTATTGTAATCACCATCTTGCAGAAGTAGTTTCCCTGCTCTTAAGCTGCCATAATGTTTCGATATTTCCCGTCAACGTTCGAGCTATGTAAATGAGATAAACGACGAATAACCGTAATAACGTTAGGTTTATGATTGCGAACAGGTATGCCAACAATGGAAGTACGCCGCGCAGAATCCGGCCCTTTGGAAAAAATTGGTAATCAGGGGCAATCAGGTGCCGATCTATTTCATCAGCAAGAAGATTCGCTGCTGGACGAAATTGGAGTCGCTCTGCGTGGACGACATATTGGAGCCGACGACTGTCATTAGGCAGGTCTGCAGATGCATACCGGGCGTCAAGCACCTGGCGATTAGGCACTGCTCGCCGATACCGGAGTCCGCGGTCAGGTTCATCATCAAGACCTGTACGGACCTCGAGTCGCTCGATCTCAGCGGCACCACAATCAAAGGCAGCCTATTCTACAAGGAACTCGCGTCGCTCACCAAATTAAAGTTAGTATTAAATCAAACCCATCTTTACATACCTACCTTCATCTATACTCGAATAGAAGATGAAAGTTAACTTAAGGGGGATTCTGATTTTTCTTCTATAAAATTACTCCAAAATTTTTTTTGCGTAAATATTTTAATGAAATGGTATCCAAGTACAGATTTTTCACAAAAAATGACAGTTTTCTCTATGAAGTTCATTACTTATTGCATTTCTGGTTCGTCAAAGATAATAGTTAAAAAGATAATAATAATAGATAAAGTTAAAATTTGAAGCCAATCCGTCAAATCGTTTTTGAAATATCGTGCCAACCGTTCACGAAGAAAACTATTATGCTTATCAGGGCCATACTTTATTCCATCCTCCACTTTGTGGAATTTATTTTGAGATTTTTTCTCATCTCTACGCCTTGTTTTAGCTATTTTGCAGCCTCGAGTGTACGTCACGACGACCTCACCAGACGCTGTTTCTCGCGCACATTTGCAAATATCTTCGTTTCCGTGCCAATAAGGATTCCTATTTTCGTTATAGTTTTAAGGACGGCGAAAAAGCCTTTATGTCTGCTGCTGCAAAAACAGCAATTTTGATAGGTTTTGAGCCTCGGTGAAGATGTTTGGGTGAGTGGCGCCAGACAGAAGAAATGGAACTTTAGTTGTTGTTTTGAGTGTCACCACCTAAACACCGTTCTGGCAACTGATGGCGTTTTCGACACTTTTATCAAGTGTTTTTCGCCACTTGCACCAATTCTATGATCCCACAGGGTATATGCTGTGGATTTTGCTGTACATATGCTGGGGATTTTCATTCATCTTGATGTTATGATAGAATTTGGTCCACACAGCATTGTACATGTTGTCAATAGTCTGGATGTCTTCTGGTTGGCAAACCATAGAAAGTTGTCTATTCTTTTGAATGTACAATCCGGATCGGATATTTTTGGTTGTCTATCAGCACGTGTAGGAGTTTTTCTTGAGTGTTTCCTATCCATGACTGCTTACGAGGGAATTTTACAGAATTATAAACCACACACTGCAAGTTTTTTTGGCTTAAAATTTTTTAACTCGAGCGGAAAAAGAGTTGAGTGCTCGATCAGACCGATCCGCGCGCTCCATAGGTAATTTTGATACCTGCAAGCTGTCGGCTAATTGCTTATAACTTGGCCAATTTCGCAAATTTTGCCTTGAAACGTCGTACACACGTTCCTAGGATCTTAAACAATAAAATAACGAACAGTATTTTTTTTTCATAAGAAAACGGGAATTCCCCTTAAAGCTTTTATATGATCTGTAATTTTAGGATTTGTGTATATAAACTGTTCTGCATAAGTACTTCTAAAATTCAGAATTTCAAGAAATAAAATGGCCATGAAATGGCTTCCATGGCCGTGATTACCAAAAGCAAGTTAATAAATTTATAATAAATTAATTAATTATAATATATAAAGAGACCAGATTCGTATTCAGCACAAAATGTCTATGGAAAACGGCTAATTTTTGTACCAATATTATCATAAAAAAAGTTTTCAAAGTTTTTAAGTTTCAATGCAGAATGACATCACATGCAAACAAAGTTATCCTCTATTAAAATGCTAGGCTACCAATTCCACAATGCAAAAATGCGTCCATATTGTTAATGGTCTATTTTTTGTTTGTTTAACAATGCACCGAAGAAACCTAAAACTTTTTAAAACTTAACGCGTTATAAGTTGCCATAAACTATAAAAACAATGTTTCTGACCCCATTTCTAATGAAAAACTTGACGTGATAAGGAACTGTTAACTAAGACGTATTCAACGTCTTGTATCTAACTTTTCATACACAAAATCCATGTTGCTCAATGTTGTCATTATTTACTTACATTCAGTTGAATTTTACTAGATATAACAACAACCGTGAGCCGGACGCACTTATAGCAACAGAAAAAGATTGTGTCCATCTTCATCATCCTTTTCTGCTTCTGTAATTTTCCTTCTAGCTAGGGTAATGTTAAAAGATGTGATGTGAGAAAACTACTTCTAATTATTTTTTTTTTAAATGGCAATCCAATATTTTTCTTACTGATTTTGATAGTTCTCTTAATTGTCTTAATGGTAGCATACATATTTTATTATATAAGAACGTTTTCCAGAAAAAAAAACAGTTCGAGAAATTAGGCTAATATTGAGAACTTTTGTTTGTGAACGGAAAGTTTAGGTGTTTTCGAATAATTTCTTTGCGTTGTATTAATATCAAACATGTTACAATTTTCAAACCTCTGGGTTTGAAAATTATATCACGTCAGATTGGAGCGTTTTTGTTGTTGTTTTTTTCTTTTTATGGAAGCGTCCGCATGCCATTTATTCTACCGTTTGAAATAATTCAAAAACATTTGTCGGCTACCTTTGTGGATTTCAGTTAAAATTACAACGCTTAAAGTTTATTATGAAATCCTTTTGAGGATTCTACGCCATTGAATTCAATTAGAATACTTTTGCAAACAAAAACACCTAAATTACGATTTTTGACAATCTGACATCCCTTTTTCTTGGAAACACTTGCGGGACAGGAAATTATTTGCATAGTCTCTTCACGCATTCATGTTCTTGACTTCATCACAGAACTGCTTGCTTGGCCAGGAATTTTGTGATTTTTCAAAAACTCAGTTGTTGTCATTTTGCTTCCAGTACTTGTGGTAGTGCTTTATCATGATTTAACATAAATCCAAAGCTTATACAACACATAACGTACGGAGGATATAGAAGGAGTAGCAAGAGAACACCTAAACAATATCTTTTGGTGTTAAACTTTTGATATGAACACAAACTAGGAAGTTACAGCAGACAGCAAGTTAATGTTGGATACATCAATGAACAGAAACGTTTTAAATTTAAATAAAAAATACTTCATTGTTATTTAATTTAATGCATTTTTTCTAAATAAGAAAATAATAGGAGATAATTTGTTGAGAACCACTGACTTTTTCATAAAATTCTATGACAGTTTGAGTAGCGATCATCATTTGAAAATCTGCCACTGTCAACGTGCATCTAAATCTTTGTGTAATGACTCTTTCTAATACAAAATCATCCAACATACAAATATGAGAGAAATTGTCCATATACAGTTAGGCCAGGCCGGCAACAACATTGGTTCTAAATTTTGGGAAGTAATCTCCGACGAACACGGTATCACGCCACAAGGGCACTACCACGGAGATTCCGACCTCCAACTGGAAAGGATAAACGTCTTCTATAATGAAGCTTCTGGTGGAAAATTCGTCCCAAGAGCAGTACTCGTAGATCTAGAGCCTGGGACCATCGATAATGTTCGTTCTGCACCTTTTGGGCAGCTATTCAGACCAGACAACTTCGTATTTGGGCGGGCTGGAGCTGGGAATAACTGGGCTAAAGGCCATTACACCGAAGGAGCCGAATTATGCGACGTGGTGTTGGATATAGTTCGCAAAGAAGCTGAGGGATGCGATTGCTTGCAAGGGTTTCAAATTGTGCATTCACTAGGAGGTGGTACTGGATCGGGTATGGGCACACTCTTGCTGGGAAAGATCAGAGAAGAATACCCAGATCGGATCATCAGCACGTTCAGTGTAATGCCCAGCCCTAAGGTATCAGATACAGTCGTTGAACCATACAATTGTGTTATGTCTATACATCATTTAGTTGAGAATACCGACGAGACTTACATGATAGACAACGAGGCATTGTATGACATTTGCTATAGGACTTTAAAACTATCTGGCCCTTCCTACGCTGATTTAAATCATCTGATATCGTCGGTGATGGCTGGGATAACGACTTGCATAAGATTCCCCGGGCAACTCAATGCTGACTTGCGAAAAATTTGCGTTAATATGGTTCCATTTCCTAGGCTTCACTTCTTCATGCCTGGTTTTGCACCATTAACATCAAGAGGAAATCAACCATATAGAGCTCTAACGGTTCCTGATCTTGTAAAACAGCTGTTCGACGCAAAGAACATGATGTGTGCCTGCGACCCGAGGAGAGGAAAATATCTCACTGTAGCGTCAATATTTCGTGGTAGAATGTCCACTAGAGAAGTGGATGAACAAATGATGAACATCCAGAATCGTAACAGCACTTATTTCGTCGAATGGATACCGAATAATGTAAAAACCGCCATTTGTGACATACCACCGAGGGGGTTGAGGACCGCTGCTACTTTCATCGGGAATACGACGGCCATACAGGAGTTGTTCAAGAGGGTTGCCGAGCAATTTTCGGCGATGTTTAGGAGGAAGGCGTTCTTGCATTGGTACACTGGGGAGGGGATGGAAGAGATGGAATTTACGGAGGCTGAAGCTAACCTAAACGATCTTGTATCGGAATACCAACAGTACCAGGAAGCTGCCGCAGATAATGAGGGAAATGAAGAACTGGATGATGATTATGAATAATTGTATTATAGTTTGAATATGGCACATTTTAAAAGAGAGTATACCTGTTTATTGATTGCAGCTGGTAGTATTGTTATTGTTTAGGATCTTGGCATAACATAACATGCCTACTATTCCTTCAACTGTAGTCGAAACAACCAAAACATGGCAAAATAAAGGAAAAAATTCATGTAGAATCCGTTTTGGCACAGTTGTAGGGGAAGGTGTCTTGAACAACATACTAATAGTGCCGATGGGTAGGGGTGAAGGTAAGATGGGGAGGTCTTTAAAGGTCGCTGTTTTCGTGTTTTGTTAACAACTCAAAAACTACTACCTATAGCGAGAAAATGCCCATATGTTAAATTAATAAATGAAATTCTCTATCCACATATAAGGTCTTGTACACTTTTTCCTTAGGACCAATTTACTTAAAGATATATGGAGGGAGAGAAATGGAAAAGTTAGAAGTTTTAATATATAAATGAACTATGTTCACGCCTTGTGGAAATTCAGTATATATTTTATATTCAGCAAATATCAGTTTCTTTGCTAATCATTATTTAACAATTCTTAGGGTAACTTGGGGCAAGTCTTGGGTTTGTTAAGTTAATAACATATTCAGTTCTAATGTCAATTGACATAATATGATCCTTAATTGCCAATAATATTAGTTGTAGGGATAAAAAATTATCTGATAAGTTGTTTTATACCCAGTATATTATCATATTAGTCTTAACAAATTAGACTGTCTATAAGTATGATATTTTATAAATAAATTAACGCTTGAAAATACCTAAACGATAAATGTATTTTTCTGTAGAGCATTGACGATATCAGTTTGTTTTGCTCAAATATTCTAGCATTCGTAGAGCCAGAAAACAACTCGTTTTTTGTCCAGCCCGTTGCAGCGGCCGGTCGGTTCCAGAACTTGGTCGTGTGGAAATTCACATGTGCGTTGTGTTGAATGGATATAACTTTTTTTTCGAATTGAAAGAAATTGTTATCGGGTCGGTACATTTTTATGTTTCAGTTCAACGAGAAAATATTGTAGTGTGTAATATGCACGTGTTTGTTTTTGCTGTATTACTAACACGGTTCGCAAAATATAATAATATGCAATGATTAAGGAATTTATTGTTCGATAATAACTAGTTAGATCATTTTCGGTTGGTTTGTTATTAAATTAAAAAAATCTGATGTGGCCAGGCACGTGACTTTATCATACAATATATAAAATTAATAGTTTGCTGCATGAGAATCTATTTGATTGAGATAAATCGTGTCTGCATTAAAATTAAACTAGTTAGCCAGGATTTGACAGATATTTTGATCTATGGACAGTAGGTATTGTCAATGCATCAGCATGTGACACTACCTACTGTCATTAGAATAATAGTTAAAAGTGCCGAAAGTATGGAATAGCGCGACGAGCGGTGATACGTAAAAAATTGTTATATTTCTGAACTTTTTAATGACTTTCTTTTTTTAAATTTTTATTAATGGCATTACTGCATGTAAGTATAATCATATAATATAACGTGTAATGTATTATATATTATGTGTGACTTAGCTCATGTACGAACGGAGCCCCCGTCGAAGGCATCATGGATGAAGAAAATTTATATTTTTAAGGAAATTAATCTTCAATATACATCCTGGAAAACTAATAAGAGATGTTTCAAAATGCGAATAGGGTACACCAACCACTACCTCTGGTTTAAAACACATAGGTCAGACACCACGTGACGCCGTCTTCTTGATTTGAAACAAGTCTACATCATTTTTCAAAGTAAACATTTTATTTTTAAGCATAAAAGCTGATTTATTAAAGCTTTTTTCCCCCTCCGTATCTCCTTAAGTATGGGTCCTAGGGAAAAAATGTACAGGACCTTCTTTGTAGAGAATTTAATGTAGATTAATTTAGTATATGAACATTTTTCCGCTAGAGGCAGTAGTTTTCGAGTTATTGACGAGATTCACCCCCGCCCATCGGTACTTTTAGTTGTTGCTCAAGACACTGTTCCTGTGAAAAAATTGCCATATACACGATTTTTTCCCCTATTTTTCCTGGTATATTGTTAAATACTTAATACACATACATATACTTGTTTTTCTAAATCACTTTTATTTTTCATATAATAATAAAGCCAAACTATCAAGTAATAATAATAAATAAATTGATTTGGTTTTCAAATTCCATACAAATGTATAGCCATTAACAAAATTAAGAAAAATAAATAAGAGACTTTAATTTAAAAAGAAGAATGAAGGAAGGACACAAAGAATACCCATTACATAAATAAAATTCTGATGTGGTCTTGCACATGACTTTATTATACTATACAGTAGGGATGTAACGGAGGTCGTCTCCGCCTCCGTAAAGACGGAACTTTCGTGTGTTTTTCAACCTCCGGCTCCGCCTCCGCCTTCGCATTTTCGTTGACGGAGGTATAGCGGAGGCGAAGGCATGAATACACGCCGCTCACTACGGCGCGGCGCGACGTGTGCCCGTACACCAATTGCTACGGTGCCGCCGGCGCCGCCAGCCATACGCCGACAAAAAGTTAAAGCATTGCCAACATACCGCTTTCGTTTGACACCTGATTGGTAAAGATTTTTGTTATTTTCGGATGCATTTTGCAGTTGCAGGTTTAGTTTCGAGACCATTTAGCCTATGTCTATTTTTTTATTATGAGTTTGTATTTTATTTTCAAATATTTTTTATTTATATATAATTTTCATAACCTCCGCCTCCGCCTTCGCCTCCGCCTCCGCCTCCGGGAAAGTCGACACATGCCCTCCGCCTTCGCCTCCGTCACCGAAATGTCACCTCCGTAACATCCCTACTATACAGCAGTATCAAATATTGATGTGCTGACAATACTGCCAATAGAATCAAAATATCTGTCCAATCCTGGCTAACTAGTTTTAAAGCAGTACGAGCGATCTCGATGAAATAGAATTTGTTCATGCAGCTAAACTATTAATTTTGCTAAAAAAATGTCAGATATAAATGAAACAAAATTTCCTCCACTTTAATTTATTATTTCACTATTTTGAAAAATCCTTCGGCACGATTACAATACTTTGTCATACTACGTTGTCTTGTTTTCAGGGCAAGAATGATTTTGAAAATAAATTGCTCCCTGGTTGTGCCGTGTGTCAAGATTCGCAAATTCTGACGTTTCGCGAACCATGTTGCTCGCTTCTTCAGAGCTAACTGAATACTGACGTACTTATTACTGTCATATTGAAGTATTCAGTTAGCTCTGAAGAAGCGAGCAATATGGTTCGCGAAACGTAAGCATTTGCGAATCTTGGAACACGCCGTAATTGTCCTTTTGAGTAAGATGTTTCATATGGACACTTATTGATTTTTAGTTCCTATCATATGTGAATTATTATTAACAAAGCCATAATTTCATTGACCCTAACCTCTAGCTACATGAAAGTTCTTACACAAAATGACAATTACCTATTCAATTTGACAATTACTAAGCAAAAAACACGCTTTTGTTTCTTCATTTATTTAATCATTTTTTATTATTTTGTTAGTTAATTTATTTACTTGTTATTGTAATTATATTTTCCTTTTCTTTTTCCAGTTTTGTCAATATTTCAAACGGCTATCCCTTTTTTTTTTAGAAAAGAAGACACAAATAACTCCTTATGATTTACTCGATTTTACTCAGAATAGCAAAAAATAGTGTAAAATAGTGTAGTGTAACATATTTCCTTTAGACTCTTAGGAAAGTAAATAATAGTCTTATCACTTCCTAATTCTAGAAAACTGAACCTGAGCAGCAATCCTTACTTAACGACAAAGAACCTGATCACAGCAGTACTAAATTGTAGAGGATTATGCGACCTCCGCCTCTCAAAATACCTATGCAATACCGAAACTCTTCGAGACGAAGACGCCATCATGATCATCCTTAGTCTTACCGATAATTTAACTTCGTTGTCATTTGATTGTGCCACGTTATCAGTCTCAGCATACAGCGTGAGCAACCTGACTTATAACCATAAGCAATTCTAACCTAATTCACCACCATATCTTTATAGGTAATATTCAACTGCAAAAAATTGCAAAGGCTGAGCCTATACGGAGCTACCAACTTATACAGTAGCCATTTTGTTTCTATTCACGAGCAATTACGCCATTTGACACAACTGAAGATTACAAACGCACACCAAATTGGCGATGTTGAAGTGAAACAGTTATTCGAACAAGGTGCACTGGTGATGAAGAATTTAACAGTTTTAGACTTCTCAGGGTGCTGGAAGGTAAAATTTAGTTGGAAATTATTCTTTATGAATTTCTTCTTATTAATAGGCTGCTTTGATTATAGTTGACTAGCGCCAGTTTGGAAGTGATTGTCAAAGTATGCACTAAGCTTCAGAAGCTCTGTTTGAAGAGTTGCAAGAGTATACAAAGTTTGGACGCTGTATCCAGTTCTAATCTGCCTCTGACTGTGCTGAATATAGCTTTTATGCAACAATTAAATATGGAAACTATTTTCCCGCTAGCTACTGGTCTTCAAGTGTTGCTGGTTGATGACAATGAAAAGATAATGGGATGGATAAAAGCTATGATGGACGATCTTTCGAAGTATAAACTGTACATTTGTTTATCCGAGTACAATAAAACTAAGAAGGCAATTGAAATATAAATATGGAAGGAAATTGATGTTTTATTATTTTTTTTGTGTAATTAGTAGTATAATAGTTACTGAGCTAAAAATGGAGAAATAGTAAATTTAAAATGTAAAAAGGGGCGTAAAACCGCTTGCCCAAAAATATTCAAATTAACACAGTACAACTCAAGATCTTGTCTACAGACTGGCCTTTATATTTAATTATTCTCTTTGCAATAAAGGCTATAAACAAGACTTTTATGGAAGCGGAAATCTCGTCAACGAGTATTAGCACGATAACCAGACAGGTATGAAAACATTCGCAAAATGTTGTTTAATGAGACTATTGAAATAGAAACAGATTTCAGATGTTCATTAATTTTATAAAGCAACATAAATATGCGATATAATTTTGGTACAGCTCGCAAGTACGTCACGTCATTCAAAACAGTCGGTACCGGCTCGGGATTCAAGCCCGACTTACAGCATGTATCACAGGCCCGTACTTAGATTTAAAACAAACATCGTACATATTTATTGATGTAACAACCAGCATTGAAGTTGAAGGTTAGAAATGGTGGACTCTTTGTTTAAAGAAAGAATAGATTGCAAGTGTACATCGAACAGCTGTAAGCATGTATCTTTTTTTGTTTTTAACGCCTTTTGGATCAACAGCAGCAATCAAATATCAGGTAGCATAAATAAATAAAATAGGAAAACCAAATATTTTTTTTCAGTCCCCAATAATATGATTTTGGGTAAAATCAAGATAACATAAATGCACAAATATTAATTGCGGGCGTACGTGTTTTGCAAGTATTAAGCAAGAATGCTGAAGTACTATTCCATGGAAGTCAGGGTTGCCAGCTCTCCGGCATTGCGCCGGAGTCTGCAGCATTTGAGGCTCATCTCGGGTCTCCGGCAGGCAATCAAGCAACTATAGCAAAATCAAACATGAAGGAAATAGTTTTACATTATTGTAAATAATATATCGTCGGCTTACAGGTAAAATGGTAAAAGTCACTAACTAACAATTTGTTATATTTTATTGAAGCACGAATTAATTGTGGACAAATGCTGATAAATCTAAACGAAAATACGATCAATAAGTGTTTCTTCTATAAAATAAAATAAATTCTTAAACTCCATTAGTTCTCTGGAAAATATCATTATATTTATTGGTATTCTATTGTAGTCAGGTTTTTGTAATTATTTGAAATGTTAGTTAGTTAGTTTTAGTTTTAACCAGACGATATGCAGACAGAGACATATCTTTGCTGAATTTTACATATTCAATGTTATTCAAATTATTTTACACTACGCAATTTATCACGCAAAATGTTCTACAACTTTTTAAGCAATAAAAAATTGCGTATAGTGCCTTTAGCAATAGTGTAAAACGGCTATTATACAGTGAGAACACAAAGTATTGAAAGATGACAAAATCACTAAATTGGTCTCTTATTAAAAAAACTCGGTTTTGAATTGCAAAATATGTACACATATTTATCGTAAACTAAATTTCCGACCATCAATGGTTTTTGAATTAAGACGGAATCGACATATATTTTAAATGACACCATTGGCTTAATAACAGCATACAGGGTGTTTCAGAAATAACGGCTAACCTTGAAGGAGCATATGCCCAAGGACGTAATAAGCATATTTTGTCAAATAACGTATGGTCTAACTTAACGCATTGTTGAGAAAATTAATGAAGAAAGACGGAGTCCGTCCCTGACCAGCGGAAGACGATCGACAACACTCCACTACAGTTGTGTTGCAACTGGTGACAAATCAACGTCGCCGAGAACATATCGGCTCCCACCACCGCGGTCTTTCTCGCTGAGCGTGACAATGACCTACATTCGCCAGGTTGATATGAACGAACACAAGCGTGGTCACGGTCGATCAGCTGTTTGTTGGTTTATCAACAATAAAAATCATTTGGATTGTGGAATCTTAATCTCGGTGTATTTGTGTAGTGATTGTGTAGTACCAGAGACGGATGAATAGCAATTCTATGGCTAGAATGCGACATAACATTGATCGGTCGAGACGCGTAGTTGCTGTGTTAAATCGGTTTGTCTTGTTCGACGATAACGCTTAATAATCACAATGTTTGTAAATCCGCACCACATTTCTGGATTAGGTACGTACTAATCTCTCTATTTTTAATTGTTTGTACGGACTTTTGTAACCGTAGACGGGTCATGCGCGTTCGGCTATTTACCAGGGCCGGCCTTAGACGAATTCTTCAATACAATTTTGTTACTACTGAAAACTTTGAAATAGACTATAGGTTATTTGACCAAAATTGCTTCTCTGTCCTTGGTGAATATGCGCCTTCAAGGTTAGCCGTTATTTCTGAAACATCCTGTATAATAGTATGATGGCCGTACATAGAAAAATTTTCTAGAAAAAGATAATTGAAAATTAGTGTTACATCGTGTATTTTATACAGATTTTGAGGTTTCTGGGAGATTGAGTTCAAATGGCATACATTTACTAATGTTGCTAAAACTACTGTTTTGACATTTTTCACCTTACTCTTCCGGATGTCTTAAGTAATTTTGAGTTCGCTTTGTATTCAGGGCAAATAAAGTTCCAGAGTACATTTTATATTCCATTTACAACCTCCATGCTACTCAAAGCTATGAATATTTTCAATTTCAATTATGGTCTCTAAGCCTTAATTTTTCATCCGCTACCATTAAGACAATTAAATGTTATATTAAAATAACTTTTAAAAGATGGGATTGCCATTACACCAAAATGTGTGTTTTTATAGTAAAGAATCGACGTACTCAAAGACGTTTTTTCGTAAAATATCTGCAATCCTGTAAAACGTGGCTTTTGGAAATGGAAACTGCATAGGCGATTATGATCTATTCTTTGCCAAAATCGCAAAGTAGAGTTTTTTAATCACACAATCAAGTTGAAATTAAAGATATGGTAAATTTATGTAACAAAGCACTGTTTCAAAAGAGATATGACACAATTTTGGTTTTGAAATGTTATCAAAACAATTAGGATTAGAATATTAATAAAAAACCTGCAATAATATACCTAGTGTTCCATGTAAATAACGAAAGTTTGTGTTGGTACGTTGCTGTGGGACAGCCTGTAAGCATAACAATATTTTATGGTTGTAGAGCGAATAGTATTTTGCAGTGTTTGTTTGCTGCGTTAGACACACTGTATATTCGGACCTAACTTGATGTCACAACATGGCCATTAAAAGGTCAATAGGGACAGTGGAAAGTTATGATTTTTGTCTCTTTCGCTGACGGTTCTACATTTGGGCATTTTCGGCGACAATTTCCCACGATGTTTATATAAGGTGCAAGTTACTTGGAATTCCGTATACGAGTTCGGCTTTTAATTGTTTTGTGTCCAGGTGACCGGTCTATAAAGAAGCAACCGCGTAATTACTTGTCAACTTCTTTCCTGCCTACCTGACTTTTTCTCCTCGCTTATTGCGCAATCCGTTACAACCTGATACCATTCACGGTACCTTATTACTATAATTATTTCATTCTACGTCAAACCAAATAAAAATCACGACAATTTTAGACGCTACACCGAGTGACTTGTCTATGTTTGAGATTGGTGATGGGTGGTGATGACTTTATGTTGTATTGTTGATGTGACCGTATGTTGAGGAACAAATATCAAAATAATAGATTATATTTATAGAACAGATACTTTTGGTGCTGAAAATTTGTTTGTGTGGTCGCCCAAACGAATAGTAAGACCACAAAATGCAAATGCAACTCATCATCTTCGTATTGTTTATCCCGATCATCATTAAAAAGTTCAATATTTCGCAGCGGATGCTGATTCGGTACACCGCATACGACGTTGCCAATCGATCGTTACAGAATAATTTAGACGTTATTCCCCGGGTTTTTTTTTGTAGATCATGCTCAATTTACTACAGATGGCATAACCAACAACCATTTCACAACAAACTATTACTACAATTTCCTGGAATAAAATCTACCGGATTATATGAAGAATGTTCCTCTGAAATGATTTTTGAATTACCGGTCATTTTGTATTCTCTCTCAATACATACTTCAGTAATGAATTCACTAATATTCACAGAATGATAAACAGTCTTGTAAACGGTTTCTTATATTATATGTAGAACCGGTTATCTAATTAAAAAAAAAAATATTATAACCGATAAATTATAAATATAAGAAGGGTTCATGCAAAAGAAGTCTTTTGTTCAGTTTTGTAGTGTTTGGTACGATTTCTACAGTTTGTCATAAAAAATTCTAAAATCTATGGGATTTCACTATTTTTTGCTATACCTTTTGAGTTCGAACAAAATAAGACAATACATTTATCCATGCAATTTTATCGATAATTAAGTATCTATTCAATTTAGCTTTCCTGTTTTGCAGTTTAGCTTGCAATGTCAATCGATAGGTAACTAAAAAGTGAAAGCAATAAAACGACGTGATCTGTGTATGTGTTTTCAGCACCTTTCTTTCAGGGTTTTAGTCTTTTTGGTGCCACTTTATCGGGTTTTGTCATTTTATGCGCCTGTTATTGAAATAAAAACGACTTTTGAATAACAAACTTCCAGCAATAAAAAAAATATTTATACATTTGGACATACTTACACACTTTTAATATTGGCAAGACAGAAAACTTAAAATTAAAAATATAATTAAAAAAGAAAAACAAGATGTACTGTAAATGATTACTAATATACTGTTCTTATTCTATATAATTCTACATTGATTTAGTATTAGTGATTGTAGGTTTTTAAAACATTTCATATGGACAATTCCCCTTTTCTTCAAGTTGTTAAAGAGTTGCCATTGGAAATATAGGAAAATACATGTGACACAATGCGAAAACGTTCACCATTACAACAATAGAAAATAAATATATGTAAAGGAGTAAAACAAAACTAGTTTACTAGTTCTGAATTAAAAACAAATAACTGAACTTGTGGTTTACTTTTAGCATTTTTTAATAATTTTGAAAATGGGCCGTCATTTCTGTAATTTCGTTAAAATTGTTAAATAATAAATTAAAGTAGAGGAAATTTATTTCTATAACATTTTTTAAAAAATCTGATGTGGCCAGGCACATGACTTTATCATACAATATATAAAATTAATAGTTTAGCTGCATGAGAATCTATTCTATTAAGATAAATCGTAGGTATTGTCAAAGCATCAGCATTTGACACTACCTACACTACGTCATTAGAATAATAGTTATTTATGTCACAAATGCCGAAAGTAGGGAATAGTACGACGAGCGGTGATGCGCCGCGTCACCGAAGCCGGAGTGTCGCCGTCGCATGTGAGCGAGTCGCGCTATCTAGTTTTTGGCAGGAGCGACATCAACGTTTATTGTGTTGCTTTTTAAGAAATACGTATTTAAAAAAAAAAATAAATGATTTCTGTATAGTAAATGCTAGGCTGGTACCACTTTGACGAAACGTCAAGTTTAAAGGTGCGTTCCGATTGGTAGGTAATGGTAGCTAATGGCGGTGGTAGAATACGAAATTATAGTATTTCTTACATATCGTGATAATCACACATATTAGTTTGCATGTACATAAACATGAGTCACTAGCAATTTTCTATTGGAAATACTATAACGGCGTCTGCTACCACTGCCATTATCACTAATGAAAACGCACCTTAAAAAGGTAATTCAAATTCTGACAGATTTATATTTGTTCATGACACATCCCTACCAACATACTAAAATAAAACTACACTCATCGCTATACTTTATTTATAATTTTCGCAATTTATCGTTTTTAGAATTAGATATAAAGACGGGTTGATATTTCTTATCAACAAACAATCAAATTGGTGATCTTACTTTATTTTAAATTTGTATTTTATAATTTTGCGCACTACAGCGGCACGTTCCATAGTGGTTCTCCAACCTCTGATGAGATCAGCTGTTTTCGAATGTGACAACACAAAAAAATATTTGTCAAAATCCTGGCTACTATGTAATTTCATATCAATGCAGATGCGACCGATCTCGATCAAATAGAACTTTGCTATTGAAGCTAAACTATTAATTTTACCAAAAAATAGGCATAAATTATTCAAAATTTCCTCTACTTTAATTTATTAATGAACTATTTTGTCGAAATTACAGAAATGGCGGCTCATTTCCAAAATCCTTCAAAAAGGCTTAGAATAACCTAAAAAGCTAAACTATTAATTTTACCAAAAAATTTCATAGGCATAAATTATTCAGAATTTCCTCTACTTTAATTTATTATTTAACTATTTTGACGAAATTAGAGAAATAGCGGCTCATTTGTAAAATCCTTGAAAAAGGCTTAGATTAAACTACCAGTTCCTTTGGACCCTTTTTAACCAAAAGCTTTTCAGCTCTAAGTTAGGTCATGAAACTTCTAATTATGAACTTTCGTCCCGATACCTTTAGTAGTTTTTCCGGAATCATCGCCACAAAAATCGTTTACACACGCACACACACACACACACACAGACATTTTTTTGTACCTTGGTCAAAAATGTTCAGGGGACCCAAAAAGACCTATTTCCGCTAAAATCTCAATTTTTTTTTTCGGCATGATTACAATACTTTATCTTACTGCGTATGATAAAGTAAAAAATTAATAGTTTAGCTGCATTAGCAAATTCTATTGGTCGTGTCTGCATTAATATAAAACTAGTTAGCTAGTTAGCCAGGATTTGACAGATATTTTCATTCTAATGACAGTAGGTAGTATCAAACGCTGACGTTTTGACAACAACTCATTTTACTTTAATACAGACACGACCGATCTCGACCAAATAGAATCTCATGCAGGTAAACTATTCATTTTATATATAGTATGATAAAGTCATGGGCCTGGCCACATCAGATATGTCTTAAGCATATAGGAACGTTCAAAATACGAAAAACAAGTCGTCATAAAACAGAAAAACACTTATAATAACTTATAATAACCTTTAACTTATAATAACTCTCTGTTGACATGTAGGTGTATAAATCGGCATTATATTTCTACTTCATGCGCCAGAAACAAGATATTTTTCAAATTGTTCTCCTGTAAAATTTACTGTTATGATTTATCAAAGCAATGTTCATGAGGAAATGAAAAGTAATGGAAAAATTGTTTCATTGGGTGTCTGCATTTCAAGAACCTGGAAAATAGTAATTCGAAGACACTGAATGGAAAATTCCTAGCGAAATTGACAGGATACCTACTATTATCAGAATATGTATTTCATTTCGTTTATCTTGGTCCTATTGCAACGCAGTCTCTAACATGCATCCAAACAAAACAAGATATATCCCTTTTTATTTGCTAAATATTACTTAGAAATGTTACTTTTATCCAATAATAATTATTAAGCTATTTTTTGTGTACCTCCCCTCTTATTATCGATCTCTGTGAAGCAACTTTCTATAAATCAATCAAATTTCCTATAATAATAGCTTTTGTTTGTTTTTATATTTTATATAGACATGTCTGCTTTTGCAAAGACCCTCCTCAAGCATTTACCAATTACAAATTACAATACACAGAAGAGAAATATTGCAACCAGTTCCATTACACCACCCACTTAGATTACCCAGAACAGTTGCGCCGATAGTTATCGGCGCAATTTGCAAAACAGTGCATTGTGCAAGGCCGATCGTCCAATTTCCCCGCAAAACGAACAGAATTTGCTTCGCTCCGTCCGAGTCGCTTAACTGTATTTTGCGGCGGCAAAAAAAGGTGTTTTTAATCAATTCCTGTTACAGTTCGGAACGAGGTTCGGAAATAAATAATTTTATTTGAATGGACGGACGGTTACAGCCGTCATCGCGCTAGCGGAACGAAATTCTTTGTCTATGACGCGCGCATTCGAGACGCAATTGTCTTTTCTGCTCTCATCTGAATTCTGAATGGAAAACGTGAATCCGCGCGCAGGCAAAAAGCGTGTGAATCGGACCTAAAACAATCCCCGGCCAAACCGTCAATGCTTAATTTTGTATCATCAAAAGTAACTCATGAATATTTATGTTCCATATGTATATGAATACGTTGTGTATTATCGTAGGTGATTATCGATGTTAGGGGTAAGAAGTTGCAGGGGTTGATGTATAATTATGTGAACCGAAATATGCAAATAACGTTGTATGAGACACTTCCGGTTAGGTCGGAAGTATCTAGTGTCTATATGTACTATGTAGGTACAGTAATATCCGGAACAGGTCGGTGTCAATAAAAATTAATTCCACGACGAAAAATAGCTTATGTAAAGCTGATTATATCTGTTGTTTTATTATCGTAATCACACTGTTTTAAATTGTCAATATTTTGTGTAAGTTTTAAGAACAGTGCACTTTGGGTTGCAGATTTTAATCATAAAAATATATGAGACTACTGGTCAAGATATATGAGATTATGAAAAAATATATGAGATACCATTTCATTGTTGCACAGAAACATATTTTGTGCTTTTATTTTATAGTTTAGAGTTTCAAAATATACAGTCATAAATTACAGCTTGTTATTTATTTAATTATTTTTTAACTGGTAATAAATTTGCACCCAATTATGAACTGTTACTGACTATAAAATTACCTTATTTATTTCTTAAAAGTTATGTACGTATTATCAAAATTAGCATATATTCGATAATTGTTGAATAGGTATTAGTGCTGTCCCTATTTTTAAACTAATTGTTTCTATGCAGACTTAATGTCTGTGAGATTTAAAATCGATAAATAAATATCAACCCGTGCTCAAAGGGGCTCAAAATGAAGAAGAAGTTTAACTTAATAAAATATTTAAAAACGACGTCAAAGACACCTTTATTAGCTAGTACGTCCTACAAAACAAGCATTCATAATGAGCTTTTGTCACAATTCTCTCAGGCCATAGATGAAGGTACTTGTGGTAAGGTATGTGATTAATTGTTGTTGTTGGATCCACGTAGCGAAGTGATAAAGTATCTATGATTCATATCTCAAAGAAGTAAAGTTTTCAGTGAAAAAAAAAAAGATATTGGTATTTTACGTAAAATTCTGTACAGTTATAGATTGATCAAAAACAAATAAAAATATAAAATTTTACCACTAGACTGAAAATTATATACTTTTATCTTTAATTTGGTGCATTACTTTTACAATTTTCTGAACTAAATGCTGTCTAGTCTAGGTACCAGAGCGTATGCCAGAAATTTAATTTGTTAAAAATATAATAATAGTGACTGTCTTGGTGGAAAATGAGCAAATTATAACTGAATTCGAACTGTTTTTGTAAGTTTTGGTTTTTGTTTTCTTAAAAACTATACTAAGTTTATCATTTCTGTCTTCACATTCAGACTCTGAGAAAGGGGTTTCCAATTTGTTCGTTGTCTATCAGGATATCCACTTAGCTGAGATTCAATAAATAAAACTAACGCTTTTTCAGTCTTGGATAATCTATTTCTCTTTACATGTGCAGCTTGCCGACGTTTTGCTGGCTGCTCTCCAGCTTCTTCAGGGCCTGAGTACAGCAGGGAAATCACTCGGTCCCTGAAGAAGCTGGAGAGCAGCCAGCGAAACGTCGGCAACTTGCACATGTAAAGAGAAATAGATTATCCAAGACTGAAAAAGCGTTAGTTTTATTTATAGAATCACAAACACAGTCGTTAACCAATATTTCTAATCCAGGATAGTTTAGATTGTTGCATATTTGACAAGTTAAGTACTAAATGTGTAATACT
The DNA here is from genome assembly GCA_964023965.1 of Melinopterus prodromus. Lineage (NCBI taxonomy): Eukaryota > Metazoa > Arthropoda > Insecta > Coleoptera > Scarabaeidae > Melinopterus > Melinopterus prodromus. The sequence continues at coordinate 58,530,102 of OZ030393.1, forward strand.
AAAGACTAAATGTGTAAAATGCACTAATATCTAGTCACTAAGATTAATTGATCTTTCTTTTGTTGATAAAATGGATAAACAAACTGTGGTATATAATTTATTGCCCTAAAACAAAATAAAAAATGTCCTGCATAAAAAATGTAAAAGTTCAAAAATAAGGACCACTCTAATAGGTATATTACTTATTTAATATTGCTTATTTAAAAGGTATTTAACCTATGTCAGCTCACTTTGTTCCCCAACAAGAGAAACTATAGGAAATACATCATGTTTTTCAAATAAGTATTATTTTATGTTATATGTAGGTAACGATGTAATTATAATGGCTGAGCAATATAGGTGTTTTTTTATCAACAACCGGTTGATAAATATATTCAAACAGTGACTTATCGTTATCTTGTATTCTTTTTCTGTTGTCATTGTAAGATTGTACCATACACCTACATTGAATTAAAGCCATTGAAATCTTAAAATAAGCCAATGTGAACGTTCACATTATCTGAATACATTTTTATACAGTAATATGACGTATGAGTTCTTTTTTAAATATACGAGAGTCATTTTAAAGAAATGAGATCTGGCAACCATAATTGCACCATAAATTATACAGTATTGTTTTCTCAAAAATGTGTCGAAACGGAGTTGATTAAAACCAACCAATGTTGTACATATTATATAACAAGTTTGGCCATTTTATTAGTTTTAAATGCAATTTCAGATTGATTAGACCGATTTTAAATTTTGCAACTTTGAGCATCATATTTGGCATCACAGTCCCAAAAATCCTGACTCGTGCGCTATTTATACAAAAACAAGTATTTGTAATTAGCTATTTTGGTTATTTCTCGTTGAAAATGAGCAAATAAACATATCAATCGGCTTAAAAAAATTATATTCCCACAAAACCAGTGGAAACCAGTTAAAACTAATTACTTAGATAAAAGAAACTGTAAATATAATTAAAAGAAAAACATAAAGTGCCAGTGAACTATTACAAAAAAGAAATAGATAAATAGACACAAATCTGCAGCTGGTAGTCAACTTGGTTTTATTGTTCTCAGGTTTACTTAAGTTCTTTGCTCTTTTATTTACTTGTTTCATCAGGTTCAGGTTGTTCGAAATAACTTCGAATTGATTTTACTTGCATTGCATTTTTAACTTCAGCACTTGAAATCTTAGGTACCATGAGCTTTGCACTCATAATTATAATTTTTTATCTATGATAATACAATAATTGAATACTATAAATAAAATAACTCATCTTTTTACATATGAGATCTGGTGTCTAGCTAAAACCGGTTGAAAACCTAAATGACAACCATATTAAAGACAATTCCTCAGATCAACATACTGAAAATTACAATATTATTTATTATTCGTAGTTAGTATTAAACACAATGAAGTAATGATAGTATTAAACTGTATCACAAATGATAGAATGTCATCTGAATATATGGTATAAGTATAATACTAACACTTTCTTCCTAGAATCTGAATCTGGGCATACAATGCCAAATGGGTACAGACAGCTTTTGAGAAAATCAATGCCAAAAAATGTAAAAAAAGCGTTGCAAACCAAATCTGACGTTTCTACAGCAACGCAGTATAACAGCAAAGAAAATAAAGCCATTTAAGTAATGAGCTCAATCCACAAACCGCAATAAGATTGCAATAAAAGACAAAATTGAGATCGATAAACATCAGCAGAATATTAAAGTTTAATTAGTACATTTATCTATAATAGCACATAATAGAAGTACAACAGCATGAAGAGAAAGACATAGGTATGAAAAATTTACAACAATTGAAAAACGAATTGTTAATAAAGCTCATTATAACAGATACGAATCTGTCCAATAAGCGGAGATACTCCTCTATGAACAGTTCTCGACAGCTTCATGCAGCTTTGTTTTATAACGTCGGTCGTCGTATAGAAATTTTTAATATAAAACCATAAATTGTATCCGGATCTAAGTGACAATTGCCACGAAGTCGTTGGGTGGTCATCGACACCAACTGTTGAATCTAACAACACATGCGACAGCTCGTTATCCTATCGCAACAGCTGCTATTGTCTCTTTGGGAATACACACTTCTATAAAAATACGCCATCCAATCAAGTCTAAGTTCACGGCAAATTACCTTCTTGTCTTATATGTATTATGTATAGTACAGATTTTTCCTTTACAGGTACATAAACAGCAACAGTGGTTCACTTAAGTAAATGTTGTAATGTATACTGATGTGTTGAAAATATAAAGTCGTAAACTTTAAATTTGATGTTACACACAGCGATTCTACGGATAGAATTGGTATGTGGTTAATCATACAAAAAGAAGTGATTTTTTCTAAATAGTTGTTAGTATCCGAAACAGTTAACATTTTCAAACATTTTCAAAGGTTTTTCTTTTTTGTTAATATGCATAAGTGCTTATCACATTGAAACTAATCTAAAATATTAACCATCAATTTAAATCTGAATTTTTAAACCTAGGTACTTGTCTCTAATAGGCTATCCACTGATGTCCTATAATTTCTTTGTCCTAAACAACAAGCACTAAGACTTCACCCACTGTGCTCTGCTTTTTACACATTTCACTGGTTCACTAGTTCGAAGGGTTTAGTCCATTTCAGTCTTCTCACTAGATTCTGGTTGTCCAGTAGCTGCATGGCCTCTACGTTGACGTGATGGCTTAGGCGAGATTCATGCTTAGTGGCGAATCTTTTTATCTCTTTGACGACTTGTGAGACACCAAGATCACGATGCAGGTCACTATTCCGTATGTACCAAGGAGCGTTAACCATATTCCTTAGTACTTTATTTCGGAAAGTCTGGATTCCTTGTATATTGGAGTTTTTCGCGCATCCCCAAAGCTGGATGCCGTATAACCAAATCGGTTTTAGTATTTGGTTGTAACGTTGTAGTTTGTTCTGTACTGACAACTGAGAGTTTCTTCCCATCAGAAGCTAGTACAGTTCTCTGTATTTGAGGCCAAGCTCTACTCTCTTCGTCTTAACATGTTCTTTCCACCTTAGTTTTGTATCCAGAGTCATACCCAAATAGTGTGCGCATATGGAACTATGGCGTCGTTAATCGTGACATGAGATATGTCCTCGATTCTTTTGTTTGTAAAGTTAATGTGGAGAGATTTCAGTTCGTTGAGCTTGGTCTTCCATTTTTTGGTCCATTTTCATATTTTATTACTCGCTTGTTGACGATTCCTAGTAGATTCTCCAATAGTTGATCCAACTGCCATTAGAGCTGTGTCTTCTGCGAATGTGGCGACTGTTACATTTCCCAGCTGTGGTAGGTCACTTGTATATAGTAGATAGAGAATTGGTTCCAATACACCACCCTGCGGTATACCAGCTTTTACTTCTTTTGCGGTGGAGATTGGTGTTATTTCTGATTACTTCATTATTTTTATTGTATATTTATATGAATATATTGTATAAGATATGTTGTGAGACTGAACAAAATAAAAGATTGATGTCTAAGTTACATGTGTTGGCATATAATCAAATATATTATGTAAATTAATAAGTTTTCTGTATTATAGTCTCTGTCAGTAAAAAAACAACTAATTAAACTGTTGTTTCTTATTGACTAGTGACCATAACACAGAAAAACAATTGATATAATACGTTAGACTACACATGGATTGTTAAAATATGTTCCATTGAGTATTTTATGTGTGTTTCAGAAACGTTCTATCAAACTTCACCAAAACTAATACTCAAAACAATTTATTCATTCAGATGTTTGCTGTTTGTTATACATTTCACTATCCATTCAAGATAAAACAGATACGACCTATCTTTAATGTAAATATCTAAATAACTATATAATATCTTCTAAATAATTTTGGCGCGACAGCGTAGATTTGTCCACTGTGCCATCGCTCACGATTTCATAGAACAGGTTCCAAATTGTCACAGTACAGGAAGTGCGCTGAGATTTCAGCAAGAACAATAAAGAAAACCAGTGACACCAAACGAACCGTCACGAGCAACACAACAAAAAATGCACGACGGACCCGAACGAAATGCTAACGTCAAAAGAGAAAAAAGAAGAAGCAACAGCGAAACGACACGGCCTCGCTTCCTCTCTCGGGTAATGAGCTTTTAATAACTCTTCTGTACAGTCGCTACCGGAATTTACAGTCGCTCCTGTTCCATTTATAAGCCATTAGGTTCTGCGCGATTCGTATTTTAATGCAATGATAATGCGCCGAAGGAATGGATTGTGCATTCGCGATCGAATATAACGGGTTGAGATAATTTGGATTCTTTTAAGGAACGGGTATAATACGAGCATGCAAAAGATTCGATATTACGTTATGAGTAATAATGCTCGTCTCACGGTTCAGTTAAATTGGTAATTTTGCATATGCCAGCGGCGGAGCATGCTTTGGATTGAATAAAAATATATACATAAAAAGAAATGCACTGATTGCAGTCGTGCAATTCTTATCTTCTAAAAGTTATCTGTATTATAAAATAAATTTCCATGAGATATAGTATTTTTGTAGGCCTGAGTGGCATGTAGTCAATTTCTCATGCACTCCCAGAACTTTTTTTGGTCAAAAAACTATTTTCGGGTAAGTGAAGCACAAAACCGCCATTTGTGGTTAAATTTCTAATAATATCATTATTATTGATGAAAAATGAACCGTCAAAACGCTCTACAATGAGTAAAACTTCCTGTTCTCCTTAAGTTATTTAGTGCAATAGTTTCAAATTCAAATAAAACTTACTCAAACAAATTTAAATACACTACCAGTAACAATGATAAATGAATGTTTCAAACACGATTGGTTAAGTGATTTTAGGCGTATCTTTAGAATAAGAAGAAGCAAATTTAGTATATTATTGAGGATACCAAAGAATGCCAAAATATGATTCAATACATAATGCATTAATAAAACTATTATTAACTCTATTATTGGATTTATCTATTTTTTGAAAAGGAATGCCCGGTAAATTATATTATTATCTCAATACTAATAAATTTGCTTATCCAACCGTATAGGTAGATAATTGTCAGCGTTAATAGTTTCCGAGATATTCAATTATTTTCCTATAATATTCCCGTTGCAGGATCTTCTATAAAACCATGTAAAAACGACATTTTTGCAGATTTTGCCGCTAAACTATGTCAGATAATAGTCAAAGCCAGTAGATAGATGATAGTATCCAAAGATATTAGATTCACTATACAGGGTGTTCATTAAACTTCGTAAATTTTGATGTTTTTTTAAATGGCTTTTCCTTGAGTTTTTTAAATGCAACACTGTGTATATTATGTGCTAGTTGAATTGCCCCCCGAGTTCTCGTTAATTTATGTTAAGTATGCCATTTGTCCGGTTGTAGTAGTTTTTGTGATTTTTACAATTTAAAGAAAAATGTGAAATATTATTTAATAATGCCATTATTTTTTTGTTATTTTGGTTTGTCTCATTTGTAAATCAGTAATACTGTATTAAAATACAACATTAAAAAACGGTAATTAATACTATTAGCATTTATTAATCATAGACACAAACAATAATTGAGATCTAACGATACTCAATAAGTTATTGTTGTCAAAATTAGTAACAATATTTGTCTTTTCTCTGAACGATGAGTTATAATCATAGCAAAGAAGAATTAAGTAACATGATCTACATTTATGGCGAAGCCGATAGAAATACATTAGTAACATCAAAAATGTACGCACAACGATATCCGGATAGACGGTATCGCCAACCAAGTGTTATAAACAGAGTCCGGTTGCAATTTGAAGAAACAGGTAATATTAATTACCAGCACAAAATAAGAACTAAAACGGTGACCAAAGAGGGAAGAGGAGGTCCTACATTGTGGCCACCAAGGTCCCCAGACCTCAACAAAATAGATTTCTTTTTATTGTGTTTTTAATGTTTTTGACAACCTTAGAGTAAATAATAGGTACTATTAATTAAACTCCTAGTTACTTGTTGTGCAATGTTTATTAAGTGTTTATAGCTTGTTTCTGAATTTGCTTCAAATAGCTTATTAAGTAAAAACGGATTTATTTTTTAATAAACGCTAATAGTACCCAATCAAGTTCTTTTTTTTTAAATTATATATAATATGTGAATATACTATCACTAATTTACAACTAAGAGATAAACAAAACAGAAAGAACAAGAAAATAATGGCATATTTAGATTATAGAACATATTTTTCTTTAAATTGTAAATATCACGAAAACGACTAAAATTGGACACATGACATATTTGACATAAATTAACGGGAACTTGATGGGAAATTCAACTAGCACGTAAAATACAGGCTGTTCCATTTAAAAACCTCAAGGAAAAGCGATTTGAAAAACATCAAAATTTACTAAGTTTTATGGACACCCTGTATAGTGAATCTAATATCTTTGGATACTATCTATCTACTAGCTTTGACTATTGTCTGACATAGCTTAAAAGCAAAATCTGCAAAAATGTCATTTTTACATAGTTTTAAAGAAGATCGTGGAACGGGCATATTTTGGAGAAATAATTGTATATCTCAGGTACTATCAACGCTGAGAGTTAGCAACCTATACCGTTGAATAGCCAAATTTATTAGTATTCATACAATAATAAAATATACAGGGCGTGCCATTAAAAAAATTAAATACTTTACGTCACGCCTAAATGTGACATCCTGTATAAAGGAAAATAATTTTACCATATAGAAACTAGTGAGCTAAACAACTTTGGTCTTAAACATTTTTTCTTGCTCTAACGATTTAGCAGCTATCGACCGCCGGGATACTAATAACTCACCCTGTATAACAGTAGTAATTTTCTTCTGTGAGGGAGATAGTGGCCAGTTCCAAGATGGTGACTCCGATGCTCGGTAAGAACATAAACCCGGCAAAATTTCAGACAAATATGTTACCTAATAGGCAAATTTCATATTAGTGACTATTGTCTACATAAAGTAAATTCGAGAAACTTCCAAAGAATCCAAACATTAAATAAACATTAAACTTTGTAATTACGTAATTTGACGTAATTTTTGATACTTTGCGGAATTTTCTCGAAAAACTAGAATACTTTGATAGATTTTGTCAGGAAACATATAGGTAGCTTGCTTATATTTATGCCATAAAATAAACCATTACGGTTACTTCTTGGTTCACATCAAAACGATGATTAACAACAACTTTTTGTCTTGTTCCGTTTCTTTTATACACACACTGTATAATCATGTTCAAAACATATTTATACTACATTTTTCAGATCGTGTTATTTTTTAGAACATTAACTCTAGCGTTGACCCCACTGTGCTCGCTTGCTTGCACCGGCAAGCAGCAAGCGACCGTCGATTTCAGGTTACGGGACGCTGCGGAAAAATTTCACGCCGTTTGCTATGACGATGGCGGTTTCCGGGTATTGTGATTGTTTCGTTCAGATTATGACCGACGCTTAAAAGAGGAACAGCACTGTATCTATTGTTGAGATCGGCCGCGTCTATAATCACGCGTTGGGTAAACAATCGCGAACTGTTTATGGGTGGGAAGCCAGTTTCAGTTTTATTCATTTCATATCTATGCAATTGTGGCCTGGCACAATGTTTTCAGCAAGTTTGTACATAAATAAATTAGCCTTTGGTCCATTTCGCTTATTTTTGTATTATTTGAAAAACCGTAATTTCAGCACAACTCGGTAACCAGTAGAGACAGAGACTTTTCATATGTAAATTTGTAATCAGCGCACCCATTTTAGTAAGATAGCAAAGGTTTCATGTTGATCCGGGTCCTTGTTTTTGAGATAGGTGTGCTACTTCAAAATTATAGTTTAAAATATGTGATTTCTTACAAAATTTTAGCCAGTCGGCAAAAACCCAACTACCTTCAAACCAATTAAAGTTGTGGTTCTTGATACAATTTTTGACGCTGATTACGCCGGTATAATTTGTTTTTACCTATTTGGAACGGTTCGGCAGTTATTAAGTTCCCAATTATCAAAAATGATGCTAAAAACACCCATTTTACTATATTAGAAACTTTGAACGCAAACTGTGTCCGATCTAATCGACCGATGTTGACGGTTCAAGCGGTTTCGGATGGGAAATTGGCCGAGGAATTCATTTCTGAAAACCGCGTTGCTCTAAGGTGCACGGTTCGCGAGAAAAACGCGATAAACCGCTGAAATTATAGTTTCCTACTTTCTAGAAAAACCGTACACGCTAGAGGAAAACCGACCACACCGCTGAATTCAGCACATCCTAATGCATAAGCATGACTACATTCGAACGCTCTATCTCTCAAAAAGTTATAATTGTTTTTTCGTTCTAAATTTAGCAGTTTTGGATAGAAAAAAATGAACATTGCAACCGTTGGTGATAGAATGGTTTACCCACTACCAAATGACAGCTCTCGTTGAGTCTATCAAAAATATGTATACGTTTATATGCCTAACATTTACCATTTTCATGTTATGTGGTCCATTTCGCTTATTTTTGTATTATTTGAAAAACCGTAATTTCAGCACAACTCGGTAACCAGTAGAGACAGAGACTTTTCCTATGTAAATTTGTAATCAGCGCACCCATTTTAGTAAGATAGCAAAGGTTTCAAGTTGATCCGGGTCCTTGTTTTTGAGATAGGTGTGCTATTTCAAAATTATAGTTTAAAATATGTGATTTCTTACAAAATTTTAGCCAGTCGGCAAAAACCCAACTACCTTCAATCCAACTAAAGTTGTGGTTCTTGATACAATTTTTGACGCTGATTACGCCGGTATAATTTGATTTTACTTATTTGGAACGGTTCGGCAGTTATTACGTTCCCAATTATCAAAAATGATGCTAAAAACACCCATTTTACTATATTAGAAACTTTGAACGCAAACTGTGTCCGATCTAATCGACCGATGTTGACGGTTCAAACGGTTTCGGATGGGAAATTGGCCGAGGAATTCATTTCTGAAAACCGCGTTCCTCTAAGGTGCACGGTTCGCGAGAAAAACGCGATAAACCGCGGAAATTATAGTTTCCTACTCTCTAGCCAAACCGTACACGCTAGGGGAAAACCGACCACACCGCTGAATTCAGCACATCCTAATGCATAAGCACGACTACATTCGAACGCTCTATCTCTCAAAAAATAATAATTGTTTTTTCGTTCTAAATTTAGCACTTTTGGATAGAAAAAAAATTAACATTGCAACCGTTGGTGATACGTTGGTTTACCCACTACCAAATGATAGCTCTCGTTGAGTCTATCAAAAATACGTATACTTTTATATGCCTAAGATTTACCATTTTCATGTTATGTGGTCCATTTCGCTTATTTTTGTATTATTTGAAAAACCGTAATTTCAGCACAACTCGGTAACGAGTAGAGACAGAGACTTTTCCTATGTAAATTTGTAATCAGCGCACCCATTTTAGTAAGATAGCAAAGGTTTCCTGTTGATCTGGGTCCTTGTTTTTGAGATAGGTGTGCTACTTCAAAATTATAGTTTAAAATATGTGATTTCTTACAAAATTTCAGCCAGTCGGCAAAAACCCAACTACCTTCAAACCAATTAAAGTTGTGGTTCTTGATACAATTTTTGACGCTGATTACGCCGGTATAATTTGTTTTTACCTATTTGGAACGGTTCGGCAGTTATTAAGTTCCCAATTATCAAAAATGATGCTAAAAACACCCATTTTACTATATTAGAAACTTTGAACGCAAACTGTGTCCGATCTAATCGACCGATGTTGACGGTTCAAGCGGTTTCGGATGGGAAATTGGCCGAGGAATTCATTTCTGAAAACCGCGTTGCTCTAAGGTGCACGGTTCGCGAGAAAAACGCGATAAACCGCGGAAATTATAGTTTCCTACTTTCTAGCCAAACCGTACACGCTAGGGGAAAACCGACCACACCGCTGAATTCAGCACATCCTAATGCATAAGCACGACTACATTCGAACGCTCTATCTCTCAAAAAGTTATAATTGTTTTTTCGTTCTAAATTTAGCACTTTTGGATAGAAAAAAATTGAACATTGCAACCGTTGGTGATAGAATGGTTTACCCACTACCAAATGATAGCTCTCGTTGAGTCTATCAAAAATATGTATACTTTTATATGCCTAAGATTTACCATTTTCATGTTATGTGGTCCATTTCGCTCATTTTTGTATTATTTGAAAAACAGTAATTTCAGCACAACTCGGTAACCAGTAGAGACAAAGACTTTTCCTATGCAAATTTGTAATCAGCGCACCCATTTTAGTAAGATAGCAAAGGTTTCAAGTTGATCGGGGTCCTTGTTTTTGAGATAGGTGTGCTACTTCAAAATTATAGTTTAAAATATGTGATTTCTTACAAAATTTTAGCCAGTCGGCAAAAACCCAACTACCTTCAATCCAACTAAAGTTGTGGTTCTTGATACAATTGTTGAATTCATTTCTGAAAACCGCGTTGTTCTAAGGTGCACGGTTCGCGAGAAAAACGCGATAAACCGCGGAAATTATAGTTTGCTACTTTCTAGCCAAACCGTAAACGCTAGGGGAAAACCGACCACACCGCTGAATTCAGCACATCCTAATGCATAAGCACGACTACATTCGAACGCCCTATCTCTCAAAAAATAATAATTGTTTTTTCGTTCTAAATTTAGCACTTTTGGATAGAAAAAAATTGAACATTGCAACCGTTGGTGATAGAATGGTTTACCCACTACCAAATGATAGCTCTCGTTGAGTCTATCAAAAATATGTATACTTTTATATGCCTAAGATCTACCATTTTCAAGTTATGTGATCCATTTCGCTTATTTTTGTATTATTTGAAAAACCGTAATTTCAGCACAACTCGGTAACCAGTAGCGACAGAGACTTTTCCTATGTAAATTTGTAATCAGCGCACCCATTTTAGTAAGATAGCAAAGGTTTCATGTTGATCGGGGTCCTTGTTTTTGAGATAGGTGTGCTACTTCAAAATTATAGTTTAAAATATGTGATTTCTTACAAAATTTTAGCCAGTCGGCAAAAACCCAACTACCTTCAATCCAACTAAAGTTGTGGTTCTTGATACAATTTTTGACGCTGATTACGCCGGTATAATTTGATTTTACTTATTTGGAACGGTTCGGCAGTTATTACGTTCCCAATTATCAAAAATGATGCTAAAAACACCCATTTTACTATATTAGAAACTTTGAACGCAAACTGTGTCCGATCTAATCGACCGATGTTGACGGTTCAAACGGTTTCGGATGGAAAATTGGCCGAGGAATTGATTTCTGAAAACCGCGTTGCTCTAAGGTGCACGGTTCGCGAGAAAAACGCGATAAACCGCGGAAATTATAGTTTCCTACTTTCTAGTCAAACCGTACACGCTAGGGGAAAACCGAGCACACCGCTGAATTCAGCACATCCGAATGCATAAGCACGACTACATTCGAACGCTCTATCTCTCAAAAAATAATAATTGTTTTTTCGTTCTAAATTTAGCACTTTTGGATAGAAAAAAATTTAACATTGCAACCGTTGGTGATACGTTGGTTTACCCACTACCAAATGATAGCTCTCGTTGAGTCTATCAAAAATATGTATACTTTTATATGCCTAAGATTTACCATTTTCATGTTATGTGATCCATTTCGCTTATTTTTGTATTATTTGAAAAACCGTAATTTCAGCACAACTCGGTAACCAGTAGAGACAGAGACTTTTCCTATGTAAATTTGTAATCAGCGCACCCATTTTAGTAAGATAGCAAAGGTTTCAAGTTGATCCGGGTCCTTGTTTTTGAGATAGGTGTGCTACTTCAAAATTATAGTTTAAAATATGTGATTTCTTACAAAATTTTACCCAGTCGGCAAAAACCCAACTACCTTCAATCCAACTAAAGTTGTGGTTCTTGATACAATTTTTGACGCTGATTACGCCGGTATAATTTGATTTTACTTATTTGGAACGGTTCGGCAGTTATTACGTTCCCAATTATCAAAAATGATGCTAAAAACACCCATTTTACTAAATTTGAAACTTTGAACGCAAACTGTGTCCGATCTAATCGACCGATGTTGACGGTTCAAACGGTTTCGGATGGGAAATTGGCCGAGGAATTCATTTCTGAAAACCGCGTTGCTCTAAGGTGCACGGTTCGCGAGAAAAACGCGATAAACCGCGGAAATTATAGTTTCCTACTTTCTAGTCAAACCGTACACGCTAGGGGAAAACCGACCACACCGCTGAATTCAGCACATCCGAATGCATAAGCACGACTACATTCGAACGCTCTATCTCTCAAAAAATAATAATTGTTTTTTCGTTCTAAATTTAGCACTTTTGGATAGAAAAAAATTTAACATTGCAACCGTTGGTGTTACGTTGGTTTACCCACTACCAAATGATAGCTCTCGTTGAGTCTATCAAAAATATGTATACTTTTATATGCCTAAGATTTACCATTTTCATGTTATGTGGTCCATTTCGCTTATTTTTGTATTATTTGAAAAACCGTAATTTCAGCACAACTCGGTAACGAGTAGAAACAGAGACTTTTCCTATGCAAATTTGTAATCAGCGCACCCATTTTAGTAAGATAGCAAAGGTTTCAAGTTGATACGTGTCCTTGTTTTTGAGATAGGTGTGCTACTTCAAAATTATAGTTTAAAATATGTGATTTCTTACAAAATTTTAGCCAGTCGGCAAAAACCCAACTACCTTCAATCCAACTAAAGTTGTGGTTCTTGATACAATTTTTGACGCTGATTACGCCGGTATAATTTGATTTTACTTATTTGGAACGGTTCGGCAGTTATTACGTTCCCAATTATCAAAAATGATGCTAAAAACACCCATTTTACTATATTAGAAACTTTGAACGCAAACTGTGTCCGATCTAATCGACCGATGTTGACGGTTCAAACGGTTTCGGATGGAAAATTGGCCGAGGAATTGATTTCTGAAAACCGCGTTGCTCTAAGGTGCACGGTTCGCGAGAAAAACGCGATAAACCGCGGAAATTATAGTTTCCTACTTTCTAGTCAAACCGTACACGCTAGGGGAAAACCGAGCACACCGCTGAATTCAGCACATCCGAATGCATAAGCACGACTACATTCGAACGCTCTATCTCTCAAAAAATAATAATTGTTTTTTCGTTCCAAATTTAGCACTTTTGGATAGAAAAAAATTTAACATTGCAACCGTTGGTGATACGTTGGTTTACCCACTACCAAATGATAGCTCTCGTTGAGTGTATCAAAAATATGTATACTTTTATATGCCTAAGATTTACCATTTTCATGTTATGTGGTCCATTTCGCTTATTTTTGTATTATTTGAAAAACCGTAATTTCAGCACAACTCGGTAACGAGTAGAAACAGAGACTTTTCCTATGTAAATTTGTAATCAGCGTACCCATTTTAGTAAGATAGCAAAGGTTTCATGTTGATCCGGGTTCTTGTTTTTGAGATACGTGTGCTACTTCAAAATTATAGTTTAAAATATGTGATTTCTTACAAAATTTCAGCCAGTCGGCAAAAACCCAACTACCTTCAAACCAATTAAAGTTGTGGTTCTTGATACAATTTTTGACGCTGATTACGCCGGTATAATTTGCTTTTACTTATTTGGAACGGTTCGGCAGTTATTACGTTCCCAATTATCAAAAATGATGCTAAAAACACCCATTTTACTATATTAGAAACTTTGAACGCAAACTGTGCCCGATCTAATCGACGAATGTTGACGGTTCAAACGGTTTCGGATGGGAAATTGGCCGAGGAATTCATTTCTGAAAACCGCGTTGCTCTAAGGTGCACGGTTCGCGAGAAAAACGCGATAAACCGCGGAAATTATAGTTTCCTACTTTCTAGCCAAACCGTACACGCTAGGGGAAAACCGACCACACCGCTGAATTCAGCACATCCTAATGCATAAGCATGACTACATTCGAACGCTCTATCTCTCAAAAAGTTATCATTGCTTTTTCGTTCTAAATTTAGCACTTTTGGATAGAAAAAAATTTAACATTGCAACCGTTGGTGATAGAATGGTTTACCCACTACCAAATGATAGCTCTCGTTGAGTCTATCAAAAATATGTATACTTTTATATGCCTAAGATTTACCATTTTCATGTTATGTGATCCATTTCGCTTATTTTTGTATTATTTGAAAAACCGTAATTTCAGCACAACTCGGTAACCAGTAGAGACAGAGACTTTTCCTATGTAAATTTGTAATCAGCGCACCCATTTTAGTAAGATAGCAAAGGTTTCAAGTTGATCCGGGTCCTTGTTTTTGAGATAGGTGTGCTACTTCAAAATTATAGTTTAAAATATGTGATTTCTTACAAAATTTTACCCAGTCGGCAAAAACCCCAACTACCTTCAATCCAACTAAAGTTGTGGTTCTTGATACAATTTTTGACGCTGATTACGCCGGTATAATTTGATTTTACTTATTTGGAACGGTTCGGCAGTTATTACGTTCCCAATTATCAAAAATGATGCTAAAAACACCCATTTTACTAAATTTGAAACTTTGAACGCAAACTGTGTCCGATCTAATCGACCGATGTTGACGGTTCAAACGGTTTCGGATGGGAAATTGGCCGAGGAATTCATTTCTGAAAACCGCGTTGCTCTAAGGTGCACGGTTCGCGAGAAAAACGCGATAAACCGCGGAAATTATAGTTTCCTACTTTCTAGCCAAACCGTACACGCTAGGGGAAAACCGACCACACCGCTGAATTCAGCACATTCTAATGCATAAGCACGACTACATTCGAACGCTCTATCTCTCAAAAAGATTATAATTATTTTTCGTTCTAAATTTAGCACTTTTGGATAGAAACAAATTTAACATTGCAACCGTTGGTGATACGTTGGTTTACCCACTACCAAATGATAGCTCTCGTTGAGTCTATCAAAAATATGTATACTTTTATATGCCTAAGATTTACCATTTTCATGTTATGTGGTCCATTTCGCTTATTTTTGTATTATTTGAAAAACCGTAATTTCAGCACAACTCGGTAACGACTAGAGACAGAGACTTTTCCTATGTTGTTGGTGTTGATGTTGACGGTGTATCTTGTGATCATCTTAAAATTTATAAATTTATCAGATATTATCATAAAATCATCAGAAAAATTACTCTTTCGAGGAGACTTCAACGGTATATTAAGCGACAAACCCGCAAAAAAAAAATTTGATACAAACTGGTTACTATGTGTATCTTGAGGCACGTGTTTACAGTAACAACCTTCTCGGGCAGGTGTATTTGAAAAAAAGTTCAGCTGGTACCGAAACTAATGGCAAAACCACCCTACGTTTTGTTCCCTATACCTCCCTCCGTTTGTTTCTACTTATCGGTATGCTGCACTTGCGGTCGTCGTTTTCTAATGGAAACCACTTGTCGCGGACTATATCCTGTTTGAATTTTAGTTAAATGCCCCTCGCGTATTCAAGAAGAGGGTGTCGCGCATGGTAGACCAAGGGTAACGCTCCCGGCCATCATCATAGCCCAAGTGTGCTTGCTGTATAACTTCTTTATTGCGCATAGAAGTTAATTGGCGTGTTATGAATTATATACTGTATGAATTATTATACTTACAGTCAATTTCGTAAACCTATACGTGTATACGTGCCATTATATTTAAAGAGTGATTTATTCAAGAAAGAACTACTTCATTTTCGACATATTCTATTTAAAATAGTTGATTTCCTCGAAGTACGATTAAATGTGTATTAAAAGTCCCAGAAATGAAAGTAATGCTTGAAAATACAATATTCAACAACAACCTAAAAGGCGCTTTGAAATAATAACAGCAACGAAAAGGCAGACAGTTATCAAAACGCAACATAGGTAAAAGTTTTTGAAATTAAGAATTCTAAAGACTATTTGAACTGCTCATCCGTATTGATATTCTTTTGTTATACATTTTTAAATAAGAAATATTTTTTAAGTATATCTATCTTTTATCATTATATTAAATAATAATCGTATTGCTTGATCTGATTAATTTATGTCTACTTTCTGTATCAAACCTATAATAATTACACTGTATACCTACATTTTATTACTATTTGCTAATTGCTGAAGATATTAACTATTCAACCTAGAGATCAATGAAAAGTTTAACTAAAATTTAGTTGAGTCGGTGTATATCGACAATTATATTTCGCTCCCGTTCATGTGACAATCTGTAGTCTCTTTATTTCCACAATAAGCCACTTATTTATTTTGTATTCAGTGTTTATAAACATTGGAATATCATTACTAAATTCTTTAATGTCACTTGTAGATTTTTCTTTCTACTACCCATATTATTAAAGCTAATTAACTTATTATTTAAGTGCATTAATATGGAAAAATATTTAATTGATAACATGTATTTGTTTAAAGTAAAAAAAGATATAAGTAATTAACTCAACAACACACTAATTGTATTCAAGCATTATTATATTACATACTTAGTTTACATCAAACAAATGTAGATATCCTTATCTAAAAAGTTATACTAGCATATCTACATATGTATATATGTAGTTTGTTGTAGCAAAAAGATGGTACTGTCAAATAAAAGAAAAATATTTAGTGCTAACAAGTATTTATATTACAAAATAAATTGCTCCCGGGTTCTTCTTCCGGATATTTGTTTGCTGAAATTTCTTGGACTCAAAAAAGTTTATTACTGACAAAGAAAGAGTTTCCAAGTTTTTATTCTGTCTTTTTATTCGTCTTCTCTACAGGGTGATTGATAATGTGTGTTCGAAATTTTGTAGAGGACGTATGTATAACTATCGATTGAAAACTCATTACTTAAATTCAGGCATCATAATGAATAACATAACCTAACATCATAATTCTCCATCTATTTCCTACCTATTACTATTTCCTAAAGAGATACTGGAAAATACCTGGAAAATACAAATGCACTTCACTTATAACTACTTTTGTGCCGAACAGCACACATTGTATAAGAAACTTCAACACTCGATCAAGACAGAAACCTACAATGGGGTAATCGAATGAATTGATGATAGTTTTCAAGAAACCACAAATAACTGAATTGTTCCTCCTGTCACCCTTTTATACGGAGATCTTTTACAGAATTGTTCCTATAATTTATATAAAATATGTATGCTAATTATACAGGGTGTCTCAACAGTGCGATCTCGGAATATTATACACAGAGAGAAATTTTTGTTTCATTCAAATAAATATGCATGTACTCAAAGAAATTTGTTGTTTCAATAGAGGCAATATTAATTTGCGGATAAAAACGCATTTATTTGAAATATTTGTTTGGTAGAAAGAACGTTGATTTGTGTCAAACAACTTATGTTTTCAGTTAAAGTTTGCTATTTGTGTATTATAAGAAATGAGATTTATTTACTTCAAATAATTATGATTGTGTTGAGTGAAAGAATTACAGTTTTTAAATTAACAAAATTGTTGGTCGAGTAAAATGCTTAAAATTATTAATTTGTTGACGGTTGACGGAATTAAAAGACAAGAATTTTTCGGAAGACTCGCCATGTGTCACCTCCTTTTTGGGATGTCGCACATTCTCGACCAGTGCTTGGTCTTCCCAACCCAACATATAGACAAGGTTAAGTTAGTAAAGTGTACTCTGATTTGGAATCGCAACTTGAACCTGCAGGCACTGTACTCTATAAGTTCTATACTGTCGATCACGCGGCTTTATACTCTCGAAATGTACGAAGTGCGAGGAGAGAGTTTACAGCGCCATCTAACAATACAGTTGGATGACATTAAAAATATATTTATTTGAATCAAAATATGATTTCTTTGGTGGAAGTAAACCTATTTTCAAGCCTAAACAAAAATATTACTTTAAAAGAAATAAATCTCTCCTTATATACAAATTTATATGTTTGAATCAAAATTATATTTCATTGGTGTAAGGAAAGGCTTTTTAAAATCAAAACTAAAATATTACTTTAAAGGAAAGTAATTTTTGTTTGTATCCATATATATTTATTCCACTTAAATAAATAGTTCAAATAAATTAATCTCTGCAAGCAAATAAACTAGAGTATTCAATGAAGTAAATATTGTTGGCGTCAAAGAAATATGTTTTGACCCAAAAGAATAAATTCAAACAAATACATTTCTTTAAAACAAGAAATCTTTTCTATCTGTGTACCTCTGTTAATGAAGATATGTCAACACTGTTTTCACTCATATATACAGAACGCGGAAGCGCACAGTTTAAAACTATCAACATGTATACAAGGTGTTCCATAAGGTAGTACCAACCCAAACTTATGCTTTTTTAAATGGAACAACCTATATTTTCCACAATTTAGAATTCCTCGCTGAACTTTACGACAATGAAAAAAATTTTACCTGCCATAAACTTTATACTTTTTGATTTATTGGCATTTTTATGAAAAAAACAGCAGTCTAAGAAAAGCAGTATATCTCAATACCTGTTTTTAATTTTATTGCGCACGCTTTGATTATGATTAGGTAAGAAGCGATCTATTAGCCTGATTACCTACCATATCCAAATTGTGTACAGGGTGGTCATAATCTGCAACAAAATATAGCAAACAGTTTTTCCTAAGAAAGTTAATGTTTTAAATGGAACACCTATATCTAATTAATTTTTTGGATTCTACGCATCGTCCTGCACAAAAAAGTACTAAAAAGTACATGTGGCCAGGCACATGACTTTATCATACAATATATAAAATTAATAGTTTAGCTGCATTAGATTCCGCTAAAATCTAAAAAAAAAAGTTAGTAGGTAGCTACATCATATATTTTACAGCATTTTGGTGTATTTTATTATATCAAAGTGTTCAGTACTGGTAGTTGCACTATAGAAGAAGATGAAGAAGAAAAACTCAATGAATAGGAGATTTATTTGGCATCCAATTTCGCTATTGGTGCAAATCCCAGAAGAACATTCTGCTTTTAAAAGTTGAGACCATAATTTAAAAGAAAATTAAATCTAGTAAGAGGTTCTGGTGTCAAATCAAAATTTATATAATGAAGTGTTTATATTTTACGAACTATTCACTTTGCTAATGGACTAATAAAAGATACATTGGACATCACATTACACCAGAGCATTTGTCATTGCACAAACCAGCCGAGTTCATGCTCCGCAGCTTTTTACAATAGCAATTATCCTAACCAGTTCGAAGAAAGCCGTCTAAATAATTATCTCCACAGTATATACCTCTGCCTATACACCTCAATTCCCACTTAATCTATATGCATGCGATGCTCATGAAGTTAGAATCTAAAATTGCGACCAGCGATGCACGTCGCGACTGCAACGGAACAACGATAAATCCAGCAAAATATTATTTACTGGAAATTCACCGATCCGGCTAACGTAACAGAGTGGGCTTCATAAAGTTTCTAATGGTTGGTAAGGCACGGAAGCGTGTCTATCTTCGTTCGTTATACGGAGGTAGCTGAATTAATTTTATCGCTCCACTTCGGCTACAATTTAGATTAATTAACTTTAAGCTTAATTTGATTTAATTATCCGATTTTGGTATGCCCGAAGGAATTGTAATTTCTTCTTTTTCTGCGGGTATTGTGAAATGGATGTGGTAGAACTGGATGGAGTATGGATTGCAGATTTGAGGTGTTTCCCAGCATGAAGGGAATAGTTCTTGTTTAATTGAGCATAAAATTAGTGAGCAATTCGGTTCTAATGTAGTATATTATAGTATAATGCCACTGAAGATGTTTCGATATTCTTCTGTATGGTGTTATTAAACTCTGTACTGGAATATTTTCTATAATCCTAATTAAATTTCATATGCAGTTGCAATTGTGGACGGAGTAATTCCAAAGAAATAAAGATATTTTTGTGATCGTCGTCATTCTTTTCTCCTAAATATCAAATCTCCTTTTCAGATATAATTCAAGGACCGCATGTACTTTATAAGGTATTATGCGAAGATCAAACCTACATCGTAGATATGAACGATTTTAATTACTGCTGCGAGATCGTATTTGCCCAATAAATGGTTTATTGAATATCAGCATACACGTAGGAAGCTATAGTACATTTAAAGTGTGGAGGATTTCATAGTAACGTATAAGTTTTCGGCAACATTTTGGACCGAATTCTGCTCGTTTCAATACCGTGTTCGTTTTTGTCCGTCGCTTTCGACTTTGTCTTAGTTCTGGTTGTGTGCAACTAATTTCTATTACCTCCATCACATGTAATTTTACTAAGTATAATTTATTCTAATAAATTGTTACATCGAAATTAAAATTTGGTTTCAATTATAAGCCAGTGGTACTAGGTAGAAACTGTTATTAAATGTTAATCGTTAAATATCATGCTTACCTAGGATAGGTCATGATCTGCCTGAGATTTTTATTGAACACCTTGCCATTATTATCAAATTAGTTGTTTGGTAATATTTTATATAAAAAAGATATTAAGTTTTAAAGACGATGGCTTCTGAATGCAGTTATGAAAAATAAAGATCATACACTTAGAAATGGAAACTTGCTAAATTTTGGTATACAGGTTCAGAGATTTATCTCAAAAGACTTAATCAATATTACCTTAACAAAATACTTATAGTATGGGAAAGGAGGCTAAATTCAGTGTAAATTAAATTTATAGTTTTTGAGGAAATGGCTATTTTTACCTTCGCAGGGTACAAGACTACACATTATAAAACGGTTTCTGTAGCACATTTGATAATTTTAAATTTTGACCATGCCATATTTATCTGAAAAAAAAAAATAAAATGGAAAACCCATGATCAAAGTTTTACTGTTCGTTCAACCATAACAATAAATGTTTCTTCCATTGTTCTTACAGCTGATTTGCAGTCTAGTCATACATTTGGGCTATACAAAAACATTTAGGGTATATACCAGAAACAATACGCCAAAGCAAAATAAAAAAAAACAATTAAAAAATATACTTCCTTTCTTATAGCACTACAATTAAGTCAACGTTTTGGTCTAAATAATCGCTAAATTGTTCTAACAGTACGTTGCTCTATACCTTGAGGGTCAACAACCCCATTAACTATATAAATATTTATACCGGACTTTATTAGCCTTTATGAGCAAAAAGAAACAAGATTTAATAAACCGTTTCTTTATACTTTTACTTATTATTGTTATAACAATATTACTTTTAATTATTACATTGCTCTGAAAAGAAATTATGCACAAAAAAAATTAATAAACATCATTTCGGAGTTAAGTTAACTACATTGCAAGTAGTTGAAAATAGTAGTGATATCAGAACCGGTCAAAATTTTACAGGCGATGGGAAATAAAAATAAACACCATGCCATAACTAAGTTCTAGCTAAGTTAGATAAAATGCATGTTTTTGGTGTTGATGTTACCGGCAAAGTTTTTTTTTTACTTTAGGTACTAGTTTCGGCAATGCTGCCTTCTTCAGCCAAAAATACTCAAAATTTAAAACTTGGGCAGGCTGCAGTATAAAATCGTCCTTGTGTCAGGAAAACTGTGAGAAATGGTATATGGGAGAAGCACATGAGTTGCGAATTCAACAAATACATAAATGACAATTAAAACGCTTCAACTGCAAAAATACGTGGAGACAATGTGGTGGCAGGTCTGTGAAGTGATGACAACGATACCCCTTTTAGCAAAAATTATTTCAGCTCTTAATTTGGTCATGAAACTTCTAAATAAGAAGTTTCGTCCCGATACCTTCAGTAGTTTCTCCGGAATCGTCACCACAAAAACTGAGTACACAAATTAACAAGTTTTCTGTGTTATAGTCACTGTCAGCAAACGCAACTAATACAACTAAATAATAATAATCGTAAGTATATATTTTATTAAGATATTAACGTTTTACTACTATAATCAGGAATATTACAAAAAATATAAACTACGATGAACTTCTTTATTGTTGTATTTATCGAACATTAATTCTAGTATAATCTGCACAGCATACGGTAAGCCAGACGTAGCGCATTCTTTCAAAAGGAATTAATTGCTTCTATATTACGGTTATATAGTACAGGAAATCGTGCAGCATGGGCATGCTCTTCCTCTGGATGGTGTTAATTTTCAATTCGGCTGTCGGGAATTAGAAAACATGTTGTCGATGTGTGTACGGTCTGTCCGCGAGCCCGTTAATGATGACAGATGAACAGTGTGAGTAGTAATTTACCAATTATGGACGTAGATTCGTAGAACATGTGTACGCTGAGCAGGCCAAACAGATCTGTCAGAACGGTTCCGACGTTTGTTTTCATAAGTGCCCGGCGATTGTTAATTTACATCTGTTCATGCTTTGATTGACGATTCTAATGGTTTTCTTGGAATATTGTGCCATCGGCTCGGGTTGTTTACAAGAAGTGCAATGTTATACCTTGACCGTTAAGCTAAGAAGAGATTTATTAGGGAGATTGAGGTGGAAACAAGATCTTGGTTGAGTAAAGGTATAAGAAAGTCCTGCAAGAAAATCTGTTCGTTTTATGAAGTCATAAACTGTAGGCTTATACGAGGATAAAGAAAATAAACGTGTTGTGGTTATCAATGTAGGAAAAAGGGTAGGGTTGTGTTACAAATAGAATAAGATTGATTAGTTGTTTATTAAAAAATAGTGTGAAAACAGCTGAAGATATTGGCCTAAATTATCAATAATTATAGTAAACGTTAATTTGACTTTAATGGACTATTCTTGAGCCTAATATAGACAGTATTTTAAAAGGTTTGGTCATAAATTTAGAGGCAAGTTTATGTTTGTTTTATTTTCCAAATCCCTAAACAGTTACAGTCGTATGAAATAATATTTTAATTTAAGGAATTCAAACTAAGATCACATGAAACTTCTTACTCTGAATACCAATTACTTACTTAACCATTACCCACTCTTCAAATTTCATTCAATTTATTTTTGTTATTTTTAATTATTAGGTATTAATATTTATTTACTTTTAATTACTATAATGGGTATTATTTAATGGTGTTTTCTTGATTAAAACTAGCAAAATATGAAGGACACTTACATTCCAAATAACTTGCGTGGAAAATAAAACAAATTTTAAGGGTTCATTTGAGGTAATTTTGAAGTTTAAATATATATTTTATATAAAAAATCAGCAGATTTAATCACAATACGTAAAAGTACCAAAGGGTTTTCTCTATGACAATTTAGATTTAACTGTGAAAAACTGATAGGTACTTTACTGTCAAGCAAATTTAATAATTTCTTCTTTTGAATCCACCCTGCATGTTAAATAAATATATCTGACTAGTATTTCTAGCGTATCTACAAACATCAACATCCCAAACTCTTTATATAAAACGACTTCGGCACAACTGTACTTGTAAGGTAGCTTTAAGAACTGTTCTTAATTTATTGCCAAAGTATGAAAGTGCATTGGAGATGGGTTCAAATCATTGTAAAAGTTTTAACCGATAACGTTTCGAAGAAAATTGGGTAACATTCAGTTTTTCTTTTGCAGATTTTGGAGTGAAAACTCTTTTAGGCGCTGAAAAGCTTTTGGTTCAAAAGGGTCCAAAGTAACTGGCTATTTACTCTTAGCATTTTTCAACGATTTTGCAAATGAGCCGTCATTTCTGTAATTTTGTCAAAATAGATAAATAATAAATTAAAGTAGAGGAAATTTTGTATAATTTAGGTCTATAACATTTTTTGGTAAAATTAATAGTTTAGCTGGAGGAGCAAATTCTATTTGATCGAATTTATTTGATCGTGTCTGCATTAATAGTAGGTAGCTAGGATATTTTGAAACTTTTGACAGTATTCAGAACGTCAGCTGTTGCGAAACGTCAATTCAACACGCAAATGCATGGAGAATGCGATGAGGAGGAGAAACACGCGCGCACGTAGGCTATGTGAAATAATATTGAAACATCTTGGTGTTTACAAAGTCAATGTGTATTTCGAGTGCGGATAGCAATGTTGTTATGCATTTTTCAAGGATTTTATAATGAGCCGCCATTTCTGTAATTTCGTCAAAATAATTAAATAATAAATTAAATTAGAGGAAGCTTGGTATAATTTATGTCAATGAAATTTGTTTTGTAAAATTAATAGTTTAACTGTAGGAGCAAATTCTATTTGATCGAGATTGTGTCTGCATTAATATAAAGTTAGCCAGGATTTGCCAGATATTTTTATTCTAATGACAGTAGGTAGTGTCAAAGGCTCATTTTTTGACAATACCTACTGTCAATATCTGTCAAATCCTGGCTAATTCGTTTCATCTGTTTCCGCACCTACCCTATATAAATCGTATTGTTGACGATCAAATTATTGCAATTTAACTACCCAAATTTAGCTCCCTAACATTGCCATTTTTAATACTTCACATCAATGTTTCAATTCTCGTTTACAGTTTGACAGTTGACTTTTACAGCTGTGTTCGCGACCATTCCGGTGTGACATTCCTGTGTACATGCGCAGAACAAACCATTATTGCACGCTTAAGTGCGTAATCTCTGTTCTTTTTTTCATTCTTGATGGTCGCCTACAGTATATTGACAGTTTCGACAGGTTTGATAGTTTTAGCAGTTTTAACAGTTTTCACTTCTGTCGCGTAGTTCTACGCTGTATCTTGTTTCTAAAAAGGTTGTTTCATTTTTATCTTGTCGTTTCAAATGTATCTGCATAGTCTTTGGTATTTATGTCAACATTTGACATAAGCACGTTATAAACTAAAATACATTCTTGCAAGCATATAAGAACAATAAATCTACATCCTTGTCAACATCCTCAAATACCTACAAGAACTTCTAGTTTTATTACCCAACTCACAACATTTTCACTGCACATCAAGCATACACCAAACCCACTCCATCCTATACATTCTAACTTCATTACTTTGCATCTCCAGACTTATTAATAGCGCTAGCCTGAGGAATTTTAGCTATACCGACAGCAATTGCCTTCCAGCAGTAATAATCGCGCAATTTTCATCACAATGTCATATTCGCGCATGAAATTTCCTCATGATGCTGCCCAACGGAATGCAGGTAGTGATTAAAGACGAATGCCGTCGGTCTTCATCTATGTAGATGCGACGAGAAGCGTGGATGAAGCCGAGTATGGAGCGGGGGGGGGGATCGGGCGGTGGAAAATAAGTGCAATTGTTGGAAGTAATGAGGTGGCTAGGGGAGACACGGTCCGGTAGGTCCGTATGCCGGTAGAGAATGGGGAGCAATGCCTCCATGGGTTAGCGATGCGCCGAAGAGATGCTATCTGCCATCTTAGCGGGCACGCACCGTCGACGGAGCGTCTTATCCGCCGCCGCGTACACCGGAAGTGATCGGGTGCACGGTCTGCACGAGCAACAGGTGTTCCGTCGCAGTACGTCGCGCGAAACCGAAAAGTTTTTGAGACGGTGACTCCGATACTCGCGCAGAACACAAACCCGACGCTTGAGTGTCTTATCGTTTTGAAATATTTCGTGTTTTGTGATTCAATTTTTTGGTCTAATTTAATAAAGATAGTTCTGATATACCTACACAAATAGAGAAACATCGATTTAGTTAGTCTATTTGACTAATTTTCGTCAATTTCCACCCAGATTCAGAAACGAAAAGTTTGTTGTTCGTTGCCTTGGTGTTAAAAATGGAGGATCGATATGCTTTTGTATTCAGAATGTCATCCTGATTGAAAATATGACAGAAATAATATAGAGTCCACAGATAGAAATTTTTGTTTAATTCAAATAAATATACATTGACTCAAAGAAATCTGTTGTTTCAATAGAGGCAATATTTAGTCTATACTGTCGATCACGCGATCTTTATGCTCTCAATATGTACGAAGAGCGAGGAGAGAGTTTACAGCGCCATCTAACAATACAGTTGGATGAGGTATTCACACTAAAAATATATTTATTTGAATCAAAATATGATTTATTTGGCGGAAGTAAACCTATTTTTGAGCAAAAAAAATATTACTTTAAACGAAATAAATCTCTCCTCATATACAAATTTATCTACGACTCACATATAATAAGTTCATTGCATACTTATCTATGACTATATAATCCCATCATTATACGCGCCTATGATTATAATGACACTAGCGTTGTATAATGACAGTTCGCTCAAATAATGACCTCGTTGAACGAACTGTCATCATTATACAACGCGAGTGTGAAAGTCGTCAAAACCTACGTGGATGACGGTTATGTGACAGTTCGCCTCGCCATCATTGACAAATACATTTAAAATATTTGTCATAAAATGGAATTTATGAGTCGTAGAAATCGCTCGCATGATTACACGCTCGCGTGTAAACTTTATGCTCGCGATTTATATCCTTAATTATGTGCTCGTCAAATATTATATTATTATATGTTTAAATCTAAATTATATTTCATTGGTGTAAAAAAGACGTTTTTTTAAAATCAAAACAAAAATATTACTTTAAAGGAAAGTAATTTTTCTTCTATCCAAATATATTTATTTCACTTAAATAAATATTTTAAATAAATTAATCTCTACAAGCAAATAAACTAGTCAAAGAAATATGTTTTGACCCAAAAGCATAAATTCAAACTAATATATTTCTTAAAAATAAGAAATATTTTCTATCTGTATACCATTTTATATTTCAATTAAAACGTCATTTCCTGAAAAACCGGAAGACATACCAATAGCCCACCAATGGCGCGGGTACTCCGGTATCTTCAGTTCTGTCAGGTAGTTCAGCATACAAAAAGCTGTTATAACTCATCGTTTAAATAGGACGTATTTCCCCTCCAGAAAATTATTTTACCTATTTTCTAATTTTCTTTTCTACAGTATAATTGATTTTACAGTTATCTACTCTGTACTGAGTCAGGTTATTTCTTCTATAATCTCGTGATTTTACGTAAATACGCATAACCACAAACTGCCTTGTTATAAAATCGATTGCAATCGAAACAAAAATGCGAAATATCTATATTTTATACATATTTAGACATGCATGTAGCACGCTATAGTATGGCCAGATGGTTGGGGCTCTCTTAGTTTTTCTCTCTACATCAAAATACGCCAGCATAACGTTTTCAGTGATGTTTTGCGACTCTGGTAAACATCAAATCCTCTTCAGATTGTACACTACTAGGACCACATTTATCTGAATAAAGAGTTATGCAAAGATCAAACCTACATCGTAGTTATAGTCGGGTTCAAATACTGCCGCGGGGTTGTATACGCGCAATAAATAGTTTATTGAATATCAGCATACACGTAGCAAGCTATAGTATATCTAAAGCGTTGAGGATTTATTAGTTTATGTAACGTATATGTTTTCGGTAACATTTTGCGTCTTAGGTCTAGTTGTGTGCACCTATTTGTGTTACCTACATCGGATGTAATTTTACTAAGTATAATTTATTCTAATAAACTACTTCACAGTAACTAATCAGTCATCGCCATACACTTCTATTCTGATTATTATAATTATTAGACCACTATTTTTAAGTTAACTTTTTAGGTTATGTTACTACGTCTATATCGTTTATTCACATGCCCTCAAGCTCTATTGTGATCATAGTTGCGCCCCGTGAATTATTTATTAAACTTCATTTAAACAACTCATGCGCCAATTTGACGTTTTATAAAACGTATAATAATATACTATTAGATCTACCTACAGCAATTTTCCTGTGTGAACTACAATCACATTATGTTACTTATATTTTTTGTGTTTTCTTTTTTTAAATTCCCATAGTTCCAAAACAGAATGCAGTATCACCACCACGTTTGGTATTTTCTGTAGCTAAATCAAGGCAACAATACTTATATCAAATTTAATCGAAACATGTCACAATGACAGTGTCTTTGGGCCATTGGGAATTCTTTTAGAGATGGTGACTCCGATGCTAGCGCAGAACACAAACCCGTCTTATCGCCGAGACTTATCGCTTTCAGATTCCCCCACAGTTTGTGCTTTTCGAGCAATAACGAACATAATATACAGAATACTAATTTCAAACAATTTCTTAAAAAAATAAAGAAAAAAAAAATCCGGTAAAAAGGCAGTTCTACAGATTATACTTATAGCAGCAAAAGCGAAACAGTCTTAAACCAGCAGTAAATACAATCTAGCCAGCAGGAAGTAATGGGGTTTTTGTTCTCCGATTATGATATAATAATTCCCAGTCTTCGTCGAAAGGAATGTTTCCGACACACAACAGAAGTTGTTTATGACGCTCTCCATACCTCAGGATAGTTCCCATGGCAGATTGCAGGTGGCGGGCGCGACGACGAGGTGCAGAGGAAGTATTTTTCTTCTAATCCACGGATAATGCGGTAATGTTACAATAAAAACCAGTTTCCCCGTTGAATGGTGAGTATAGTGGCTGCTGGTCCTGCTGCCGCGGCAGCAATGGCCCGTTACGTCTTCGCTTTTCACTTGTCGCTCTAGCTCGTCACCATGATGATCCCGTCGACGGACAGTAGACAAATTACAAGCGATTTTACGCGGTCAAAAATAGATAAGTTTAAATCTATGCATGAACAGAAGGAACTATATAAAACTTTAGACTATAAAACAAGAAAATATTGTCTTGTTGCTTTTCTTGTAGGTGAAGCATAATACTTACATGATTTTAAATATTTGCTTATGTCAAATGCAGAAAAAGACTAGCAAATCTTTTTCAAATAATCAGTTAGTTTAGTTAAATGTCCCTAATCTTTAAGTAGCTTGATTTGCCTAGTTCCCCTTGTTTTCAAATTTCAAATGACCTAATGGGTAAAAATTTTCATACGGAAAAGTTAAAAGTTTCAATTAAGAAAAGAAAAAAACTCGTTAAATGTAAGTAAAAGAACTTAAAATTCACAAAATGAATTGAATAAACAATTGAAGAAACAAATAAATCCAAATGAAAATTTATTCACAATTTATTTACGTTCTAAAACTTTATGGGGAAAAGAATAAAAAGTTTCATTGTAAGATATCTAATTGTTATTCGGAGTTCAACTGTTGGTGTTTCTCGAATCCTTAGAAGATTATAGCCATTTGAAATATTAACGAAACAAAGAAATTTTAAATACATATAAAACAATGCGAAATCGAAGAAAGAATACTATAAAAATCCCTATCCATTACAACAATAAAATATAAATCAATTGAAATAAAAAAGTAAAAATTACAAAAATTAATTGAGGAATTAATTAAGTCAATAGTTTCTATGTGGTACCTGCATTTGTACAGAGGTATTTATTTTGTGTACAAAATTTCATATGTATAGTTAATACCGGATAACCCAAGCTATAGGTACGCATTTTTTTATCACGAACAAAATTTTGAGGAGTGGTAATGACAAAAAATGCTATTTTTTGGAATGGTTGAGGTTAGTATGATTTCCGTTCTTTTTTACCGGAGATGATGTCATCGTTGATATTTTCAATAGCACATATTTTCAATCAGGATGGTATTCTAAACAGAAACACATATCGATCGTCAATTTTTCTCACCTAGGCTAGTCAACGAAACAATAATTTTTTTGTTTATTATTCGGGGTGGTTATGAATTGGGGAAAATAGCCAAAAATAGTCAGATAGCCACTAGGTAAATCGATTTTGGCCGATATTGTATTACTGGCGCTCTCTTAATTGGTTTTAGCCAATTTTACATTGACACCACATACTTTATTTTCCTGAAAAACGTAGCATGAAATGTCGTTTAAAGCAGGGAAATAGAACAAAAATATATTGGGTTAATGATCAATTTGATAATTCTCTGGTCCTCACTAGTGTTGTATTTAGGAATGATGGTTTAACAAATGCCATTCAAACAACAATGGCGATGTAAACATTAACTTAAATAATAGCCAACAATAACCAACACTTAATAACGAATAATATAGTATATTATAATACAAGTTTTATAAGACAAAAATTGGCGCACGAGTAGTTTTGGGCACGACGAGCGTAGCGAGGAGTGCCCAAATGGAACGAGTGCGCCAATACGTCTTATAAAACGAGTGTTATATACTATTTTTTCTACTTTTCGACATTAATTTTACATAAATGTCAAAAATTGCGGTTGTCATCTTACAATCTAGTGTAATTTTTTTCTTCAACAGTTGGTACTTGTAGTAAAATTCACAAATACGATTGAGGCGAGCCAATAGCAATTCAGATGTCAGCCTTACTTGACACTGAACGTCAATTTCATCAATCTTGGAAAACTAAAAGTCACTAAAAGTTTGTGATCTAGTGTTTTCATAACGACACCGAAAGCGGTTTCGTTATGAGCTTATAACGAACGCAAAGTAGAAAAATTATATTATAATCGAAATTACCTGGCAATAACCTCAAACAATAAGCAATACGGAGAACTGTCAAGTCGAATGTTATTACCATTCATCCATAGCTTGCTACGCTGATTTTGATCGATCATTAATCTAATATTTTTTATTTACTTGCTTTAAATGACATTTCCATGCTATGATTTTCAGGAAAATATCAAGTATTAGGTGTCAAGGTAAATTTGGTGTTTTCTATCGAGTGAGCAGAGTGCATCTATGAAGTACACGGGAAAAATGACTCATTGGCCCTAAATCAAAATTTCATTGAATTATTAACAGAACCGCATTTTAAACAACTCTCAAGGAATTGATGAAATCTTAATTTTAAAGAAAAAACAAAAAAGAACAAAAATAACTTGATTAAAGAAACAGATAAATCCATATTATACAGCTTTTTAATTAGAAGTTATTTTCTAAAAGAAAAATTGGGAAAAGGTAAGAAAAGTAAAAAAGAAGTTAAATGTTATTCTGTGTAGAACTGGTCCCATGTTTAAAAAGTTATAGTCGTTTAAAATATTAATGAATGATTTTTAATTGTTGCTAAGCTTTATTCACAATGACATTTACCTACTAAAAAGTCGGAAAATAGTAAGGAACTTTTATGTAAATATTTCCACAATGTCAACTGATATTGTCTAATAATTCATTTGTTTGGTATTTTTCTTCTCTTTTCTGTAGTTCTCTCTACATAACACATAGATTTTGATACTTCAAACAAAATAAAACCGGATTACTTTTAGTAAAGTACCTATTAATTTACAATCATGTAATCAATTAAGAACTGAACAAAATTCAGGGTTAAAAATAATACAGTACTGTAATTCAGTTTTAAAATAGTACAGTACTGATTTTTACAGCCCCCTACCGTATTTTTGTTTAGGTTCATCTTACAATAATATTTCTCCTGCATCCTTTGTTAATTAAAACCAAGTTTCTATAAAAATAATTATGATATGATTGAACTGAATAAAATCTTCGGCCGTACTGTGCCTTCGGTGTGCGGCGTGCGCTGAATTGAAGAAAACAAGACGATGTCCGCCGATATCCATAAATTTAACAGTGACACGTCCTTATAGACCGTAGAAGAATGTCATTTACTGTCTTCATTCATACATCCGACCAGAAGGTTACAAGAAGAGAATGCAACGTCAGATCCGTTAAAAAAAGTGTATAGAACTTCATTATCGTTAATTTATGGCCGTATGTAAATTGGTCCGAGTAATCGTAGCAACAAGAGGAAGTTATCCTGTATGCTGGAAAGGAAGTAGTTACGTATTCTGTGCGCATACTTAAGTAGCACAGACCGTGTTCTTAATGTGTACACGATTATACTTACACTTTTGTGTTTATTTATTCTTCATAATAACCAAGCCTATAAATATAATTATTTTATCTATTTTTGGTTTTACTGAAAAAAAAAAAACGAAAGAAGCGCACGTTTTTAAGTATTATAGCTTCGTAGAGAATTAAATCTTTTAAGACGTTATTAGGAGTGGAAATATGGCACATTTAGTCTCGTAAAATTATATTTCTATAATTATTAATCTGCATAACACAAGTTAAAAGAGACTGGGTGATTTTATTTATTCAGAAATTTATTTATTTATTTCTCATGTATCTTCAATAATAATTGATTAATTACTTCAAGATTTTCAGAGTCGATAATTCTTTTATACACTCACTGAGCTCTAGTTTTTACCAAACAAAAAGAAAACGAATTGAGCTGGTGGACTGCTGGTCTATGAACTCTGTTACGAAATAATACCGAGAGCAAGAGAGGCAAAGTCGTGACGTTTTCCAGTGCTATTGTTTGTGAATAGCTGCCTAAACTAGTTGTATGTCACGACTGACGACCAGATGAATTTGAAATGATCATTGAAAATTGGTTATTGAATAATTTCGTCGATAGTTTTCGTGATGATAGTTAACAGGTATCCATTTAGTACTTACTATTCAGTATACAGCTGTAGTTTTCATTAATATTGTGTGTAAGGTAATACCACTGAAATCTAGCAGTACAGTTTGATATGTTGTCATATGAATTATGAGACATTAGTGTATTCTGGATGCGATGATAGATAGTATGAATGCTGAGAATTAAATACTTAATAAAGACACTGCTTTACTACGTTTTAACTATAATGATTTCAAAATATAACAATCTGATATGGCCAGGCACATGACGTTATCATACTATTTATAAAATTAATAGTAAATGAGATTTGATTGAGATCGGTTGTATCTACATTAAAATAAAGCTAGTTAGCCAGGATTTGACAGATAACAATGATTATATTAATAATAATAATAATAATAAATCTTAATTCACAGAAAGAAAAACATTATACAAAATGAAAACCACAATACAAAATACAAAATGAGCGAATAAAGATCGGTTAGACATGCCATGTGTGGCTTTAATTTAATGAGTACGCATACGCTCGAAGCCTAAGAAAAATAAAATTAACAAATCATACAGATTGCGAAACTAGAACAAACAAAAAACATCGGAAAACCATCCCTCCTTAGCACAAACTCCACCAATCCATCAATACTCATCGAACAAATAAATTCCCTAGAATGGCTGCAAAACATATCTCTGTCCAACGAAAGTACACCCAACACGTTAACCCCCGCTTTCCTCAGATAAACCACAAACATATTACAAATCTTTGGTGCAACACTCAGAAATGATCTCTGGACAATCGACTTGCTCGCTCCATAAGGCAAACCCATATCTCCGCCCCTTGTAAAATAAGAATGTACTTATCAACTCAGAATCCGCGTATGAGACCTTCAGTACAGAGTTCAGGTAGAGCTGTCTTAGACTCATAAGCTAATATTAATACAGTATATTAAATAAATACAATTTATTAATGCAATAAAAAGTGGTCGGATTCCTTAATTTTCTTTTATTTTAGCAATCGCTACATGTTTTGTGTCCTACTGGGCACTTCTTCAAGCGCTATAGGAAATGAGAAATAACTTACACAATTGACAATCAAATCAAACTCTAAACTATTAACTTTACCAAAAAATGTCGTAGACATTAGTGATCCAGAATTTCCTCTACTTTAATTTATGATTTAACTTTTTTGACGATTTTAGAGAAATGGCGGCTCATTTGCAAAATCCTTGAAAAATGGCTTAGAGGAAACACCCAGTTCCTTTGGACCCTTTTGAACCAAAAGATTTTCAGCTCTAAGTTTGGTCATGAAACTTCAAAATATGAAGTTTCGTGCCGATACCTTTAGTAGTTTCTCCGGAATCGAATCCACAAAAATCGAGTACACACACACACACACACACATACACACACACCCGTGAAAAAAATGAGTCACTAGCCAAAAACCAATTAACTCACGCTAGAGGACGCCAGTAATGCAATGTCGGCCAAAATCGATTTAGTTAGTATTTATTTGACAATTTTCAACTATTTTCACCAATTCCTAGCCACCTAGATTAATACACAAAAAAGTTATTTTTGCGTTGCCTTGGTGATAAAAATTGACGATCGATATGTTTCTGTGTTCAGAATGTCATCCTGATTGAAAATATCACACAAAGAATATAGGGAGCCATTTAAAATTTTATTGATGACGTCATTTCCGGAAAAACCGGAAGTGATATTAACCTCAAGAGTGTCCCAAAGAATGGCATTTTTGTTTAATAAGAAATTCCCAAATTTCATTCGTCCACGTAAATAAACAAAAAAATATATACAACCGACATACTCGTTTAAAATTGTGAGATAACGATCGTAACATACATCTTGCCATGACTGTACCATTCATAAAACCAACTTTCAATAAATCTAAAACAACCCACACTAACATAATTTTAACATGTTACATTTAATTATAACTATTTCCCATCGGTTATGTACAGTATTCGCGCCAAGAACTGATTGCAGCTCTTTTCCGGAGGAAACATTAATTCAACGAACTCGCACACCTATAAAATCAAAAGGAAATGCATAACTCAGGCCTAAGTAGGCGGCGTTGTTACACTTTTTGATTTATACGCCGTATACAGGATTCGAACAGCTACCGACAATTTGATGAAAGTGACGATAAAATCAACAGCAACCACCTCGCCATTGCTTTCAGTAGCAACAGTAGATATGTACGCGAAATAAACGACCACGATGTGAAATTCTAATACAACGATAAATCTAAGAAATTGCGACTGTGGTATGCATGAATCATACTCTGAATTGGCCGACATTGGTCAAATGCAATTTGCGGCATTAATAATAGAGTGCGATGTCGTTTTTTGTTTATTTATGCGCGCTGAATTGTGTACGTGTTTGTAACTGTGTTTATAATAACTAGGTGTACGTGTTTGTTTTTGATGTGTGCTTATAAACAATTTAAATTGGCGTTACATGACTCGGAATTGATAGGCATTCCTTTTACATAGGTTGTGTAATGGAGAAGTAGTATAGTTTTTTGTTGAATGATTTGTGTGCACCAAATTGGTAATATCTATATCTTTGATGACCATTCGACACAATACCATCAGTATCTTCTCCATGGCCTCATAATACTCGATCTTTCTGCAATATAACAACCAAGAAGATACTGATAGAAGTTATCAAAACACTATAGTATTTCCAAAGTGTTCAGGCTTTCTATGTTTAGTTCTGATCATCAAAATACGCCAGCATGACGTTTTCCGTGATGTTTTGCGACCCTGGTAAGTGATCGTGCGTCATTATTGTCAACTAAACATCAAATCCCCCTTTCATATACAATACAAGGACCACATTTACCTGAATAAGGAGTTATGCGAAGATCGAACCTAAAAGTTGTCATAACTTCATTCAGTCTCAAAATTTCAAATTAAAATAGCTCGACCAATCATTGGATAGATATTTTAAAATAAAACGTGTTGGAAAAATCTTACCCAATATGGTTTACGAAATAAACCATGTGATACACTGGTAGAAATATTGTTTAAGTCAAAAATTGAGGCAAGAAATATAAAAAGTGTCCTTAACTATCGAAGTAGCAATGCGAACATGCGAACATGCCGGGCGCAATGGAGGCACTGCTGAACCTCACACCTCTGCACATGCATGTTAAAATTGAGGCTGCTCTCGACGCCATAAGAATAATCCAGGCAGAGAACCTTAAGGCAAACCAGGCCTACGGTCACTTAAGCATTGCCAACACGATATGTGGCAATGCCAAAGGACATGATGTCACCTGTCTACGCCTTTGATGGGGCAGTAGAAGTGGTAATTGAGGACCACGCGAATGCAGCTCAGAGGCTCAGACAGATCAGCGCGATTCCGCATCACTGTGGTTCACAGACAGATCAAAGACCAGGGAAGGTGTTGGGGTTTAGTGGACCGGATTTCTTCCTATCCAAGTCATGGGCCATTCTCCAACCATCTTCCAGGCGGAAGTTCACGCAATTGACTTATGTGCCCAGGAATGCTCCCATAGGAACTTACAAAGGGCAAACATCTACATATGCTCAAACAGTCAGGCGACATTGAAAGCGCTGGAATCAAAAGCCCACAAATCCAAAACTGTCTGGGACTGCAACATTTCCCTGGAAAAACTAGAAAAGAGAACAAGGTTTCACTGAACCCTGTTGCAGCATCACAAAGAGCAACATCAGGAAGATGGTGCAAAACTGGTAAGATAAAGCTAAACGTGCTTATTGGGAAACATCACCTGGCATGAGGCAAGCCAAGGCTACCATAACCTTCTCCACCTCCAAGGCCAGACAGTATCTCCAGTTACAAAAAACAGATCTTCGACTGATTACAGGTCTCCTTACAGGACATCATGCACTGAGATATCATCTCGGTAGACAGCGGTACACCTACTGTGCGAATGTGACGCTCTAATGTGACGCACAAGACATAACCACTTGGGAGCCGCCATCATTGAACCAGCAGAGCTGACACAACTTACTCCTCGAACAATAACTGACTTCGTGAAAAGGCTCAATATCGAAGGACTAGTATATCGAAAGGCACAGATGCCAAACGACCCAACTCTACCATACCATACCATACCATACCAACTATCGAAGTAATATCATTTGCCATACTCTAATAACTGAATACAAAACCATTACCTGTAATTTTCATCATGATCACATCTTATAGAGATAATATTTAATAAGTTATTATGATTTCTTTCGTGATTGTATGATCTCTGATTAGTGATTGTTATGAAGAATTTATTAATTTTGGTTTCTGGTTTAATGGTTTCAACACCAGTTGTATTCAAACTTAAAACCACCATATTATTCCAGTATTCTCGAATATAGCAACAGGTATTAATGTCACCACTGTCACAAGTGATCCACTTCTACTCCTAGCTTGTTTTGATAGTAGAATTATAACAAACAATTATTATAGTACGTAGCAGTATTATAGCACCTGTATGATTCATGTCGATAATACCTAGTATATGACTCCAACATTGAAGGTTATAGGTATTTCTATATTTACTATTCGCACTCCAGCAATATATATTTAATTAAAAGACCATAACAAATTCATTACCTTGTTTGTATTTATGTATTTCAGAGTAATATATTATTATACAAGATAAACCAGCTAATAAATATTAAATTTGTATACCTTTCGTATTAGCCGGCAATCGTCTCGGTGAGATCTCGAGGCTCCAATAAATACGTGCACGTTTTGTTTCGG
This sequence comes from Melinopterus prodromus, assembly GCA_964023965.1. NCBI lineage: Eukaryota > Metazoa > Arthropoda > Insecta > Coleoptera > Scarabaeidae > Melinopterus > Melinopterus prodromus. The sequence continues at coordinate 58,567,051 of OZ030393.1, forward strand.
GAAAATTGATTACGGCAGCCGAAGACGGAATGGTTTCTTTTGTGGTTCGCGATGACTCGGTACATTTTTAACGGTACGGGTATTTGTTTCTTTGGCAGCTCGCAGCGGCAACCTCTCTCTCTCTCTCTCACCTCTGGCCTTCTTCTTCTTCTTCTACTTCTTCTTTTTCGATGGGTTCTCATAGACCCTACTATAAGCTTAGTATAGTCGGTAGTTCGTATAATATTACAATTTTAATTAGATTTATTTATATAACTCGCACACAATTTGTGGTCTAAGTGGAGTAACTCAAGTCGTTGGTCATCACGTAAGAGAAAAATACGTTTATGTTGTTCGCCGAATGTTGTTAAAACCACAGGTAATGAATTAAACTTCTTGATTGTAACTTTGAAAGATATTACGATGCTATAAAAGTCCTGAATATATTACTTTTGGTCATACCTACTTCATCATTTCTTGAGGCATTTATCTTTATTGTTTTTTATGAAGGCCAATGCTGTTGGTGTAGTTAGGCTAGGTTCTGGAGCTGCCGCTCCTATGTGTTTTGTGACCGCGTTAGGATCGATTACCATATCCTACTGATATAACTGTCGTCCACACGATTGATGTTGTTGCGATGTTTGTAAATTCTTATGGCTTCTCTAGTAAGCCTTCGATGATAATTACTCACCCTTGCCAACAATATTTCATTTTGTACCCCGACTGACGCACTGCAGTGTTCAGTATTGGTTCAGTATTGATGAATCTTGCCTAGCCGGGCGTCTCTACTGTGTTCTTTGACTCGACATTCGATGCTTTGTCCTGTCTGCCCTACATAGCACGTTCCATACTCGCACATTATCTTGTATACCCATTTGTCTTCAGGAGTGGTATCTTTTGTGTTAAGCAAAAGAAAAGATCACCCAACTTACGTAAGGTAAACAGTCGCAAATCTTATCGGCTCTGTTGACCAGAGTGTTAATTAATAACACTTCTCCTAGACTAACCGAATGTAGGCCACAATTGGAGATCTATGGTTATTTTGCAGTTGAAATAGCGTTAAATCTGCTAAAGTTGTTTCTTTAGTTTTTAGAACTAAAAGGCATGTATGGTCACCTACACACGGAAAGATCATTGTTTATTCTAAAATAAGAAAAACTGCGCATCTTAATATCACTTTAATGAAGAACATTTGTCTTAAAATTTTAATTACAAATGACTTCGCTGGTCTACCCATTTGTGTGGTCCACAGGACCAGTAGTGAGAATATTAATAAACAATAGTCTCTTCTTATTGCTCTCTGAACGACAATGTATCCATTTCAAGTCGATACTTAATAATAAGTTGATACCTTAATAACAATAATAAATAATAATCTTTTCCTTCGGAGCCACCAGCAGCCTCATACCAATTACGGTACCATTGGCAAGTATGAGTTATTATTATCTCTTGCACCTGTGGCATGTCTTTAAGTTACTTGACTGGACAACTATCGGAACATTTAAGAAGCACTGAAAAAACGTAATTTGCCATTTCATCGTTTGCCATTTTTTACCATTTTGTTAGCTTCTTAAAGACTTCTAACAGCGCCATAACTGGTATAAATCCAAGTTTATTGAGGTTTTATGTGTTGCTTTTTTGTGTTGGTGTCATATTTGCAATCAGTTTTATTGGATTATTATCTCTAGTTTCCGCGACAATGCCATCCTCCTATTTAGAAGACATTAAAAAAATAGGAAAACTAGAAAAACCTCGTTTACTGGACTTAATGTGGTATTCGCGCATTTGGAACATTTGACTACGCATTGATTTCAAGACACAATAATGTTACCGCCGAAACAAAATTACAAAACAAATTTTTCTGGCTATGTCTCTACTGTGTTCTTTGCCTCGGCATTCGATGCTTCCTCCTGTCTGTTCCACATGACATGGCAATGAAAAAGATCATCATTGCTGTTACCTACAGTAAGGATAGCCATGTCGTTTGCTAAGGTTGCCACAGTATTCCTTTCTAATCCTGGGCGGTCTTGGTGTGGAGTATGTAAAGCAACGGCTCTAAAACACTACCTTGCGGTACTCCTGCTAAACCTACCCCTTTAACGCTTTTCCGATAATGTTGGTTATTCAACAATATCGAATACATTTTTTCATTAATTTTTTGATATTTGACATCATAGGCATCTATAGGACGTAGATTCGTGGGGAGGGTTCTCAGGCTTAAGTATCATGCCACTTTCCTCTGCCACTTTTCACAGTTTCAAACTTTAGTCTGAAGGCAGCATTGATTTGTAACTTTTACTATAGCCTTCCTTGGAAGGTGATTAACCTGTATTTTTCAATTAAGTTCTGAACTTCTGTTGGTGTGGTTTCCTTACGTTCTTGGCCACTGCCTCCATATGCATTCTATCTCCTTCTCCATCATGGGGATCAGTGAATATATTTCCAAAATGCTCAGAACGTCTTTAGGCTTTGTTCTCGTTATTCCTAACCCTGCTTCCATCAATGATTGTGACAACGAGCTTCAAAGTTCAAACACAGGCAGCTCTTAGTTTGGGAGGGCATTGCACTTCCTCGTGCTAGGTTAACCTGGTCTGTATGGAGGATTACCAAATGATTCTGGAGAGAAATAGAGTAACAGAGTTCTGGGCCTCGCTTATGATGTCAGGATTGAAAAAAGTGAACCAGGAGATAAGCTAAAATCTTTATACTGCATAACAGAAGAGAAGAGAAGTGACAAGAAGGAAGTGTCGTTTCCTCAATGGTCATGACACCAAATCCAGTGTTGATTTATCCAAAACACCATAGCCGACGATTCTTTGTTTGAAGCCGGCCAACAGGTGATTTCGCCGTCCAAATTAGTTCCTCATCCATCACAGCTAGTCGCGGATCCACAAGAGCGTGTCGGTCCGCGTCCGCGACCACCAATGGCAAGCGCGCCATCCATTTCCGACCACTTGGCACAGCTAATTGCACAAACGGAGCAAATCCGAATCGCACCAGTTCTTCTTCCTGTGGCCGGGCCGCGCGCATACGCCTCAAAATCGTGCGTCAGCGTCGTTCTGCTTCGCGGCGCCCCATCCTATGCCTTCTACGTGGTCGCAGGTAGATGGAGTAGTAGTGTTCCGATGACTAATAACGACCACGACGGCCAGGAGGGCACCACACAGGTGCAATGTCCTCCGGAGACCATAGGTAGAGCCGTGGAAGGGGGGAGATTGGTCGCTCGCTTGCTTGGCTTTCGAGTTTCAATCTACCTGTCGCTCGGCTACCAAATGGCCAGTTGCTAGTCAGTCGCACGCCGAACAGGTTGGTCGCTTGTGGAATAGTCCGCATCTTGGAAAAGAAGCGCCGTTTTGTCTCATCTGGCCTGCGAATGGCACTGGAAGAATTCACGGGGTCTACTTCAACCGCCCGTGGACTTTGAGTGTCATCCACAGAGCCAGATCTTCCGATAGACCCGACGAGATCCAGACGCAAGAAGACCTCTCGAAGTGAGTGTTTCCTATTGGCGGCGGTGTGTGGTACGGTGTGGTATTCTGTCTTCTGAAGTGTATAACAAAGACATCGATCAAAGTGGCATCCATCATTACGTTGACCTGGCTCCATTAGAGACTCCACGGCTAGCGGGGAACGCCGCTCCGACCTGTATAAGGTAATACGGCGAGTTTAACCTTTACGTCTCGCTTCCTCGTTTCTATGAAGCAGGAACACTTTTATACATAAACTTATATCTATAGTACAAAACTCCCATATCAAGCAAATCCGGGTGTACCTTGTGACTCAGAACTTAACCTAAAGAACGCATGATCTAACCATAAAAAAATAATCTCTTAATGACATGGGCGCCGTTTGATATTTTTTAAGCGGGGGCTCCAAATTGTGTTATAGCTCCTAATAAAGAGATCCAAAATGTCCCGATTTATGGGTCGATTCTGTGCACTCCTGTAGTGTCTGTAAGGGCAAACCTGTAAGCGTTATGACCGCTACGGTAAAAGTGCTATTCTGTGTGGATCCGTAGGCAACAGATTTCCCATAAAAGTTACAAAAGCGGTCGGATCTCTACGGGTGGCGAGAAGGTGCCCGTAAAGCGTACAGAACATGTAAACTAGGGTGGAGTATGCGCGGTGATGCGAGGCCAATCGAAAACAAAACAACTTTTCAAGAGGTTATGTTACGCTTGGTTACGCTAAAGTTTCTTCTTTCTTCGACTAGTGTGGTTTGACTTGTATTGTGCACATTATTTGATCAAAAATGAATAGGGCAAATGTTGACCAATTACATTTATTTATATATGTTAACAAACTTACTTTTTTTATTCATTGATTTGTTATTAATCCTGCTGTGAGTTTTTTTCTCTATTATAATAAAACACCTTGAATACATTTTTAGTTTTATTCTTCGATTATTACTTTTTCGTAACTTTTCAACCTGTGACTCCGTGGTCTGACTAATTAATAAATTAAAAGAAGAATATATTAAAAATTGTATTTATTAATTAAATATAAATAATAAACTATAATATATAAATATAAATATTAAAATATAAAAAATAAAAACTTAATTTTTAAACTTAAAGTCAGGGTTTAGATATTTAAATTTTTGAATTTCAAACTAAAGGGCTCTATCGAGATTATTATTGTATCTTGTTAATTGCCGTTCTAAAATATCGTTAAACTCCTTCCCATGTTGACGGAAGTAGATGTTGCTTGTAGAAGATGCTCTGCCAGTACAGGCAGAGGCTGCGGTCGGCTACGTGGCCTTTTTTTTGGTGACTCTTCTGAGGCCACGTTCTCAATGTATATTACTTCTGCAGCATCTGCCTCTCCTTCAGCATCTTCTACAACTGCAGCGTCTTCACTTGGCACCGGCAACCCGTCGAATATTTCGGGGATGTCTGGGTCACCCGCTACCGTCACGCCCCACAACCCAAGGGCTCGCTCTTCAAGGGAGTTAAACTGTTCATCGGCTGGTGTTCCTCCACCCGTACCCAGCTGATGTGCCTTTATTTTCCGACATTTGGCTTTCAAGGCATATTTCCAATCATTCAGTCGCTAAAAGATATATTGGTAATTAAAAATAAGTTCAATATATAAAGTACAAGGTTACCTTTTACCACTCTTCAACGGTGAGGCTGGGACCATCACCCTCAGCATTTAACTTAACTACTAAGTTCTCCCAAGTAGTTTGTATATAGTTGTCGGGCTGTGTCGGATTTATCGTTCCGCTTCGAAATGAATAGTTACTTTGTACTCCCCCACGTTAACTTTCTAGCTGTCTTGGTGTCGTGTTTTTGGTCCGCTTTCTTGTCGTTGGTTTTGGCTCCATTTTTCACAAATAACCACAAATAACCGTTGTCTGAATAACTCAATACGTATATGGAATAACCTCACTTGTCTGTTGCTTGCCATAAACAAGCCGAAATTAGCCAATGACAGGCCAGGAATCACTTGCAGTTAAGTTAGGCACATAGGCTACGATCAGAAGTGTCTGTAGCGGGTCTTCCGTATCGCACCTTCGTACAGGAACGTGCACAGAATACCACTTTACGGGAATTCTGTATCGTCGCCCGTTACAGACATCCGTAACATACAGATCTGTACCTTACGGTTGAAAACACAGAATCGACCCATTAATCTAGTTTTTTGTTGATGTTTGCGTTGTCGTTTCAAATTGAATATATCTGGGTTATTATTGAAGCTAACAGTTTCACGTTTGGTGTTAACAATCGTTAAACATGGTCAAACAAACTAATCTTTAATACATCCTTATAACTTATATAGGATGTTCAAAATTTGCAACTCAAGTGTAAATTTTTGTAATAAAAATGCGGTTTGAGCAAGCCCCTATTACAAGGCACGAAGGGAACCAAATTTACGTTTTTAAGTTTTAAAATGAGTTCTTCGAATGATTTAATAAACATGGTTTGGTTTGGCTATGTTTAAGGAATTTTGTTACCAAGAAATAAACTTGTTATCTTCAATAATAACCAATATTATGAATTTCAAACTGTACCGAAAAAATGAACAAAAACACCCACATCATTAAAATTCTTAAAGTTCCTTAAAAAGTCATAAATTACCTAGGCAATAGAAATACACGAATACATTTGGCAAAAGACTTGATAGGCCCAAACATAATTAATTAAACATTCTATAATTTTATTATACAGAAGAAGCCATAAGAATTGGCAGTGGTGATTAGTAACAAATGACGGTGTAAATGACCTCTGAATATGTCGGGAAGTGATGTGAACTTATATTCCACCAGAACTATTACAATAAACTTCTACTTCCATAGAATTTTAGCATGTTTAGTTCAGTATTTATTCAACTAATTTGTAGAATCTATTCACAGTCTTAAAAACACAATATGTTTCAAAAGAATTGTTCTTGTAATATCTAAATCTGTTCATTTAGGTAGATATATCCATGGGCGCCCGCAGAGATGGGCAAGGAGGTTCACTTGAACCTCCCTGGCTTTTGATATAACTGGGGCAAGATCAACAAGAAAAAAGTCACGAAATACATGCTGATCCATAACTAGTGTTACAAATTGAAATCCCAAACTATAATATCTCCGAAATTTTAATTAAAAATGCGCCATTTTGAATTTTGCAATGTTTATGCCACAATTATATTCAAGTTAAAAAAATCTGATGTGGCCAGGCACATGACTTTATCATACAATATATAAAATTAATAGTTTAGCTGCATGAGATTCTATTTGATCGAGATCGATCGTCTTTGCATTAAAATAAAACGAATTAGCCAAGATTTGACAGATATTGGCAGTAGGTATTGTCAAAAAATCAGCCTTTGACACTACATACTGTCATTAGAATAAAAATATCTGGCAAATCCTATATTAATGCAGACACGATCTCAAACAAATAGAATTTGCTCCTACAGCTAAACTATTATTAATTTTACCAAATGTCATAGACATAAATTATATAAAATTTCCTCTACTAATTTATTATTTAACTATTTTGACGAAATTACAGAAATGGCGGATCATTTGCAAAATCCTTGAAAAATGCATAACAACTTTGCTATCCGCACTCGAAATACACATTGACTTTCTAAACACCATGGAAACACCAAGCTGTTTCAATATTGTTTCCCATAGCGTACGTGCGCGCGTGTTTCTCCTGCTCATCGAATTCTCCATGCATTTGCGTGTTGAATTGACGTTTCGCAACCGCTGACGTTCTGAATAGTGTCAAAAGTTTCAAAATATCCTGGCTACCTACTATTAATGCAGACACGATTTCGATCAAATAGAATTTGCTCCTTTTTCTGCACGATTACAATACTATGATAAAGTAAAAATGGTGTAGAGTTTTTTAGTTAATTTTCTTGGACTGGGAGCAACTCCTAAATACTTTTCTCTTCATCTGACATTTTAAGAACTTTTTAAACGATTTTAACAGTCTAAGATTTTAAAATCTACATTGTTCTCGGTTTCCAATTACCCTGCTTTTTGGAGTTGGCAACTGTTAACCCGACCCATAGCCGGTATTTGTTTTGCACCCCCTAGTAATAATTCTGCGGGCGCCCATGTATATATCAATCAATAAAATCATTTAATTAAAATTTAATCAATGTCTAATAGGTTGTACATTTCATGACAATGAAATAAAATAAATTTTAAGTCAGTTTCGTCATAGCTTGTAGTTGAAATGAACAATTTTGTGTGACTCCTTTTTTGTACTTCGCCCAATGTCAATGAACTACATAAAAGGAAATGTTTTGAAGGACACCTGAATGATGGTGTGTACACTAATTGCTATTTTTACCCAACTGAGTAATGATATGGTAGAGCTGTTCGTATTCGGCTATTTTACCTGTTTTTGGCGTGACATTATTACGCGACCATTGTCAAATATATTTTTTAGTTTCCAATGATAAACCTTGAACCACACAAAGCTAGTATTATATTAATAATTACTAATGTCAGTAGCTGTACAACTATTATCTATATTCTATCATATGTGACACACATAATTCTAATTCCTTTTTATCGTGTGTTGTTGTTATTTGTAAGGAGACACCAGTAATGTGTGGTTTGTTTTTGTTTACAGAACAGTGAGTTGGGTCGTCACAATATTGTAGGTACTTCAGTTCCCAATTATGGCTAGACAATCTTACACTATAATTGGTAATTACTATGTGAAAGTTGAGTAATTCTTTCTCCATGTGATGGTGCTACTTGACAATTAAGGATGAGTACCTAACTGTTGTTGTTGGATTCCATAACATACGTGACACCAACATAAAACATGTGTTATTGACACAGTAAAGCTTCTAAAAGAGACTTGTTTGTATTTTCTAAACTGTCGGGATTAATTTCTAATTTTATTGCAAAAAATTTACATTTACGTAGTCAGCTTATTACAAACATTCATGATAGAGCAACCGCTATGAATGTAACTATCAATCACACCTTCTCACATTTATTAATCACCAAGAATTTGAATCAAAACGAAATAAGTAATGCTAAATTATCAGTTATTAGTCATTAAGAATATCTCTGAGGTTATAACTCAATGAACAATTAAAAAAATACTATTATTTAATAGTTACAATCCAACGCGTTTACATATATAGTTATAAATGTCTGAGTCTAAAAATAACAACAGCTTGTTTCAAATTTGTGAATGTTTTTATTATTATTATTATATTTGTGGTCATTATTTTTATTCAATTATTTGAATATAAGGCCTTAAAAATTAATTGAAGTAAAAAACAAATATCCTTAAAACAACTGTATAAATAATTATTCTAATCATGACAGGAAACAACCATCCTTCTTTTTATTTTAGGTTTCCTGAAGAATGGGAAGAATATGTGGGGATACCAACATCACCAAAAGCATCTCTCAACTTTAGATATATTTCACGTAGCGATTTTTAAAAAGGAATATTTGTGACTTAAAACTTGTTAAAACATGTTATCACTGATTTTTCTCTTCTGAGATACTCTGAGTAATGTGGTAATTAGTTCTGGAGAGAGATTCTTAAGAAATTCTAAAAATTAGCCGTAACAACTCTACTAATTAATAATCAGTTGATTGTAAAATACAATCGCGTATCATAATAAAAAACCACTATAAAGATAAATGAATAAAAAACAATTTAACCGTTGAGAAGCACGTTTTAGCTCGTTAAAAGAATAATGATAAATAAGATGCTTTGTGTAAAACAAGTCTTAACGATTTGCAAATGATGCGATAGCCATATTACTGTGCTGATTTTATCGTCCATTAAAAAATTCCACTGAACTTAATTGAAGATGGATTTTTAACATATTAATTAAATCGTTTTGCATACATTGCTGTAACAGAAATATTAAAATAAGAATGTTTCTTTTTCAAAAGGTAACTTTTCAAATTGTTACTTGAAAAACACTTTTAATAATTTTTAAGCAATATGTTTGGTGTGGTAATGCTTTAGCTGAAAAACCAGATACAAAAAGGACTAAAAATTCAGTTTGCTGCTGACTTGTTATAATTTACACTTCATAAAGCCAAAATAATTAACAAGAGGATCCAGTGTTCCTCTAGTTCATCATACGGATCACACCAATTTTTTCACCTATAGCGAAAGATTTAATGGTATATTTTGTACCATTAGTTCTGTACGACCTAGAAAATAGTTAAAAACGCATAATTGCCCATTTTGAGACGGTTTTTAATTCACACATAGGCATGTGCGAACCAGTCATTCAGGTTTGCGTTTGGAATATCAGTTTTGTGATAGTCTATGGCTTGCTACCATCAAAGTACATCGGCGAGTATTGTTGATATATTAAGTAAAAGTAAAACTGCAGAGTTGTTAAATTATTATTATATACTTAAATTGTATTTAGTGGCTGAAGTCTCTGAAGGAATGTTTTACAATTATTAATTTTTTTCGAGATATTCGAGGTAGATATTTCAGTGAGATTTCAGGTGATAATTCTGAAAACTAATTCATTCATGTGTGAAGATTTTTCAGATGTATTGCAAAGCTTGTTCGTGGATTTTCCTTGTAACACTAAATACTGAATCTGACGGAATTTTTGACAAATTGCGTTATTATTCAGCATGTACTTAGCAGTACATGATAAACAAAATTACTTAAAAATATTGAGGTATATAGGTTTGGAAGAAGGTTAAAAAAGAAGAAGGTTTTTAGAACCGAGATTAATATCGATTCTGTCAAATGATCTGTCATCTGAAAACTGTATTTTTTGTCTTTAATGTGGTGAAAAAGTTGTTCTACTAAGTTGAATACTTTTGGAGATATTGAAGCAACAACAACACTTCAACACTTCATGGCGAATGTTTTAATCAATAGTAGTATTTAATTAATTTCAATAATAATTGAATTGTATATTTGTTTACCCAAATACAAAATAACTCGACTATTAGGTCTTTTTAAAATCTTTAACCCGTTAAAAATACGTATTTGATAATACTTGAAACGTCTGTAACTTCCTAATGAATAAAAATAATAAATAAATGCGGGAAAACTTTGGAAAACCCTGAATATCATCAAAACGTCATAATTTAATCTTTTGCGTTATCTCAATAATCTGTTGCAATCGCTCTTGTCTACTAGAAATATCGTATGTTAGGTATGGGCAATTCCATGTCAAATCAACACAGTTTTATTGCTCATCACCTTGGATTTTATACAATTGTTGCCTTCACGTATTTATCATACAATATATAAAATTAATAGTTTAGCTGCATGAGATTCTATCGAGATCGAACGTGTTTGCATTAAAATAAAACAAATTAGCCAGGATTTGACAGATATTGCCAGTAGGTATTGTCAAAATATTAACCTTTGACACTACCTACTGCCATTAGAATAAGCATATCTGGCAAATCCTATATTAATGTAGCCACGATCTCGATCAAACAGAATTTGCCAAAATAATGTCATAGACATAAACAATACAAAATTTCCTCTACTTTCATTTATTATTTAACTATTTTGATGAAATTACAGAAATGGCGGCTCATTTGCAAAATCCTTGAAAAATGCATAACAACATTGGTATCCGCACTCGAAATACACATTGACTTTGTAAACACCATGGAAACACCAAGCTGTTTCAATATGGTTTCGCATAGCGTACGTGCGCGCGTGTTTCTCTTCCTCATCGCATTCTCCATGCATTTACGTGTTGAACTGACGTTTCGCAACCGCTGACGTTCTAAATACTGTCAAAAGTTTCAAAATATCCTAGCTACCTACTATTAATGCAGACGCGATTTCGATCAAATAGAATTTGTTCCTGCAGCTAAACTAATAATTTTACCAAAAAATGTTATAGACACAAATTATGCAAAAATTCCTCTACTATAATTTATTATTTATCTATTTTGACAAAATTACAGAAATGCAAATTGCAAAATCGTTGAAAAATGTTAAGAGTAAATAGCCAGTTCCTTTGGACCCTTTTGATCCAAAAGCTTTTCAGCTCTAAGTTTGGTCATGAAACTTCTAACTAGTAGTTTATCCGGAATCGTCGCCACAAAAATCGAACACACACACACACACACAGAAATTTTTTTGTACCTTGGTAAAAAATGTTCAGGCGACCCAAAAACACCTATTTGCGCTAAAATCTCAAATTTTTTTTTCGGCACGATTACAATACTTCATACTGCGCGTATGATAAAGTAATAAATGTCTACAAACATAATATTTATAAGTAGAAGTCAACTATAATATCAAATCGTATTGAAACTGGTCAGTTATTTGTGGTCTAATAGTACCACTTCTATGAAATAAAATTAATAACAGTATGTATTAAAATAAATAATAGTGTATTGCGTTCACTTGGTTGGTATACCATTTTCAGTAAATATTATGTTTGTAGACATTGACTTGTTTTTAAGACATGAACTCATTTCCGTCCCACTTTCAAACTTTGGGAATTCACTAAAAACAATTTAAGCTATTACCTGATTTTTCCTCTTCCTCCTGATCTACAACACAATAGTGCTTGTGGGGAAACTTTCTTTTTCTTAATAAAGAATTAGCAGTTTAATTTTGATTATTACAAAGCGTTCTTTTTTTTAAATTTTGAAAAATAATCAGAAAATAGCTAACACTGTTTTTACTTAATTTCCAAAGTTAGAAAGTGCGGGAACGAAATGGGTTGTATGCCACAGTCGGTAGTGCATTGTGCTAGATACATAAAGGTCCCTGGTTCAAAACCAGGTTGCGGCTGTTATTTTTTATTTAATTTAATGGAACTATCACCAGATACCAACCAATTTAAAAAATAATGATTATATAAATACTACAACAAACTTTGGAACAGTTCCTTCAATTTCCCGAGTAAACTAGGCAACTTTAAATCAATATAAAGAGCTAATACTGTGCACACAACACACCATATACGTTCCAAACCACAATATTCCTACACACAGGCTTAGTCATCATCACACAAACGACTGCGAACTATTTCTAATTACATCCGCTACGTGCGAAAGAAAACAATCGGCCATCCACCAGCATTCGACAGCATTTCCTTCCTGCGTGCCTGAGTCCCCATCGTCATCACTCGTTGGGAAAGAAGGAAAAGGCTTCTCCGTGGCCATCGAGCGCTGGATCCGATTTTCTGAACCGTGAAAGTAACCTGGGAACCTCGCTCTCGAAGAACGAGAAAAAAATAGGACTGGTTTTAATGTAAGGCGAAACTGTGTAGTGCTGGAGTTAGACCAGGCTTCAATACCACTCCGTGAGAGCCGAGCCAGTGTAACTAAAGTTCGTGCGGCTCACTTTAAATACCCAGAATGTCCCATCTCAGTCTTGGTCTTCCTTTAGTTCGTGGTCGGTTTTTTTCTCCTATTCGTCTTCGTAGGTTGGACTCACGAGATTGAGCAGTGGTAGAATAATAAGAAATAGATTCCTCTATCGTCGTAGCGGTCGTTTTTGTCATTCGGGCTTTTCGATACGCTACCGTTGCGAGATGGGATCAAAAAATCGTGAAAGTTGTCGTACGATGATGAATGAGGTCAGAAATAGGCTGCTTCTTGGTTGGATTACCACTGTACGCCGCGGCGGATGATTGGATCAGGCGAGAAAGAATATGACGGTGATAGTAGTTGGCTCCTTTCTTCTAACAATCGACAGTTATTCCGTGGCAAAATCAATTTTAAAGTTACTCGGTTTGGTAAGCCTTCTCTTTGGTATTCCCAGGTGTCTCTGTAGACAATATTTTATTTTGATCGCATGCTCGGTGAGAAATCTCACCAATTAGAGGAGCCATGGTGATAATTGTTAGTTGTTAAAAGCTCGGTTGATTGAATTTATCCAATTACATATAAAGGTTAATGAACAACGAACACAAAATGCGGTATCTAAAAAAACACTCCGAGAAAACTCATCTCTTAATGCTAGGTTCCATTAAGCATTGAATTGCTTCCAAAGTTATATGATATAAACCTTACTTCCAAGAATGTTGTTCAAGCTACACAATGGGGCTGATTTATAGGTATATATGAATATGCATATTATGAAAGAGCCGTCAAAATATACAGAAAAAAAGCAAACAAAAAAAGAAATATGTAAGTTTTTTTTTATTTTATAGTATTAGAATTACTAATAGCTTGTTTGGAAACTGCTCTTTTACAGCTTACTTCCGAGAACGTACTTAAAGCTAAACTCATACATGGAATAATTTATATTTTCAATATCAGTTTTTTTCTAATAAATTATTAACAACTCTATTGCCTATGGAAATCTTCATATCGCCAATATAACAGTGATGACACAGGAGTGATAAATAACAGTGATTAAAAAAATCACAACAAAGCTGAAAAGGTTTTTGTTCAAAAGGATCCAAAGGAACTGGATGTTTACTCTAAGCGTTATTCTAGGATTTTTCAAATGAGTATATGTCTATGACATTTTATGGTTAAATTAATAGTTTAGCTGCATGAGCAAATTCTAATTCATCGAGATCGTTCGAACTACATTAAAAATACTTAGCCAGGATTTCACAGATATTTTCATTCTATTGACAGTATTGTCAAAACATCAGAGTTTGACACAGTTTGACACTGCTGTATAGTACGATAAAGCCATGTGTCTGGCCACATCAGATTTTGTACCTTGCTAATATGTTCAGGGGACCCAAAAGGGCATATTTCTGCTAAAAAGAAAACAAAAATTCGACACTATTACAATAGTTTCTCATCTACGTCTGATGAGGTAAGAAGATGTAGGTTTTGGAGAAGGTTAAAAACGTAAAAACTCAGAACAGAGTCGAGTCAAGTCTTCTGTCATTAGCAAACTTCTGTATTTTTGACAGAATTGATGTCGACCTAATATCTCGGTTCGGAAAACCCGTTTTTTACCTTCTCCCAAATCTACACCTTGCAATATTTTTTAGTAACTCTTCCTCTATCAAGTACCCACATCCTTGTCTTTAACATGGTGAACAAATTGTTCTGGTAAGCTCAATATATTCGGAGATATTGAAGCAAACATTTTTTAATCTCTGATCGCTTTTAATGAATTTCAATAATAATTTTTCTGGATCTATTGTTATTATTTTTATAGGCAAATTATGTGTGTATCCAAATCTAAAATGACTAGACATTACGGCCAAAAAGTGGGGCTCCAGGACAACGCTTATAACAAAGGCTTTATTTTAGTTGTTGGCTTTCAAAAATGTACCGAAGAAAACCTAATTATTTAATTATTGTCGTTTATTAGTCTACCGAATTACTATAGTCCGGTCTTTTTATGGGTCTTTTTAACGACAATATAACCTATTTTCTGCCATGTTGCTTTTCAGAATACTCCATCACATTTAGCAAAAAAATTCACTCATTTGAATATGATTAATGAGCACAGTATTATATCGGATTATACTGTGTAAAAGTGTCATTTATTTTTGTTTTCAATTGAAAAATCCAAAGTTATGAGAAACTTTTAAATAGAATAAATAACATCTAGTTAAAAAAAATCAGTAATCAGTGCTTATTGGTTTATTGGGTATATTCTGTTTTATTTTTTCGTTTTCGCATTGTTCGATAATTTTGTATACGTCACGTAGAATGAGATTTACTTCCTAAAAAATTGCAGAAAAACAGTCGGACACCGTACAAACCGTGCAAATATTTGTATAAAATAAATGATAACGGACAGCGGAATATACAAAATCGATTTATCAATTATTTAAATTAATTAATTACTATTTAAAATTACTTCCACTTATAAAATTTAATATTTCTTACATACATTTATTTATGGGACACCAATAAAACATTCATTATCTACGTATGTATATGAGGACATAACCCCTATGTCTCATAACTTAAAACACCGAACTGTATAAATTTATTTACCTGTAAGTCCGATTACGATTCAAACATCGTATTTGATTCGCATTATTGTTTATAATTCACGCACATAATTCACTCGCCTGAAAGCTCGTATATACTCTGCATGCCCGTGGATTATAACCTACATTATGTGCTTGTTAAATAATAGACAACGATGAAGCCTATATGAAGCCAATTATATTATTACTATTGTTATTAATTGCAATATTTTCACTTAAGTTTACATTACACTAAAATTAAATGGACCAAATGTGACGATATAATTAATTACGCACATTAAGAAAAATATTGAACTTGGTCAAAATAATTCAAGGTTTTACCGTTTTCTTTGGAATGTATTTTTTTCGAGTAAAATAAGATCATATAATTCTCGATTCCAACATTTTTTTCTGAAATGTGTCGACCTGTACTACGTTTCTTTGAACAAAACTGGTAAACTGGTTTTCTATCTTTTCAATTGCTCGACAGCTTGTATGTAGTGCAACGTGTTGTACGATGAAATTCTTGGTACTAATGTTAGAGCTGACTTTTTTTGTCAAGGGCTTTAAAGAATAGATTACACAAATATGTTGTTTTAAAATATAATGTAAACGTAAAATAAAGTAGAATAAGGAACCTAAGTTTAATTATTAACTGAGCTATTAGTTCATGTTTATAATTAATTATTTCGCATTATTTATACTGAGTTTTATTACACAGTCAATCAATACTTTAAGAACAGCATTTCATCATTTCATGAACTCTACAAACTATACACAAAATTAGTAGGTAGGCAGAATTAAAATATAAGGTAAAGAACCTGTAATCTTTTCATTTGCATACTTAAAAACGGTAGGCGTGTATTATAATTTATTATATATGTGTGTCGTTGTACATATGTACGCATGTATGATGTATACATAAACATTTAAATACGCGGCAGCCTTACAAATTTAACTACATAAGAACTGGGTCGATAAAACGTCGAGCAACATTCAGCGAAGCCACACTAAGCAAAAAATACAACACACTGACAGGTATTACGATAATGTTCCTGGAACCATATCGTTTGCATTTTTATCTTCCAGGCCACTTCAATATTGCACATGATGATCCATGTTGCATTTCGCCATAATGTGTTTATCTTATCTGCCTACAAACCCGTAGTTTAGTCACAGGAAGCCAGGTGTATTGAATATTTGTTAGCGGGAATATATTATGTAATGCATGCGTGATACATCAATATAGTGACAGACGTACTGGTTTTATACAGTGCGTCCAAAAAACTTGATTTTTTTTCTATTATGTCATCAATTTTAGTAGATTTTCTGCTAAAAATAACAAATTGGTGTGAATAATATTGCTAGAAAATATGTGAAATTATTTGTAGAATTTGTTTAGGTAGGAATAAAGGAATTTGGATTTAATGACGACAATATCTTCATTTCTATAAGGTGAAAGGTAATCAATCTTAATGAATTTCTGAACATCTGTGTCAATAACATGTAAATATTTGGTATATTAGTAGACAAGACATTACTAATTATCAATCTGTAAATGAATATTAAAGACAACAAACCACAGATACTTGATTCGAAGTAAAGACGCAAGTAAAGACGCAGTAGGTAGTGTCAAAGGCTGATTTTTTGACAATACCTACTGTCAATATCTGTCAAATCCTGGTTAATTCGTTTTATTTTAATGCAAACACGATCGATCTCGATAGAATCTCATGCAGCTAAACTATTAATTTTATATATTGTATGATAAAGTCATGTGCCTGGCCACATCAGATTTTTTTGGTGTTCTCGTTTGTTCCTAATGTACCATTAGGTATACTTTTTAAAGAAGTTGCTAGCTCAAAAACAGTCATAGTATGCAATATTAAAATCAATATAAATATTATGTTATGATAGTATCTTGTTAATCATGCGATTGATATGAACCAAAAACATATGGTAGGCGTGAGCTTCTTTTAAAAAAAATTTATTGGTACCTACCGACACATTTTTGTTTATTTTTGCAATGTCCTCCGATCGTCCCTTTTTTATTTGAAAAATTCTCTTTATTTATTTAGAACTTTTAGCAACGCAATCATATTCACCGAAAACAACTGTAAAACTATACAATTTTAACTTGAATGATTAATACGTTTTAGAACTTAACCGATTTTGATTATTTTTCACTGCATAAACAAATTTATCAAGTGTAACATAAGCTTTCGCATGTCCTGAAAAAAAAATTACGTTGAGACTATGTGCTAGCATCTGATCACCTGATCTGATAATTTGTAAAATTGCTCAGTTAATGGAAAACCAAATTTACTATTTAATGCAACAGGTTACTTGAGAACAGACTACCAGACTATCATTTTGGTTTTCCCGATATAATAACCTATATATTTTTTAAAAGGTGCGTGATACTGTTATTGTATATTATAATACAAGTTATATAAGACAAAAATTGGCGCATGAGTTGTTGTGGGCACGACGAGCGCAGCGAGGAGTCATCTTGGAAAACTAGAAGTTACTAAAAGTTTGTGATCTAGTGTTTTTTTTCATAACGACACCGAAAGTGGTTTCGTTATGAGTTTATAACGAACGCAAAGGAGAAAAAACATTTTTTACTAAAATTGTAAAAATTAATTATAAAGCGGTATCTTTTACAAACGTTCAGATATTGGGGCGACAAAAACCAAAAAGTTAGTTAGTTACAATTGCAATTTGTCACTGAAAAGTAAATATTCCTATATTACTGCATAAATTTGATATTAACAGAAATACCTACATAGATTTTTGCAAATATCAGTGAAATGCGAATATCTCGAAAACTAAGAGATATTTACCTTGATTTTGAGTTAAGTTTAGTGCAATTATAAGCACCATTAACAAAAAAATAATCAAATAAACATTATTAATTGGTCGTCATTCAATATAGATTTATTAGAAATCCAATAAACTGACGTTATTCGATATGACCGAACAATGACTTAGCGATACAAATACGTAATGCACATTTCTCAATAATTGCATTCCATTGCGTTCGACGAGATTTTATTTCGTCGGTTTCGAGATCTGGTACGTGCTGTAAGCATTTTAGCCTTTGCGTGTCGGTAGGTTACGCCTATGGAGCCCGGTTACAGGGCGAAGCACCACAAGTTATGCATCTTCACATTGCCGTTGCCATGTTGGCATTCCTCAACATAATTATCCAGAAACCACTATCCAGAAAATTAGTAAATCAAAATTCGACTTATACCAATGACATGTATAATATGCACAGTTAACATATTTATATTATCTGCATATTTTAGAAATTTGTTTTATATCTACAGGGTAAGGGTATACAAAGACTTACTTTTAGTTTAGTACGAAAACCTATCGTTTGGAAATGGAAATAACGGTGGTACAGGAAACTAGGTTATGTGAGGTATCATAACATATCTTTTTAAAACCCAAATCTGTTTGGTTGTCATTTGTCAGCAAGACAAATTAGGATTTCTTACGACAAATGCTTTTTACCTTAATGGCAAAATATGCATTTTAACGACAAAATATGTGTTTGAGGGTTGAATTAAAGTCGCTTTTCAGTCGTTATTACTTCTTAATTATTGCATAACTATTACATTAAGAACTAATAAAACCCATTAGACTGACAAGCGTCTTTAATTCAACCCTCAAAAACAACTTACAGTCGAAAAAACTCGACCAACAAAATATGTGTTTTAACGACAAAAAGTTTAAATGAACCACTAAACATGAGTTTTAACAACAAAAATAGGAACTTTTATGCAATTCGACATAAGCGTATTAGTTTTAAGGTGTAATATTACTCAAGTTCAGAAACAAAAAGTATTTAATACAAAAATAATTTTTTCAGATTTTGCTTTTACAGTAAGTCAGACAATAGTCAAAGCTAGTAGATAGATGTTAGTATACAAAGATATTAGATTCACTATACTGAATAAAACATTCATAAAACTGAATAAATTTTGATGTTTTTCAAATCGCTTTTCCTTCAGTTTTTTAAATTTAACACCCTGTATTTTATGTGCTAGTTAAATTGCCCATCAAGTTCCCTTTAATTTATGTCAAATATGTCATATGTCCAATTTTAGTAGTTTTCGTGATATTTACAATTTACAGAAAAATGTGTAATAATATCTAAATTTCAGTATTTTCTTGTTCTTTCTTTTTTGTTTGTCTCTTAGTTGTAAATCAGTAATAGTATATTCACACATAACTTAAGAAAAACAAAACTTTAGTACTATTAGCGTTTATTAAAAAATAAATCCCTTTTTACTTAGTAACCTATTTGAAGCAAATTCAGAAACAAACTATAAACACTTAATATTGCTCGACAAGTAACTATTATTTTAATTAATATTTGGAAGTTTCTTAACATGTATCTCTTATTTACTCTAAGGTTATCAAAAACATTGGTTTTCGAAGCTCCTTCACATATCCCCATAAAAAGAAATCGAGTTTGTTGAGGTCTGCGGTCTTTCCGGATATCGCTGTTCATAGATTCTGAATGCTACTAATGTATTTCTGTCGGCTTCGCCATAGATGTAGATCATGTCAATTAATTCTTTCTTGCTATAATTATAACCCATCGTTCAGAGAAAAGACAAATATTGTTACTAATTTTGACAGCAATAACGTATTGAGTGTCGTTAGATCTCAATTGTTTGTTTCTATGATTAATTAATGCTAATAGTATTAGTTGCCGTTTTTAAGTTGTATTTTAATAAAATAACAAAATAATAATGGCATTATTAGATAATATTACACATCTTTCTTTAAGTTGTAAATATCACGAAAACTACTTCAATTGGGCAAATTTATTAGTATTGATATAATAATAAAATATACAGGGAGTTCCATTTAAAAAAATACACGCCAGTATAAATGAAAAGAATTTTACGTTATAAAAACTGGCGAGTCAAACAAGTTTTGTGTTTAACATTGTTTTCTTTCTCTAACGATTTAGTAGCTATCGACCGCCGGGATACTAATAACTCACCCTGTATATATTCTGTAGTGCAAAAACTGTCCTTGCGAATTGTTATTTGTCGGGCTGATATAGGTATATTCCCCAATAAGTTTTATTAAGACTTATTATCAAATGTAAAAGGTTTGAAGCCTGAGCAAGTAAGTAGTTACATAATCCAATACAGGTAATCCTGTGGTAACAGCTGTAACAACCGTGAGTACCAAGATTATACATCACGGATGACAAACTTTATACAGTTGAATGAAGCTGGCGACAAACGGTATAAGCGTTTGAATTCTCAGGGTATTTGCTGGTAATAGCAATTGATATAGCAACGGTACAGCAAAGACATCTGCCTATTAAAACTTTTCGCTTATTGCAGAAAACTGTAAAAACGACCTCACAAGCGTAAGGTTGATTCTCGGTTCTGGACAGGTCGAACTTTATTTTATTTGTATGACATCTTTACTGATTAGATTTGGTAATTATTTTCTGTAATTAATGCTAATAGGAATAGTGTGTATATAGCTTCCGATGACACCTAATAAAACTTACTAATAACTGTAAGTATACAGTATACAGTGTGTAAATGAGTGTTGGTAAAGTATTGTATAATGATATGGATATTTTGTTTATTTGATAACTAAAATAACTTTTAATGTTTCAGGCAGCTTCACTAATTTTGAACCGATTTTGTCGATACATTGTAAATAAGATTATCAAGTTCATAAGACTACAGTTAGAACAATTTTGGTGAAAAGTTCCACAAACTTCTTGCAGTAATTAAGGTATTTGTCAAGTTCTCAAGTAGGTACTCTATTACAAAGCCTCCATTATTCTCATATTGGTCAAAAAAGATAAAAAAGATTGTTTAATTCAAATGGTTTACTCAAAGAAGTCTGCTTTTTCAATCACGATTGATATAAAAATGTTTTTTTTTTAATTTTAACCAAACAAACATATGTTTTTATAAAATGCTACTTATTAACGAATCAGTTTTAAACTCTTCGCTAAAAACATGTTTTAAACATTGTTTAAATAACGCAATTATTGTATTTCTAAGCATTTTAATCGTCGTCTTTTCATACCTTATTTTACTTGCTACAACTGATATTGTATTACTATATTTTATGAAAAACAACAAAAACTGTGCAAATTAATTAAAACAAACTGTTTAAACCAAAATAGTAGTTTTCACACATGTTTAAAACACCGTTTTAAAACAAACTGTTTTAAACATACTAACCCTGATTTCAATAGAGGTAGAGAATTATTTTTTGCGGATAAAAATATATTTCATTGGCGGAAAGAACGTTTATTTGTGTCCAACAATTTATGTTTTCATTTAACATTTACAGTTTGTATATTATAAGTAATGAGATTTGTTCAGTTCAAATAACTATTGTGCTGAGTGAAGGAGTTTTCGAATTAACGAAATTTTTGGTTGAGTTAAAATGCAATGTTTTACAGATTCTATAAATGGTCCTTAGATTAAATAAATTATTCATTGATTGAATGATTTGAAATTTGAATGGGAGTAGGGTTATGTACTGATTGTGCATTCGAACAATTCAGTTGGATGAGGTATTAAAACTAACAATACATATATTTGGATCAAAATGTAATTTCTTTAAATATTCCAAATAAATTAATGTTTACAAGCAAATAAACAATGCAGTAAATACTTTTTTGTGCCAAAGAAGTATCTTTTGATCCAAAAGAATAAATTCAAATAAATATATATGTTTGTTAAAAAGAAAATACTCTTTTATTTATCAAAGGTAAAGTGCAATATTATTCTAGTCCAGGCGTTAGAGGGTTTTTGGTGTAACTGGTTTCGATCATCCATTGTTTTTATTGTCTTCTGCGAGTAGTAAACAAAGGATTCACAAAATATAATTAAAAAAATTGCTCGGCATCTTTTGTTGAAACAAAATAAAGTCAGTTTTCATCGTTTTTGACGATTATCTCAAGAATTGCAACCTCTATCACACTTTTCTTTTTCATCTTATATGAGTTTACCACATTTACCATTTTTTTAGGTTTTTAGTGTTTATGATTAAGTCTATATATTATTTAATTAATTATTAATTTTTCAAGAGATATAAGGATTTTGGAACTGATCTGTGTTAAATAAAATAAGAGTAATGCTCTATTATAGTCTATACCTCTCCAGTGACGTTAAATAACAAACGTTTTAGACAAAACTAATTAGATTTTATAAGAGTTCTCCAATGATACCTTACACGACAGTCATTTTCTATGCTTTTCTGAAAGTGGTATACCCCAAATCACCAACTTTCGGTTTTTTCTAACTTCGTAATCCTCAATAAACAAAATAAGAAACATTTCAAATAAAACCTATTTGTTTGTAGAAAAACAATGCTTGCCAATTTCGTGAACTTTTAACACTAAATCTTTAGAACAATTAAAGTTTTTAAAACTGGCCCTAAATGACACTTAGGATGAGGACCAAATCTCCTTGGAACGTCGCTATTTTCATTTTTATAACAGACTCTTACACTGGATTTAATAGAGCAATTCGAAATTGATATATCGACAATAGTTTGGTATTTGATTTGTTTTGACGGTACATTAAAAGTTAGTTACAATAGGCTTACAGACCAATAACAGCGATTTTATTATTTTTAAATGAGTGTACATGCAATTTCATAGCTGTCAATCTTATGACTACCCAACGTCACTAACTACGCGTGTAATCACTGATATCATCACTCTTTCAATTTCCACATCGATCTCTTCATATAAACTTGAACCTGTACGTTGAGGATCCACAGGAAATTGGTTTTCCCCCAGCAGAATGCGGTTATTGCACGTATGAGAGAGCAAACACGTTTTTATTTATGCGATGAAAAGGGTCAGATTGTGAATTGTCGGTATGAATATGAAATAGATCGTATCAGGTCTGAAATGCGCCATTCTTATACAGTAATTATTATTACATTGTTATTAAAGCCGGTACTAATTTATGCGGTACAAAGTAAATGGAAAATCCTCTCCATTATTGGAGCAAGTGGCACAGCAGGATGCTACGATGGAACTATGAACGAAATCGTATAATGAATAACTCGCATAAAAATATAACATTACCGTGCTTGGGCAGTTGTAGATTCCTGGTAAACAAGTACTAAATTATACCGTCCGTACGAAATGTTTACGCAACATAAAGAGGAAACATGCAATTTTATAAATAATTGATTTCACTGGAATAGATTTTTTTCATAGTGTTTTGTTCCCGGCGTACGTGTTCTGTAGATATGCTGCTATAATATGAAGACCGTACATGTTTGACACTGCGACAAATTTCAACTGTTCGTTTATTTTATTGCTTGTTACCAAATGTTACTGGGTACTTGTTAACAAATGCTATGACGTTTTCGTTCATGTTTTGATGAACAACAACCTGACTTGGTAAGCAACTTTGGATACTTTATTTTTTGGTTTAATTCTTTTCAAAAAAATACTAGGCATCTTTACCTATACTTCTATGTGTTTTATAGTGTTGCAGTCGGTTTGGAATCTACCAACATGCTAACAGTGCAGTCTAGTAGTTGATGGTTGTGCGTTACTAATTTTGTTTTTAATTTTTGCAACTCATTGAATGTTTTGTGTGTTGCTGTCAAATTATATGAATTCCTAGTGCCCTCAGGCCCTTAATGTAACAGCACAACTTACATAACATTTTTCAGAAAGCAGATGTCATTCTATGTAAAATGTTCCATATGGATATTTCCCTTAAGAGTCACAATCGTTTGAAATATTGACAAAATAGTATTTTAAACGGCTCCCTCTAACTTCTTAAAGAATTGACAATAGGAGCAAATGAAACTTCTTACTCAGAATAATATTTACTTCCTAAAAAAAAATAGTAATAGTTTCATGTGGATTTATTTGTTTCTTCGTCTTTTATTCAACCTATTTCATTATTTTTAGAGTGGTTATTTTCTTCAATTATTTTCTTCCTTCGTTTCCGCAGTGTTCAACAGGCATTTTCTTTGTTTTCCTAAGTTTTGTTAATATTTCATAGGACTGTAACTTTTTATTGTATTAAAAAACAAATAAATTACTTGGAAACATCGATTTCTAATTATCAAAATACACATATTTAAATCAAAT
Source organism: Melinopterus prodromus (assembly GCA_964023965.1). Classification (NCBI taxonomy): domain Eukaryota; kingdom Metazoa; phylum Arthropoda; class Insecta; order Coleoptera; family Scarabaeidae; genus Melinopterus; species Melinopterus prodromus. The sequence continues at coordinate 58,591,498 of OZ030393.1, forward strand.
TTAATATCCGACCTACAATTGTTTTCGACTTATGTCATAATCGACCCTAAATGGCAACCTCATTTTGTTTGTACTGATATTGATAGATCTATTAGATAGATCGTTGAAAAGTAATTTTTAAAATTTATGTCGCTATATAGGAAAATTTTCGAGAAATAGACAGTTGAAAACTTAAGTAGGTAATATTGATTGTTTGTTTATGAAAAGCGGAATTATTTATTTATTTATTAAATGTACGGAGTTTTAAATTAAACCAAAGCTACACAGTTTATGCTTGTAAAGCTAATGTTATTGAAGACACATTATGTTTTGGAAAGCATACACAAGTGAGACGTAATGGCACTTTTTTTCGAAAGTCAAAGATATATATCGTATCCAAACAATAGAAACATCGACTGATTAATTAATCATAAAAAAATTCTACCATAAACAAAGTAACTCGCGATAGATATTTATAACAACAATAACACTGATAGTCAACACCTCCAGCAATGTTTACTGTTATGTTCATGAGCGATGCTTACAGACATGCTTATCGACAATAAGTAATTAAATAAGCATGTTAAACCAATTAGCGGAAATAGCTGTTTACTTTTCTGGATAAATGTACAAATCAAATTTACATAGAGGACATATTGAAAAAAGTTTCCACCTTTATAAAAAATATAGTGGCTTAATTAGTAATATATTATTTGACGAGCACATAATTTTAAATGTATAGTCCAGCAGACTCAACAGCGACTATAAATATAAAAATATCCTACCTTATTTCGACAATTTTTTACTTCTCATTCAAGGAACCAAATTGAAAAGTCAACATCACTAATATGATAAAACATCGAGAAATTGCATCAAAATTGGAAGACTGTAAAATTTACAAACTAAATGTGTTCTGCAAACCGGTTTGCACATACGTGAAAACAAAAGAATGCGCGCACTCGTCGACACACATAGACGCGAGATAGAGGGAGGTGGATATCAGGGAGTGCGTTTTTGAATAATGAATTGATTTGCAATTGAAACTACACATCAAATTTCTGAGAATTTGTTATCTAATAGTTATAAAAAATCGTAATTATTTGTATGAGGTCCATATAATCTTATATGGTGTTATCAATACCAACAAATGTCGACATCCAAAATTTAGTCTTGGGTTGTTATAATTTTTGCAGCACGGCAATGCCATAAATCTTTTAATGATAAGTTTATTGCATGCAATAATTCAAATAAGTAATTTATACTGACAGTAATATACTTATAACTACATAAGAACATATAATTGTTAGATTCCAACGAGTCGCATGTAATAATTATTTCGATTGTTCCGAATGTAACACTATTGTTAAAAAATTGCGATTAAAAATAGAGATGATTGAGTTATGTGGTAGGCTGGTAGGTATATAATTCGCCAAAACAAAGAAACGCGATTTCGTCGTCGTAATATTGTTCACATATTGTTTCGACATTCTGCTTTGCCGATATAATTACGGTGTCAAACTTGACCTTCCGCGGCCTACCTGATATAATATTGTGACTCGTGCTGTACGCACACAGTTGCGCCTATTTTGTTATGCAAATTGCTATCAGTGTTGAGTGCTCTCAGAATTTAACATGCCGTTAATATGTAGTGTCACCAAAATTTCTATCTGGTCTATCGATTTATCAATAATAATGACACTGACGTGTTAATTCTATTCTTTTATAATACTTTAGTTACGACAAAAAAAGAAACAAATTTTGAACAAATTTCATTCACTTACATTGTTAAATGTCAAACAAAAATTAATTAACTGTATTATTTAACACATTCTTACTTTTTATTAATTAATTTGAGAACAACGGCAGACTTCCAATTAAATCTGCTTTTTCCATAGCATTTGTATATGCAAAAAGTATGAATGAAGTCTATTTTTTGTGAAATCACTGCCAAAAACAGCCTAGACTCAACAGAATTCTTCTGTGTAATAGTCTATGTCTAAGTTTTTGGGCTAGGTACGTAAAAATATATAAATATATAATTCTTGTTTATAAACTAGTAAGAAAATTATCTTTAACCCAACCTGAAGTTAAAATAAAAAAGACCCTATAACATTTAGAAAAATAGTGCACTAATTTTGCCCAATCACGTAGTTTGTCAAGCAATTCCGTCATACGAAGAAGCAACCGTAGACACGTGTTTCAGACTATTAGTCCTCATCAGTACGGTATAGCCAAGGAGTAAGATGGTGTCCATCTTGTGCACCATCATTATCTTACCGTCGTTAAACCAGTTTTCCATCTTACTTCCCTGGGCTATGGTGGGCCTGGGGTGTCCCAGTCACCTCCGGCGCGACGTCACATCTTGTCTTCGAATCCTGAAGATGTTGTGACTGAAGCACCAAATTGGCGACATTGGGCACCCCCCTTATGGTCTCCATTTGAGTGTTTTTCCATTGAATGTCCATCTTACTCCTTGGCTATACCGTACTGATGAGGACTAATAGTCCGAAACACGTGTCTACGGTTGCTTCTTCGTATGACGGATTTGCCCGACAAACTACCTTTCTCCTTCAATATCTTGCCGTCGATAAACCAGTTTTCCACCTATTTATAATGACAGACAAGGGCAATACAATACTGCAGAAGTAACATATGACTGCTGACTGCTGGTATCCCAGAATGGCTCGAAGATTGGAGAAAATGACATTGGTAATGGTATTTCTGGTTCCAGATTGTCGACCAGAGACAATAAATTAATCACTGCCGTCGTCACGATTGGTGAACAAGCAGCACCTATTCCACAACCGGGCTTACCACCGAAACGAACAGATTGTTCCTGGTTAGAGACAATGACTTTTTCCAATCGTCTTTTTTCCGCTATATTTTAAATAAACCGTTTCTCCCATTTCCACTCAGTTAATTTTCAATTACGTTGCCTTCTTCGAGCAATTAGCGCCCCTCGCTTCTGAAAAAGAAAAAAAACGCTCCGCAAGAGATCGAAACGGTCGACGCAATCACAATAAGATTTCTAATAATTTACCTCTCGCAATTTCATTTGGCATTAACGTCTAATTATATTTAATGCGTCGTACGTGTCGTTTTAGCGTCCGATTTTCGTCGTCAAAGTGCGATTCTGATGCGTAATGCGAATGGAATGCCTCGTTGGCAAGCGGCGGCGTGCGAAGAGTGGCGAAAAAATGGAGAAATGAGTGCGTGAGTAATTGATTCTAATAAAGGTCATCATTATTGTGTGCACTGGCTGGCTCCAGGTGCATGAATTCGCTAAAACCTTGTAAAATGTCTTCGGGCGCACTCACACTTTCACTATTTAGATTTTAGATCGACACCAATCTATTACACTCGCTAAAATATCTGTACGATTTACATGGACATATTTACCTTGTCTTGTCGTTGTGTAGTTTTCAACTATATAACGTCAGGAGGCTGAAAAGTGTGGCCAAAATTCGTCAGCTGCTTGGGCTGTTGTAAAATAAGCATTAAACATGTTTTTAGGTGCGCTGATGATGGACTGCATATGGCCACCAAAAAAAGAAAATAAGAAACCTGACGGATTCGCCATCAAATTTATTTCCTATGAAATGTCATGTCCTACAAATCTCATGTCAGATTTTGTAAATTAAAAATTCCGGGTTTAATAGGCCAAAGAAAAATCTAAAATCTTTCATATTAGAAAAATAAGAAACATATTTATGTGATACTTGAGGCTCTTTAATTGAAAATGTGATATCTATGTCAGATTTTCAGGCAAAATCAGAGGGAGGTAAATCGAACTGATTTTAGTTTTTAAGCATCACTTCTTTGAGACGGGATTTATCTTTAATTCAACATAGTAGAGATGGTTCTAATCAGTTTATTAACATGGAATATAAAATTCTTAACAATTCTTAACAAATGTGACACAAAAAAATGCGTATCGAATTGTCCTTTCATTGACCTGTCATTCATCTGGTGTCATAGTAAACTATCACCAGCAATTAATAATTACATTTCTGGACAAAACATGAGTGTTATACTACATATATATAAAATTAAAAAAGTTTAGCTGCATGATATTCTATTTGATCGAGATCGGTCGTGTCTGCATTAAAATAAAACTAGCTAGCCATGATTTGAAGTATATTTTGATTCTATTGGCAGTAAGTTATGTCAAAACATGTCATTCGAAGGAAAATAGCTGTCAAATCCCATTAATTTTACCAAAAAATGTCATAGACATAAATTATACAAAATTTCCTCTACTTTTATTTCTTATTTAACTATTTATTTTTGAGTATAAAACTAGTTACCCAGGATTTGACGGATATTTTCATTGTTATTACAGTAGGTAGTGTCAAACACTGATATTGCGACAATACGTACTGTCAATAGAATTAAAATATCTGTTAAATCCTGTCAACCAGTTTTATTTTAATGCAGACACGACCGATCTCGATCTAATAGAATCTCTTCCAGCTAAACTATTAATTTTATATATAGTACGATAAAGTCATGTGCCTCGCCACATTTAGATACAGAGCATTTCCCAGATCTCCAATGACTTAATTTATCAAAAATACATTAATTGAAACTAACGACTACCCTGACCGACAGAAAATGAATCAAAGAAGTATATGTTTATGTTTTTGAGAAAAGAAAACATTCATTGTTTGCATTTTTTGCATGTTTCTCAAAAACTAGACTCAATTCACAACTTCTGTTTACAGATACAGCTCCAGAGACTGTAATTTATTTTAAAAAAAAATACATCCCGCGTTTTGCTCTACATGTAATCGAACATGATACAACCAATTCTGGTATATTACTTTCCATAGAGTCCATAGAGAATTCTCAATTTCAAATCTACATTCTACGAAAAAACACGCCAGAATCAGTTACTTCGTTAGATTGCTTTAATTCTTAGTCAGGGTAATTATTTGTTTAAATTATTGTCTTTCTGACAAATTAAGTAACCATAAATTTGTGAAATGTTCTGATATCTACAATTTATGGAAATAAGTATGTATGGATTATTGTTTTATTGAGATATTGTGAATAATTGTGTTTATTTATTGATTTATTTCACTTCAATAAATTTATAGTAGTTAAAAAAATCAAAAATCAAAAAAATCGAATTCGTTTTCCTTAACTAAGACAACCTCTACATAACGAATACTCTTAAGGGAGTTTTTGGCAAAATTAGAAGTATCTTGTATGGAAAAATGGGACGCCCATTATAGAAACAAAAGTTTAGCTTGTTCTTTTGGGTTTTACGGTCAATAATTTTGAAATAGAATAAATTGTGTGCAGCTACACTGAATTATATACTGCAGAAAACATTGTTTGTATGACAGAATAAGACCATTGTTTCCACAATGATCTCATACTGAGGTTTTCTCATAATTTTAAGCTCATTCTCAGGTTCATCTAAGCCGTAAGAGCTTACTATTAGATTAGAAGCCATTATATTTTCAAGACCACTGCTTATCTTATCACATTTCTCCTCACTCCTGGACCACACTGGACATACTGTATCTTTTCATTTAATCATTAGTTGACTTTTATGATGATTTTGATTTTGATTTTTCGATTACCTATTTATCCTTACAGTCGATTATCCGATCAGCAAAAATCTCATCGATTATAAACCAATCATTGCACATCCTGAAGAGCAAGCAATGCCATATTCTGTAATTCTACACCATGCATCGTCTCCATTAAATCCTCATCTACAAATTGTATCGCCTCGGAGGAAATCGTTAGAATGATGATATGGAAAAATCGATCTCGGAGACGCCAATGATCTCAGCACCGCGTACTAATTGACTTTTTGCCGATAGATGGTGTCGCGCAGACTTAACAGGACTCCGGAGTTGAAGAGGACGGCGGCAACCGGCAATTACATCGGGCAGCGGCTATGATCGTCTCCGGGTCCGATCGGAAAAATCGAAATTGACTGAGATGGAGGAACAGTTATAGGGGACGTCGGACCGGTCCGCACTTTTACGTCATTTATTTTTGCCCGCACAGAAACGGAAATCGGCGTCATAATATAATTCGAACGCCATTTGCGGCAATTAGTTGACGCTCGCTTCCGCTTCGAGCTGGACAGCGCCTGGCGATTCTAACCTAACGTTTAGGCAATTATTGCACGTGCTTCCGAATGGCGCTGGTTTGGTTGATGTATTAAAATTACAAATTATCTCCAAAGCGAAAACTGGAGTACTAACGGTTGCAAAAGTATTGGGCCCTGTTTGAAGGTAGGTAACTCTGCAACAACTGAACCAAAAAAACCTGAAATTATGTTAATTGTTATGGTCCTGAATCATTTCTACATTCAATATTGGACTTCTGATCCTAGGTTTGAACATGAGCACGAGCGAAATGTAAAAAATTATCTGATTTTAGCAGTTTTGAATTAACGCTCGTCTTTCCAATTTGTTTCCTTCTAAACCCTTTCCTCCAAAAAAATCGTATTTACAAAGAGTATAATTCAAAATCGTGTGTACAAATTAGCTCTTGTGTTGTTCTTAAAATCATCAAGATTATCACCAGGCATTGCAATTTCGAAAATATAACTTCCTCAGCTGCTATTAGTCCAGTTAATAAGGGTTAAAAAAAATTCGTCGGTTTCCTCATTTTAGGAAATCACTTGTAGCCTAACTATTCATTACATAGTTGTGATAATGTGAAAGGAAACTAATAATAAATATCAAAATTATTATATTATTAATATAGGTAATCTAATATTATTATAGTAACTTACATGACGTTGTTAATGAAGTTCTGTTTATTTTTAGTTGTTCAGTTATTTCCAATGCAATCTAGATTTGGCAATGTTTTCAACTACTATTGCGATATTTAAAAATCGATTTAAGTAGGTATGACATTTTACACAAAGTTTTAGGCTTTTAATACTTTTATCAAGTTTAACTTTGATCTTATAATTTGAACACCTACATAGATACGTTAATAATATGGTGACATATAGGCGGGATGTAAATTTTGAATAAATAAAAAATTATAGCCACAACCTGGATTGGAACCAGGGACTGGTTCAAATCCAGCAGAATGCGTTTCTAGCACAATGCTCGCCCATCTGAGCTACTGAGGCCACATATTATTAACCTATAATAACCAAAGTATGTCGTTAAACATTTTCACCTACATATATAATTTTTCGAGGAGCTCTCGGGATAATATCTTACGTTCTCCACAATTTTGTCAGAGAACGTTATTCCAACGGTCACAACGAATTATTTATAAATAATTTAATGCTGTCATTTTTTATTGAAAAAATGGTATATATATAAAAAATGACACATGTCAGGTACCTATAGGGTATGTAACATACAAATGACCTAAAATTTAATGAAGATTTAAAGAATGCTGTTTGAAATATGAAACAACACTTTGGGTGTAACCGAAAGTTGCCAAAACCTAAAAATATCTTAGTTAAAAAGATAGTCCAACAACATAACACAAATATTTAATATCTGATTTCGTTTGGTTCTCCATATACTTCTAGTGGCAGCTCGCCGTGAAAAACCAAAACCCTGTATACCGAGACAAGCAACGTCATATATAGGCGCTGGGTTAGGTTCGTCAGTAAACTGTTACAAAGCCTTAGCAATGTTCGAATATAATTTTTTTTGTAAATGGTATAGAATGCTATAGAATATAGAGTGTTCCATTTTAAATATGAAATTTGACACCATTTCCGGTGAAACCGGAAGTAAGCTAAACTCAAAATATGTTAGTTAAAAAGATCGTATCCAACCTAAGTCCACAAATTTTCAATTCCTCATTTTATTTGGTTGTCCATATACTTCTAATGGCAGCTCGTCTCTGTGTACAAAATTGTAAAAATTATAATAATAATATTATCATCACAATAACGAGAATATATTATAAAAAATAAACCTGAGACACGTGAACAGTAAGTGAGTTTACTATATTTTAAATTCAGTGATTTTTGTGTTAATTACTGTTATAATACCAGGATAAAAAAGCTGCATTATTTCAAAAAATTTAAGTATGAAATGAAGGAAAGCTTATGGAAGAAATACAAATTCTTTTACGTGGTGAAAAGGTTATTACTCATTAGATCTATAGAATTAATCATGTGGATAAGCATTGTTATTTTGAATTTGTTAAAAGATTTCATTTTTCAAATTATAACTTTAACTATTTGCTAGCTGAAATTGATCAAATAAAACCTCATAGTCAGAGGTAAGCTTGGATGAATAGTTCAATGAATCTTGCAAGACATTTTATATGAATTCAGCAGTAATAATAATAATACCCTAACTTACGAGCACGGTAATGCAAAATACCAGAAACGGATTATATTAGAATAAATCAACTGTTTTACAGGATAGCTATTTTTCCATCAGTTTGTGCAGCTATAGAGTATAGACTGTAGTCAGTGCTCATATTAGGATTTAGTCTCCAGGTAACACAAAACTTTGCTAAATATGATTGGACCTATGAAAACTTTTCTAAAGATGGCGAAGATCGTTTTGTATAACGGAAACCGAATCATAGTGAGACACATGATTTCTTATTAGTGTTGTAAAAGTAAAACATGTTTAAGGCGGTGATATTGCAGAAAAGATGACAGCGATGACAGATGTAACGTCACAATGTTGTTTTTATATTTTAAAGTGATTTTAGACCAAATAAACGACCTTGGTCACAAAAAAAGATAATCAAACCGAGTATCCAGCACAAACAAAAGACGTGTTGACTAGCATAATCATTACTCCCGACAGTTTGTTTACGTTTGTCAGACCGTAATCCCATTGTTAGCAAACACCCCGTACACTCCACTCCAGGAGCATTCCAATCCAAATCCGTAGCCTTTTGATGTCGTTCCTCCGCTCTGCAATATGTTTTCCATTTAAGCATCACGTAATCTTTTCAACGTAATAGACTCTCTATGCGGCCGACATAATAGCGAACGAGAGTGAACCGGTGGTACCGTGGTACGTACAGCATATGCCGTACGATTGCGACCAGTGTTCTTCTCTTCCAAGGAAGAAGACGTAGCAGCAGCTTCGCTGGGCATTGTTGGCTTCTGCCTTGGCATTGGCCGTGGACGAGATGCAGCCTGTCCGGCCGTGCCGTTCCGCATGGAAAACGCGCGGCGGCCATGTCCGGGAAACACTCGTTGGCCCATGAAGCGGTTCGCTCTCTCGTCACGGTGTCGTTGTTTTGTTGTCCGGACACCGACAGGTACGCCACTGTGCGTCCAGGTCCCCTCTTCTATCTTCTCGTCGTCATCATCATCAGAGGTCTATTTTTAGACGTGTATTAAATCTGGCCTGTTTACTAGAACAGCTTTTTTTGGCGATCAACTATTCTACGGGTAATTTAATATTGTTATGCGAAAACGCGAATTACATGTGTTGTGTTGTCTTGTTGTCTTCGTGAGTATGGAATTGCGTTTGCGTTGAATCTTGTTATTGAGCTGTCAAATGGTGTTGGTCGGTGAGTTATGGTTGGCAATGTTACCAACCGGGAATGAATGATCAATCTTTATTTAATCAGTTCTTGACCTCCTATGAATTTTTGTATGACAAGCTTAAGAGGAAGGAAATTGTGTGATGAGGAAGTTTGTAAAACGTATTGGTAAATTTCGAAAATCTATGTGGTGGAGTATGAAGCAGATTTGGGCACGTTTTTCAGTAGCAATTCTTTCCACTTTTTGTTAGATATTTAAGACTGATGGCTGGATTGGTCGATGTTGACTGTTGTCTCTAAACTCTTAACACGAAATGACCAATGTGAGAGTTAGAGTTTAAGAACTATTGAGTTTTCTACCGGGGGGGGGGGGGGGGGGGGGGATTTGTCCAGTTGTTCTCCACCATGGACAGGGGTGGGGAACATTTGGATTTTTGAAATTTTAGATCCATCAAATCATATTAACCAGTGTCCCAATAGGCTCAAAATGGAAAATAAGTTCTGTTCAATATTACACTGCTCAAAAAAATTAGGGGAACGCTTTTTTCGAAACCTCTTACTTGTAAATTAAAGTTCTAGGCAAATTAAATTGGTATACTGCAACTGCATATATGTAACTAAAGAAACTTACAAAAATAATGTTACAACTCTTTAGTTACTACTAAGTTACACTTAAAAATGTAAATTAATAACACAAAACAAAATGGAAATGACTGTCAAAGTATCGAGGACTGTCCAGCTTTCCTGTGTCCAAATCTATCCACTTCCTGTATAGTAGCGGCTGCGTAGCGTTCACCAGGACGTCTATATACACGTAGTCGACTGTCGGAGTTAAACAGAATCTGGACTCGTCTGTAAAAAGTACAGAAGTCCAGTGACGAAGTTACAACTCTCTGTGATCCAGAGCAAACCTCATTCGCGCTGCTTTGCGATGTTGCGTAAGACGTGGTGCGCGGACAGGTCTTCTTGGTTTCAAATTCGTTCCTTTTAATCTGTTTCTAACAGTTTGGTCAGAAATTTCTATTCCATGTGCTCGTCTTAGGTCGTTTACGAGGTCTCGTGCTGTAGCAGTACGTTGACGTAGAGAAAGAAAGACAAGAAATCGGTCTTGGTTTTGAGTAGTTTTTCGATTTCGACCTTGTCCAGCACTCCTAACATATTGGCCAGTCTATCCGAATCTGAATCTCTAAGCAGAAATTATAACGGTCTAGTTTTTGAGAAAAATAATTGAATTTATGGAATTCTATAGTTTTTAGCACAGCTTTTCAAATAAAAAAAACTAGGATAAAGTTAAAATTTCTACTTTCTGATTCGAATCTACGGAAAAAAGCACAGAGAGAGTCATCACTTGCTAGATTTTATTCATTGTTTGTCAGGATATTTACGCAGCTTAGATTATTGTTTTTTTGACAAATTTCGTTGTTGACAATATGTGAAATTCTCTGATATCTAGAGTAAATCATCAATTTTGTGACTTCAGTGTAAGAATTAAGGAATTAAGTATAGATATAAAGTAACAATTTGAAAGAGTCCTGCAGAAAAAATATAAAGTGACTACTAGAGAGATGAATGCAGTGTAAAAGTAAGGCTAAACTTCATCCTTTCTTTATTTCACAAACTCTTGACATTACTGATAACGCCAAAAATCGAAAATTTTGCTAGTAAAAACTTGAGGATCTGTTAGGTTTTAGGGAAGGAATAAATTTTTAAAAATGAATAGTTGGGTCAGTCAAAATTGTCACGCAAGAAGAGAAGTAATTTTCAAAATACTTTATGAACTTTAACTTAAGTTTAAAATGTAACTAGTTCTTACATTATTATGTATTCTACTTTGACAAGTGTTCTTTTTCAAGGATATGCCCATCATAATGTTGACAAAATGATGACCAGAAAACTAATTACAGTATTTTTTATTTTATAATTTAAACAAACACTCAAAAGTGTATGGTACTTTATATACTTTATATTTCGACTTATTTATGGACTTTAGTGATATAATAAAGTTTTATAACTGACTGAAATATGAGAAACTGCTGTACGTCTGCATTTGCGTGAGTTCACAGACGAATTATTCTGACCGGAAGACAGAGGAGCATCAAGCACGGAATATTACCGTAGATAGTGATCAATCTCGACGTATCACGCTTTCAGACTTTACCAACAACCACAGTTCGTTGCTCGACTGACTATTAGCGCACCTTAAGCTTCAGGAGCCTACAAGAAGTCAGCGGTGTGTTAGAAATCCTCTCATATCTCATAGTGCACGCAACAATTTTGTGGATACCTGGCTCTCTTTCGTGTACGGGGTTTGTCAGCAAGTCACTGAGCAATTTCAAACTTGCTGTGTAGATCGCAAAGGTGTTGGAATTTCCCAACCAGAGGAGTTCTGTGCTGTTTTTTTTTTAATGCTGCAGCAATTGCAGCCTTTGAGGTGGAATTAGTACTGACGGTCTTGACAGAAGATTACACCCTGTCTGATTGCTAATTTGAAGGTGTGTAAATTAGTGAACCAATAACAGGCCTCGTATATTATAGGGACGATTGAGCATGTGGTCAAGAAATTTTTGATGTTATTAATCGGACGATTTTTGTTTTCAAATTCATGTTACTTAATACTTGTATTATCTGTTATGCATATACTGAGTGTACTTTATTAATTTTGGTTCTTATATCCTGCATTTTATTTTTAAAATGTCGTGAATTAGACGTGAGGTTTGAATTGAAAACAGGTGAATTATCTCTGAATTATCTTTGAATTTTGCACGATGTATAGTAAACTATGTAAACTATGTATGTGCCTAGAGAAAAACTATAATTTAATAGTCGCTTATTTCGCTTATTTTAGACTTGTTTTCAACAAAATGGTTGACTTTTACTTACTAACAACTAAATCAAGGGGGCTTAAGTACTTCTTTTTTATTTTTTAGTCAGTTTACGTTGTATTTTAAATGTGTTTCTTTAATTGTTACTTTTTATACTTGTAATGGTATTGTTTGGTAGTTTTCTTTATTTTGTTAATATATCGGCGTGAAAAACGTGGAATAGCCCTGTATGTACTGTACAGTGTACATTTTTATGTCAATTTTTGCTTTGGTAATCGAGTCACTATTATTAGAGCGCTGAGAATTATGATATTTTAGTTTATTTCTCTAAGAGTAATTTGACTATAGATGTATTTTCTTCCAGTAACATTTTGCTCTTTCATGTTAATTCTACAGGGCGAAAGTCTGAAATTTTTGAATCTAATAATGTAATTATAATCTAAATAACAAGCTTATATCGTAAACATATTTTTTTATAATTCGCATATGACGTCAGAAGCTGCTCATCTGGGATATTTGTTTGTAGAGTTTGAAGATTAGCATGGTCATCAGTGATGGAAATGATTTTCAATATTATGCTACTTATGAGCGTAGTATTTTTAATAAAAAACTACCTTTTTTACGTCTTAAAATTTTATTGTATAATAACTAAAGTTGCTTTTGCGATAATTTAGAGATTGGCTTAATTAATTCTGATTGTATTGCTTATAATTTTGGATTTGTCAAACTTGCTCAACGAATTAAAATCATTTACTGTATAGATTATTATCGACAGAGACAATTTACGTTAGCTTCTGGCGTTTCTTATATTATTATTTTCTGTATATTAGCTTTGAGCACTAATTAGCATTAGCAGTCCGTGGTGCAAAACTTAATTATACAGCACAGGTCGAAAAACAAGATTTAACAGTCGAGAAATTCCCTAGATTTCATACTATTAGTTATTTCTAACTAATTAATACTACTCCTAATATTATATCACGGATGACGTGCATTCATCGACTTATTATTGTAATCTGATCATAAATTGTACCTAAAAGTATAAAAAAACTCCAGTAGGACTTTATACAACACAAATTATTATCAGTCAACAACATGTACTCAAAAACCATGAATATTAATCACTGCTTATTTTTTAACTGTATGTGTACCTACGTGATAGGAGCTGCTTTAAATATCAATGCGCACACAACTCTTTTCCAAGAAATGTAACAGGGAAAGCATATAGCGTGGCTACAACACTGACGACATACCGGAAACTCTAATTTTCCAGAAGAATATATCACGGTATATACAAGCTGGCTCACACTACTATAGAGGCAAAGTTTTTATTACTGGTTTTGAAAGATTGAAATACACGTTCTTTCCATATAGGGAAGTTACAGATAATCATCTGTTCTACAGCCAGAAAATATGTTCATACACACAGGATGTTCCACACCGCCTTAATTATAGTTTTTTATGGAACACTAGGTATATTATTGCAGATTTGATTACGATTTGTATCATAATCAGTTTGGCAACAACTTGTATGACGGTTTTATCAACTGTTTATGAGATATTGAGAAATTAATGTCAAAAGCAGAGACCACCTTCGGTCTCAATTAGTTTGGATTATCGACGGTCTACTGTATGTGTGAACATGCGTATTAGTAGTGAAATCTAATTTCTACTATCGTAAAAATCAACAAGGACACTAATACAGGGTGTTAAAAACAGTATCTTCAGTTATTTATAATTTAATTATGATTTATTGCGATTTATTATGATTTATTATGATTTATTTATGATTTATTTATGATTTATTTATGATTTATTTTTTATTTATTTATTTAATAGTGGAAAATACGAGTACAAAAGCAACATTTGTCTCTAAATAGGAACCGACAAAATGGTTTTTCCCTAGGTTACTTAGTGATTTATTACTATGGGGGAGTCCCAGCGAAATATAATATTATGTATTGTACAAGTCAGCAAATGTGAAGTGGCGCTTATCTATAGACATTATAATAAGTGGGTAATAGTACTATTGAATTAACTATATAAGATATTTGTTTAAACGGATTGTTCGTAGTATTCTATATTAGTGATAGTGATTTAAAGCTAAATTCCAGCAGAAAATGTAAGTTGCAAGCACAGGCATATAACGATTCCTATATTTATTTATTCCTGTCTTTATTATCGAAGCAAATTTGACGAAAAAGCTAATATCATAACTCTTGGGAATGGAAATAAATATTCATTTACTTTACTTCACATCGCCTGAAAACATTTCAATTTCATTGTAATTTGCTGTAACTACTTCATCGAGTGTTTTCGATTTGCTCAATGTTGCTGTGTATAAGTAAAGGTATTTATTTTTTTTACATAAATGGTGTTTGCAATGTATATGTTTGTCTTTTTTTACTCGACATATCTCTATAAAGATGGAAAATAAATATTCTATTCTATTTTCGTAATGTAGGCATATTTTTATTTCAGGTCCTTCACAGAGATCGCAATGCGTTATAAACCTCAGTATCGAGAAGACAGAGTGCGTGCTTTATCAAGAGACGACTCAAAGCACGTCAAATGGGCTAAGGAAGTTGAAAATATTGGAAAAGAAGTAAACGCGGTACACCTAGTTAAAAAATCCTTATTGTATGGTTTATTCCTAACGAGAAGGGCCGAGTATGACAGTAGAGAAATCGACTACACTATCAAAACATTGTACCACGACACAGCAGCGTCCAACGTAGCATCTATTTTGATGAAGAATTTGGACTGGCGGAAGGCTTGCAGACATAGATTCGGTCGAGGTGTTAATTTTGCAAATACCACTCAGTATGCAAACAGCTTTTCAACATTCAATGGTGGAAGTAAAAGAGCGATGATTGTCGCTAAAGTCTTAGTAGGCAAAGAGAGTCAAGGAAAATGGAAACTGCCGTTACCTGAAGACGGATGTGATACTACTAGAGGAAACGACGAGGTGTATGTCAAATATTATGATGATGAATTTTATCCTAAGTACATTATCTATTATGTTGATGAAGAGAAAAACAAATCAAAACCAACAGAATAGTACCAGTACCAGAAGTAATAGTAATAATAGTAGTAATACTCATAGTTGGTTGTTTGTTGTTGAAAATTTTGTGATAATAAAGGCTAAATAAAGACTGAGATTCCTTCAAGACAGTTTTCTCAGCAATCGTTATCCTGTCCATATCTTTGCTTTTTATTTTTTTCCGCCCTTGCATAGAAATACTTAACTGATCACTTTTTTCTAGTTGATATTAGATAACAAAAATAACAAATAGATAATTTGTTATTGTGTTTTACTTTTTACATTATAGTTACTTAGTGTTCATAGATTAAAATAATGTTCTTTATTACATATTTATTGAGAGTGCACGTTTTGGAAAGAATATTTTTTACAATGAGTCTATGTAAAATCTTATAAAATCAATAGCGGTTATCAGGGAATAAGTTTTTTTTTATTTTCTTATATCATTTCTATAAACTTAACTTTTGTAAAGCCAAAAACAAAACGTAGGTTTTGCCTCTGTGACCATCACGTCAAGTGGGCCATAGCCCTTTTCGAGATAAAATTAAAACAAATTGGGTAGATGGGGCCAGATTCATACTAGCCCATCCTTTTCCAAATTTGATATTCTATTTCTACAGATCGTTTGCAAATTGATTGCACCCTTTTCAGGTTTATTTGCACCCCACCGTTTTCGTGATAAAATTAAAACCATAAAGTGTGAACATGCCCCCACCCTATTTTTAAATTCAATATTTTTTCTACAGATCGGTTGCAATTGTTTGCACCCTTTTTGATTTGTTTGCAACCCTACCGATCTCTTGGTATATTTAAAATAAAGTTTGAAATGAGAACCTACATCCGTCTTTTTAACATTTTCGTAATTATTTACCACAGATTGATTAAAAATGTATATAAAAAAAATCAAATAAATTGTCCTGAGTCCACACTTTTTTAATTTAAACCAAAATACATTTGCAAGTATACTGCATTTTTTATATATTAAATGTCTTACTAAATAAAAATATCATACTGAGTAAAAAAGTCGCATGGACCTTGGTTTTTTGAACTCCTTAAGGGGAGGTTCTCATGTTGAGACCTAAAAAGTAGTACATGTAGTGCTGTGAAACTAGATGAAATTAGTTGGAGGCTAAACCAACATATTGATAAAAAAGTTGAAAAATGGTAAAATGGCTGCTGATTGAATTTTAAGATCGATTTTTTACAGCTTTTAAGGTATATGTACATAGGTATAGGTATATGTACCCTAAGGTATATGGACAAATAAGTACATATGACTTTTTTACTGAGTATGACATTAAATACATAAGAAAATTGCGGAAGAAACCGATCTGCAGAAATAGAATTTTAAATTTCAAAAAACGGGGGGCTAGTGTGAATCTGGCCCCACCGTATTTGTTTGAATTTTATCTCAAAAAACGGCGGGGATTCTAAAAAATGTGTAGAACTAGAATTTCAAATTTAGAAAAATGGGGGTTAGTGACGTGGATCAAGCCCCTTCGAATTTGTTTAATTTTTATCTAAAAAACGGAGGGCATACAAAAAAATAAAAAGGGTGCAAACAATTCCAAATGATCTGTAGACACAGAATTCCAAGTTTCAGAAATACCTATTTACTATAATGGCTATAATGCCGTCCTAATCAGTAATATAGTATTTTTCGAAATTTAAATTGTTATTAATTTAATAATCTTTGCTATTTCTTTAAATTGACTTTTCTAAAGGCCAAGAAACGTAGTAACTCTTACTTATCATTATTCCCGCATATGCTTTCGGCTGTTTCATTGTATTGAGCGCCATCTGTCGTCCATCGATGTATGCCAGATCAGCTGCGGGAATCCCCGTGAAATATAGTTGCGGTGGTTGCGCTTATCTAAACTTATCTATATTTGTTACATCCGTTGTACGTAAATATTTTGTGCACGTATGATTTAAATTCCAATAACACCACTTATTGTTCGGTTCACTGGGAGTGTATAAATCAAATATTCTAACAGAATTTTACGAAGAATTAAGCAAATTTGTAGACGTGATGTAAGTTATAGGTGCCATCTTTTAGGATATACAACTTTCTTATTTATTCCATATTTATTTACTCTACTGTATTGTTGAGACCAACGCAAATACATCTAAACTAGAGAAATACTTAAACATTAAATAAACAATTAATTCCCCATCTTCGGAGATCCTAAATTTTTATTTCCTTGCAGGTCATTTACAGATATTGTTCTACGTTACAATCCCCAGTATCGACAGGACGTTGTGCATGATTTATCAAAATACGATTCAAAGTACATCAAATGGTCCAGAGAGGTTCAAAATATTGGGAAAGAAGTGACCGCTGTACACCTAGTGCAAAAATCCTTATTGTATGGTTTATTCCTGACTAGAAAAGCAGAGTATGAGAGCAGAGGAATTTCCTATACTATCAGGAAGTTGTACCACTGCACATCGGCAACAAACGTAGATTCTATTTTGACGTCAAATCTAGACTGGCGTAGAGTTTATAGAGGAAAATTTGGTCAAGGTGTTAGTTTTGCCGATACAACTGCATATGCAAACTGCCATTCTAACTTCAGCGCGGGAAATAAGAGAGCAATGATTGTTGCAAAAGTATTGATAGGCAATGAAATTGAAGGAGATTGGAATCAGGACTTGCCGCAAGACGGATATGATACTACAACAGGAAACAACTCTGTATATGTAAAATATTACGATGATGAATTTTACCCCAAGTACATTATCTATTATAATAATTATTGAGCATTAATTTTAATGAACCTATAACAGGTCTATTATATAATAAACGGAAAATAATTACTTACCATTGTATAAATTAATAATTAGCTTGTTTTATATTTTTTCTGACCTGCTAATAAAGGAGAAATAAAGATTTGATGAAATCCTACAAATTAGAGTAAATATTTTGTTTTTCTTGAACTGATAAAATTTTGGTGGTTCCCTGCATGGGTGGTACCCGTGGTACTCATCCCCCTACTGCCATCTGTCGGCAAAACAATTTATCTTGTCCCCATCACGAATCACGATCCCATTTTGTAGGTTATGTACTGTTAAATTGAGGTTATATCATGTCAGTAAGATATATCAACAAAAGCACGACATGTTAAATAAAATATACACAACAATTGTTCGGAATTCAACAAATTCTCGATTGTTCGCACGAAACTACTCCAACGTTCAAAGCAAAATAGCAACTATAAATACAGAAGAGACGTACCAAATATTAGACACGAGGAATGTACCATCCGATGATGCTATCGAAGTTAAATTTGAGAAGAAATCAGTCCTAAAGCAGTGTACGGAGGACCTATCACATGTGGCACCGTACTTAAAACCGACATTCAACTTTGCGGCGTACGTAAACAAGTCGGAGACTTTACAACAGCTGGTTAAGATGGGCGTTAACTTACATAAATTGGAACAGAAGGCCTCCGCTCCCAGGTTTATTCTAGGACTAGATTTCGAGAAAGATGTTAAGAAATATGTACTGTTTTTTCACGATATCGGCTTGTCTGTCGACGTTATAGCGGATACGATAACGAAAAATCCGTATATTTTGCAGCAGGATATCGAACATTTGAAAGTTCGGATTAACTATTTGATCTATAAGAAGTTTAGTCACGATATGATACTGAGGATATTGGATCGAAACCCTTTTTGGTTAATGTTTAGGTAAGGAAACTATATATAGGTAGAGTGTAGATTACTAAAATTAGAAAATTTATCATACATATCATACATAATTTAAGAGGGAACAATTTATTATTTTGCAAATAGCTCGCTTAACTATTTATGCTAATCAATATTGACTTTTATTAATGAATTCCATGTTTTGATTAAAATAAAGTCAATAAAGTATTTTTTGTGTCACCACGTCCAATTTTAAATGTCTTTAATTTGATTTTATTTCGTTTCAGTACGGAGCGAATAGATAAAAGATTAGGCTACTTTCAGAAAGAATTCAATTTGGTTGGAGACGAAGTTAGGTCATTGGCATGTAAGCAACCGAAACTGATAACATATGCCATCAGGTCCGTAATGGAAAATACTTTTACGTTAAAAGAAGAAATGGGGTTCTCCAAGGACGAAATGAAAAATATAATACTAAACAAACCAAATTTATTCATGAAAGGTAAGTTTTTCTCAATGACTCATCAAACTTATTTTACCGACATATTTTTTTTAGAACGTGGTAAAATGACGGATGCTTTTGACTATATCCATAACGTAATGGATATACCTTTAGAAATATTATCCAAGTTTCCAGAAGTCTTGACATGTCGCCATTTTAGGGTAAAACAGCGCCATCTGTTCCTTAAAAGCTTAGGCAAAGCACAATACGACCCCTTAAAACCAAATTATATTGCAATCATTACTATAGTTTCCGGTTCGGATAGCGAGTTTGCTGTTAATACTGCTAAGTCGTCCCTCATAGCGTTTAACGATTTCTTAAAAACATTGTAAATAGATTTTTTAATAAAAGAATTTATAAAGTAAATCTATGGTTTTATTTACGTTTTTACACATACAATTAATTAATTATTAATTAATTAACATGCAAAAATTGCTGCATCAAAACGCCTGGGATGACAAATCCAGTCAGTAAGAAACGCCTAAAATATATTTTACTGGATAATATCTTTTACCCCGAAACTTTATCAATGTTTTCAAATTTTACAAGTAGAAAACCAAAATTAACGGTTCAAAGGTAAAAGGTGTCAAAGTGCGTATTGACATCAATAATAAACAAAATAGATAACAACTTGCTCTTACATTTAAATTTGTCCAAAAATTTTGCATTTTTGTAAAATGTTTCAAGAATAATCACGGCAAAAGAAATTGTTTGAACGAGCCAAATTTTCAATTTTCCATATTGATGCCAATTTTTGACGTATTTTTGTTTCCTTCTTTAAGATAAAATTGGATAACTTTAGAATTCATACGTCATGGATGTTTATTCAAGTGGAGACATTATTTATTGTTCAAAATTGATGAAATATTCAGTGCAAATTCTTAGAATATTAAATATTCAATTTATTGTCATGAAAAAAAGGTTAATATTAGATACTTGTACGTCTTTCGGTTTTCTCAAATACAGTTCAAATAGCCCAACCTACGTTATAGATTTTTTTATCTGTTGCCTTTTTGATAAAACTTTTCCATTAAAAAAAAAGCGATAATTGTGCGATGAAGAAATGTCAAAAGTGACCATATTACCGTTATCACAGCTCATCACAAACTTGAGATGCTTCGTACTAAAATATTTCATTTTTTAGTTTATAGTAAAATCCTTAAACTGGAAGAAACTGTTGTGCTGTATTTTATTGCTATTTACTTATTTTATATTCTGTAGTACATCACTGACTCCAGGTAAAGAACTACGCCACAAATTTCTTTTTTTGTACGTTTGTTTTTTTTTTCTGTTGTTGATGGTAAAGTAACTAAAAAGACTGAAGCAAGTTGAAAAGGTTCATGTTCGTCTTTATATTGAATTATATCTAGTGCTTGCAAAATCTGTTTTTCCTATTATAGCAACGTGTTGGTGTAAACGAACATTATATGCTTGATACTTAATTTAATCAGAAAGGGTGCTGTTATAGACTGAAGTTCACACTTAAAAAATAGCAGCTCAATTGATTTATTGTAGGTCAAATTTCCCAAAAACGCTATTACATTTCTGATGCCGTTCCCTACGTACTACGCTTGCAAAACTGTATGTCGAACCACATAATGTTTTACTCTTTTGTATAGTTTATAGAGTTAATTCGATAATGCCGAAGGGCGAAACGCGTCACTAACAAAAAATAAGAAAAGATAGAGAACAGTGACGAACAATAAGTTTTATTTTCTACTATAAGGAAACCTCTTCACACAGCGTATATTTCTCAAAATAAATTTATGTTGTAATAAGAGTTTATTATTGTGCAATATAATAAGAGTACAAATTAAATTTTATTTTGTTAGTAGATTACGTTTTTCATTGTTGTTTACTGCTTTGTTCTTTTCAATATGAAATTATAGTTTTCATTAATAGTTTGTTCAGCTGTAAGCTATAGGGTAAGAACATATTTGGAACATTAGTTAGAATTAACATTTGTTTAAATTATGTGGACTGTCAGGAACGGTACTCGACTTCAGTCAGGTTTGTCAAAGATTTGTTGGCGACTGGATCTGTGGATCAAACATTTTTTAACCAGGATTGAACGCAAGAAAAACACAAACAGTTTCTTTTTATGATTATTATAAATTAGAAAATAAAATAAAACCAGTTAATTACTAACATCTAACTAGTTTTATCGCTTGCTATTCTTAGCATCTTACTCAACGATAATCATATGATAATAGTATTCGTAAGTATTCATAAAACCTAGATTTCTTTCATAAGGTGTCAGTCGCCAGGGTAGGCAAGCACTTAAATGGTTTCTGTCCCGCATGCTTTTCGATATGCCGTGTAAGATCAGTACTATATGCACTAGAATAGTCACATATGATACATTTAAACGGTTTCACGCCTGTATGAGTTCTCATATGCCGTGTAAGATGACTACGGTTTGAACTAGCATAATCGCATAACGTGCATTTAAATGGCTTCTCTACAACATGCGCCCCCATATGCTGTGCAAGGCAAGTTACAGAAGCACTAGAAAAATCACATATAGTACATTTTAGGTTTAGTTTTTGTGTTCTTATCTCTCGCTTTTTTATATCCGCTGTACGTGACTTCTTCCTTGCAAGTCTTTGCTTATGTGCTTTAAAGAAGTCAGGTAGTTTGGTGGTATAGTCACAAATGTTGCATTTAAGTAGTTTTTTTGCTTTAGAAACTTCAACATGTTCTGTGTGTTGAGTTGATTGTTCAGCTGCGTAGTCAAACTTGCTACGCGGAAATACTTTCTCGGGTGTTTCCGCCTTCGGAGAGTCGTTGGAATGTGCGGATACTGTACAAGTAGAGCCAGAGACAGAAGTTTCAGTAAATTCCACTTCTTCAACTTTTACGTCCAATCTGCAAAACATCCAATAACCATAAGCAATAACTCTATTTTCTAGATCAATTGGGAACTGCATATTATGCAAGAAAGCCAATTGTAAATTGTTAAAATTAGAGATATTACTTGAAGGGGGCTAAGGATGTATAAGATCTTTATTCGGGTGTTTATTTGTTTCTGGCAGCAGATTTTAAGTGTTATTTATAGTTATAATAATTGATCAGAAACTCAATTGCGTTATTCTTTTGGATTAAAAATATTAAATGATTACTACCTGCTGCCAAAGCAGAATGAATTACCTTATTATTATTAGTATTAGAAAAAAAAACAAACAATTTTATTTTTGTTTAGTTACAGGATCAAAATGTTTGTGTTTAAAGTGAATTGTGAAAGTCCAAAGAACAAATTTACTGGTTACACTGATGATGCTTTTTTTTTCAGCATTTTTATAGAAAGCAGATGCCCTTTTGAGTATTAAGACGGCTTATACCGAGAAAATTCTTTTTTTATACCTCAAGACTAGCGGTTTTGATTTGAATAATCTCAAATTTGTTTAAACCAAAGTAAACAATGTTACGTAATTTGTTTAAACAAGTGCAAATTAGTTAATAAATGACACAAAATACCAATTGTCTAATAATTTCTGCACAAAATAGAAAAGATAGAAAAATATGTACTAACATTTAAACAAATCGTATTTGTTTAAACAATTGCATACCAGTTGAATGATAAAAAACAACATGCCAATAATTCATTGACAATAAAAATATCAGATAGGGAGTATTGTTGCTCACCAGCAAACCACCCTAGTGTGAAACCACAGTCTGAACTCAGGACTTTTG
This sequence comes from Melinopterus prodromus, assembly GCA_964023965.1. NCBI lineage: Eukaryota > Metazoa > Arthropoda > Insecta > Coleoptera > Scarabaeidae > Melinopterus > Melinopterus prodromus. The sequence goes on from OZ030393.1 coordinate 58,614,650, forward strand.
GTCCCAAAAGCAGGTCATGCCAAATTTGTTATATTATAAGAGCCACAGCACGGCGTATGCCGAATGAGTTAGATTGCGCACCTGAGTTGTCCCGCCTGATTAGGCTTTCTGAACTTAGTCACGCCGGAATTTCCAAGGGACCACCCAACAAACTAATAATTTGGCCAACGTAGAAAAGGGTGCCATAAATACTTCGCCCTTACAAAATGAGTCAGCCATATCCACAAAAGTCACTGACATATTTTTTATTCATGTATAACATATGAGAGTTCAAATATGTACGGTTATTGGTGATCTTAGCACGCGGGTTCTGTTAAGTTGAAGTTGAGTGAACAAATCCGTACGATACGTTAAGTTTTTGTACATTAAGTGAATGTAAACAAACATATATAATTCAATGGAGCTCAACTTTCACTAATTCTTAAGTTCTCGTACGATACGTTAAGTTAAGTGGATGTAAACGATACTTTATAGACTTTCTATTTTAGCTTGGATTATAAAAACTTACAGTGGTTCAGTTGTCGCATGGATCTTCTCCTCACAAGATTTGGTGACTAAAGAAAAGCAAAATGTAAGTTACAATTTAAAAGTCAAAGCAATAAGGCAGAGCTTACTACTGTCTGCGCCCAGCCTGTCTATGGGAATCTCAACGTTCTTGCAGAGATGTTCAAATGTAGTCATTTCTTTTATTTTCTCAAATCTGAAAAACAAATTCGGTGAGCTGGAATTATTTATATCCAAATTTAGTATGCAGATTTTGTTGTAAAATACTATACGAACTAAGAATTGATCACATTTAGGATGTGCTTACATTATAGGGCCAGTATTATCTCGTTAATAAATGGGTCCACATGAAATCTACGGTCGGTCAACGCGGGTCAACGCACTTTTGTATCAGAGATATTGAGGTTATATATTGGTTCATGGTTGCGGTCAGCCACGGTACTGCACGGTACGTGCATACGGCGCTCAAAATTTTTATTTGCATCTCATAGGATTGCCAGCAGTTGTACTTCTAGAAGGTATGTGTGCATACGGAATATTTTTTGAATGTGAGGATTAGTTATGGCCATCTAACGAATTTATGTGATCAATATACGTAAACGTTGTAATTTATATAGAAATTGTGATCGTTTTAATTATGAAATCAAATTCTATCTTGAATTTATTTTTCTTGTATAAAACCCATATATCTATTAAAATTATGTCTTTCCACTAAAAATAACAAATTGCTATGGTTAGGTTAAATAGTTTTGAAGCATAGAAGATGTAGTTTATTGCATAAAATATATTCGGATGTTTGAAAATTTCTTGCAACGTCGGCACCATAAAAATAAAATAAAAAAGCAGAAAGAACTTTTTTTTTATTATATTTATTTTTATATTAAGTACAAAATTAATAATTTACATAGTTCCGGAAAATAGACGCCACAACTTATATTAGGCAAAATATACAAAAACACAAAGTTAATACGATTTTATCAAAATCGTATTATAAAAGGAACAAAAACTAGTTACTAAAAAAACTAATATCTAATAAGTCTTAATTATCATTATTATGGCCCGTCTGTGGCACGTCTTAAGTTGTTTGGCTTTCAGCATTCGCCGTGGAGTAAAGGAAAACCACAGAAAAACCTTTAATCTGAAAGCAGGGCGTGGGATTCGAACCTACGTCCTCCAGACTGATAGCCAAGCGTGCTACCACTCGGCCACAGTCTGGCTGTAAGACTAGAACTTCCTGTACAAGCATAATCACATAAGGAACATTTGGTCGGAAATTGAATTTGACATAAATATGTATATTTTGATAATTAAAAATTGACGGATTTTTTAAAATTACATACCTACAGTTTCAATTTTAATGACTTTTAGTTTCTCGCCCTTATGCGTTTTAACATGACTTGAAAGATGACTACGGTATGAAGTAGCATAATCACATAACGTGCATTTCAAGGGTTTCTCGCCTGTATGCGTTCTCATATGTTCCGTAAGGGAAGCTCTTTCTGCGCTAGCATAATCACACAAGGTGCATTTTAATGGTTTCTCGCCTGTATGCGTTCTCATATGTCTTGTAAGGGAATTGCTCTGTACACTAGCATAGTCACATAAAGTACATTTATATGGTTTCTCTCCTGTATGGGTTTTCACATGCAATGCAAGATTACTACGCATTGAACTAGCATAATCACATAAGGTGCATTTGAACGGTTTCTCCCCGGTATGGGTTTTCATATGCAATTTAAGATTACTGCGGACTGAACTAGCGTAATCACATAGGATGCATTTAAATGGTTTCTCTCCTGTATGGTTTCCCATATGATGTGTAAGATGAGAACGGTTTGCACTAGCGTAATCGCATAAGGTGCATTTATATGGTTTCTCTCCGGTATGCTGTCTCATATGCCGTGTAAGAGACGAATTTACTGTAAAAGCATAATCACATAAGGTGCATTTAAATGGCTTCTCGCCTGTATGCGTTCTCATATGTTCTGTAAGGGTGTGCCTCTGTACACTAGCATAGTCACATAAATCACATTTATATGGTTTCTCTCCTGTATGGGTTTTCATATGCAATGACAGATGACTACGGTATGAACTAACATGATCACATAAACTGCATTTAAAGGTTTTCTCGCCAGCATGCGTTCTCATATGTTCTGTAAGGGAAGTTCTATGTGCACTAGCGTCATCACATAAGCTGTATTTAAATGGTGTCTCACCAGTATGGTTTTTCATATGCCGTATAAGACTTGAACGGTTTGCAAAAGAATAATCGCATATGGTACATGTATTTGGTTTATGTGGTTTCCTCCCTGCATGACTTTGCTCATGTGCTTTTAAAAATCTAGATAGCGTAGTAGTATAGTCACAAAAATTGCATTTAAGTGATTTCTTTGGCTTACAAACTTCAACATCTGTGAGTTGTGTTGAATGTGCAGGCTCCTCAGTTGTTTCTGCCTTCAGAGGATCTACAGAATGTCCGGATACTGTACAAGTGGAGCCAGAGACAGCAGTTTCAGTAAATTCCACTTCTTCAAGTTTTACGTCTAATCTGAAAACATTCAACAACAATAAGCAATAATTCTATTTGGGTCGTTGCCTGGAAACTGCATAATATATGTATCGGGGCTGCATTGTTCTGACGTGTAACCACTAATGTTTGAAATATACGATATAAATACTCATTAAATACTTAAATACTCGTTTCTTTTTCACCGGTGTCATAGGTGGTCACAGTTTCGCATTTTTTATGCATGCCAAATACCGTTTAATAATCTACGTTTAACACATTACCACAAGAACCTAACTTGCATCTTTAAATGTGAGTAAATGTCTTGAAAACCTAACTAAACACCAAAGTGTTACTAATAGTAAGCGAATCAATTATTTAAAAATTATCAATTATTTTTTTTTTAATTATTTATTTCCGCTCCTGACAATGTCAACTAATACTGACATTCTTTTTTTGCTATAGTTATATACATTATATATTTCCAACCTTATTCATAGCTACAACATGTATTTTTTAAAAAATATCTCTACAATGTTATGGGAAAACAGATAATTGGTCCTAGAGCTGTGGGTGAGAACAATAGAGAGAGCTGGGAATTGAAATATTGTAGGTACACCTGACCTAGATTTACTGATAAATTCTGACAATGTTTAAAAATGGAAAACTAAAAAATAGTCGCGTACAACCAGAAAAATCTAGCCCAACATTATACTAAATTGATATACATAAATCTGATTGCAATGACAGAAATAAAGATAAAAAGAAAAACAGCTCTGACACTTTCAACTTTTATGATAAAATAATTTTAAAGACAGAGCCACATTATAAGAAGAGTTTTATCATGGAAATGAATTACATAAAGAAGATAGGTGAAGATAGGCGCGGTAAATCTACGAACGGACGTAGCAATATCTATTCGAATATGCTCTCAATGTTACGGGTGTAATATTGAGCAACGGATAGGCAACCCGTCGATCATATCTTGATGGGGAATCTTTTCATAACACTAACACAATAGGCGACAGCGTCTGTTTCTATAGAAACGTATAGGCTATCGCGTATCGCAAGTCACTTATCGCATCGGTCAGTTTTCTACCTAACATTACAGCGTTCGTTTTCTGTACTTTGTGAATGTCGATCGAAGCATAACGTTGTTTCATAGTGTATTTAATGTATTGTGATAAATAAAATTAAAATATTGTCAATTTTAATGTAATTATAAGACGTGATTATAAAGACTTACAGTGGTTCGGGTGTCGCATGGACCTTGTCTTCCGTTGCATCGTTCCCTTCATGTTTAATTGAGAGATATTCAAACGTAGTCATATTTCTTTCGCTATTTTCTCAAATCTGAAAAAAGCGAAATAGGTGAGCCGGAAATATCTTGAAGGTTGTTATTTATAAACTGTGTAGTATCCAAGTGTAGTGTGGCACTAGATTAGGAAACCCCAAGATTATGTTTTATGTAAAATACTAAATGAACTAAGCATCGTCATCAGTTAGCATTCCCTTACCTTGTATAGCCTGTATTGCCTCGTTAATAAATGGTGGAGAACATTAATTTCTTACGAATTTAATTGTCGGTTTATCGGATTCGGTTGGATCCGGTTGTTTAATTATCAAATAGTTTATATCCTATCCATCAAGTCTCTAGATGCGGTCAATGCACTTTTGCATCAGATATATTGAGGTTATGGGGTGAATCGACAAGCGACGGTTCAAAAGTCCGATAATAGATGGCGTGACCATCGACCGCTATTAGCTAATACGGGCAGTCTGAAAATTCTTCTGCCGCGTCTCACCGCGTTGTCAGCCTGTGACTTTTCCGCCGTTACTCGCGTGTAAACTTTTCCGGAGATGCCGTGAAAAGTGCTGTAAATTCTTCATTGTCTACCTGGCTACGGTTTTCATGTGTTATATCTGGGAAATAGGTGAGTATTTTGTGCAATCTCTGATGGAAACATTTTTCAAGGTCATTTTCGGTTTCAAGCAAGCTTCGTGTTTTTCCCGCATGCGTGTCGCTGTGTTAGAGATCGTGTCTGATTGGTGGGGATTGTTCTTGCATTTTGTTAGTTATGGGCGTATTTTGGACTGATTTTCTTGTTAGTAATTGCTATTATCATAGGGATATGATATGAAATAACGTTTTTTTTAAAGGTTTTCGTATAGAAATATTCGGGTTTCTTTTTATTTTGATATCGGAAACCCCGAATAACCTAGAAATGGAAGATAAGTAATGAGTGTGTTTTGTCAATTTTAGGTTGGAAATGCAAGGTGTTTGGAGAAAATAGAGATGCTTCGAGAAAATATGAGATACCTGAAGAAAATAGGAACCCCTGGAGTGATATTGAAGTATACAACGCACTCAAAAACTTGGTAAGTCTCGTGTTTCTCTTTTTGACTTTGATTAAATTTAAAGCATTTTACAACTATCGCCAATCGGTATTTTTAAAAATCGGACAATCCGTCTGAGAAGTATTTTTTTACCTGCTTAGCCAATTATATTATGTATTAGTATATTTTAGATAATTACGACAAGTTTGATCATAATTCTTTTATTTGTTTAGACTTAAGTAAATTTAGAGAATCTTTTGCAAGTTTAGGTATTTAAAAAAAATCGGTCCATCCCTCTCAGAGGGTGATTTGACCTGCTGTGTTAATTAAATTGTTCATTGCTATATTTTTGATAATTATGGCAAGTTTGATCATAATTGTTGTATTATTTTTAATACTGCTGATATTCAATAAACCATTGATTGGGCAATGGGCATATACAATCTCGCAGCAGTAATTAATGTCGTTCATATCTACTATGTAGGTTATCATTTCTCATACACCGTGTTAGATTACCATTATTTCTATCAGTATAATCACAGGAGAGTGTGATGAAAAGCAGGAGAAATTAGAAGAAAAAAAAAAAACGAACACCATAAAAATAAAAATCACAAAGAACATCGTTTTGTTTATCTTTATTTTTAAATTAAGAAACGTAAAAAATAAATAATTTTTCGTAGTTAAACGCCACATAATTTATATTATTACAAAATATACAAAAATATAAAATTAGAAGAGTTAGATAATTTTTGCAACAAAACTGCAAAGTTTTACCGATCCAACAGTAACAATCCGTTGGTTTGTGTGTTTGGTTATTCTCAGACACGTGGTCTCATTGTTATTCAATTTCTAAAGAAGTTGGTTTTAAATACGAAAATCGTATTTTTAACAGCCTAAAACTAATAGTAATCTACTCATGCTCCTACGCTATGCTGTATGCGTTCTCACATCTTTGACTTTATGCACAAGCCCAGTGTACGATGAGATGACAGCTCTCATTTGGTTGATATGTTCCACCCATTCCAACTGTTTGTCAATGTTTAGTCCTAGGTATTTTACATTTGTTGCCTCCTTTAGGATTTTTTGGTTTACTGTAACTATGATGTTATAGTGTTGTTGCCCTTTTTCTATGTGGATAATATTCCATTTCTGTTCATTTAATGTTAAGAGGTTTGAGATTGTCCATTTCATTAGTTTGTTTAGGTTCTGTTGAATTTTTTGTTCTGTTTCTTGGTCATCTCGATTCTCATAGAAAATTGCCAGGTCGTCGGCATACATCATTTGTTTTCCTTGTAGTTCTTGGTAGGATAGGTCATTTATATACAATATATATAAATATGGCCCCAGTATTGAACCTTGTAACACTCCACATTTTTTCCTTTATTTGGGTGGACTCATTCCCTATTGTAGTTATGGGTTCTAGTTTGGTCAGCTGTATGTCCACTGTATCAAAAGCCTTCCTAAAGTCAAGTATCAGCCCAGTCCCACATTTGCCTTCGTCAATTTTGGTTTGTAAATGGCCTAATGGGTTTATTACTAACCTAATCTGATACGGTGAATTCAAACTGTTTCTCTCCAATATGCGTTCTCATATGCTGTTTAAGATTAAAGTTATTTACGACAGCATAATTACATAGGGAGCATTTAAAAGGTTTCTCACCTGTATGCGTTCTCATATGCCTTGTAAGAGAGGCATTTACCGGACAAGCATAATCACACAAGGTGCATTTAAATGGTTTCTCACCTGTATGGTTTCTCATATGGACTGTCAGATAACTGCGGTTTGAACTAGCATAATCACATAAGACGCATTTAAACGGCTTCTCTCCTGAATGTATTATCATATGGTGCGTAAGATGAGAACGGTTTGCACTAGCATAATCACACAAGGTGCATTTAAATGGCTTCTCTCCTGTATGGTTTTTCATATGCCGCGTGAGATTACCGCTTACTGTACAAGTATAATCACATAAGGTGCATTTAAATGGCTTCTCCCCTGTATGGTTTCTCATATGCCGTGTAAGAGAGGAACTCACTGTGCAAGTGTAATCACATAAGGTGCATTCAAAAGGTTTCTCTCCTTTATGCGTTTTCATATGCTGTGTAAGATGACTACGGCTTAAACTAGCATGATCACATAAGGTGCATTTAAATGGTTTCTCGCCTGTATGCTGTCTCGTATGCTCTACAAGATGACTTCTCAGTGCACTAGCATAGTCACATACCGTGCATTTATATGGTCTCTCTCCTGAATGATTTTTCATATGCAATGTAAGAGAACTACAGTTTGAACAAGAGTAATCACATATGGTGCACTTAAATGGCTTCTCTCCAGTATGCTGTCTCATATGCCTTGTAAGAGAAGAATTTACTGTAGAAGAATAATCACATAGCGCGCATTTAAATGGCTTCTCTCTTGTATGCATTCTCATACGATGTGTTACGACATTACTTCGGTTTAAACTAGCATAATCACATAAGGTGCATTTAAATGGTTTCTCACCAGAATGCAATCTCATATGCTGTGTAAGAGAAGAACTTGCTGTAGAAGCATAATCACATAAGGTGCATTTAAACGGTTTCTCACCTGTATGCTTTCTCATATGGAGAGTAAGACAGCTACGGTTTGCACTAGCATAATCACATAACATGCATTTAAACGGTGTCTCTCCTGTATGCAATCTCATATGCCGCGTAAGATGACTACGGTTTGAACTAGCGTGATCACATACGGTGCATTTAAACCGTTTCTCGCCTGTATGCTTTCTCATATGCTCTACAAGATGACTTCTCTGTGCACTAGCGTAGTCACATAAAGTACATTTATGTGGTTTCTCTCCTGAATGGTGTTTCATATGCAATGTAAGAGAACTAAAGTTTGAACTAGCATAATCACATAAGATGCATGCGAATGGTTTCTCGCCTGTATGAGTTCTCATATGCCGTGTAAGGGAGGATCTTACTGTACAAGCATAATCACATAAAGTACATTGAAATGGCTTGTCTCCAGTATGCTTTTTCATATGCGTTGTAAGTTCCGAACAGTTTGCAAAAGTATTATCGCATATAGTAGAAACGTCAACATGTTCTGTGGGGTGCGTTGATTGTGCAGCTGCGCAGTCAAACTTGCTACGCAGAAATACGTACTCAGGTGTTTCTGCCTTCGGAAGATCTGTAGATAGTCCGGATACCGTACAAGAGGAGCCAGATACAGAATTTTCAGTAAACTCCACTTCTTCAACTTTTACGTCCAACCTGAAAAATATCCAACAACAATAAGCAATAATTCAATTTACTAGATCAATTGACCTTGAAACATCTAATTTTTAAAATTTCCGTTCTTTATGTTAAAAATGTGAATATTAAGTTTGCAAGTCCACTATTTTCTAAAAAAAATGGCAATTCTAAAATCGGAGACGAGGAGGACTAGATAATTTAACATATTTCGGCGATTCAATTGTGTAATTTTGTTTTTAGTTCCCTAAAGCCAGAATTTACTGGTAAAATATTGGAATAAATGAAAAGGTCTAGCTAGTTGGCACTCTTACTTGAAGCTCTGCTAACCCAATAAAATATGCATTGTAGACTCATCACCATTGACAGCGTTTGAATTACAAATACATAACCTCAACATGGAAACGCGACTTAGCAAATACAATTAGATTCAGCCAGCTAAACCCAGGGGCTGCTCATCGAGCAAAGTTAGTTTCGTGCAAGTTAATATGTTTGCGTAATAGAAGACTTTCCTTTTTAGCTTGGATTATAAAAAACTTACGGTGGTTCGGTTGTCGCATTGATCTTCTCCTCACAAGATTTGGTGACTAAACAAGAGAAGCAAATTGCAAGTTACAATTTAAAAGTCAAAGAAATAAAGCAAAGAACTTACTTCTGTCCGTGCCCAACCTGTCTGCGGAATTCTCTACCTCCTTGCAAAAGCTAACGTGAAAGTCCTCAATTGCATCATTTCCTTCATGTTTTATTGAGACATGTTCAATTGCGGCCATATTTCTTTTATTTTCTCAGATCTGAAAACGGACAAAAACTAAATAGGGGAGCTGGAAATATTTTGAAGGTTATAAACTGTGTAGTATCCAAAGTTAGTATGGCACTTGGGCACTAGATTATGTTGATGTAAAATACTATACGAACTAAGCATTGTTCTCACTTAGCATTTGCTTACCTTATACAGCCGGTCATTTTTAATGTTTGAATGTCACGTGACTACCGATGTAGGCAACCAAATATACACATATTGGCAGCAATGAATTCAATTCTGTAAATAAGGCAGTGGCGTATCATATTATTTTTATTATGGGGATATGGTCAAACCATTAAATGATGATTTCTTTAAAAATTACCGCGTACATAGAGGTTATGTTGTTTTTTTTTCTACCATAGTTGTGTTGAACACATTTGTTTGTTCAATCAGTAACAAAATATTGTAAAATACTTACTTTACTTTTAATTAATTTTCTTCTTCAATTTGTTGATACGTAGCACAGACAAGTGGTCCAATACAATTACGTAACAAGTATTACGTAGCACTTCACCGTACATACAAACAAAGAAATTATGTTACATTACGGTCTGAACGTGATTTTAAAACAAACAGAAATTCAACACAACAAAAAGAAAGTACCTTTACTGATCATTAAAAATTACAGCATATTTTGAAAATGCCCCCCGTCATTTTCAATACACAAATTAACCCGTCTCTTCATATTTTCAAATACATGTTGTAGTTCATTAACCGTTACACTCTCTGTTTCACGCACTATTGCCTCTTGTAGTTCGTTTATGTCGTGCATCCTTGTTTTAAAGATATTATCTTTTATTTTTCCGAAAAAGTAGAAGTCTGGTGGTGTGAGATCCGGTGAACGAGGTGGCCATAATCCTCTACTTATAATGCGGTCGTCATAAAACTCTTCAAGGAATCGCAGTGTCTCACCAGCTGTATGCGCAGGGGCTCCATCTTGCTGAAAATTGCCTAATACCAGTTCATCATCATGCAGTTGTTCCAAAAATGGTGTCAAAATATTGGTTCGATATCGTTCTCCAGTAACAGTCTCATTAAAGAAAATTGGCCCTATAATTCTTCTTCTCGATATAGCCACCCAAATGCCAGTTTTCAGTGGATGTAGGGGTGTTTCAATAAAGTTGTGAGGGTTTTCTGTAGCCCATGTTCTATAATTTTGGCTATTCACATATCCTGACAAATGAACCCAGGCCTCATCGGTGAAGAACGTTAAATCGAGATTATCGTTATTGTTTAAGTGCTCATTAAACCATCTACAATATCGTAGTCGCAGTTCATTGTCGTGTGGGTGTAGTTCTTGAAGTACGCTGACTCTGTACGGGTACCTATGCAGGTTTTTTTCGTAAAGCTTTACGACAGGTTGATGCAGACATACCTAAACAGAAGAGGAACAATGTGTTAATAAATAAATAGACAAATTATAACGGTGTTTCTACCGTACCTGCTTGCTGAGAAAGCTGTTGCAAGGATTTGTTTGGGCTTCGATCCATACGTTGTCGAATATTGTCAACAACATCTTCCGTTAAAATTGTTGGTCTACCTGTTGATTTTCCCTTACAAATACAATTTTTTCCCTCAAATCTGGCAGTAACTCGTCGTACATGTTGTGCAAAAACGTCATAATCTACAACTTCATTCGGATATTTTTCAGCAAACTGTTCGACACACAAAGGTATCGAATAACTCCACGTTCCATCTGCATTGCGGGTGGCACTGCGATAGTGCGCTTTCAGCATGAAAGCATCTTGTTCGGGAGTAAAAACCATCTAAAAATGTTAGCATTAGATAAACATAACCTTAAATTTTGAATAAACTTACGGTTCTTATCCTTCCCAACGAATAAAGAGCCCTAAAAAGAACTATTTTTTTAAACACACCTTGATTCACGAATCACCTTGATTATTTTCAGCCTTTTCACTAAGATCCAAACGACACAGCTTACACTCAAATGAAGAAAAACAAACCGCGCGTCACTGGAAATATGTGACGTGTTTCAGTAAATTTCACTAAGCGCGCGCAAGTGTTGCCAACGCCGGATAAACAAACTTACTGCCCAAAAATAAATAGCCAGTCACGTGACGTTCAATCATTAAAAATGACTCGTTAAGAAATGGTGGAGAACATTTATTTCTCTTGAATTTGTCAGCTTGGCGTGATGCAAATAGGTCCCGTGCACAGTGTTGCCAACCCCTTTTCAAGACTTTTCCCTTTCAATGTTCTCAAAATATCTTTTTAAGGCAAAAATTCCCTAAAAAACTACTTTCAAAGTTGGTTTGGGTAAAAGCTCAGAATACAAATAAATAAACTATGAGATAATTTAAAATAAAAAGTTGTTTCTCGTTTGGCAGGAAACAATACAAACATTGAACAAATTTAGCAGTAATTTTTTAAATAAGTATAGTTTTACATCTCGCAGTTTTACATGCTCATCTTTGCGCTGAAATGCGTTTTATTGGCGTCTAAATTACTTTGAAATTTCCACCCAATAATGTGTAAATACATTTCCTCTATATATTTTCCCCGACGTCTCATAAAGAACAAATTTGCTTTACTGCATATCTGTCAGTTTCCTTGCCACTTGTCAATATGACGGTATGGGAAGTACAGCATGGTCAAAACCAAAACGTCTATAAATTACTCACAAAACTAACGTTGTATGTTAATTGTTTTCCTACCATTATTAGTGCCGATTCGATGAAAAATGTCATGACCCCAAAAATCCCAATACACGTCCCTAAAACCCTAAAAAGGGAAAATTCCCTCAGGTTGGCAACACTGCCCGTACAGACTGTGCAGGATGTCCCGTCACCCGTGCTGTGTGAGAGAGAAACGGTCCTTTAGAACGTACCCTAAATGGCGTTCCGACTTCCGTTATTCCAATTGTTGCTCTTAAATTTGTGATTAATGCTCAAACGGTTTTAATAGAATGTAGCTAGAGGAAAAAATTTCGCATAACGATAATTCGAAAAGTGAATACTTTTTGAAATTCAGGCATTATTGAACAATAGGCAGTAACATGCGATTTTATTTTTATATTACAAATCATTGACTTCTATCCCTGCACACCAAAATCACCAACCTATCTATGCAATAAAATCTCCACAAAATCACTTTCGCTCGGAAACCAAAAAAGGTATGATTTTTGTGCGGTTTGAACAAAGAGTGGGAGCTCTGGTAGTTTGGTAGTTCAGCAGATTTCGAAAAGATGGCGCCACCCACTTCATAACAATGGCGTTTGTCATCTAGCGCCACTAGCGGTTTCTCTAATATTTTCCTCGAAAAGTAACGGTTTTATCTTAATTATATATTATATTATTATTACACATAATGTGCAATGGGAGTTTTATATTGGTGTAGAAATTGTCAAAGTAATAATATCATTTAATTATCGGTTTGATTATAATAAACATAATGTTGTGCTGTGTGCACTACAAAAACATCTAATGTTGATAAACTATTTAATGTAAATCAGTATATAGGGAGCACTTTTAGATTACTGCCAAATAGAAATGATTTGCACGAAAACAACATCGAGTATGAAGAATACGACTATATTTCTTCCCAAGGTATAAATCTAATACAGGTAATAACAAAATAACACTCAAATCATATTTCACATTGTCTCATTTATTAACAAACACACAACAGTAAACATACGTACAATTTAACGTAATCATATTAGCCACAGACGACGCACCATGACAAATGTATGACGAAAATCAAGTGGAGGGAAGATCGAGTGGAGGGAAGAACCCACCACCACCCCGCTGCACGGCATCGCCTGAAGGGCATACTTCCTGCAGCGACATCTCCCAATATTTCTACCGTCGCTTTTCCGTTTTGTGGCCTGCTGGCTCTTTAACTCGTTATTTTGACCACAAATACAGATAAGAAACAGAAGTCATACTAACATACTTACTAATAACACACTACTATGCTACTTATTCTACTATAATAATTACTACGCTATCTTAATTTCCCTTTGTTTGTTACGTTAAAATATTTTAATTGATAACCTACTATATGATGTCCAAGATATCCAACGGTTTCTCACCTGTATGCTTTCTCATATGGCGTGTAAGATAACCACGGTTTGAACTAGCATAATCACATAAGGTGCATTTGAACGGTTTCTCACCTGAATGCGATCTCATATGCCGCGTAAGATTAGGACGTTCTGCACAAGCATAATCACATAAGTTGCATCTGTATGATTTCTCGCCTGTATGAGTTTTCATATGCTTTATAAGAGCACAATTTTGTGTACAAGCATAATCACATAAGGTGCATTTAAATGGTTTCTCGCCTGTATGCTTTCTCATATGCCGTGTAAGATGGGAACCTATTTTGCTAGCATAATCACATAAGGTGCATTTGAACGGTTTCTCACCTGTATGCGTTCTCATATGCAGGACAAGATTGCCATTAGTATTACAAGCATAATCACATAAGGTGCATCCGAATGGTTTCTCACCTGTATGCGTTCTCGTATGATTTATAAGAGCAGCACTTTGTGAACTAGAATATTCACATACGGTGCATTTAAATGGTTTTTCTCCTGTATGGTTTCTCATATGCCGCGTAAGATGTGAACTTACTTTACAAGTATAATCACATAAGGTGCATTTGAATGGTTTCTCGCCTGTATGCGTTCTCATATGCACTATAAGATCACAATTTTTAACGCAAGAATAATCACATAAAGCGCATTGAAATGCAGTCTCTGCAGTATGGTTTTTCATATGCCGTGTAAGACTCGACCATTGCGCAAAAGAACAATCGCATATGGTACATTTAAACGATTTATGTGATATCCTCGTTGCTCGTCTTTGCTTGTGTGCTTTTAAAAAGCTAGGTAACGTAGTAGTATTGTCGCAAATGTTGCATTTGCATTTGCGTGGTTTCTTTGACTTGCAAATTTCAACTTCATCTGCGAGTTGCGTTGATTGTGTAGCTGTGCAGTGAAAGTTGCAATACAAAAATACTTTCTCAGGTGTTGTTGCCTTCGGAGGATCTATAGATTGTCCGGATACTGTACAGGAGGAGCCAGAGACTGAAGTTTCTGTATATTCCACTTCTTCAACTTTTACGTCCAAGCTGAAAAACACCCAACAATAAGCAATAATCCTAGTAACTAGATTAATTCAGAACCGCATATTATGCTAGAATAGCCAATTGTAAAAATCAGATTTACTACTTGAAGGGGTCTAAGAAACTATAAGGTAATTATAATTTTTTTCAAGCGGCACGTTTAAACTATTTTTCAACTTTTTAGTTGATTATATTATATTATATTATATTATATTATTGACCTGCTGTCAGAGTTAAGAAGAATGATTTTATCTTATTATTTTTATAAGGATGGTACAGGATGGTATTTTAAAATTATTATTATTATTGACACTATTTTGTCTCTATTTTCGTCATATTAGTTATATACCTACTTTCCAATAGCAAGATTTGCGATAAACTTGACATACCATGAACCAATTTCCACCAGTGTCCAATAGATGTCATGATAATATTAGTTGGACAGCAATCCTCACTGTTATTACTTTTGAAATGACGAATTAAATCTATTCCTTACCACAGGGCTCGGTAGTTCAGCGGTAGAGCAATGCCCCGGCAAGGCAGAAGACCCCGGTTCGAATCCGGGCTGAGACCAAATCCTTTTAATTAATTTTAAAATTACAATAAGCGGTAAAGTAGCAAAAATCGTTTCAAGGTCACCGTCGATTGTTCCAGTTGGAAGCATCATGTAGTATATTACAACTTTCTCTACTTTCACTTTTACTCTCAACTTTTCTCTTCTTTTTTTTTTTTCATTTAGCAGTTAGCTATATGTTAGCTATATCCACAAAAACGTCACTGTGATATTTTTTAGTCATGTATAAAATCATATAAGCGGTCAAATATGTATGGAAATAGAGGATATGAATTTGCAAAAAAAAAACATACGCAACTTCATATGCAAATTCCTCATAATGTTTCTAAAGTTGGTACAGGTATCATCAACTTCCGATTCAAAGCTGCGCTGATACTATTACCGTTGTTTGTCTCCGTCAAAACCAGTCAAGTTTTGTAAGAAGTGATTTCAATAATGTCAACCATATTAATTCAAATGGATCACCCAGTATACCTTTTTTTGCACTGGGTGTTGTAGTTGAGCATTTTTAAAAGTGAGTATGAAGTAAACTAATACTCAAGATGATCAAAATGTTACTTAGTTTCTTCTAATAATAAGCTTTTTCTTTAGTTGATTATTATAATTTGAATACAATCACCACTGACAGCGTTAGAATCAAAAAGCACATAACCTCAACATGTAAAACATGTAAACGTGACTTAACAAAAGCGATGACGTTCAGACACCTAAAAATCGGTGCCCCAGGGGCCACTAGTTCAGCAAATTGAGTGAGTATATTTCTGTAATAAGAGACTATCCTTTTTAGCTTGCATTACTAAAAACTTACAGTGGTTCGGTTGTCATATAGTCGTTCTCCTCACAAGATTTGGTGACTAGACAAGAAAAGATAAATGTAAGTTACAATTTAAAAGTCAAGGTAATAAAGCAAAGAGCTTACTTATGTCTGCGTCCAATCTATCTGCGGGATTCTCGACGTCCTTGCAAAAGGTACCGTGAAACTCTTCAATTGCATCGTTTGGTTCATGTTTTATTGAAATTTGTTGAACCGCAGCCATATTTCTTTTATTTTAAGAAATCTGAAAAAAAGCAAAAAACTAAATAGGTGAGCTCGAAATATCGTTCTCATTTATCGTTTGCTTACCTTATATGTCCTGTATTGTATAGTTAATAAGATCTGGAGGACGTTAATTTCTAACGAATTTAATTGACAGATTAATGGATTTCCGATCGTTTAATTATCAAAAATTAGTTTCCACACATCAAGTCTACATACGGTCAACGCATAGACATATTGTTTCTGGCAGTGTGGCCAGATGGCTGAAATTGAAGTCCCTAGCGCTTAGTATCAAAATTCCCTAGATGTATGTAAAATCGGGGGTCGTAAAATCGATTATATTAAAAATAGATTATTAACATACCATGTGATTTATATGGGCGGCAGAGTTGAAGACGAAATAATCACTCCAATTCTCTATCTCTCATTTTTTTAAATATGTCTCACTCATTAGTTTTACACTTTGACGTCTATACGCCTGAAGAAGGTCACTAATGACCGAAATCGATAGCGTTTGACATCCTTTAAAATATATCAGTCTACATAAAGCATTCGTGTTTTATTATACTCATACTTAATTTCTTTAGGTTATACCATATGTCAAATGTAATAAATACAGAATAAAAAGAGACATGTTTATAGTAGCGCCATCTACATCTGGTGATTTTTTATTTCGAAGCTTTGTAGAGAAGTTTGCTACAGTTTCATATTTGAATTGAGACGGGACCCTAGAGAAAATTATACCTATATTGCACCAAAATATAATTATAAATATATAAAATAAATATATAAATATATACTTGCTAGATTACCATTATTTCTGTCAGCATTATCACTAGAGACCGGCCTTAAGATCATTATTTTTTGAAAATAAAGAAGAAAAAATAGAAAACAAAACACCATACAAATAAAAAGCTCAAAGAACATATGTTTATTTTTATATTAAGAAAAGTAAAAATAAATAATTTTACAGTTAAAGATATAATAAGATATAATAAACGCTACAACTTATATTTGACATAGTATACAAAAACACAAAGGTAGATGAGTTAGACATAATTACAATTTGTTGAATGGTTGTGTATTGGGTTATTCTGACTAAAAGGTTTCACGTAGCCTTATTGTTTCTTCAATTCCTAAACAAGTTGGTTTAAAATATGATTTCATCAAAATTGTATTTTATACGAAACCAAAACAAATTACTTTAAAAAATCTAATGTTCAATCAACATTAACACGATTAGCCTATTTAACCCAGATGGTGGTTTTCTACAATACGAAGAAGACAAAGTGCGTCACTTGCAATAGCTGGTACTTCTAATACTGCAAAACCACAGCTCTAGTCTTGGCTGGAACACGAATACGCGTACTAATGGAGCCAATACGTCACCAATACGCACCAAGCACATTTCACACAGTTCATGTAAAATATTACACACAACAAGTGTTATATACCGTTATTTTGTGTAATCATTACACGTTTTATGAAATGTATGGGATATTATGTATTTTCTATCATTCGGTTATGTAGGAATACATATTATTACTGAAATAATAACAGAAAATATGGAAGTTCACATATTGGCACGTATTTTTGTAGTTTTGTGTGGTTTTACAAGGTTTTTTAATATTTACAGGCAAATTTGTTAAAAATAACTACTTACAAATGTTTTATATAAATTTACTAAATAAATAATATCGAAAAAATATTATATAAATACATACAGAAAACTTAAAACGAAATGAACCAGAAGTGACCCTTTGGCTTTATGACTTTAGCAGGTAGGTATACGACGACCGACAATCTCCGACCTACGCTTGGTGTAGGCTAGCTGCGCTCATGTAAAGATCCTTTTTCCCTCGGCTGGAAAGATGACCACAGCTTGAATAACTTACTCAGATAAGGTGCATTTAAATTGTTTCTCTCCGATATGCGTTCTCATATGTCGTGTAAGATTACCACTTATTGCATAACAATAATCACATAAGGTGCATTTAAATGATTTCTCTCCTGTATGCGTTATCATATGCCGTGTAAGAGACGTACTCATTTTACAGGAATAATCACATAAGGTGTATTTAATTGGTTTCTATCCTGTATGGTTTCTCATATGCCGTGTAAGATTACCACTTATTGCACAACAATAATCACATAAGGTGCATTTAAAAGGTTTCTCCCCTGTATGCGTTCTTATATGGCTCATAAGAGCATTTTTCTGTGTACTAGCATAATCACATAAAGTACATTTAAATGGTTTCTCTCCTGAATGCGTCATTATATGCCGTGTAAGAGAGGAACTCATTTTACAGGCATAATCACACAAGGTGCATTTAAATGGTTTCTCCCCTGTATGCTTTCTCATATGCACTTTAAGACTAGAACTTCCTATACAAGTATAATCACATAAGGTGCATTTAAATGGTTTTTCTCCTGTATGCATTCTCATATGGACTGAAAGATTACCACTGCCTGTAGTAGCATAATCACATAGAGTGCACTTAAATGGTTTTTCTCCTGTATGCTTTCTCATATGTTGTTGAAGACTAGCTCTATATACAGTAAAAAAGTCACATAAAGTACATTTGAATGGTTTCTCTCCTCTATGCTTTCTCATATGATCTGTAAGATAACTATGGTGTAAACTAGCATAATCACATAAGGTGCATTTAAATGGTTTCTCTCCAGTATGCGTTCTCATATGATATGTAAGACTACTACGGATTCCGCTAGCATAATCGCAAAACATGCATTTAAACGGCTTCTTCCCTGTATGTGTTCTCATATGGTGTGTAAGATTACTACGTACTGCACAACGAAAATTACACAGAGTGCATTTAAATGGTTTTTCTCCTGTATGCATTCTCATATGTTGTACAAGATTACTTTTACATACACTAGCATAGTCACATAAAGTACATTTGCATGATTTCTCTCCTGTATGCGTTACCATATGCTGTGTGAGATGACTACGGTTTGAACTAGTATAACCACATAAGGTGCATTTGAAAGGTTTCTCACCTGTATGCGTTCTCATATGCAGTGTAAGTCTGCAACGTCTTGCAAAAGACTTATCGCATATGGTACATTTAAACGGTTTATGAGTATTTCCGCTCGCATGTTTTTGCATATGTGCCTTTAGAAATCTAGGTACCGTAGTAGTATAGTCGCAAAAGTTGCATTTAAGTGGTTTCTTTGGGTTACAAACTTCAACCTGTTCCGCGATTTGCGTTGATCGTGTAGCCGCGTAGTCAAACTTGCTAAGCGGAAATGCTTCGTCAGGTGTTTCTTCCTTCGTAGGATCTATGGATTGTCCGGATACTGTACAAGTGGAACCAGAGACAGCAGTTTCAGTAAATTCCACCTCTTCAATTTTTACGTCCAAACTGAAAAACATCCAACAATAATAAGTAATAATTGAAGACCCTGCTGCAAAAAAGGGCTAACTCATAGAGATTTTATCATAGCATACTACATTCTGCATCGTTTGGTATAAAAACAACAAAATTTCGCTTATTATATAGAAAACTAGAGCGGTTTATCACTTATTGCATAGTGTAATAATAATCGATGCAATAAGGAAACAACACCTCAAAATATTTCGTTCTTGTCCCAGATTTGCAAGTTGTCTAGTGGAATTTTTAGTGATTTGATAAAATGAAACGACTAGTCGATTAAACTGTCGTTAAGAATCCCTATTTTGTCGTGTTGAATACATATTCTGTCGTGTTAACAATTGTCATGGGGAATACCAAATTTGTCATGCTGAATACATATTTTGTCGTGCAGAATTTGTTGTTGAGAATACCTAATTTGTCGGGCCGATATATATTCCCCTTTTTGTTTCATGGCATAGATATAACTTCGGAGTTTTGCTGTTTAAAAAAGAAGGCTGTGCTAGATATACTACCATCAAAATTTTGGCAAAAAAATTATTTAGACCTTCAATTTCATAGATTTACATATTTTTCTAAAATTAAAATTACCAAGTAGGCATCTTGTGATATCACAATATCTACATATAATTAGGAAAATTGACACTGTCAGGTAGTACTTTGTTTTGAACTCCCATTATTGTTATTAATGTCTTTGACAAGATCATTGGCTTACTTATATGCTTATTCTAGCTACTACACATGATGCAATCAATATAATAGTAGCTAGCCTAAATTTCACATAAAAACTAGAATTACAAATGTAACGGAAGTTGACGTTAACTGTTAACGTTCTTTTTTTGTTAAGTTGAATGCCGATCTGCCGGTGAGTATGCAACCCAAATAACTGAGCAGCTTTCGGTTGCATAAATTAAAATAGCATCCGATTTTTCAACCTGTGCCACCCCATTGCGTTAAGTGAATATATTTGTATAGTGTCAACTTTGCTTTTTAGCTGTTTATAAAAAAACTTACGGTGGTTCAATTTTCACATGTATCGTCTCCTCACAAGATTTGGTAACTAAAAAATAAAAGCAAAATGCAAGTTAGTATTTAAAAGCCATAGCAATAATGCAAAGAGCTTACTTCTGTCCGCGCCCAACCTGTCTGCGGGATTCTCGACGTCCTTGCAAAAACTAACATGATTAATCAGAAACTTCTCCTTGCTAAACTTAAACCCGCATAAACTACAACTAAATTTCTTTACTGGAGGAAGCTCTTTCATTGCATCGTCTCCGTTATGTTTCAGTGAAAGATGTTGAAACGTTGTCATATTTCTTTTACTTTCTTCAATCTGAAAACCGAAATAGGTGAGCTGGAAGTATTGTGAAGGTTATTTCTGTAGTATCCAAATTAGTATGGCACTTGATTATGTTGATGTAAAATACTATATGAACTAAGCATCATTTGCATTTAGCATTCTCTTACCTTGTATGGTTTGTATTGTCACGTTAATAATAGGCGGAGAACATTAATTACTTATAAATTTAATTGACAGTTTAATGGATTTCCGGTCGTTTAATTACCAAATATTAGTTTACATGCGGTCAAAGCCGCTGAAGCCGCTTTGCATCAGACAAGACACAGACATATTTGAGGTTATGGGATGGTAATGGCCGTTATGTAAAATAATTGGGTTGCGTCAGCCACGTAACGTGCTCAGGGCGCTGATGTTAAGCTCAAATAAAGTTTGATCACGTAGGATAGCCAGACCAGATTTTGAAGCTTTCTTTCCATTTCCTGCTTTTGTAGAACAACTCCGGCTTTTTATCGTACTTGTCATGCATCCCAACAGAAGCCGTATTAAAGTATTGACAAAATGCCAATATTTTTAAATTGTTACACTTAATTGATTTTAGTTTAGGAAATGTTACTGAGGTACCAATAACAATTATTCCTTCTTGATTAGTTTCAAAAAGACAACAAAATACATTACAATGCTAAAAAGTAAGTACATTAATCAATAAGTACAAATAATAAAAATAAATTGAACACAAAAACAAATGAGAACCACACTCACAAAATGAGAAACAAACGAGTTGATATGCATTTTGCAGATTGTTTCTAAATTTTGAGAAAGTCACTGTGTGTATGTCCGTTTTTTCCGTTATTTGAAATTGAAAGAAGGAATATTTCATACTCAAAATGGGAGTTACTCTCTAAAAATAGTGAGAAAAAAGTTTAAAATTATTTTTATTATTTGGGGTTGTTAGTTACTTATATATAATAACTAAATAAATTAATTAATTTATTTACTTAATATTGTAAAATAGTTGGCTTAAAATTTAATTTTACCAAAATCACATTTAAAACAACCTAAAACTAATAACTAAAAAACAATAACATATGTATATGTGGCCTACGATTTACGATTTGTCCCTATTATTCAATATCAAAACCATAAAAGAGAAACTAAATAGGCATTTTGTGGATCTTCAGGATTTCGTATAAATATAATTTAAAAGTAAACTTTATACTGGGTTCCACTAATTAATTAAATTGGAAAATTTATCGGGTAAAGATAGGATGCATTAAACGCAATAAGAAAAAAACTGTTGCTGTCTCCTTAATTTGGCTTCAATCTTTGAAGCCCAACATTGCCATTATAATTTATAGGGTTATTTTGACGCCATTTTGAAGTTTCTAGGACATTTCGTTCAGCCCCTACAAAATCACAAACCTTGCGAAAACTTACGAGCCCAGGTTCATATTCAACGAATAGATGATATCCATTCATCCAATTGAATTTGACATGAAAATGCATATCTTGTAATTATTTAAGAAATTTTGTATTTTGTATATCAAGTAACTTATATCCCTAATACCCATAACAAAATAACATTCTTTATTTTATTTAAATCCATAATATATTCAATCAAAATGTATCCCTGGTCTCCTTCGCAGGTAGATTTTAGTCCCGCTAACATCTATAGGCAACTTTGTGTACTTGCTATAAATCATATCGATTGACGGCTGTATTGTTTTTGGAAAGCCCACAAGTTGCCGAGTGTACAATTGTTAGTTATTGCAGAGGAATCAATTCATAATTGCTGCCAGTAAATAATAAAGATTAAGTCATTATTTGCTTTAAATTGCATATTTTTTTAATCTGTTAGCTCTGCTAATCTTTTACGAATTACAACATCTCTCAGAGCAATGGAAACTACAAACTAGTTAGTGATCCAAAAATGATTACAGAAAATGTTTATCCTCGGATGTGAGAATCAAGCAACCGTTTCGGAGGCATATTTTATAGTCTTCAAGGATTCAAAATATAAAAACAGGAAAAAATAGATTTTCAAATTTATTTTTTACATGAGAATTTATTTTCTGGCTAAAACTAGTTAGGTATACATTTAGATTTCAATAGTTTGGTTGTTTTAAATATAAACCAAACCCTTGGCTAAAACACGCTGGCCCGGCCATGACACGACGACCGGTTTTGTTTACATGCACGTACCGCCTCCTTACTTCTACTGGCAATACGTTGATTACAAACAAACCAACACGCTAACTATAGCGTTTGGCTATCTATATCTGTTTATTTACAGACATTAAACCGGTTTCTCCTCGGAATGGTTTCTCATATGTCGTGTAAGAGAGATATTTGCTTTACAAGCGTAATCACATAAGGTGCATTTAAATGGTTTCTCGCCTGTATGCTTTCTCATATGCCGTCTAAGACTGAAATTTACTCTACAACTATAATCACATAGGGTGCACTT
Source organism: Melinopterus prodromus (assembly GCA_964023965.1). Classification (NCBI taxonomy): domain Eukaryota; kingdom Metazoa; phylum Arthropoda; class Insecta; order Coleoptera; family Scarabaeidae; genus Melinopterus; species Melinopterus prodromus. Next base: position 58,637,890 of record OZ030393.1, read on the forward strand.
AAACGGTTTCTCTCCTGTATGCTGTCTCATATGCCGTACGAGACCACAACTTACGCTACAAACATAATCACATACAGGGCACTTGAATGGTTTTTCTCCCGTATGCTTTCTCATATGTTGTACAAGACTACTTTTATACACAGCAGAATAGTCACATAAAGTACAATTCCACGGTTTCTCGCCCGTATGCGTTCTCATATGATCTGTAAGATGACCACTGTTTAAACTAGCATAATCACATACAGGGCATTTAAATGGTTTTTCTCCTGTATGCTTTCTCATATGAAGTGCAAGATTTCCATCGGCTGAACTAGCATAATCACATAAGGTGCATTTAAATGGTTTTTCTCCTGTATGCTTCCTCATATGCCTTGTAAGATGCGAACTGTCTTTACAAGCATAATCACATAGAGTGCACTTAAATGGCTTTTCTCCTGTATGTGTTCTCATATGTATTACAAGGTTACTTTTACATACACTAGCATAGTCACATAAAGTACATTTGCATGATTTCTCTCCTGTATGCGATGTCATATGCCGTACAAGTTTCGAACGGTCTGCGTAAGAATTATCGCATATGGTACATTTGAACGGTTTAGGCGATTTCCCGCTTGCACATGTTTGCTTATGTGCTTTTAAAGATCTAGGTAGCGTAGTAGTATAGTCGCAAAAGTTGCATCTAAGTGGTTCCTTTGGCTTACAAACGTCAACATGTTCTGCTAGTTGCGTCGATTGTGCAGCTGCGTAGTCATACTTCCCTCGCGGAAATGCTTCAACAGCAGTTTCTGCTTTTGGAAGGTCTACAGAATGGCCGGATACTGTACAAGTGGAGCCAGAGACAGAAGTTTCACTAAATTCCACATCTTCAATTTTGACGTCCACACTGAAAAACATCCAACAATAAGCAATAATTCTATTTGCCAGTTCAATTGGGAGAATTGCAAGAATAGCCAATAGGGTATTTGACTGTATTCAAAATATGGCTTGTATTATACTTATCCTAATAGATTACAGTTTAAGGAAACTATTTGTTATTACTTTTCAAAAAAAATATGCTTTATTTCTATTAAAAACCAAAATCAAAATTGTATGGTATCTGTAATTGGCTTAGTCTCCAGTGACGTCATTCGTTAGTACGCTTATGAATCTCCCGTTTGAATTTACTACGTTAATTTACAAACAATAGAAAACAACTTTGTTAAAGCGGTTAGTGGTAATCTAACGCTTTAATTTAATTAATTAATTAATTTAACGCTTTGATGGTGGGATTTTTCTTTAAACCTAATCCTTTTTCCTAACCCTCCGGAACTAAGTAACGTGCAAAAAGTGCAATGTAAGCAGAACTTTGTAGGTTCGGTTAGTCCTAACCTTAAACTGTCAAATTATATCTTGGTTACGTTCACGAAAAGATAACTCCCATCGTTATAATGTAGCATTTAATATACTTTTATAATATACACAATAATCATACGCCAGTAAGACCAAAAAGCATTTCTATATATGTAGTTTAGTTATTTTTTTTAATATTGAAATTTAAGTGTGATTTGCATAAATATCGAAGTTCTTTGTGGACGCAGTTGCGTATGGACCTATTCAATCGAAGAGTTGCTATAGTTTCACAATTTAAACAATAATTGTGTGATATATCGGCGGGTTTTCAACGTAGGATACGGGAGCCTTAATGTATGTCAAAATTCATAGATGTATATACACGAATACACAGGGTGAAAATAGTGTTAGGAAATAATCACTTCAACGCTCATTCTTAAGAAAGTAAACATTGGGCTAAGATAACATAAAAAAATTGATAAAGCAGCAATTTTCTTTAAATGGTTAGTACGCACTTACGTATAATCAGATGCCACTTGTTCGTAAACTAATTCCATACTGTCACCATTCCCCTTTTGAACAATGGCTAAAAATATGTAAATACAAGTTACCAGTTTTAATCACAGCAATAAGTTAATAAGCTTACTAGGATCCGAGTCCAATCTCTCATTTGGATTTACGATGTTCCTGCAGAAGTCAAAGTGTTTTGTTAGAAACTTTTCTTCGCTAAACTGAAACCCACATAAACTGCAAATAAATTTCGTGAGCGAGGGCATGTCCTCATCCACATCGATTCTTTCTTGTTTGATTGAAGATTGTTGCTGAAGCACACTCATATTTGTTTTCGAATTTCTACAAATCTATAAAACACGCTTTGGAATTACAACATAACTTTTTTAAATTCATATCCTAGTAGATTAAGTTATTATAATATTAAACTACTTACAAACTATCTTCTTCAAAATATGGCAAGCTTCTAAAGATGGTGGAATTGCTGCTGGAATATCATAACCCTTACGAATTCTAGGAAACTGTAATAGATTCTACTTTAGTTGTATGCTACTCGGTAGAGATGGTGCTGTAATCATTACTCGCTTTCAACTTAGTACTTGTAAAAGAAAAAAAAAGGATAATTAATCTTGCCAATTCAACTATTAATTTAATTGTTTCTAACGGACAAGGCGAACATTTTGATTTCGCAAGATTTCTGTGTGGTCAGCTAATCGGCCGCGAAACATGTCCTGTTCAAATTTCAAGCACGGCTAGCAACACTATGGGGGACTCCCAGAGAGTCACTCAAGTCAGCAAACGTAAAGTTGCTCTTATCTGTAGATCTGTTAAATATGTAAACAATAATACTATTGAATCAACTATACCAGTTATTTGTTTAGAAGGATTGTTCGTAGTATTCCGTATTATAGTTACAGTAACCACGACAGTAACCTAAAGCCAAATTCCAGGTGAAATGTAAGTTGCAAACACAGACAATTTTTGATATAACGATTCCTATATTTATTTATTCCTGTATTTATTATCGAAGCAAATTTGAAGAGAAAACTTTTATCAAAACACGAATATAAACAAATATTTATTTATTTTACTTCATCGCATGAATACATTTCAATATCTATTCAATATGCTATAACTATGTACTTTATTGAGTGTTTGATTTGCTCAATGTTGCTGTGCATGTATTTATTTTATTACATAAATTCAATTTTTGTTAATGTAAGCACATTTTTATTTCAGGTCCTTCACACAGATTGCAATGCGTTATAAACCTCAGTATCGAGAAGACAGAGTGCGTGCTTTATCACGAGACGATTCAAAGTACGTCAAGTGGGCCAAGGAAGTTGAAAATATTGGAAAAGAAGTGAGCGCGGTACACCTAGTTAAAAAATCCTTCTTGTATGGTTTATTCCTAACGAGAAAAGCCGAGTATGACAGTAGAGAAATCGACTACACTATCAAAACATTGTACCACGACACGGCAGCGTCCAACGTAGCACCTATTTTGATGAAGAATTTAGACTGGCGGAAGGCTTGCAGACATAGATTTGGTCGAGGTGTTAATTTTGCGAGTACTACTCAATATGCAAACAGCTTTTCAAATTTCAATGGTGGAAGTAAAAGAGCGATGATTGTCGCTAAAGTATTAGTGGGGAAAGAGAGTCAGGGAAAATGGAATCAGACGTTACCAGAAGACGGATGTGATACTACTAGAGGAAAAGACGAGGTGTATGTCAAATATTATGATGATGAATTTTATCCTAAGTACATTATCTATTATGTTGATGAAAACAAAAAGAAATTAAAACAAACAGAATAGTACCAGCACGAGAAGTAGTAGAGTAGATAGTAGTAATACTTATAGTTGCTTGTTTGTAGTTGAAAATTTGTGCAATTTTAGGATAGAACAGCACCATCTGTTCCTTAAAAGTTTACGCAAAGCACAATATGATCCTTTAAAACCAAATTATATTGCGATAATTACTATAATTTCTGGTTCTGACAGCAATTTTGCTGTTAATATTGCTAGGTCACCCCTCATAGCGTTTAAAAATTTCTTAAAAACATTGTAAATGGATTTTTAATAAAACAATTTATAAAGTAAATCTGTGTTTTTATTTACATTTTTACACATACAATTTTACAAATTTGTGGATAAAAAGGAATAAAACATCAAGGTCCATAGAGTAAGGTTATCCAGTTTGTCATTTTTTCTATAGTCTGCTTTAGAGGCTTCTTCCTTTAGAGGCCCCTCTCAGATAACTTTATGGTCTATTATTGTGACGTCGCCAGTGTACACGCTGCTGTCAATTTGAATGCTCAATTCGTTGTATTTTTATATTATGCTAATCAACAGCATAAACAAATCAAAGTATTTGATACGAAGAGTCAAAATATTGTCTAATATTTTTGATGTGGAGTTTGAAAAAAAGATGTAGTTAACCGAGTTTGCCCATTCATGAACTTGTTCTTTCTTTTTAAGAGAATAAGCTTGTAGATCAATTGCTCTAAAATCGATTCAGTTCTCAATACTGATCAAAAATATATATACAGGTACACCTACCACGATTCCTTAAGTGTGTTACAAATGTTGTGACAAGCTCAATATACCCTACCACAGTAAATGTGGAATAAAGTTGAGGACTTAACCGTCCTAACCTAACCTATACAACAAAATGAGCATTCAAATGAGTGACAGTGCAGACTCCAGCGACGTTGCAATTTCCCTTTACAGTGTGAAATTCCATAATTGGATAACCTTACTAGTTTAATTTTTGATAAAACATGATCAGACCAGGTTAAAACAAAAAAAAAATCACAAAAAAATAAAATCAGTGAAGTTTTCCCAGTTCAATTTTTCGTTTTATCAATTTGACGGAATGGTATAAGAACGAGTCTATTAGGCCTGCCACGGTGTATACGCCCCCAATTATAGCGCACACGTTTGTTAGAAAGTGTCCGAATGATCGTTCTTTTTCGGTCATTTTTACCATCAGCGGCGACAGCTCGTACTGAAAAAACGCACCAGGCATTCCGGATTCCCCCGTCATGGCGGAAACTATCTTTTTGTGGGTCGTTACGGAAAATTGATTTGTATGGATTATTGAGCCGTCTTTTTTCACGTATGCTGTTGGAACGATTTTCAAGTGGTATTGGAACATCGTAGCACCTGGAAATAACATACTTATTTATATTATTTGAAGATTTTTTAATTGGGCATGATTTATTTGCTTGGCAAAAAGGCAATTTTAGTTGATTTCTTGTATGTATTATGTTTAATGTTTCACAAAACATAAAACATTAAGCACAAAAAGAGAAGGTATACACCTGGTAAAGTTGTACATTACAGAAATGAACTTAATTTATTTTAGCAGTTTCCACTCTTTCACCCCAAAAAACAATGGCGCAGACAGGATTTTTAAAATATACATATTTATCAATGTGCAGATTTACTGTATTTTATTCAGGGTTTTGGTAAAATTTGCGGACTAATATTACTGGGTGATGTTTTATAAACCAAACATTTCAGGTTTGCAACATATCTTAAATACCAGAATTACCAAATTTGACGCAAAGGAAAGTGCACAGATAAAGTAACAGAAAACTAGACAATGCTAGAGAATGGTTTAAGTTTTACCCCGAATCACTTGATTTTCTCAAATCAAGATGAAAAACCCAGGATATTTAAATTCAAATTTACCGCCATAATCAGTGACATTTCCACAAAGTGTAATGCATCTGTAATGGCGTTTTAGCCAAACAAAATCCCAAAGTCGGTACGTTAGAAGCAAAATCAGCACAAGGCAACCCCACAAATAAATTGTTGAGTGAGAAAAGCCGTACGTGACAAAAGGTAAGCAGAAAAAACCGGCCGAAATTGCGTCGCAAGGTCGCAAGTTGTCGCGTGACGGCTTGATAGTTGAGGTTATGTCATTCTAGAGTTTCTCATACGCAAACATGCCTGTACCCGGCGGAGTCTACCAACAACAAGGGCCCTCATGTCTGGATAAAATGAAGATGGGATTCTTCCTAGGCTTCTGCGTTGGCATGGCCAGCGGAGCACTCTTTGGAGGATTCTCAGCACTCAGGTTATAACCGTAGTTAACTAATTGTCCGTCTTCAATCAAATTAGGTCTAAAATTTGATCAACTGTTGTTCTAAACCAGTCGTACCACAATTTAGCTCGATTACTAATTGTTTTTAAAAGTTAATAATTTTACTGAATTTGGATTGACGTATCTAAAATCTTGCTAAAATAAGGTTATAACCGTACTTCTAATTGTCCGTCAGTCAAATTAAGTTAAAAATTTTATCATTTGTTCTTCTAAACCAGTTATACTACAATTTAATATTTTTATTAATTGTTTTAGAAGTTGACGTCGAATTATACTGTATTTGGCTTGAATTTTGCATATCTAAAATCTTGCGTGTTTTTTGTAGATCTGGCATGAGAGGGAAGGAATTGGTGAACACCGTTGGGAAGGTTATGTTACAAGGCGGTGGATCGTTCGGAACGTTTTTGGCAATTGGCTCGGGACTCCGATGCTGATTGCCGTTTGTTGTAAATCTAGTACTTGAAATAATAAAACACCAATAAGTTTTCTGTGAATGGTCGGTTTTTGAAATTGTGATTTCCTTCTATCTGATCTATATAGGTATAGTGTGTAATTTGTATTTATTCTGGATACACTGTATCGACGAAATATTGTTTTAATAAAAATTGTTTGTTATGATGTCCCGTATTGTTTGTTTTTTTTTTTTATGTTTAGGGTAGCATAACATTTTTAGTACTTAGTTCTTTATATTTGATTAACTAAAGACTCGAATCAAAACAGTACATAATAGCATGGGCATTTAAAAAATTTTCAAATAAAACAACATAGATAAAGATAAAACATAGATAAAACAACATAGAAACCAACAATTGCATTTAAGCGGAAAAATCTCTCAAAGCTTTAAAAAATACAGTTTTGTCACTGTGCTTTTGGATTTAAATATTCTCTCTCAATACTAAGTAAATTTTAACTAATTTTATTGTCTTTCTGACATTTATTAATGTGTTTTAATAATTATTAGTGATAATTATAATTTCTTTCATAATCATTGAACTCTTATCATTATGTCTATCACACGTATCTTTTAAATTGTTTTCAATGTTAAATATAATTTTTTTAATATATTTAATTACATATGATAATTATATATCGTGTAATAAAACACATGAAATATTTCAATATTCTCTTGTTTACTTGAAGAGTAAGTTTTTATACGTTGAAATTATAAAGATTTATGGTTGGATACTAATCTGAAATTGAGCAGGAACTGTTTCATAATCACAATATACAGGATCTCTATATTAATAGATTACATCTACAAAATAGTTTTTTATGGATTGTGTCATTTTTATTTCAATTTCTATCATTTTATAAAAAAGAAACATTTTCTGTTAAACAACCGGGATTGCCCATGACATATCGACCTATGCAATAGTAACTACATATAGATTTAACTTGAGTTACGATAGTCTTTGTTGCATGGGTCGATATGATATATTTCTACGTTTAATAATAACACCATAAATTTAGTAATTTATAATACATACCCTCTTCAGCAACGGCTATAGTATCTTTCAGTGGGTTGTGAGTTTCACTATCAATGCTTGTACCAAACGACAGATGTCGAATCTTGTGCGTAGTATTAAAAGCATTTGAAGAAAATGGCTGTACATCGTGCACGTGGACATGGTTTATCGTAAAACTTTTTCCTGGCGCTATATGAAAGCTCCCGCTCACTCTGTTCACCGTTAGCTGTCCGTATATTTGGCACCCCTGCTGAAAAGCCATTTTCAACTTCTCGCTAAAGTGCTCATCTTTACATTGGGAAATGTTTTCGGGGTTATCAGGAAAAGCCCAACGTTTTTCCCTGTAGGCTTCACGCACATCTTCACAAGTATTACAACAGCTAAAAAATTATTCATCTTAAGTACTTATTTGCGGTCAAGAACTTTATTAAATAACTTACCGCTCTGAGTCTGCAGCTCCATAACAACTACCACACGTTGTGTTCGTAGCTATAGCTTCCTCTTTATTTTTAATCGTAATGTCCTCTTTTTTGGGCTCATCGATGGGTTTCCCGTTTAAATCTAAAGTTCGCTTATAAATATTATGAGAAATTTGCAAATGCTGCTCTCCAGAAGAGTCCATAGCATCCAACGCTAGAACTATAAGGACCGTTAATAATTCCAAAATTATAAGAAGCAGTATTTCCAACTTACAATCACAGGAAACTTGAGGAACAACAATATCTAAATTAATTTGTATATTTGGACTTCTCGAAGTATCGACAAATAATTCTTCCACTATGTTCGGTGTTAAATAACTTACTAATTCGATATAAAATAATACTGTCATAATGATAACACTCAGAATAGAAACTAAAAGAAATAAAACGAATATGTATAGCAATGTATAGGAAAATAGCAATTGTTATTTTAGGTTATGCTTACTTGCAGCGCCTCCGTATGTTTTAATATGAAAATCTTCAGGCGTTTTCGGATAAGCATCGAAACGTCGTAATTTTTCAAATATTTCAGTCATGCTGCTTAAACTTGTTTAACAAAAAATGATTTATTTTACTATAATTTGGAGTTTACGTATGTAAATATTCCCCGAAACGTCAAAATACAGCTATTTGTGGCTTCATCTGTTGCCTGTTGGATTCAGTTCACATTCGGTGGTGAATCCATTGTCCAATAGGAAGAGAGTATTCCTTTGATGTGGAAGTTAAACTTGCTTTGTATTGGTTGGAAAGCCTAACCGGTTGTGAATCCAATCAATATGATCTGAATACGACGGGCAAAGATTTCTTTAGTTTAGTCACTAATCACTAATCACAAATCAGGTAATCACTACCGCTATATAAAAAAAATTAATTTGTCAACGTGGACATATTTTATGGTATCGATACATATCAGAGTAGCGAGTTGAAAGGTGGTTAATAGTCTTGCTGTATAAATATGTATAGAGTATAGGATTATTTATAAAAACTTCCAGATTTCGTAATTGAATTGTGGGGAATACCATGTGAACTACGTGGATGTAAATTTCAGCTTTTATCGATATTTGTCTGTGCTTTTATCCATTAGTTTTTATAATAACTAGCCGCATGTGTATATTTCAAGAATGTGTATCTTCGACAAGCCCGTGAACAGATAATTTGAATTAATTTAATTTCAACTGTGATAGTTACTTTTCAGTTTTTTAAAATGAATTTCTTAAAATTTTAATAATCTTGACTATAATTCATCATTACCAGAAAACCTTTTATATTTGTTTTGACTTTCTATCATCAAACAATGGTTTGGTATTGATTCAACAAAAAAAAAACTCAATAAATACTTAGATTATTTTGCATTTATTTATCATTTTGTCACAATTATCGATTGTTTCAATTATTAGCTTTCCTTAGGTTCGATAGCTTTCGGCGTTGTCGCGTTGTAATGTTCACCTAGTCTATATAAATGTCTATGATAAGTCAAGACAAGCGGGGGGCCTAGGAAGTTCTCGCCTTGCACGGTGGAGGGCCCCGAAGCTTGGACAACTTTGATCGGGCACTTGAGTATATTTGACAGAGCACGTAACTCCAATTGCCCGCCCCACAGTTTTGTCTTTTCGACATCCTTACAATAACTCTCAAATTGCTTGTCATCAACTGCTTGGTCACTATCATTGTACATAAACGGTAAAAAATCATCCTTATTCTGCCTTATAAATTCCGCAGTTAACTTACGTAGCTTCGGTACGGTGGATTGTTCTCTTCCCGTAGCTAATAACTGATGGTTTACTGCGCAATACAAGCAATTTCCATCGGCGGGAATGTTTACTATATCTAATTCGTTTGAAGATAAAATTTCTTTAATTGCCTGCATCTCAAGAACTCGGGGACCTTGTTTGTTAACTTCTTCCTGTTCGTGGATCCTCTTCTCGCGTTCCTTGTCTTCTTCTTGTTTTTTATTTCTTCGTCTCTGTGCTCGTGTCATTTTTGCTGGTTCTGCTTGCTCGGGAGATAATTCTTCCTCGTGAACGGGCTTATTTTCTTCTTCGTTTAGAATATCTGGTTCTGAGAGGACCTGCTTGACATTTTGGAGTTCTAGATTTTGTTTCTCATCTAATTCCTTTTCCATTTCCGCTATGGTGTCTTGCACTTCTTTTTTCTTCTTTTTGTCACCTCTTGGGATCGATTTTTTCAGCGATTGGGCCTTCGCCTGGAAATCCCTTCGCTCCTGTCGATGCCTCGCGAGCAGATCATCTTCCCCTAATTCAAAATCTGGCGAATTCATTGCAACTTTGACTAATTAATAATTTATTTTGAAATTATAGGTTAAAGACCATGAGACGCAGGTCTGCCATTCCACGAATGGCCGATAATTACATACTCCATTGAATTTTGTCCATTTCGATAAGAAAAGAATTCTTTGCGCAAAGAACACGGGTTTAGCTTATCTTGTAGCTTAAATAATTGTAATTAAATAAATCTTTGCAAAAGAAACATGGTTTTTATTCGGCGGTCCGTTTCAACCCGTTTTAGGACGTATCCACACGAGACGAGGTATCCATGGACACAAATGGCCCACAGGACAGGGCACAGGCGCACTTTCAAGATATTTAAAACTTCAAAAATTGACCATTTTATTATTTTATTTATTATTATGCATAGAGAAGTAGGATCCAATCTTAAATTAAATTTATTGGCAGTGATTTATTGTGTTGCGTTCAGTGTTCAAATTTCTACGTATTATCAACCCCTATGATGGACCCTATGCATGCCTATGCAAATGGTGTTTGATTTACCGCGTGACGTAGAAACATGGCGGCAATACGACCGCGTTCATAAATTGAAAGGATTTCTGAACGTTTTCGGCAACTGTCACGTATTTGTACGGACTTCAAATTATATTAGTTTTATAACTGGCCAAAGTACAATTTTGCTATTGGGTCTCATTTGTCAGTTGAGTGCGTTTTGTGTAAAGAATTCGTAGTGTCACTTCTCGTCGCATTTGTAACGTTAATTTATTAGGAAAAAATGGCTAGCCTACGGTGCTTCGGTGCGCTAACCAAAATAGCACAGAATAATATCAAATTTACCAGAGCAGGTTAGTCGATTCATGCTAAAATTAAAACTAAAACCGGCTATAGCGGCCGATTATAAACTACATTGCAAAGTGCACTTTGCACCTGTATTCTTAATTTGTGTAACATGCGGCATTTTTTCCAGTGCAAATACGAATGATGGCTAGCGCTGAAAGGAAACATACAACACTAAAAGTAGTCGATAATATTGGGGTTATCGTATTAGATTCGCCAGGTGCAAAGGTAACCTAACAAGTCGAAAAATTAAAAAGACGTTATCACGTTTATAAACATTCTAGGTAAACTCGTTAGGAAAAGAAGTAATGACCGAATTCGACTCGATCTTACACGAAATTGACGCAAACCCATCAATCCAAGCTGCTGTATTAATATCCGGAAAACCAGGATGTTTTATTGCAGGTGCCGATATTGGCATGCTTGAAAAATGCAGGTCCCAAGACGAAGTCACACAAATTTCAAAATCCGGACAACAAATCTTAGGCGCCATCGAAAATAGCAAAAAACCAATCGTCGCTGCTATTCAAGGCTCTTGCTTAGGTGGCGGGTTAGAAGTAGCGCTTTCCTGCCATTACAGAATCGCTGTTAAAGACAAAAAGACTGGATTAGGACTTCCCGAAGTTATGTTAGGTTTGCTACCAGGCGCTGGGGGCACTCAACGTCTACAACAGATTACGACAGTACCAAATACGTTGGACTTGGCGTTAACGGGTAAAACCATCAAAGCTGATAAGGCGAAAAAGATGGGGATTGTCGATATGTTGGTGGATCCCCTGGGGCCTGGTTTGGCGTCACCAGAAGTTGCTACGCACAAGTATTTGGAGGACGTTGCTGTGCAAATCGCAAAGCAAATCGCCAGTGGGAAATTGAAGGTTGACAGAACGAAGAAGAGCCTAACGGATAAGGTTCTAGGTTATGCGTTGCAATATAATTGGGTGAAGGATCAGATATTTGGAAAGGCGAGGAAGCAAGTCATGAAGATGTCGGGTGGATTATATCCAGCACCGTTAAAGGTAATTTATATGTAATAGTATGATATAATAATAGGTTTGTTTGGGAGTCAATTTTGCAGTTTATCAATGTTGATTTTGCAGTAATTTCAGATATTTACAAATACCCTTTGATAGATCAAAGTGCACGGATTGGTTTTATTATTATCTATGCTTATCAGCAAGTGTTGTTATGTAACTCATTAAAATACCGTACGACAGACTTATGTAGATCTTTTGGTGAATCATTCTAGGCCATTGTCTGATAATCGTGTGCCTTCCACTTATTACTTCTTTTTTTATATAGATACTAGAAAAAAAATGTTAATTGTAGTTAATAAATTATTTAGTCAATTTTAACTTTTAAGAGTCATAATTGTGTTTAAAATGCTCTGTTAACAATAGTTACAATTTTAAGAAGAACAGTAAGGAATGAACAAGTGATTTACAAATAATAAATTCAAATTTAGTACATCAATATTGATTAAACTGAACAATCTACACTACAGACTTTAAGACTGTAAAGCCTTAAACTTACATAAAATAAATTAGTTATCGATACTACGCGTTGGTGCGTACTCTTAACCAAAAAAATTTCGCAAGAATTTAGTATTTCAATCTTTTTAGCTTTTCTGTGATTGCTTAGGCGAGAGTTGCCGTATTGACCAAAATCTGACGAGAAGTTTCATGACGCGTAATTAAAAAAAAATGTGTCGTTAGACTCCGCATAGCCCGCATATGGAGCCTAACGATACTTTTGCCAAACTCTGCTAAACCACAGCTGAATAACCCAACCTAAGAATGTATATTTTGTTAAAATAATTCATATTTAATAACCATAATATCATTATGGTCCATCCTAAAAAATAAATCACTATCGCTATCATATTGATATTGATTAATGTATTAACACATTTGCAAAATAAATATTTATTAAATTATATTATTATTATTTAATAAATATTATACATTTAAATGCTCCTTGTGTCTACTGACATAATTCGCTTCAAATTTTGTTTTATTTGGAGGAACGCCAATTAAGTTTTTCAATTCATAAAAATAGTCCAAGATTACTAAAATAGACAGGAGAACCGTCTACTAATCTGTTGACAAGGCATTAAAATCGATTGATCAGTATCATCGAATGCATTTGATCTTAAAATTCACTGAAAATCAAATATCTAGATTGACTTTACTAATTAAGCATTAAACATTTTTTTAAATGCAAGAATTCGAGAGTATTAAAGATTGATTTGGTTTTCTCATTTTGTTATTTTTTAACTAAGTAATCTTCCGTCCAACGGTAAAATGCCGTATGTCCATACAAAAAATCGCTTCAATTTTTCTGTTTTAATGCAAAAGCCACGCACATTTTTACATTTTAAGGAATTTACCTTAGCCTAGCATGTTAGCTAACAATTTGTACGTGAAATAGGCTAATTTGTTCTAACTATTAACGTCATACTTAAGTGAAAACGGAAAATATTTCAATCATTGTCAGATTTGTACATACGGCACTATACCATTGGAGGGCAGTAATGTAATCTAGATTTCTTTAACTATGCTAAAATTAAAGTAATTTTGAACGTCAAAACCTATGAAAAAATCAGTGACAAGTCTGAACTGGTAAATACTAGTTGACAGCCTTTCAAAATTGTCACAAAGCAGGCTAAAGATCTTCTTCTACATTGCGTCACAGATTGTCAAATTTAAGAACTTTGGACAAGTTTATTATTACGTTATTAATATACTGGTGAAAATTTGAATGTCATTGTTTTTGAAACAATCCTTTAAATGTTCAATTAACTTGATGCAGTACCAACTAATTAACTCCGATAATTCCACAATTGGATATTTATTATTATTATTTTATTATATTTATCGTGAAATTGCAGATCTTGGACGTAGTTCGCGCAGGACTGGATAAGGGACCTCGTGCCGGTTACGAGGCGGAAGCCTTGGCGTTCGGCGAATTAGCGATGACGAATCAATCTAAGGGCCTCATCGGCCTGTTCCGCGGCCAGACCGAATGCAAGAAGAACAGGTTCGGCAAGCCAGAACACCCAATCAACACCGTTGCAGTCCTGGGCGCTGGCCTTATGGGTGCCGGTATCGCTCATGTCTCCATCGACAAGGGTTACCGCGTCGTCCTGAAGGACACCAATCAGCCGGGCCTAAACAGGGGCATCGGTCAGATTCAGACCGGTCTTCAGAACGCCGTGAAGAGGAAAAGGATCAGCAGGTATGTGGAATTTTAACACTTTGTTAGGCTCTACAAGGATGGATATATCATTGCAATGATATATCCTAGTTACGAAAATGTCGGGTCGTTCAATGAAGTCTGAACATCTTAAAAATCAAATTGGCACTAATCAATATCAAAATGACAATTAACAAAATCAAAATGACAAATAACAAATTCAAGTTGAATTATAAACAGTGCAAATTTGTATTTTTGAATTTGCGGCGTCAACTTTTTTTTTATACGGAATTTGATAATGTGGAAGGGTTCTTCTACCATGTTAATTTGAATTGACAATTAAATTATTTAATGTCAACTTGAATTTGTTATTGTCAACTTGATTTTGATTAGTGCCATTTTAATTTTGTTTAGATTAAACCGGTAGTTACTGTTTTAACCTTGCACTTATAATAGGTCCACCCTAAGTCAATAAAAATAATAAAAAAATTGCTGTTTATAACGTTTTTTGTGTTTAATTTTGTGATAACTTTTTTTTAGTTTGGAGCGGGACAAGTATTTAGCTGGCCTGGTACCGACTTTAAACTACAACGATTTTAAGAATGCCGATGTTATCATTGAAGCTGTGTTTGAAGATATCAACGTCAAGCATAAAGTTATCAAGGAAATTGAGGCTGTAGCACCAAAGCATTGCGTCATCGCTACCAACACCAGCGCTATTCCTATTACAAAAATCGCTGCTGGTTCCGCACGCCCAGAGAAAGTTATCGGTAAGAATATTATTATAAAAATTGTAAAAATCATCAATTTAAAAAATAAACGCTTAATTTTTCATTAAATTTTATAAATTAATATTGTTGATAATGACAAAACAATCTAACGCACTTTTCTGAAATGTTTCAGACATCAGATTTTTTGTTTCAAAATAACCTAGCTCATTAGAAAGAAAACTTATCTTTTTTTTTGCAATCTATATATCAAAAAAATCTTCATACATTTCCCTTTTTTGTCGCGTCAGGTATGCACTATTTCTCACCTGTCGACAAGATGCAACTTTTGGAGGTTATCACGCACCCAAAGACCAGCAAGGATACGTGCGCGGCTGCCGTCGAAGTAGGCCTGAAACAAGGCAAAGTTGTTATCACGGTTGGCGACGGACCGGGCTTTTACACGACCAGAATTTTGTCGACTATGTTGTCCGAAGCTATCCGATTGCTGCAAGAAGGAGTCGATCCTAAAGAACTGGACGCCCTGACCAAGAAGTTCGGTTTCCCAGTCGGCGCTGCCACCTTAGCGGATGAAGTTGGTTTAGACGTCGGGTCGCATATTGCTGCCGATTTATACAAGGTACGAACGTTTACGTTTTGTTTTAAGAATTGGTTATTATTTATTTTTGTTTACTTATTTACACTTTTTGAATATGATGATGATAAACTGCCTCTTTCATATAATGTATTTGACAGTTTTGATATCAGAATTAGTAATATAGAGGCCTTGTAGAAACGGTATTCTTAAAAACAAAAACAAAGATTGAGGAATCTAAATTACCCTAGAGGGCGCCAGCGATAGAATGTCGGCCAAAATCATATTCTTTATGACAGGTTCCATAACTTTAACATATCATTTCCACCATTTTCTTGTGAATTTTCACTTGCCAACTATGACTTAATCGAGGCGACTAAAGATATGTCATTTTTTCTGATCGGAACCCTTAAGTTAGTGTTGGTTAGCGCCCATAGACAAAGTGACACTTGTTCTCTTTATGAACTACCTGTATGTCATTTTTTTTCTTATAACAATAGAGGCTTTTGCAAACATATTTTATTTATCTCAAAAATGGCCAAATGAAAATCAAAGCTTAAATCTTTAACGTCAAAGCTATGAAGAAAAAGACATTCATTCATTTCCAATTCTTTAAATTTATTTACACATTATATACTTGTTCTAGGCATTTGGAGACAGAATTGGCGGAGGAGACTTAAACATAATGAAGGAAATCGTACAGGCGGGTTGCTTGGGCAGAAAATCCGGCAAGGGAATCTTCATTTACGAGAAGGGCTCCAAGAGCCGTGAGGTCAACCCAGAAGCAATCGACATCCTCAAGAAGTACTCTCTCGAACCGAAAGGCTCCTTCGACGATCTAGACAAACAATTGCGGATGGTGTCACGTTTCGCCAACGATGCCGTACTCTGCCTTGAAGAGAAGATCCTCGCCAGCCCGTTGGAAGGCGACGTTGGCGCCGTGTTCGGTCTAGGTTTCCCGCCATTCACCGGAGGACCTTTCCGTTGGATCGACCAATTCGGCGCTGGAAGGCTGGTATCGAAAATGGAAGGCTATTATGCGCTATATGGAGCCCCGTTCAAGCCCGCTCAGACCTTAGTGGACATGGCTAAGGACCCGTCAAAGAAGTTCTATAATAATTGAGTGTCGAGTGTGAGAAATTCTGTCTTCTTGTTCACTGGTGGCCTTTATTATATATTTTTTCATATCCCTCTTTTATACACGACTATAGTTTATAAGGATATATTTTATTGTAAATATAAATTACATTTGTATTTGATGATTTATTGAATTACCTTTTCTTTTAGTAAGCCAAGTTAATCAAAAATGCTAAAAATGGAGCTTTGCATGGAGCAGTTTATAAGCATGTTATTGGTGAATATGTAAGTATAGAAATGAGCAGTGCAATAATTTTTAAAGGAAATAAATCTGGATAAATGGAATAAAAAATTCAATTAAAAAACATACTCATTCTGTAAATTGAAAGAAAAACAAAAATACATTCTTGCATACAATTTTAATAAAACATTACATAATTATGTCGAACGGTTCTTCGTCGGTAAAAGTTTTATAGGACTCATAATTTGTCTTAATTTTCATTAAAACATGCTTAGGCACATAATACTTATAGCAGCACGTCTCCAAAGAGACGTTCCTTATCGGCATTTGAAAAGGAAAACACCCAATGTGCGTACTGTATATAAAAGTATGCGTTTCTAATTCGAATCATGGGACAAATAAGAACAATTATCTATTTTTGACTGATTTGTTTGTAGAAAAGGTATAAAACCGCTAGAAAATGTTATTACATGTAGAGCAGACCGCCAAAAAACCCGCTAACCGCTAGATAACAATTTTTCCAATTTCAAACCGCCAGTTTTAGCGGCAAAACCGCTAAGTTGGTAGTTGGTACCACTGGCCCCGAATATAGTTTAATTTGCGCTCGGAACTTTTGTTTGCGCCCGTGTTCATTTTTTAGTTTGTTTGTGCTACAAAATGAATAGTTTTACAAGTGAGTATGTACGTTGTTTATTTACGGTGAATGTGTGCAAAATAAACAGTCAGTATTGCTCCTAAAGGATTATTTACACAGCGTCAACGTTTGTGAGTGGTTTTGTGGTCTGTGTCAAAGGAATAAAACTTTTCCGTAACTGGACTCTTTGTTTTGGCCCCACGTTGAGCAATGTCTTTGGAATTTTTGGTAAGTTGGCTGTTAAATCATTGAAATGGCGTTATTTATAGAATATAGAGGTTTAGCAAACTCGCATACAACAGATATAAATTGCACGCATGTTTACACGCTCGCCTACGGCTCGCGATTTATATCCTAACCTGACGCCCCCTGAAGCCCCCGTAAAACTTCTTTGGCCCGACAAATTAGGGGTTCGGACGACAAATTTCGGTACGTACCTTAACGAGAAAATATGAATTTGAACGACAAAATATGTGTTTTAACGACAAAACATGTTAATGGTCGACAATAATTGTATTTAAACGATAAAATCAGCAAACTGTGGTTTAACCTCAAAGACCATAATGAAAATTATTCTGTGTATAATTGTTGTTCAGTGTTTAGGTAAGTTATAATTATAAATTATAGATGATTTGATGTAGAGATAATATGGACAACATAATACCTACAACTAGAAATCGAACAGTTGTAGGCAATTGCTTGTTTGATTGATATGATCTTTTTAACAAAAATATTTATCGGTTGCAAAAGTTCAACTTTTAGTACGTTTTTACAGTTCAAGTTCGACAGTCTTTACCCTGTAACATTTCTTATTATGTCAATTAGGGTGGTGCTTATTTTTTGTACTGTTATTTTTTTCTGCAGGGCTCCCTCAATTTGATCATTTATATCAATACTTAAATGCTGTGAAATTTGAGAATGATCCATACAGTACATTAACCAATACCCCAAGGAGCACAAAATCGAGTATACATACGTTTAATTTAATAATAAATAATTAAAAAGGAAATATTTTTGGTTGGTTTACTACAATAATGTTACATACCACTGTTATTAACTTACATACGAAAAATAATCAATGAAATACCTATTGAGTCAGAGCACTTCACATATTTCCAAGTAGATGCTTACTTTGTCAAAAACACAATAATCTAAGCTAAGTGCCATCAATAAACACAATCGAACAGTCTATGGAGAAACCCCTACCAAAAATAGTCGTCACTTATTCGATTTTGTTTATTGTTGACCAGGATAGTCACTTAGCTTCGACAATTGTATTTTTGACAAATTAAATACTTGTAAATATGTGAAATGCTTTGATATCGAGATGCATTGTCACCTAACTATGAAAAGTTTTACTTACAACAAACAACTTCATTATAGGACTGGACCAAAGCATATCAATGGCTGCAATATTAAACAAACAAGTTCTTGAAGTGGGTACAAATGGGTACTAAATATTACACAAGTTCTACTAATTCAAAAGATAAAAATATTCAAATACACAATAATTCAAATATTTGTGTATTTTTGTATAGAATGTACGGATAGATATTTATTGTATTTGAATTGTTGTTTATTTGTTTTATAGTTTTAGTTTTATAAAACCAAAATTAAATCATTAAAACTCAAAAATCAAATCAATATAAGCAAAACTTTTCGCAAACGACATAAAAAATAAAATTATATAATCTGTCGTGCTAGTCAATTAAACTGTCGTTAAGAATCCCCAATTTGTCGCGCTGAATACATATTCGGTCGTGTTAACAATTGTCGTGGGGAATACCAAAATTGTCGTGCTGAGTACATATTTTGTCGTGCACAATTTGTCGTTGAGAATAACATAATTTGTCGGCCCGATTTATATTATTTATATTATATTATTATTTATTTTATGCCCATTAGGCATAAAACATATTTACCAATTTTATTAACTTGTTTAGCATTTCCGTTACCAAATATGTATGCTTTGGTATCAAAGCGCCCGACGTCTTCTATCGTCATTTGTTTAAATGACGGAGGTGGTCGCTTATACGAATTACTACGTTGCTAATTATAACCCGTCCAGATAGTCCGCTGTGTCGGTTGAATCACTATTGTTGTTCTGTCCGCGATTGCTGAGCGTTCCGGGCAATATTAGCTCGACCAGAAAGTTGACTGACAAACAAAAAAGTTCTCTTTGCGATTCAACGTTGCTGGAATGAATCAATTTCTTAGGAATTTACGTCTCACGTATACCTACTTTTGGTATTTTTGGTCAAAACATCTCACGAACTACCCACAACTACATGCTTAGTAATATCAAATGCATGACACAATGTTTTAAACCAAGGTTTAGATTAATTTCGTGTTTCTCGATATTCGCTTAGTAGGTAAATTTTAGTTTAAGTTGAACGGTCTACATCCACGTTTTAAACTGTAAATTAAACATATCCTAAAATAGTGAGACAACTACTGACAATTGAAGAAACGTAAAGTAAAATTGAATTTTTTTTACCAGAGAAATCTGGTTCATCATAAAAGGATATATTTAGGCAAAAGATTCGTTTAAAATTGAAACGTATTTAACTACAAAAACTTACAGATCTAATCGCAAACATGATAAAGCGGTTGCCTTCAAGCAAGCTTTTCTTTTTTGTTTTAAAACATATTATGATTTGAATTCACAACTAGATCATTTGGAAAATTAAATAACTCAATTGAGAGTATTTCACATTGAGGAAAATGGAAAAGAAAAAGAGAAGGAAATATCGTCAACATGTTTAAACAAATTTTGGTCATGAAATATGTCCAGATGTTAGTATCGCATTTCGACTAAATATGACGTTGGCGTGTGTGTATAAGTGAAGATGAACGATCTTCTTCTATTCAAAGGCATTAAGGTGATATTTTTTATTATTTTATTTTACTTTGTGGGTGAGGTGGTGTTCCCAAAGACTATCCTTAATCCGGCACTGCCACTGCTAGTTCTTATGGTGATAAGGATGAAACGCGAACTTTGGTCATCATTCTACAACGTATCTCAGATTAATGTATGTGTTTTCTGTTTCTTTCTTGTTAAGCACGTTAAACAAGGCTAAAGTAACAACGTATGTCTAAAACTCGAAAATCGGGTTAGACGCATATCTAAAGATTCAATATATGATATGCATAAGACTCCCTTAACATGTACCAAAATTAATAAATATAACTGACCAGTAAAACCACTAAAACCAACCCAAGAATTAGTATTTAAATAAATTAGAACATTACGTTGAAATAATAAAAATGTAGTTTTTTTTTTAATTTGGAAAATTTGTCCAAACGAGTTGAAATTTTGCATGTGGACGGGTTTTTGGCAAAATTTTTGGGATTTTTGTTTATAACGCGTAGTATTTTAAACACATGTATTTTTTACATAAATTCATTACTATCCAATGCTCGTTTTTGGCATTATTTCACAGTATTTTAGAAACATTTGATTATAGCCTAATACGAGTTGATGTCATAAGACTAAGGAAAAAATCCTAATCAAAAACCTGTCGTGGGACACCTCTAAGCATGAAAATATTTTGTGGCTGTAGAGCATTTTTTTTTTAAATATATGTGATGTTTAACATATTGAAACTAATCTAAAAGATTAACAATCATATTTAAATCTGAATTCTTCAAACTAGGTGCTTGTCTCGAATATGCTATCTTGTATTTTTTCGAGTAACCCCTAAGCTGGATGCCGTACAACCATATCGTTCTTGGTACTTGGATGTAAACTTGTAGTTTGTTCTGTACTGACAACTTAGAGTTTCTTCCCAGAAGCCAGCACAGTTCTCTGTATTTGATATCTACTCGTTTCTTCTTAACATGTACTTTCCACCTTAGCTTTGTATCTAGATTCCATTTTTTGTTCATTTATATATTTTATTACTAGCTTGTCGAAGATGCCTAGTAGTTTCTCCAATAGTCGATCCCACTGCCATTAGAACCGTGTCATTTTCGAATGTGGCGACTGTTACATTTTCCAGCTGTGGTAGGTCACTTGTATATAGCAGATAGAGAATTGGCCCCAAGACACTGCCCTGGGGTACAAATGATTATAATAATAATAATAATAATAATAATAATAATAATAATGTATTTGCCCAACAGGTACCCCCAGTTACAGGACAATAGTGTACAATAATTAATAATAATAATAGTATAGAATGACAAGTAGTTAAGAAAAAATATGCATAATAGCAATAACATAACAATATACAAAAATGGTGATGTTGTGATCATTGGAAGACATCTATAACTTTTATATATGGAAGAAACGTGTATTTCGATTTCCGGACATACGCTGGGAGCTAAAAATAATCCCCGATTTCAAATTCAAAACCACAGGTTAGAATTCAAAACGGGCAAAATTCATAACAATCCAAATCAGACAGACATTCAAATCTCGACAGCAGAGTAGCCATGGACGGGGAGAGACTATCATCAGCCACCAGAGATCGCCTCACCAGGCTCTTCACATTCGGCGCTTCGTGTCGTCGCACGAAGCAATCGTCGACGCTCCGGCGACGTCAGGCGCGCGCGTGCGCCAACATCCTGGCGTCGCGACGGAGAGCCCGGGGACCTGCCAGTGCCGCGTCTACCGCACGACCGATCGAAATGCCGAGCTGATAGTTATTTATATAAGTATATATACCTATATACACACACACGCACGCATCCATACGAATACCCGCAGGTGTATTGCTTCTCGCTTCGTATAGTGTGCAGTGAAACCAGTGCGTCATGGCGGCCGTCCGTACGGCCGCTGGACACCCAGTCCTGCGCTGAAGACAACACAACACAACCTTAGAAACGAAGTAAACCCACGAGAAACAGCTGACGACGAACGCAAAACGAAATGCAACAGAACCAAGAGAACGGCATAGCAAGTTCCCCTGCTTCCACTGGCGCGACCGGCACAGCCACAACCAAAAGCCACGTGAACGGCGGAAGGTTCGACTTCGACGACGGCGGGACCTTCTGCGGCGGCTGGGAGGAGGGAAAAGCCCATGGTCATGGAGTTTGCACCGGGCCCAAAGGCCAAGGAGCCTATTCTGGTTCCTGGCATTACGGGTTCGAAGTATCCGGAGTCTACACGTGGCCAAGGTATGGCTTCATCGTCACATCACCCATCGGTTTTTATTAGGTTTTAATTGACGAGTCTATCCGTACCATCGGAGATCGGAGACCGTCGTTACGATCGGTTGTGAGCGGTCGCCAGTACAGAGGACGACTCGAGTCTCTGATGAATTTAGCTACGAACAAAAATAATCTTCTCCACAAAGTCTATTATTAAAGTTAATCTTGAAATATGTACAGCACGCACACGTATCGGCCGGCGGGAACCTCAAACTTTTAGGCTAGAACACTTTTTCGTGCTATCTCGCCGTGCGGAGAAGTTGATAATGGAACGGTGCTGCATAAAACTCGAACCGGTGCGGTGGGTGGTTAGAATTTTAATTCGTCCGTCTTCGAGCGATGCGTCCGCGTTGAGTAACTGAAGATTGTTCTAAAAATATTTTGACACTACTCGTTAGATGGGGGGGTTTGCATTTGCAAGCTTTAGAATGTGAAACACCACAAATTGTTGGTCATAGAAAACTAAATTATAAAAACACTAGAATATCTACCTATATGTGATGCAGAAATAATCTTAAACTACTTAAATGGATAATTTACAATAAAAACATCGATTGCATCGGGACGAAACTTATTTAGAAGTTTTATGACCAACCTTAGAGCTGAAAAGCTTTTGGTGAAAAGGAACTGGATGTTTCCTCAAAGCCTTTTTCAAGGATTTTGCAAATGAGCCGCCATTTCTGTAATTTTGTCAAAATAGTTAAATAATAAATTAAACTAGACGAAATTCTAAATAATTTATGCCTATGAAATTTGTTGGTAAAATTTTTAGTTTAGCTGCATGAGCAACTTCTATTTAATCGAGGTCGATCGTGTCTGCATTAATATAAAGCAAGTTGGCCAGGATTTGACAGATATTTTTATTCTAATTACAGTAGGTAGTGTCAAGCTCGATCAAATTTCATGCAGCTAAACTATTATTTTTATATATAGTATGATAAAGTCACGGGCCTGGCCTCATCAGATTTTGTTTATTAATCCCAATATCTGAATGTTCGTAAAAGATACACAGTTACATACAAAACAGTAATGATTTTATCATCATTATGAATGAAAATTCATTAAGGGGAATCCGTAACCCCTAAGCTATACGCCAAATTAAAGATGAAAGGTATGTAATACTTTGTATGGTGATAGATTTTTGAAATTTTTGTTCATTTTGGACAAATCTATTAGTGAATCGGGCATATAATTGATGGAGTATTTTGCGAGTTTTTTACGGAGAACTCAGGTTAAAATTGAAAAATTTACCACATAATATATCTAAGTTACACCTTCCTCTACAAGTGTACAAAATTTCAAGCCTCAATATCAATATTTATATGCTTTTCTCATTCAAAACTTTACTTCTTTATGCACATGACTCTGTTTTATACCGTGTCCGGCAGAAAGTTGACACCAACGGGTAAATTTTTTGTTATTTACTTTTCAGAAAATTTTATTTATGCTTTGAAATATTAGAGGTAATCAAATATGAAATTATAATCTCCTTCGTCGTTGGAACGTTAAAGGTGACTATAATTTCATATTTAATGGCTTCTAATATTTTTAAATACTTTTTGAAATAATATGTTTGCATAGCTTTGAAGAAGAAGGTACTTTACTATATATGTCATATTATTCTTTTTGCAACTCTCAATAAATATTATGATGTAAGTAGGCTTGCACGTACCGGGTGTTATCAAAATTAATAATATTAAAGAATAATATTAATATTAATAAATTAAATAATAATAATATTTTTAGATAGCTTTGAACATAAAGGTACTTTACTCTTAATAAGTTTTCATAGTTTTGGTCACACAAGCAAATACTTACATTGTAATATTTTCATTTTAGGTTTCGTAGATATTTCATGCTTTTATAAAGAATAAAATTTTCTGAAATATAATTTTTTTCCATTAGTGTCCAGATTTTTGCAGGACACGGTAAAAATGCAATTTTAGATTTAATGTTCAATAACTGTTGTAACCTTTTACCAACCCTTTTGTTTGGACGGAATTTATGAATTAAGTTAAGATAACAAACAGAATGGAATAAATAAAACGATGCACATAAACTTAATTAAATATTTTAACTGATAACGTTGGTATTAACGGTAGTCCCATTATTCTACATTCGCGGTAGAGCAATACTCCGGCAAGGCAGACTCCGAACTGTGTGCGTTCTTTTTAATTAATTTTTTAATTTACTTTTCGCCAGGTTTTTCGTTTGTCATAAATTCTATATACTTACATGTTTTTAAAGCTGACCAATTATTCGAAAAGCAAAAATATTCGAAAAACCTGTCGTTTTGTTGATATTGATTGCAATAAAACATCCAGTGGAAATTGCATTGTTCGATATGTGAGACATCACAAGGAAACTGATGGTTTATGTTAAAAAATTTTGATTTGAAACTGTGTAATTTATTATTTAACAATTTTGACGAAAGTACAGATATGGCGGCTCATTTGCAAAATCGTTGAAAAATACTAAGAGTAACAAAAACTTTTCAGCTCTAAGTTTGGTCATGAAACTTCTAAATATAAAATTTCGTCCCGATATCTTTAGTAGTTGCTCCGGAATCGTCACCACAAAAAGCGGGTACTCACACATACACACATACACAGACACATACACACACATACTCAGACCCACGGACATTTTTTATATCTTGGTCAAAAATGTTCAGGGGACCCAAAAGGACATATTTCCGCTAAAATCATTTTTTTTTTTGGCACGATTACAATACTTTGCCATACTACGTATGATAAAGTAAAAATTGTTGCATACATTTCTGTCATACCTCTAATTATTGGCAATTAAAGCATCTAGTAGCCTCTAGACGCTCGGGGTTTTGCCCCATGGAAAACAACCCCTAAGTTGCGATAATGTTCATTCGAATAGCAAACGAATTTAATTCAGTTGCTACAGAAAAAAGTTTATAACTTTTTCAAAAATTGGTACATACATTTCTGTCATACCTCTAATTATTGGCAATTAAAGCATCTAGTAGCCGTTTGACGCTCCAAGTTTTGCCCTATGGACAACAACCCCTAAATCGAGATAATCTCTGCTCGAACAGCAAACGTATTTCAGTTGCTACAGAAAAATGTTTATAACTTTTGAAAAAATTGTTAGTATAAAGCCTATTTGCGTTTACCGGTCTGCGGTCAAATTTCTCGTCCGTTTTTGCGCGAATTGCGGTTTTATCTGTCCAGTGGGCTAAATTTAAAACACTGAAAAGCACTTGACCTTACACACTTTCCCTAATTGAAAATCGATGATATTCTGCTCCGCTGTTGTCAGTCGTACTGTTACCGAAGTTGGTCGTCAAGGGATTACGAATTTCACCATTTCTACATTGTATTAAATTTATTTTGGCGAAAACTCATGAATATTTCTGGACTTCAACAGCAATTTCTGTTGTATAAACAGGATAGTTATGAGTAAACAGTGCTACTTTGTAATGTAAATTGTACTGATTTTAAAATACTTTATACACTGTCGGTTAAAGTAAATTGCTTTTATAGAGGTTATGTGTCGACATTTTAGAATATCTGTAGATATAAAAAAGAGGCTTGCTGCATCTGCTGACGTGGCATCGACTGACGCATTATTTGTTTTGTGTTTGCGTACTTTTATTTACATTCGCGCACCTGAGGTCTAAACAACGAAGTATCATGTAAAGATTGTCGTTCTTTGACTTGCCAAACCTGCCATCCAATCTGACATTACTTTCCTAAATGTAACTTACTTTAGAGACAAGAGTACCACTAAAACATCATTTGGTTTTGTCGTTTTTATAAACTATAAGATTGTTTCCTTCTGTTTAAATTACAAGGACGTGTGTTGAACTGAATGCATTATTTATTCACAAAAGCTATTGAACATCAAAGTTTAGCTAAATATTACTTCAATACATATTCTTCTAGGGTATATATATATATATATATAACAAAATTATCAGACAATGCTCAACTGTTTTCTTTTACAAAATGAAATATACAAGTGCTAAGTTTACCCATGGTACTTAACAAGTATCTCCTATTAATAAGTAATTTTAATGTTGTCTCGATAGCACTCCTATCTTGCTTCTGTAAGAAAATGTTATGAGGACTGTTGATGAAGGGCTGTGAAAATTCGACAAAATAGTTAAGTAATAAATTAAAGTAGAGAACATTTTGTATAATTTATGTCTATGACATTTTTTGGTAAAATTATTAGCTTAGCTGTATGAGCAAATTGTAATTGATTGAGGTCGGTTGTGTCTGCATTAATATAAAACTCGTTAACCATAATTTGACAGATATTTTCATTCTAATGACAGTAGATAGTGTCAAACACTGTTGTTTTGACAATACCGACTGTCAATAGGATCGGTTTATCTGTAAAATCCTGGCTAACTAGTTTTATTTTACTGCAGTCACGATCGATATCGATCAAATAGAATAGGTCTCCTACGACGAGCTGCCATTTAAAGTATATGGAAAACAACCTGAAATGAGAGATTGATAATGTGAGGACTTATGTTGTTGGCCAGGAACGTCTCAACTAAAATATTTTCAGTTTTCGGTTACTTCCGGTTACACCGGAAATGATGTCAACTTTTATATTTCAAATAGAACACCCTGTATTTTATCGCATTTTTGAAATCTTCATTTGAATTACGATGACTTGTGCCAATTTGCGTGCGTACTGCATTAATAAAACGACGAACCAATAAACTTTGGTCGTAAACAATTCTATGCGTAACAAAATCCTGCACATATTTTACATTTCTGCGAAACGGCGTCCGTAAATTTGGACGAACTCAACAGATTAACTGGATTATTACAAAGTCTGCTTGTTTACCGACCGGATGGAATATAAAATGTCCTGATTTCATATTTAAGTATCAGTTTTGAAGTTGTCGTAAACGTACTATGTTTATCGTTTTTCTTTGAATCGCAGGCGAAAATTAGGCGTTGTGATTTGTGACTGAATTGGGGCCTTCGTAATGTAATTTCACGCGTTGCATATTATTCACCTTTAGATAATATAATAATCTATGATTAGTAATTTGTGAATCGAATTATTTATGGTATGTACTTCTTTTCCCGAAGTACAGGAAGAATTTGTGAATATTTTAGTACCAACTATAATGAGTTAGTGTTTATTAGTTAAAAAACAGAACGAAGGGAACAGCATAAAAATAATGAATAGTGTAATTTTTATGGAAAATGACATTTGGTGACATTTGTTCTTTGCTATTGGCAAGCTTCATACATGTAATTATTAATGTCGATAAGTCATTTCTACTCTTAAATATTGATTTAAACTTTCCATCAAACATTTGACAAGAACTTGTGACAATTTTGATGATGTAATACAGACATTATATTTATAGATTGCCTTTATTTCAATAAATGTTATTAAATATTTATGTTAGATTTCATGATATAAATAAAAGAAGTAGGAACAGTTGTTTTGATTTAAATTTATGTTCTCATCATTGCTAAATTCGGACATTGACGTGAAAAGTCTTGGTTAGGGTCCAATTTATTACTTTACATAATTTTTCGACCTGCTTTTTTACACTATATGGTAAGAGTCTGCTGAACAATATTATATAAATGACCTTCTCAAATTATGGACTATTGAATTGCAAAATGGGTAATAATTATGTCCGTTTATGAATTCACAAGCTGATTACTTAACAAATTTTAGAGTTTTATCAAAAACATGGAATTCTCACGTTTACTGCAATTTGCAGTTTTAACCAGATAGAAAAGATTTCTTGTTTTCAAGAATATATTCTTTTGGATCAAATCAAGTTTCTTTCACACAATATTTACTTCATTGAATTCTCTAGTTTATTTGCTTGTAGAGATTAATTTATTAAGAATATTAAGTCAAATAAATATTTTGGATACAAACAAAAATTACTTCCTTTAAAGTAATATTCTTGTTTTGATTTAAAAAGACGTTTCTTTGCACCAAGTCTAAGTTATCTAAGTTTGATTTAAACAAATATTTTTGTATTCAAAAAGTTGTTTATTTCCTTCAAATAAATATTTTTGCTTTGTCACAAATAAACGTTTTTTCTACCAAACAAATATTTCAAAAACTGCAGTTTTATCGGCAAAGAAATATTTCTTTGCCTCTACACCAGATTTCTTTAAATCCCCAAATTCTGTTTTAGATATTTTTTATTGACAATATGAATGGTAACAACTAAAATAACTGTCCCTTTTTATTCTTAGGCATCAAACACCACACATTTCGGTATATTTCTTTCCTAATTTTTAGCAATAATATAGATTTTTTATTTGCGGAAGTACACCAAATGCAATATTACTATGTTCTCAAATAAAAACAACACTTACGTATACACACATCGATATTTGTATAAAATACTTTTTACTATTGTCAGACCAATAGGAAGCAAGATAATGTCACAAACATGATTTTGTCAATGTTTCGAAATCGATTTTTTGCCAATATATTCCTTCCAGTGGTTTGGCGAAAGTGAAAGTTACTACAAAATTTACAGGGCAATTTAAAGGTGCATCGTTATTTACTATAAAAAAAGCCAATAAACATGTAGTCAAAACTTGACAGTTATCGAAAAACCTACATATGTTTTTCATGCGTTTCTTATGCGATTTTTACAAACCTAGTATCGTTTACTAAAGTAGATTTGCAAAACAAACCATTCGGTCAATTTTGACATTGAATAACTCGCCGCATAGACACGATATCGATAAGAACTTTTTGCACATTATTAGTAAGTTAGTCGATTTTGTTTTTTAAATTTTTATTTTTATTTTACATTATTTGTAATGCCCAGCCAAGGGTTTATACAACAATGCTGCTCGCGAAGATCTGAGTTTTTTCATGGAACACTGCACATGGATACCTTTCGAAATCCCAACAATAAATCATTAATGAATTATGTATGTGGAGTTTTAAAAACAAACCATAGAAACACCAATCTAAATCAATAAAAATGCCAACGTCAAGGTCATATTTTTTTCAACTTTTTTTACCAAAATCTACTTAGTATGAAATATAAAATTGAATACAATGGGTTAAGGGGAGGTTCTCATGTAATCGGTTAAAAAAATAAATTTTTTCGTTTCATGTTTTGTAACCTTGGAGTGTATAAAATCAGCCCCTGAAACAGTTTTTTTATTCTAGGTGCTTATGTTGACTAAATTATTATATTTCAATAAATCCATATAGAAAAGGAGTTTTAAAAAGTATCATGTTTCTACGTTCTCTTGTAGAGTTTTTTACACCGATCCAACTGATGCGTTTTTCTAGGAACACGATCTTTCAAACTGGCACGCGCGATAACGTTTGAATCGTTTAACGGATCGAGTTTATCTTTTCTTTCCTTAGAGAAAATACTTTTTATTGGAGGCTGAACCTCATAATAAGTGAAACTTTTAAATAATTATATTATTTATAACGATTTGAAACCGAAAAATAGCTGTAAAAAATCAATCTTAAAATTCAAATAGCTGCCTTTTTATCAATTTTCAACTTTTTTAACTGAATGTTGGTTTAGTCTCCAAGTAATTTCATCTAGTTTCAAAGCGCTTTTGAAATTTCGATTTCTGTTAATTTTTATAGAAGCTATCATACACGTCGTAGAGACAAGCACGCCGAACAGCACCTGATACATCCTACAACAGTATCCACTTCTTGCATATAGTTTTTTTTATGGCGCTATGTCCTTTTGTACACGAAAGTATGATCAATATATGACAAAAGAAAAAATATTGATATCTCTTAAAATTTCTTTGAAAAACTATCTCAAAGTTGACCTACTTTTCAGGTCTCTACATGAGAACCTCCCCTTAAAAGGCATAAAAAGCATAAAAGGGTTGTTTAAACCCCCAATAAAATAAATGGATAACTAAATGCGACGGAAAGCATTACACTTAGAGGGTACGTTAAAAATCCGTTGCTCCGTTGGTATTAATCACCACGTCCGCGTAGCAAACCTTTTGGCAACATATGAATTTTCAAAAATATATAGGTACACCTGCTCTAGCACAAGCTGACTCCTATACATAACTTAAACGTCTTTTCGCTCATTTCTTACGTCTTCGTGAACAATTGAATATCTAATAACAACTTCGTAGTACAGTACACAACTTTTCTCAGCGTTACTATCGATTGTCAATGTTCAATTCACAGCAAAATCGTGACAGATAAAAATAATTTATTATGGGAATTTATAGGTTCAAACTTCCCTTGATAATTACGTTTTTTGTTTAATTTTGTGTGTGTGTTGTACTTTAGATGTGATAGTTATGCCGACATAAGGAAAGGGATTCGTCATTTCTATAATAAGTTACTCCCGCAATACATATAATTGTTCAAATGGTTGCTGGTACGTGGCAGTGCTTTATTTTTAGAGGCCAAACATAAGCCAAACGTACTCAACGTAAAAACGACGATACGCAAAGGCCGATTCATCTACTAAAGTGACTAACCGGACCATCGCCTGTCAACCTATTTTTTGAGCTGGGAAAATCTACCAGAAGCAATAAAATATCCTATATTATTTGAAGTAAATTTCACCTTTGTCCGCTAAATTTCTGTCAAATGTTAGGAATATTGGATGGGGCATTTCTATGAGAACAATAATAAACCCTTATCA